>CM061133.1:20147308-20820988 GCA_030789695.1 Scilla litardierei
TTCAACATGTGGGATATAGTTACCCCGAGCCTCCTCAAGTCATTTGCTATTAGATCGGGCCCCAGCTGACCTGCTGGAGGGAGAATCTGGCTTCACTCTCTGATAATAAAAGGTTGTACAAAGGTGATTATGGTGAAGATGACGTAGCAGTAGCTGAGGTCGGTAGATGACAGCGGTTGTAGCAAGAGTACTGGTCGAGCTAACCCCTGAGTAAGAGAGAATTTGGCCGAGATATCGTAGTCTGAGCTATCACCAGCAAGTCTAAGCTATCCCCGAGCCAGATCCAAGATATTGCCAAGTTCCAACCTCCGAGCTATGGACTCCGACATGTAAGCTATATGTAACATGAATAACTTGTGATGGTGGGCCAGATCTAGCCTAAGCCCCACCGATGCTTAAGTAAGTAAAAGACCCATTGTGGCTCGTGACAGTTACGGCCGATCTGTTGGGAGATCATCAGTAGTTGTCACCATGCTAAGGGAGGAAAGTGCAAGAGTTAGGCTAGAAACCAACCAAGAAAAACGGCGAAGCCCCCAATCTAGAAAAACCACCAGAGGTGATGAGTCTCCCAAACCACCGGCCCAAGGTGCTTTCCTTCGTCCCTCAACCTCTTCGCGTGGTTATTGCGGCCTTGGGCGTGCACAGCTGCATCCCCGCCTTGCTGATCGTGACGGCGACGACTTTACCCACTGGACCGCGTGCTAAAGCCGAGAACTTTTGTAATAGCATGTTTTCATCGTATTTCCATATTTAAACTATTTTAAACATGTGCAAAAAAAAGTAAATGTGTTATAATATTGTATAGAAAAGTGTCACCATGGCAAAGTGCCATGGTTCTATATTTATAAATCACATAGGGAATGTGAAGAGGTATGAAGCCAAAAGGTCCACATTACTCCAATGAGTGGGGAGTAATGGAGGGATAAAGTGGTGAGGAGGCCAAAGGCCTCCCTCACTCACAACACTCCCCCTTATCCATCAATTACTTTGGTCTTAGCTTATAAATCTAAGGGGGTGGATACTTCTGGATCCTGAGTAATCGTGTTTGCCTCGTTAAAACATTAGCTGTGAAAAAACCAAGTGGAAAAAACCAACAGCTTAAGGGAAAAGAGTGCAACACACAAGTTACTCATCCTCATCCGTACAAGCTTCAGGCTTGTAGGTCTTTTAGCTGTCTCATACCGATTCCTTTTACAAGTTTTACAAAAATACATCTTGGTAAAGATTTAGTAAAAAGATCAGCTAAGTTGTTGCAGGACTGGATCTGCTGAATCTCGACCTCCTCGCTCTTCTGTAGATCGTGCGTCCAGAAGAATTTGGGAGAAATGTGTTTCGTTCTGTCGCCCTTGATGTAGCCCTTTTTGAGTTGTGCAATGCATGCAATGTTGTCTTCAAACAAGGCAGTGGGCTCAAGATCACCAGTCTTCAGGCCAGTGGCATCAAGGATATGTTGGACGACAGAGCGAAGCCAAAAACACTCTTTGCTTGTTTCATGGATCGCGATGAGTTCAGTATGATTTGATGATGTTGTTGTTGTGGTTTGCTTTACCGATCTCCATGAGATAGCAGTCTCTCCATAGGTAAACACAAAACCAGTTTGTGATTTTGCTGTGTGAGGATCAGATTGGTAACATGCATCAGCATAACCAAACAACTGGGATGAGGAACCTCTCTGGTAGTGTAGTCCCAGATCTATAGAACCCCGGAGGTAGCGTAGAAGATGCTTTACTCCGTTCCAGTGGCGCTTTGTAGGCTCAACACTATGTCTGGAAAGTAGATTAACTGCGAACGCTATATCGGGACGCATGCAGTTTGCCAGATATAGAAGTGCTCCAATGGCACTGAGGTAGGGTACTTCAGGACGCAGTAACTCCTCCCCCTCTTCCAGCGGCCGGAAGGGGTCCTTATGAATATCCAGTGATCTCACGACCATAGGAGTACTTAAAGGATGACAATGTTCCATTCTAAACTTGTTTAAAAGTTTTCTTGTATAATTTGATTGGTGTAACAGGATTCCACCTCGTAGATGTTCAATCTGTAAACCAAGAAAATACCTTGTTTTGCCTAGGTCTTTCATTTGCTTTAGGCTTTTAGATATCTCATTGATCTCTGCGGGAGATCCTATGAGATTTAAGTTATTAACATAAACTGCAACGATGACAAATCATGTTCCCGTTCTTTTGATAAAGATACACGGACAGACTTTATTGTTTTTGAATCCTTGCTATGCAAGGAAAACACTTAGTCTATTATACCACATCTTTCCTGATTGCTTTAGATCATATAATGATCTTTGAAGCCTTACCGAGAAGACGTCCCGAGGTCTCTCTTTCATCTCCGGGAGTAAATTAAACCCTTCTGGAAGTCTCATATAGATTTCTTTATCTATATCACCATATGGTATGCAGTCACAACGTCCATGAGCTGCATTTCTAGGCTTTCCAGAGATGATAGGCTAAGCAAGAATCGGAAAGTGATCGCATCCATGACCGGGGAATATGTATCTTCATAATCAATCCCCGGTCTTTGGGAAAATCCCTGTGCTACAAGGCGTGCCTTGTATCATACGATCACATTTTCTTCATTTCTTTTTCTGATGAAGACCCACTTATATCCCACAGGTTTAACACCTACAGGTGTTTGGACTACTGGTCCAAAGACTTTGCGTTTCAAGAGTGAGTCCATCACTACTCTTATTGCCTCGTCCAACTTTGGCCAATCATCTCTGCGTTTACATTCTGCTAGAGATCATGGTTCGATGTCATCGTCGTATTCAGCGACGTGAACGGCAATAGCGAACGCAAAATCGTTGTCGATGACTGTGCTATTTCTGTCCAGTACCTCTCCAGTACGTACGTAATTTAATGATGTGTCTCATATTGTTTCCTCTGCAGGGGAAATAAGGAGAGGAGAGGTCGTTGGTCTGAGCTCAGCATTCTGTGGAGGGATCATCTTATTATCACCAGGAATCTTCCTCTTTAGAGGGACTTTATCTTTTGAACCTGGCGGACGTCCTCTTTTCAATTGAGGTACAGCCAATTCTGCTGCCGGTAGATTGCATCCATCTTTGGGGATGTCAAGCCTAGCTGGCGGGTTGGCAGCAGGGACGTATGAATGAACAATCTTTTGGTTGTCCGTAAATTTATCCGGTAGAAGGTGTACTGTGTTCTGAATGTAAAGGATCTTCATGATCTCATCTTCACACAGATTAGTATGTGGATCATAAAGAGACAAAGACTTATTGTCCCAAGAAATGGTCTCTGAAACGTCAGGCTTCTTAGACGGTGTGCCCAGTTTTGGAAAAGTTTTCTCATCGAAGTCACAGTCAGCAAGTCGTGCCTTAAATGTGTCCCCCGTAAGAGGATCTAGGTATCTAATAATAGAGGGCAAATCAAACCCAATATAGATACCAAGACGACGCTGAGGACCCATTTTGGTCCTCTGAAGTGGTGCTATTGGGACATATACCGCACAACCAAACACTCTTAAATGAGAGATATCTGGGGGTGCACCATATGCTAGTTGCATCGGGGATAATATATGGCCACCTAAGGGCCTTATCCTAATCAGCGATGCTGCATGCAATATAACATGCCCCCAAGCATCCACAGGCAACCGGGATTGCATGAGCAATGGACATGCAATCCATTGGAGTCTCTTTATAAGAGACTCTGTTAATCCATTTTGGATGTGAACATGAGCTACATGATGTTCAACTTCAATACCCGTTGCCCGGCAATAGTCTTCAAAGACTTGCGAAGTAAATTTACCCGCATTATCAAGACGTAATTTCTTGATATGATTATCGGGGAAATGAACCCACAACCTAATTATTTGTGCCAATAGCTTTGAGAAAGCTAGGTTGCGAGTGGACAAAAGGGACACATAAGACCATTTTGTGGATGCATCAATCAGTACCATGAAGTATCAAAATGGGCCACTTGCGGGGTGAATAGGCCC
The DNA here is from genome assembly GCA_030789695.1 of Scilla litardierei. Lineage (NCBI taxonomy): Eukaryota > Viridiplantae > Streptophyta > Magnoliopsida > Asparagales > Asparagaceae > Scilla > Scilla litardierei. Next base: position 20,151,269 of record CM061133.1, read on the forward strand.
GCAAATGTCACATGAATTCTCTCTAAGAAACCAGGAGACTCTACTCCCACTTTCAGGAGGAAGTGTATCGTTATTAGTTTTCCTTGAAAACAAGGGGGACATGGAAATTCACCCTTTTGAAGAATCTTCAGGTTCTTCAAATTATGTCCTCGGGATTCAGAGATAATGCTACGCATTATAGCTGATCCAGGGTGACCAAGTCTATTGTGCCAGAGTTGAAACTCTGGCAATGAAAGGCATTTCTGGTGCTCAGCCATATTGGCTTCTATTGGTTGAATATACGTGTGTTAGAGACCCGACGGGAGTCTCTTAAATCGTTCGTGGATGGACTTCTGGCCATCTTTTTGACGAGTCATATACATATATTCAATGTTTTCTTCATCTCTAGTTTCCAAGTGATATCCGTTAAAACGAATATCTTTGAAACTTAAAAGATTTCTATTAGATTTTGGAGAGAATAATGCATTTTGTATTTTAAGTCTTGTGTTATTTGGGAGCAATATGATTGCTTCCCCAGATCCTTCGATTATGTTGGACAGTCCCGAAATCGTAATTACGGGACCGTCATATTGTTTAAGATATTAAAATAGTATGGATCGCGAAGGATAGTGTGCGTTGAGGCACTGTCCATTAGCCACTCATACTTCATCTATATATAAGCAAAATGAGAGTCTATTTAAGTAAATGAAAAATAGACATTTAAATAAAAGTGCTCTCAAATGAAACTACAGATGAAGTTACGGAATTTTAAATGCATAGATATAAGATAGGGCTCAATCGAGCAGGTCGTCATTTTCGAAATCTTTTTCAGTGAACTTGATGAGCGGGTGAACTGCTGCCAAGTTTGTTTCAGGCTGAGACTTCTGCTTTGCCTGAACAGATCCTGGAGGTGCCGAGGGGTGCGGCAATTTCTGGACCAATGTCCAGTCATGCCATATTTATGGCATTTATCCTCCCAGTTCTTCTTAGGAATTGACACTGGTTCAGTGTTCTTACGCTTCCATGTGAAGTTTCTCTTTCCTTTGTTGCTGGTGTTGGTCTGGGGAGGTGCTCCTCTTGTTGGCTTCATTACAGCTTTCCCTTTGTTCTTTCTAGCCTTCTTCTTGTTTTTCACTTCTGGGGAGAAACATGGTGGGCTTCAGGGATAGGGGCAGTACCAGCCGGGCGCAAATTATGAGTGGCAAGCAGTAAATCTCTATTCTGCTCTGCCATAAGAAGGCAAGAGATCAGATCAGAGAACTTCGTGAAGTTGCGTTCACGATACTATTGCATGAGGATTGCATCTTTCTCGTGAAACGAGGTAAATGTCTTTTCCATCATGCGATGCTCAGTCACTTCTTCACCGCACAACTTCAGGCGTGAGGTGATATTATGAAGTGTAGAGTTATACTCAACAACGGACTTATAGTCCTGAAGTCTGAGGTTTTCCCACTCATAACTGGCATGTGGTAATATTACATCGATTTGATGTTTATAACGTGCCTCCAGCGCTTGCCACAACTCCAATGTGTCTTCCACCGTTTAGTATTTGGCCTTTAAGGTCCGATCTATGTGTCTCCTGATATAGATAATGGCTTTCGCCTTATCTATATTGGAGACTATGGTAAGAGAACTGCTAGATGGTTGTGCCTCTTCAGGGGCACTGCTAGCAGGTGTCTCGGACACTGCGGGGGCCAGAATAGAGTGGAAAAGTGCCATCGAATGCAAGTGGAACTTCAGGTCCACTCGCCAGCTAAGATAGATCTTTCCCCTGCATCAAGAACTTCGAAATCAACGCTTGCCAATTTTGCCATTATAATCTATGCAATTTAAATAAACATGTATTAATAATTAAACATCATGTTAAAAAGAAATAAATAAGAAAAAATGCGGGGATCGGCCAGATACCCAAAACATAAAATGTCTAAAGTCCATATTACAGTCCATAAAGAAGAAAAAGAAAAATACAATTTGGAAACCCTATTTGGGTCCCAGCTATATGCAATCTCCTCCATCTTCATATGTAGAAATACCGGTCTTTGGCATTATACATAAATTCCTCGCTACAAATTTCTCTCAGAAAAGAAAAAAATTACAAAGAGAAGGAATATAATTAAAAAGGTATCTAAAAATTGGCCGATCCCTAAAAACGCATTTTGACTTATTTAAACATCCACGCAATTATATATGCAACATGCAAATAATAATAGCGCAGCATCACAGAAATTACAAAAATCATCAAGCCCAAAAATTGGATAAAATAATTTAATTTAAGTTAAAAGGATTAGTTGGACTATAGGAAAACGTCATTCATCTTTAGGTTAGTTTACTAAAGACAGAGCGGTCTCAGGATCCGTTTAATCAATTTAACTTAAATAAATATTTTATCCAATGCTTAAGATATTTATTAATTGAAAAGTTGTAGATAAAATATCATAATCCACAAGTCCTGTGGGCTAGAGGCGGGCAGCATGCCCGATAGCAAAAATAATAATCATATTAATTTGCAATTTGATTAACTGGGCGTCTGACCCAAATAAACAGACAAAATAAATTATTGTTCTAATTTGGGCTGTAGGCCCATAAGCAAAATAAAATTTAATTAAATTGTCATTGTTGTGAACTGGGCTTCAGGCCCAATTAACAGCCCAACTAATTTATAATACAGTTTTGGGTTGCATGCCCATGGGATGTAAAAATTAAAATCAAATTTAACACAAACCCAAAAAAACAAACTGTAGGGTTAAGGAATGCAAAAAGCCCCCAACCCCTTATCTTCCAGATCGTGCATCCCTCCCATATCTACGTAAAATTACAGGAGCCGTCGATGCAAGTGGGAGGATCCCCTCGTCAGGGGGGATGTGGCCGGCAGAGAGCCCCCCGTCGGAGGGGGGGCCGCGCCAGTCACACAACCCCCCCCCCCCCCCCCCCCCCGCAGAGGGGGGTGGCACCTAAAGGAACCCCCCCCCCCCCGTCGAGGGGGGCGGACTATCGGAGAACCCCCCCATCGTCGAAGGGGGGGTGGCGCTCATAGGACCCCCCTACCGGGGGGCGGCGCAGAGCAGAGCCCCCCTGCCGGGGGGACGTGACGGACAGAGGCCCCCCTGCCGGGGGCGGCACAGACAGAGCCCCCCTCCGACGGGGGGGGTGGTCCGACAAAGGGCAGAAAAGAGCCCCCCCCCCCCCGACGGGGGGCGGCACAGACAGTGCCCCCCTGCCGGGGGGCGTTGCAGACATAGGCCCCCCGGGGGGCGAGGAAGGCAGAGCCCCACCCCCCATCCCGGGGGCGGCACAGGTCAGAGCCCCCTGGTCGGGAGGGTGGGGCGGCGAAAACAGAGAACCCCCCTTCGGGGGGGTTGCAGCCATCCTCAATCGTGGGGGGAGGAGATGAATGGGTTATTTAGGGGTTTTTTTAATTTTGATGTTTAGCAAAATGTTGCAGATTTATACAAGCCTATAGAAAAGCATTGTAAAATCATAGAAAACTCTATTTTGTAATTATTTACGGGATCGAAAAAATTACCTCTAGATCAAAGATCTAGGGACGATCGTAATAAGAAAAATCCGTAGATCGAAATCACGCTCCCGATATGCCTAAAAGATCGCCGCAACGGTTCTCCGTAACGGTTCGCCGCAAGCCAGATCGTCGCAACAATTAGATTCCTTAGCGCGTAGGGGGTTAAATTTGAGGGGATACGAGAGAAAAATCTCAAAGAATTGAGAGCTGAAGTGCTGATAACATGTTATAATATTGTATAGAAAAGTGTCACCATGGCAAAGTGCCATGGTTCTATATTTATAAACCACATAGGAAATGTGAAGAGATATGAAGCCAAAAGGTCCCTATTACTCCAATGAGTGGGGAGTAATGGAGGGATAAAGTGGTGGGGAGGCCAAAGGCCTCCCTCACTCACAAAAAAATGATTTTTTTATTTTTCGTAAATGTAACTCAAATCTAAAAATTGACTTCATTTTCGTGATCCTCGCGACGATACAAACCAGTGGCATTTTTTCGTAATTTTTCGGAGTCATTTGTGAAAACCGATATTTTACTATTAAAATAATAATATTTTATTATTTTTACTATCCCTAATTACAATTTTATCTATCTTTATTACACTTACCCTAATTAACCTACCTCTAACCGCAGCTTTAAGGAAAAACGTGGAAGCACGTTTAAATTTTCCTAATCAGGTTCATTCCACTTAAACACCCCCCCACCATCATTAATGCCCTAATTAATGATACTTACTCATATTTTATTAATATATTATTCTATTTAAACTAAACTCCCTTCTTTGCTGAGCCCACCCTTCTCGTGGGAAAACCCCACGATCTCCCCTTCATCTCCATGCAACGCATCACCGCGAGCTCGCAGCCAGTGGCGGAGGCTGCTGGGGGCGAAGGGGGGCAATTGCCCCCACTGACTTTCCTAGAATTTATGTACTAGTCAATTGCCCCCAAGGATATAAAGTAAAATAAAAAGTTTTAGCATTCATTATAATCATCTCTTGAGTGCCCAATGGATATGGCGTCGGTCAGGGAACCTGAGGTTTTGGGATCAAACCCCGTTGCCTAGCTGTTTTGACTCATTATTATTTGGTAAGCTAACTATTAATGGGGGTTGGTTTTGAACCGCACTGTTTTTGACTCAGTTTTAAATTGGCCACTTCCTTTTATTTGGTATTTTTATACAAGTTTAGTGGTCTGTGAACCAAGCAAAAAAGTTTGCTTGCATAGCAATTCCCCATTTTTTATTCGTTATTATTTGTTACTTGTTATTTTTATTTTGCTTATTGGAAATTGTTTAGGCATCGTCTTGTTATGTCACAGTGGATAAGGCGAGTGTGTATGGAACCAGAGTTTTTGGGTTTGATACCCATTGCTGTAATTATTTATTCATTATTATTTGTTATTTTTTATCATTTTTTCGTGCTGGGTATTATTTTTGTTGACTTTAACATAATATGAAATAATTAAAAGTATTAAGTAAATCAACCAAAAAGGTTGTCAAAATTAATAATTTGATTTTTTTCCTAATTTTTACAGAATTTTCCAGGATTTTTCTGGATTTTTCTGTTAAATTTAAGGAATTAATAATGAAGAACTGATTAAAAATCAGTTTTTAATTAATTTTAAAGCCTATTGGGCTTATGTGTGGGCTTCAGGCCTAAACAGCCAAAATACTAAAACATATTTAGTTTTGGGCTGCATGCCCATGGGCTTTAAATCTTTTTTTTTCAAAAATACCCATTGGGGGTGTAAAAACACCCTTAAACATAACCTAACCCTAATTTAAGGGTTAGGGTTATGGTTAAGAAGGTGAACGGCCCCCTCCCCCCATTTTCAGAACCCGGCATAGGGGGGGCTGCCGGAGCTGCGCGCCCCCCTTCTTCTTCGACTTGCTGCCTTAGGAGACCCCCCCGGGCGGCGCACGGACGCCCCCCCCCCCCGACTGGGGGGCGGTGACGCGAGGATGGCGAGTGGGGGGCGCGCCACCCCATAGGGGTTGACAAGAAAATTCATACTACTTGATATGTGATATTCATGATACGGCATAAAAACAACAAGAGCCTTTTCAAACCATGATTCTGTTTATGGGAATAAACACTTCATAGCAAACATGTTATGGTGCTCAGTAAATAGAATTAAGTAGCAGTTCACTTGAGTAAAATTATGCACTTTACTATTTGTCATGAAATGCTCCAAACAGGAAGAAGCAATACCAATTAATCCACTCAGAACGGTTCAAAGGCCCTATATTATGTATGAATTCTATTGTTCTCAATGATAATTGATCTGTTGTTATAATAATTACATGCCATTACTTTAGAAATGATAATTCGATATCATTTCTAAGTGATCTGTTGTTATGCATGGATATTATAAAAGAGAGCACCCATGTATAAATCAAATTCAAGCACAAATATAATCAAATTCATGCAGCGACCAATTTGAGTTTTTTTTGTTAAATTCTATTGTTTTTGATATGTTCATTTTAAGCAAATGTAATTTAAATTCTATGCTCCATCTTATTGATCTAAGGGATCAAAAATTTTTACCTCTAGATCAAAAATCTAGGGAAGATCGATAAAAAATAAAGATCCATAGAATGAATCCCCGATTCCAATGCCCAGTGGAAATTGTAACGCCCAGATTCATGGCATACCCCGAAAGACAAGGTACGCGACTAGAACCAAGAACGTACCTGCAGGTCCACTACGCGCTGCTGGGAACAGTACCAGTAACGCTCCACCACAAACACCAAACACAGTCACAAAAGAGTCATAGGCACGCGAAGGCCAACACAGTGCAACAAAAGGAACAACTCGATCAACTCAACAGGGGACTAAAACCACACAGGAAGCTAAACTGAACCATCTGATCCATTGATACAACACTAAGAGTCCAATGACCATCTTATACATCAATATCGCCAACCTCACAACCCTAAGTACAAGGGTCTATCCCAAGCAAAGAAACCCAAAAGTACAACCTCTCACCTTACCCCTCGCCACCCCAACCTATAACCACACCTCTGATCACCAACTCCAGCTGCAACCTCAAGTCCAATACTCAAATCCAACTGCAACGCCTGCTACCTGAAACCACGGGTGGGAACACGTCAAAGCGTGACCCAGTAGGAATTCCATACTCAACCCTAAATGCAACACACACTAATGCTACTACGGAGTGCAAAGTGCTACAAGCGAAGGTGTCACATCTAACATGGCATGCATAGCAAAAGAAAGCACACTCAGGAAAAAGAGAACAGAGCCATAGCAGAGGGTATAGGGGGAGGGGTGACGATAGTAACAGTAACTCACAACAAGTCCGACTAAAGCGTAAAAGAAAGTCAGTCAATCAATTTCATACAATGTTAGCTTTTGGAATCCTAATATCGAATACGACGTATAGGACTGGACTTCTCCCAACTATGTGGGAGAGCAAAGAGGACTCCCCACCGAGCTAGCCCATCAGGAGCCTCGGTTACCACTCTACACCCCCTGTCGCGCTAGCCCATCAAGAGTGCAAGTGTACCCACCACACAAAACCTCAAAGACAACGCAACCAGTCCATCCCATAGGCCTACCCGATACTTCAGAATTCCTCCAACCTGTGTCACCCTCCTAGGGGGGGACTAAAACATTCCTCACTCTCACCTTACATGAAACATAACTCATTCTCCAACACATAAACACAACATCAACCATGCCAACAATACCTTTCCATTACCACTACCAAATGAAATAGGACCAACGGCCGAAGTTGTCACATGGGGTGTTCTTACTTGACTTACATAATTAGCCATTTCAACTTCCCCATTTGCATAATAAACCACAATAAATTCCATTACAACTTCAAGCAATACCAATACGTGCTTAAGCATCAATAAAGAGGAATAACTCCAAATATAGCCACTAACAACCAAATCATGCAAGTTTTTGTACCATAAGATTAGGCATGTTTCAGAGTGTTTTCTCACTACAAAGCGTTGACCGTGGAGAGCCCGGTCAACGTGGTCAAGGGGCCCGCTTTGGGTCCCTCGGGGGCTTCGAATCGGTGCAGAGGGGGCGAGGGGTAGCCTCGGCCCTGGTTGAGACGCTCGGCCTCGGGCAGGTGTGCTCGGCCTCGGCTGGTAGGGGGACGAGGGGTAGCCTCAGTCGCCCGGGTAGATGCACGGCCGACGGGTGGTGAGGGAGAGTCTCGGACCCGATTAGGACGCTCGGCCTCGGTAGGACGTGCTCGGCCACAGCAGGCTGACGGTGAGGGGAAGCCTCACTGTCCGGTTGATCGAGTGGTCGGAGAGGGGCGAGGGGTAGCCTCGGCCCGTTGATCTGTTGTCCACCTGCGCAGACGAGAACGCTCGTCAGGGGGCCGGACCTTGGTTCCGGCCAAATCCCCTCCGATGCCTAAGTCAGATAGAGATCTGAGAAAGGAGACCCGGCGGAGACGGTCCGACTCGTGAGGAGATCGTGACGGCGTCTCTCGGCGCGAGCGGGGGAGGAAGGAGATGAATTGGGGGAACGAGGTCGTTGATGGAGTACCTTAGGTTTTGTTACCTGAGATGCGGTCCCTTTCTTCATCGTCTTCCTGGCCCTTTTATAGAGCTCCCGCCTGATTGCCTCCGGCCCACGTCCCACGCCCGCCATTGATCGTGCCCCATCAGTCCCCCCTCGCCGCCGCTCTCTCCGCCATGCCAGCACCTCCCCATTATCGCTATTTAGTGGTCGCGCGTCCGGGGGAGTGGTTTTCGCAGGAGTGGGCGAGCGACCAACGGGTTATTGGGGCCGGGTCGGATCGACGTTCGAGAAGGTCCCTTGTAGGGCCTTTGTCGAATGGGCTTTGAGGACGCAGATGGGCTTTTGACCAGTAGTCGGGCTCTTGGGCTCGTGCTTTATGGGTCTCGGGCCAAATAGGCGTAACAATTGCCCCCATCGGTCGGGTTGATCGGCCTCGGCCGGTTCGGCTCGGTCGATGTGACCTCTGCCGATTTTGACGAGCTCGCCAATCGATGCCGACTCATTTATTAGTCGTCATCATGAGTTGGCCCGTTCGATATTTTTAAGGCGCGGGTCCCGAAGCGCCGTCGGCCTTCAGATGCTGCCACGTGTAGCGGCAAGCTTCCTTAAGTTCGAGAAGCCAAAGGGTTCGTGAGCCGCCATGGGTGGGGTCGATCAGCCTCGGCTCGCCCAGATCACCCGTTGTGTCTCCTGGGATTCCGAGCGGCGCTTCAATCGAGGTGAGGCCATAAATGTAGGTCATGATGAGGCGGGTCGATTGGACTTCGACTGGCGCCAATTTCGGAACGCCGTCGACTCTTCGAGCTTCGCCACGCGTTCTTGTCAGGCGCTTCGAATTCTCCCCTGGCATATAAGATCCCCAGTTGTGTTGATTTCCACTTCTCCCTTTGCTCCTCCCGGTATTCAAAGCTTTCAGCAACTCGGAGTTCCCCGTCGCCTTCGCTTCTTTGCCTTCTCCAAACTAGTTGAAAATAGGTAATTCCTCTCTTGCTTTCATCTTATGGCTGCTCTTAGGATAGGCGGTTCTGGCCGGAGGACGAGGGGTCCTCCGGAGTCCGGGCGGGGCGAACCCCGGCTAGGGGAGTCTGGTTCCCCCGCCGGGAGTCGTTCTCTTCAAGATAAGGGGAAGGGGAAACTTTTTCCAGACTACGCCCGTGACGATGTTGCGTCGGCTGCCGTGCGGCTTAATGTGCCCCTGGTCGTCCTCCGTACTCAGTCGAGGACTCCTCCTTCGGTGGCCGCGGAGATCCGGGAAAGATATCTCTGCTTCCCATACGAGGTTCGAGTTCCATTTGTCGACGAGCGGATTTGCCTTCCGAGGAGCAATGAGGTCGGCGCCTACGTCGAGATGTTCCGCCTGGGTCTTCGCTTCCCGCTCCATCCTTTTATCATCCAGGTCATGGAACATCTCACGGTGTCCCTGTGTCAGTTCACCCCGTGCTCGATCGCGGTACTGACGGGCTTCGTAACGCTCTGTTGCATCCGCGGTCTGGAGCCGTCTCTCCCCCTTCTTTTCCACTTTTATCAGATCCAGGTGGTCGGGTCGGGGTCATGGCTGCACCTCCGTGCCCGTTCAAGGAGGGAATGTCTGATAGGGCTTCCCCGCTGGTCGGGGGATTGGAGCTCGGATTACGTCTTTGTGGTCTTTTTGGGTGATGCCCAGATCCTGACAAGCTGGGGCGCGTCCGTCCAGCCTTGCTCACCGTTAGCCCTTTCCGACGCTGACCAGACAGCCGCCGCGACGCTGTCGGCTCTTCCTTTGGAATCGAAGTCCATCTGCTCTTTGTTGGACGACCTACTCCTGAAGGCCATCTTGTGGTCCCCGGGTAGGTCGCTTTTTCTTCCTCGGACTGCCCTGTGACTCATCCTGATTTCGGTTTCCTTTGCAGGGATGGCAGGCCGCGAGTTTGTTCGTGACGTTGATGAGCTGATCCGTCGTGGAGCTGCTCGGAGCCGAGGCAGTACCTCCGGAAGGGCGCCTCGACGGACTGTTGAGAAGAAGGTGCGCCGAGCCGAGCCCTCTGTGGGCAAGGTAGTTGCCGTGCCTCCTACCTCCTCTTCTGGCGATCCCCTCCCCGAGGGCGTAGTAAAAGCCGGATCCGCCCCACCAGCCCGAGTGGCAGGGGCTGATGGCGGGTTCGGTGTCGTCCCCCCCCCGCCCTCGGAGCATCCCCTTCCGTCCTCGAGAGTGGAGATGGGGCAAGGCGGAAGCGCTCTCCTCCGGCGCTTGTGGAGCCTCACGGTGGGAAGAAGAGGAAGGAGGATGCGGAGTCCCCCAGCCCGGCCAGTTCTGTGCCTTCTGCCGACACCCCCGGGGGTCTTCAGGTGACTCTAACGACCACCCCCTTCGCAGCGTCCTCGCCTCTGTCCCCAGGAATCGGAGCGCTATTGGCGAGCCATATGGCTTCCCTCGATGTTGCCCCCGGGAGTTCGGTGTTCGTCGACCGAGCCCTGGCCCAGCAGGTGGCCGAGAGCACCGTCTTCCCCCGGGACCGCAGCACCCTTGAGAAGATTCCCGCCGACAAGGTGTCGGATTCTTTGGTTTGGGCCCTTCAACAGGTTCGGCCCTCTCGCAGTCCTTTCTTTCCCTTCACACCCTTCTTAGCTTATGTCCCGTTTTCCAGGGGTCGACGCTTGCCGTGGAACTGCAGCGGCGAGCCATCCTTTTGAGGAAGCTGGAGGAGTCCACCATGAAGGCTCAGGAGCGGGCCGGGGCGGCCGAGGTGGCCATGATGGAGGCCCAGATGGAGTCTTGGCGCCTCACCCTCCGTGTGGCTGTGTTGGAGGGACAAGTGGGTGACCTCGAGGGAAAGCTGGGGGATGCTCGTCAGTCGGCTGAGGAAGCGGCGGAGTCGTTCCGCCTGGAGAGGGAGGAGCTTCAGAGGGAACTGTCGGACCGACGTCAGGTAATGCGACTTGCGGAGGAGGTGGAGAAGGGCGTCGTCGAGACCCTGGGGAAGAAGATCTTCGAGGTTCTCAGGGAGGCCTTCGGTAAGTATGTAGACATCATCGCCCCCCGGATCGTCGAAGTCGTCCAGTCTTCCTTCCGGGAATGTGCGGAGCGTGTCCGGCAAGCCCCTCCGCCAGTCGAGTCCCCTCGCTCCGAGCAGGGCGAAGTGCCCGAGGATGTGTCCTCTCGAGCTCGGGCTCACTGAGCCGCCCCTCCCGGCTTTATCCTCAAATTTTTTAGCATCCGCTTCGCTTTGGGCCAGTCTACTTGAAATGGATCCCTGGCCCCCGCCATCTCCTTCAGCCCCGCGGCCAACAATTGCTGGTTGCATGGCCGTTAGCTTGGGTCACCTACTCTGGGTCTTTTGTCAACCAATTTTGCTTTGTCGGTGTCGATCTAGCTTCTGTTGGTGATGAACTCTGTCATTTGTCCTGAGTAGATTGTTTGTAGGGTGTTCCCTTCGCCTTGATCCCCTGTAAATAAGACGCATTTTTGTACTCTGGTTAACTATTACAAACGAAATCGACTTACTTGGATTTCTTGTGTACTTTGCGTTGTCGCCTTGTTCTTGGCTTGGGAATGGACGAAACTGGTGTTGGGGATTCTCCCCAGACTTATGAGCGCAGGGGTCGGTCAGCGAGGGCAGAGCTCCTCGGCTTAGGACCGGCCGGTGTCCGTGCCCGCTGGGGGAATTGCCCCAGACTTATGAGCGCTAGATTCGGTCGGCGAGGGCAAAGCTCCTCGGTTTAGGACCGGTCGGTGCTCGTGCCTGCTGGGGGAATCGCCCCCAGACTTATGAGCTCTGGACTCGGTCGGCGAGGGCAAAGCTCCTCGGCTTAGGACCGGTCGGCGTCCGTGCCTGCTGGGGGAATCGCCCCTAGACTTATGAGCACTGGAGTCGGTCGGCGAAGGCAAAGCTCCTCGGCTTAGGACCGGTCGGCGTTCGTGCCTGCTGGGGGAATCGCCCCCAGACTTATGAGCTCTGGAGTCGGTCGGCGAGGGCAAAGCTCCTCGGCTTAGGACCGGTTGGCGTCCGTGCCTGCTGGGGGAATCGCCCCCAGACTTATGAGCACTGGAGTCAGTCGGCGAGGACAAAGCTCCTCGGCTTAGGACCGGTCAGCATCCGCGTCTGCTGGGGGAATTGCCCCCAGACTTATGAGTGCCGGAGACGGTCGGCGAGGGCAAAGCTCCTCTTCCTCCTCCAGTGAGGTGGCGGTCCCCGGCCTTTTGCGTTATTGGCGACATGTCAACTCCGTCGGGATTTTAAATAAAGACAATAAAAAGAATGCGTTTGTACTCTCATGAGTCCTGTCGGACCGGTACATTTGGAGGAAACAGAAAAAAGGAAATGAAGCTAAACAGAGGGATGTAAAACTAGATAACTCCCTCATACTAGGCCGCCACCGGGGGGAGAGACGTTGCCTGCTCACTCTATGATGCGGAGGGGGCCTTGGATGGTGTTGATCTTCTTCCCCTTGTCTGGCTGCGTGGAGGTCCCTTCTCCGTGGGCCGGCTCGTCGGCCTAATTCCTGGCGTGCCCTCGGCTCATCAGCTTCTCAATGTCCTTCTTCAAATGCCAGCAATCTTCTGTATCATGGCCATCGTCCTTATGGTACTTACAGTACTTCTCCCTGTTCTTCCCGCCTCTTTTAGCCTTCGGTGGGGGGCGATCAGCTCGCTCTTCCTTCTGTACTTGGGCGAGAAGGGCGTCTGGGGTGGTGTCCCTCGTGCTTTCTCCCCGCTGCCTGTTCCTCTGCCTCTTCTCGGTCCGGTACCCTTCGGGGCTAGCTCGTCCACCGTCGCCACGCTTGGTCCCTCGAGCGGTTTTTCCTGCATCCTCGGCCAAGGCCTCCTCAGTCAGCATGAAGCGTTCGGCCCTTGCCATGATCCCGGGGAGGTCCTTCGGGGGGTCGTTGTGTAGGGACTTCTTGAGGCCCCTGTGGCGAAGCCCTTTCTTAAGAGCCGTCTGGACCACCAGGTCGGGTGGGTTGTTCACGTTTAGCCTTTCCGCATTGAAGCGGCGCATGAACTGTCGGAGTGGCTCGGCCGGGCCTTGCACTATGTTGAACAGATGTTCAGCACCAGGTTTGATCAGCCTCCCCGCCATGAACTGTTTGCAGAACAACTGGGCGAGTTGCTCGAAACTGTCGATGGAGCGGCCGGGCAGGCTGTGGTACCAGATCCTCGCCGCTCCCCTGAGAGTAGAATAGAAGCCCCGGCAAAGCAGGTCATCGTCAGCTCCCTGGAAGGCCATGTCCCCCTCGTAGTCCATCACGTGGTGTGCCGGGTCTCGTATTCCGTCGTACTTTCCCAGCACCGGGATCCTGAATCGAGAGGGGACCCGGGCGTCGGTTATTCTCCGTGATAAGGGACACCGGTCCCCGTGGATGCCTCCGGGGATGCGGTATTCGCCTGCTTCCGGCTCGATCGGGGGTGGAGGTAGCACCGGCGCCGGCGGGGCTGGCTCCGCAGCCTTCGCCACGCTGGGGGTCGGGCTGACCCGACGCTCCCGACTCCTCCTGCGGGAGCTCCTGCTCCGCCGTGATCGGTCTCTTGAGTGGTGGCGTTTGCTTCTCCTACGGCGGGACGACCGCGATCGACGAGACGATGCCGTCATCGATTCGCCGTTCGTCCCTTCGGTCTCTCTTCGGCTCCTTTCACGATAGGGCGAGGAGGCGCGTGACCTCGCCTGACGAGAGCTGGACAGCGTGTACCGACGCTCCGTGTTCGGTTTCTGGGCCCCGTGGTCATCGACCACGGCAGACCGCAAGTGCGGGGGACCCCCTGTCCATCGATGGTTATCATCCAACGTGCCTCCGTTGGGCGGCGCAGGGCCAACGAGCTGCTGCACCGTCGCAACCAACGTCTGGAGGCTTGCGTTGGTCTCCTGAGCCAGGGCGCGGAGCTGTCCTTGCGTGGCCAGTTCTGAGCCGCCGGTCTTCTCGGTGGAGAGGACAGGGTGGTCGCCGACGGGCACGTCCTCGGGGTTGCCGTTCGACGCGCCATTCCCCTCCTCCGGGATGGGGGGCATGCGCTTCCTTCCATTGCTGGCTCGTGCCATTGTTGGTGTGGTTTTCTGCTTCGTGGGATGATTTTCGGGTTCCCACAGACGGCGCCAGATGTTTCAGAGTGTTTTCTCACTACAAAGCGTTGACCGTGGAGAGCCCGGTCAATGTGGTCAAGGGGCCCGCTTTGGGTCCCTCGGGGGCTTCGAATCGGTGCAGAGGGGGCGAGGGGTAGCCTTGGCCCTGGTTGAGACGCTCGGCCTCGGGCAGGTGTGCTCGGCCTCGGCTGGTAAGGGGGACGAGGGGTAGCCTCAGTCGCCCGGGTAGATGCACGGCCGACGGGTGGCGAGGGAGAGTCTCGGACCCGATTAGGACGCTCGGCCTCGGTAGGACGTGCTCGGCCACGGCAGGCTGACGGTGAGGGGAAGCCTCACTGTCCGGTTGATCGAGTGGTCGGAGAGGGGCGAGGGGTAGCCTCGGCCCGTTGATCTGTTGTCCACCTGCGCAGACGAGAACGCTCGTCAGGGGACCGGACCTTGGTTCCGGCCAAATCCCCTCCGATGCCTAAGTCAGATAGAGATCTGAGAAAGGAGACCCGGCGGAGACGGTCCGACTCGTGAGGAGATCGTGACGGCGTCTCTCGGCGCGAGCGGGGGAGGAAGGAGATGAATTGGGGGAACGAGGTCGTTGATGGAGTACCTTAGGTTTTGTTACCTGAGATGCGGTCCCTTTCTTCGTCGTCTTCTTGGCCCTTTTATAGAGCTCCCGCCTGATTGCCTCCGGCCCACCTCCCACGCCCGCCATTGATCGTGCCCCATCAGTCCCCCCTCGCCGCCGCTCTCGCCGCCATGCCAGCACCTCCCCATTATCGCTATTTAGTGGTCGCGCGTCCGGGGGAGTGGTTTTCGCAGGAGTGGGCGAGCGACCAACGGGTTATTGGGGCCGGGTCGGATCGACGTTCGAGAAGGTCCCTTGTAGGGCCTTTGTCGAATGGGCTTTGAGGACGCAGATGGGCTTTTGACCAGTAGTCGGGCTCTTGGGCTCGTGCTTTATGGGTCTCGGTCAAATAGGCGTAACAAGGCATAATTTAAACACCTTAATTGAACAAATTTAAGCCTCTAGTTTGCACAAACTAGCAAATTTAACAACATCATAAAGGAAGCAAAAAGACACGCATAAAAGCTACTAAAATCAAGATACAAAACATCAAGAAAAGGGTTTTTGCTTTTCAGCTTGCTGAGACTTTCGTAACAGTCACATTCAATAGCAATTTGCTCCATAATTTTGTATATAACAAGGTCATGAAATATAAAATAAAGTTGTAGATATAGGTGTGATGAGTTCATATGTCAATTTTCATGACATTCCGATGCATATTCTATTTTATACAGAATTTACGACAAAGTATACAAGTGCTAGAAGGTAAAACAGAAACTGTCCAGACTTGAGGACCAGATTACTCATAATTTCTGGCTGATTCAGAAACAATGGAGAGCTACAAAGTTGTAGGGCTTGAAGTCTTCTTTCCAACGAGACCAAGAACACACCATTTCGTTAAGAATTGAGGGACTGATCGCTGTTTCCGTGAAAGATGTCCAGGCTGAGGAAAAACAGACATGCTGAAATAGATGAAATTTTACCCCTATTTCTAATCCGAAGAAGACAAGGTGTTCAACATGAAAGTTGGAGTTATGGGTCCTATCCTTCAGCCATAAAATTTTCCAAGCATTCTCAATACTAATTTATGAGATATAAGCCAAACAAAAAGCATGTATTTCTGTACCAAATCTCTAACAACACCAAAGTAAGGAACTAGTATCATCAACCACGCTTGATTTGTTCATGATTTCTTAATGAAATTGAGACTTAATCATGGGTTCTCAAACACAATTTCTCAAGGGCATGAAAACCCTGTAGGTCAAAATACAAAGTGGAGTTTTCCACATCTCTATCAATTTTATACAAAAAGACAATAACCCAACTTAATCATTACACCTTAATTCAATAAAATTTGGAACTTTATCATAACCCATTATAAAATATAACAACTTGCATCCACTTTCCTTATCACACTTTCATTTCCATGCTAGATGGTGGTTATTGCATGACTACCACTAAAAATAGCAAATTTTATTTAAATGCAAAGTAAATATCCATAAATTAGCAATTTGAGTACTTATTAGTAAAAAGTGAGCAACTTTATAATCATTTAAGTAACATAGCTAGGAAAGCTTTCTAACATGATTAATTCGCCATCTTTCTTATAATATCACAACAAGAGAGCATGTATAAACATGTGGGCATAAAGAAATTAACTTGCTAATGAAAGAAACAAGATAGGCTTACAAATTTAATAAAGCTTCCATCTTTTTCAAATTTCCTTAAGAAAGATTTCAACTTGTAAGGGAAAGCATGATCAACATAATAAAGGAGCAAGCTTTAGCATCATGAAATAATAAAGGAACCATCTTTTCATGAAAACACAAGTATACATCCAAAAATGAATGCTTTACAATTCCTACCATGTCATGCAAGCAAACACTAAGTGGAATAGGATTCCTACCTCAACCCTAGGATGAAGAAATCTCCTCATCTCCTAATTCCATGAAGCCCCACCTTGAATCTCCACCCTCAAGCTCCAAGAAACCCTAAGCCTCCTCTTTCCCCCAACTCATCCTCCTCTTGCCTTTGGGTTTTCCCCCTTCCTTCCTCTTCCTCCTTCCTCCTTCCTCCTCCTTTCTTTATTTTCTTTTTTTTTTGCTGGAAGAATTCGGCCATGGCTATGAGGTCGGCATGATTTTTTTTGGGGATTGGACAGGGTATGGAGAGAAGGGGAAAAGAAATAGAGAAGGAGAAAAAGAAATAGAAAAGAATTGAAAAGGAAGGGATAGGAAAGATGTAGAAAGGATTAGAAATTCTTTAAATAAAATTCCTTCTAGAAGTCCCCTTTAATCACAAGTTTGCCATTTCTAAAATGAAATCTCTCTTCTCTCTTCCTTCATAATAATTCAAGCCCATCCCTAATGCTCATGGCCCATCACTAAATAATTAAAACACACACACATCACAATAATTACAACATTGCCATTATCCAACTTTAATAATGATAATACTATTAATTAACACCAAAGAATCTCATTAAGATAATCATAGTAATAATCTCTTAAAATAATCTTCACAAAATAGTTATCTTAAAATAATCCCTATGAAAATAATATTAGTAGTACGTTTTTCCTGTACACACCCATCAACTCAAGTTTCACTATATATTCATAAATCCAACAACGCCAATCATTTTTCTGCCTAATATACATCTATTAGCATCCAATAGGTCATCCAACACATCATTACAATATACGCTACATAATTACTATATGCACCACACCATTTCTATATACACTACGGAGGCACACATGCATATTACATGCTCATTCAAGTATATGTATACTACATACATCAATCAAGTAGACACCCCCTATCGTACATGGCACTAGGGACATTACATTCTATCCACCTTAAAATAAAGTCTGTCCTCAGATTTTCCAACTGCAGACATAGCTAAGGATGATCAGATATATATGATGTGGGGTCAATCTATCACGACATATACGAAGGCAAGACACACTGATAGACAAATACTTATACAATACTTCAACCATGTATCATGACTTACATCCATGCGTAAACCTACACTGATACAGCATTGCATACGCACATCTGTACTAAATCACGGGCATACCACCTGCATGACCCATGGGTACAGTCAACTCACACACACATATCTATATGACACTACTTACAGTCATAGAATACCATACATTATACAGTACAACATCCTTATCATCTCACATCATGCAAACAGAGACACATAATGAAGCACACACACGCCATAACCAGTGTTATGACATGAAATATATCATGAAACACTCACATGTCATAACTGACGTTATGACATGATAGACTAATACCTTCACATACACAATTCCTTCACATATACACCGATATCATCATACACATATATATACACATGCAACAACATAGGTACCCTCAAACATGTACACGCGTACATGTTCACAACCATACATATGATTATGTATATAGCACGCAGATTACCGCCTATACACATAAATCACCATATGCAAGTATAAGCTCATATGCTTCCTCTAACATACCTACTCATACCCGAGCAGAGCGCAAAGGCTCACACACAATATACCTATAACAAACGCTAGGTATATACACACTATATACATCTCAAGTATTACAATAGCTTTTCTAAACATACAGCTTATAGGTCAACCATCCGCAATCGTATATACTTCATAATATCAACATTCCGACCCATATTCATACAAGTATCTTAAATAGTAGCTATAGCTATAGCTGCACACACGAGTATATTACAGAGATATACTAGACCACAATTATCGGATATATATATATATATATATATATATATATATATATATATATATATATATATATATATATATATATATATCGGCAAACACACGAGCATATATGCACACATACATGCATCGGCATGAAGTCATCCATACATATACGTATACTCAACCAATCGTCCAAGTCTACCCCAAGTTTACTTATATACCGATACTCACCCGCCTCATATCTGCATAGAACATAGTACACAGACCTGCAAATACATACAAGCACGTATAGATATTATAACCTCATATTCACACACATGCATCTCTATAAATAGATGTAGACATACGACCATGTATGTCTCATAATATGTATCCGAGCACACACATACACATCATCACCTAAAGTCTCATACAACAATACCAACACACACAGAGATTCATATACTAATATATCTATCCAAACGCTGGTGTAAGCGTATCCGCTTACAACCAAACATGCAACCATATACATCTTCCATATATAAATATCAAACACGCCACTCTAATACACCTAGGGCATGCCCACTCAACCTGAGTGGAACACAAAGGTCCACACATGGATCTACACAATCAGCATGTACATATATACCGCATGCTACAGATACAGACGATAAATACAGACGATATACCATATCTATACATCGCTTAGAACTCAATCAACTATATAATTCTATGATACATACTACTTAAGGCTACCATATATTAACACACATGCACCTCTACACTTAGACATACAATCATGTATGTTTCCTAGCATCCATCCAACATTCACATGTGTATCAGCACACAAGATTCACCATATCAATATCAATACACGTAGATAATCATAAGTCAACCACATATTAACACATATACTTCAAATACAATAATAGAGCCACATAAGCATTCGCACATATATCATAGTCATATGCACATGAGTATATCGTCTCAATATACTCGACATGCCATATTCAACACTTATAGAACTACATATGTATATGTACACATACCGACGGACATAAATACGTACATACATTCATATTGAATCAACGCTCGAATTTCAACCCTCAGGGTTCTATACCTTAAGCTTCTGATATATGGTCCCATCCTAAGGCTGGACTCTACCCACCTTAGGACTCAACTACTCACACATGAACACCACACGTACTATTCCATACACAACCGCAGTGTGGTGACCTGCATGAGCCACCAAAATTGTAACGCCAAGATTCCTGGGATACCCTGAAAGACAAGATACACGACAAGAACCAGCAGGTCCACTGCATGCTGCTGGGAACAGTACCAGTAACGCTCCACCACAAACACCAAACACAGTCACAAAATAGTCACAAGCACATGAAGGCCAACACAGTGCAGCAAAAGGAACAACTCAATCAACTCAATAGGGGACTAAAACCACACAGGAAGCTAAACTGAACCATCTGATCCATTGATACAACACCAAGAGTCCAATGACCATCTTATACATTAATATCGCCAACCTCACAACCCTAAGTACAAGGGTCTATCCCAAGCAAAGAAACCCAAAAGTACAAGCTCTCACCTTACCCCTCGCCACCCCCAACCTATAACCACACCTCTGATCACTAACTCCAGCTGCAACCTCAAGTCCAGCACTCAAATCCAACTGCAACGCCTGCTACCTGAAACCACGGGTGGGAACACATCAAAGCGTGACCCAGTAGGAATTCCATACTCCACCCTAAATGCAACACACACTAATGCTACTACGGAGTGCAAAGTGCTACAAGCGAAGGTTCATCTAACATGGCATGCAAAGCAAAAGAAAGCACACGTAGGAAAAAGAGAACAGAGCCATAGCAGAGGGTATAAGGGGAGGGGTGACGATAGTAACAGTAACTCACAACAAGTACGACTAAAGCGTAAAAGAAATTCAGTCAATCAATTTCATACAATGTTAGTTTTTGGAATCCTAATATCAAATACGACGTATGGGACTGGACTTCTCCCAACTGTGTGGGAGAGCAAAGAGGACTCCCCGTCGAGCTAGCCCGTCAGGAGCCTCGGGTACCACTCTACACTCTCTGCCGCGCTAGCCCGTCAAGAGTCCAAGTGTACCCACCACACAAAACCGCAAAGATAACGCAACCAGTCCATCCCATAGGCTTACCCGATACTTCGGAATTCCCCCAACCTGTGTCACCCTCCTAGGGGATTACTGAAACATTCCTCACTCTCACTTTACATGAAACATAACTCATTCTCCAACACATAAACACAACATCAACCATGCCAACAATACCCTTCCATTACCACAACCAAATGAAATAGGACCAACGGCCGAAGTTGTCACATGGGGTGTTCTTACTTGACTTACATAAATAGCCATTTCAACTTCTCCATTTGCATAATGAACCACAATAAATTCCATTACAACTTCAAGCAATACCAATACGTGCTTAAACATCAATAAAGAGGAATAACTCCAAATATAGCCACTAACAACCAAATCATGCAAGTTTTTGTACCATAAGATAAGGCATAATTTAAACACCTTAATTGAACAAATTTAAGCCTCTAGTTTGAACAAACTAGCAAATTTAACAACATCATAAAGGAAGCAAAAAGACACGCATAAAAGCTACTAAAATCGAGATACAAAACATCAAGAAAAGGGTTTTTGCTTTTCAGCTTGCTGACACTTTCGTAACAGTCACATTCAATAGCAATTTCCTCCATAATTTTGTGTATAACAAGGTCATGAAATATAAAAGAAAGTTGTATATATAGGTGTTGTGAGTTCATATATCAATTTTCATGACGTTCTGATGTGTATTCTATTTAATACAGAATTTACGGAAAAGTATACAAGTCCTGGAAGATAAAACAGAAACTGTACAGACTTGAGGACCAGATTAGTCATAATTTCTGGCTGATTCAGAAACAATGGAAAGCTACAAAGTTGTAGGGCTTGAAGTCTTCTTTCCAACGAGACCAAGAACACACCATTTCGTTAAGAATTGAGAGACTGATCGCTGTTTCCGTGAAAGATGTCCAGGCTGAGGGAAAACAGACATGCTGAAATAGATGAATTTTTACCCCTATTTCTAATCCGAATTAGACAAGGCGTTCAACATGAAAGTTGGAGTTAGTCCTATCCTTCAGCCATAAAATTTTCAAAGCATTCTCAATACTAATTTACGAGATATAAGCCAAACAAAAAACATGTATTTCTGTCCCAAATCTCAACAACACCAAAGTAAGGAACTAGTATCATCAACCAAGCTTAATTTGTTCATGATTTCTTAATGAAATTGAGACTTAATCATGGGTTCTCAAACACAATTTCTCAAGGGCATGAAAACCCTTTAGGTCAAAATAGAAAGGGGAGTTTTCCACATCTCTATCAATTTTTAACAAAAAGACAATAACCCAACTTAATCATTACACCTCAATTCAATAAAATTTGGAACTTTATCATAACCCATTATAAAAGAAAACAACTTGCTTCCACTTTCCTTATCACACTTTCATTTCCATGCTAGATGGTGGTTATTGCATGACTACCACTAAAAATAGCAAATTTTATTTAAATGCAAAGGAAATATCCATAAATTAGCAATTTGAGTACTTATTAGTAAAAAGTGAGCAACTTTATAATCATTTAAGTAACATAGCTAGGAAAGCTTTCTAACATGATTAATTCGCCATCTTTCTTATAATATCACAACAAGAGAGCATGTATAAACATGTGGGCATAAAGAAATTAACTTGCTAATGAAAGAAACAAGATAGGCTTACAAATTTAATAAAGCTTCCATCTTTTTCAAATTTCCTTAAGAAAGATTTCAACTTGCAAGGGAAAGCATGATCAACATAATAAAGGAGCAAGCTTTAGCATCATGAAATAATAAAGGAATCATCTTTTCATGAAAACACAAGTATACATCCAAAAATGAATGCTTTACAATTCCTACTATGTCATGCAAGCAAACACTAAGTGGAATAAGATTCCTACATCAACCCTAAGATGAAGAAATCTTCTCATCTCCTAATTCCATGAAGCCCCACCTTGAATCTCCACCCTCAAGCTCCAAGAAACCCTAAGCCTCCTCTTTCCCCCAACTCATCTTCCTCTAGCCTTTGGGTTTTCCCCCTTCCTCTCTCTTCCTCCTTCCTCCTTCCTCCTTCCTCCTCCTTTGTTTATTTTCTTTTTTTTTTTGCTGGAAGAATTCGGCCTGGCTAGGAGGTCGGCATGATTTTTTTTGGGGATGGGACACTTGGCTGGGTATGGAGAGAAAGGGAAAAGAAATAGAGAAGGGGAAAAAGAAATAGAAAAGAATTGAAAAGGAAGGGAGAGGAAAGATGTAGAAAGGATTAGAAATTCTTTAAATAAAATTCCTTCTAGAAGTCCCCTTTAATCATAAGTTTGCCATTTCTAAAATGAAATCTCTCTTCTCTCTTCCTTCATAATAATTTAAGCCCATTCCTAATGCTCAAGGCCCATCACTAAATAATTAAAACACAAACACATCACAATAATTACAACATTGCCATTATCCAACTTTAATAATGATAATACTATTAATTAACACCAAAGAATCTCATTAAGATAATCATAGTAATAATCTCTTAAAATAATCTTCACAAAATAATTATCCTAAAATAATCCCTATGAAAATAATATTAATAGTACGTTTTTCCTGTACACACCCATCAACTCAAGTCTCACTACATATTCATAAATCCAACAACGCTAATCATTTTTCTGCCTCATATACCTCTATTAGCATCCAATAGGTCATCCAACACATCATTACAATATACGCTACGTAATTACTATGTGCACCACACCATTTCTATATACACTACGGAGGCACACCGGCACATTACGTGCTCATTCAAGTATACGTATACTACATACATCAATCAAGTAGACACTCCCTTGCGTACATGGCACTAGGGCCATTACAGAAATCGCCGCAACGGATCGCTGCAACCAAAGATTCCAAGGGATCGAGCTTCAACGCGCAGAAATCGCTGCAACGGATCGCAGCAACCAAGATTCCTAAGCACGGTGAGGGTGATTTGAGGGGATAAAAAGAGAAGCTCAAGAACAAGAGCTCACGTGTTGATAACGTTAGCTCACATGCTGATAACCCTTTTTTACTCAATTAATTTTAATAACAAAAACTTTCTTCGTTTTATTGTTTTAATTTAATTTTCTATGCTATTTCAATCCCTAAATCTCCTTGATTCAAAGCAAGCATTATCCATCTTCCTTTTTAATCAATTAATTTTAATAACAATAACTTCCTGCTTTTTATTGTTTTAATTTAATTTTCTATGCTATATCAATCCTTAAATCTCCTTGATTCACTGCAAGTATTATCCATCTAGTTATTTATATGTAACTTCAAATTAAATGATCATTTCACTACTTCGTCTTTATATAGCCGGTTACAACTATCTTTTTAGTTTGTAAGTCGTTAAATTCCTTCCTGCTTTTTAGTTTGTAAGTCGTTACGACTATCTTGTCTAAGGATGCACTTGAGTCAATCTAATTTTTCATTTTTGCTACAATTTTGCAATAAATAAAGTAAAAAAAAATTATTTCCATCCAAAAATATTGTGCCTCCATGAATTTAATTCATGAATCCGTCACTGACTGGAGGTATGCTTGGTCATGCCAGCGCGTGACCGTTTTGAAGATTAAAAGAACACTGTTAGGTCTCATTTGTGACTGTGTTGTCAATAGTGGCACCAAGATATTGTTTTGTCTGTTCTTATTAATCTTGACAAAGAGAGACGTCATATCTTGGTCATGTTGAAAGAGATGTTGAACATTATGTTATAACATAATGTTCATCACGCTATGTCGGATAGCAAAAATATTCTTATGTTGAGTACGGAATCTTTGTCGATGGAAGCTCTTGATCCCTCCTTCGTATCTTTAACATTATTTGGTTTTTCTGATGGTTGAATATTGTTGAAGTTATATTTGAATATATTTGGAAGCTAATATCTCTCGGTTTTATTGTTGAGACGGTTAGAGAGATTCTTGCCCACAATTCCTTTTTCATCGGATCCTTGAAGATATGCGGAACCACCTGCCTAATGTAGTTCCGAAAATTGTGGGTTGTCAATCTACTGCTGCGATGATTGAAGATCTTCCCTATTGACCCACGGATTGAGGGGGAGCGGGGTTTATTAGGGTTGCGGTGTCTACGGCTAGGTTTACAACTTTTGGGAAAAAGTTTGTGTGAACTCCGGGAGGGAGGCCGACGGCTACGGACGTATGATCAAGGGAGTTGATCTAGTCGGTTGTGCAAGGGGAGCTTGCTTGCAAGGGGAGCTTGCCAAGAATACTCCATGGGTTGGTAGTGATCAACCATTACAGTTTGTATTAAGGGGGAGGTTGTTCCTCCTAATAGGATCGCGACTTTAGTGATTGTACTCATTGATTATTTTAGTAGAGTATTCTGATTTTTTGGGCGTGGCCCCGCAGATGTAGGTGTGCGCACCGAACTGCGTTACCAAGTCTTATGTGTCTCTGATTGGCTTGTGTCAATCTTGGATTTGCTGTTTATTATTGCGTACTGAATTTCAATTGGTATCAGAGCAGGTCATCCGTGTTACTTTGTGTTATCAAAGTGGGTGTGATCATGTGTTTGCAGTACCGAAGTCATGAATGCGAAAGAAGGCGCTTCCGTTACACGCCCTCCAATACTTATCGGAACAAACTACACATACTGGAAGTTCCGGATGCGTGCCTTTATCAAGTCACTGGATGAGAAGGCATGGGTCGCCACTATTGAAGGATGGAGTCCACCGATCGAAGTAGACAAAGAAGGCAAAGAATATCTCAAACCGGCAAGAGATTGGAATCCAGAAGAAGATCGAGCGGCATTAGGAAACTCTAAGGCCGTGAATGCTATTTTCACTGCAGTTGACGAAGAGCAGTTCAAGCTGATATCCACATGTGAGTATGACAAAGAAGCTTGGGACATTCTTCAGAATGTTCATGAAGGAACGAGTACAGTTAAGGCTTCCAAACTTCAAATGCTTGCTTCCCAGTTCGAAAATCTTAGAATGAATGATGATGAGACTGTTGCAGAATTTAACGGTAGGCTGAGGGACATAGCCAACCAGGCTTTTCAACTAGGCAAGAAATATTCTCAAAAGAAGCTGGTAGAGAAGACGTTGAGATCTCTCCCTGATAAATTTTCTGCAAAAATAGCGGCTATTGAAGAAGTGAGAAACACCTCCGCCATGAGATTGGATGAACTCATGGGTTCTCTTCAAACCTATGAGATGAACCTCAAACAGAACAGAAGGGAAAAGGGGGTGGCATTAAAGGTGGAGGTCAATGAAACTCCTAAATCTGAAAATGAGTCGGAGCTAGATGAAGACATTGCTTTGCTAACCAAAAACTTCAGTAGGATGATGAGGAAGATCAGCAATAGGGGTCAGAATCTCAGACCTGTCAACAGGATGGCGCGCTCAAACCCTCCCACGGCTGAAAAAACCACTAGTCGTCCCACTCAGAGGTATGAGTCAAAAACCAAGGACAAAGGAATACAATGCAGGGAGTGTGAAGGCTTTGGTCACATACAAGCTGAGTGTGCTAACACTCTCAAGAAGCAGAAAGGGAAATCTCTAGCCTGTACCAGGAGTGATGAAGATTTTGAAGGAAGTGTTGAAGATGAGGACATCACCAGTAACTACGTTGCGTTCACTGCTACTCTGAAAGATCAGTCTGAGTATGACACATCTAGATATGTTGAACGTAATGTTGCAACATCAGTTACAACATTGGGGACCATACGAAGCAATGTGAAACAGGATGTTGAAACATCAAGTACAACGCTTAGCAGTGAATTTGACTCTGAAGGTGATAGTGAGGAGGATGTTGGTGAAGAAGACATTCGGTCGGCATACCAGACTATGTTCAACAAATGGATGGAGATCTGTAAAGCTAACAAGAAATTGAAAGATGAATGCTCCAAACTGAGAAGTGAGAAGGATGATACTAAGGCAAAACTTCTGAAGGCGGAGCTCAATCTCAGGAATATTGAGAGCAGCTCAGGAGAACTCTGCTTAGAGTTGAGAAGGCTGAGAGTACCCTCAACAAGTGGAACTCGGGGACGTCAAAGCTTGATGATATTCTTAACATGGGGAAAGTCTCAGGAGATCGCACATGGGTTGGATATAACAGAGGAGGCTATTTGCATGCTCCCAAGACAAGGCGTGTTCTCACTACTAAAGAACTTGAAAATTTGGGTCAGGAGAAAGGGCATGAGCCGAAGTTGAAGGAGAGAAAAAGTTCAACATCCAGGCGTCCCGTGTGTGATTACTGTGGGCAAGTAGGGCACACTGGCTGGAGTTGCTTCAGCCGTATGAAGCACTGACGTGAAGGAAGAAGTATTAGACATCCCAGCAAAAGGACAACGAAGAAATGGGTTAAGAAATCTGAGTTGTACAGCATGGTGGCATACACTTTGTTGTTTTCGTTCTCCGAAAATATTTGGTATTTCGACAGTGGATGCTCCCGACACATGACTGGTAACAAGAGTCTTCTCACTGTGTATTCAGCTGGTAACAAAGGTCATGTAACCTTTGGTGATGGTCAGAGGAATAGGTGGTTGGAAAATGGAACCTCGATGTGACAGGGTCCCTGAAGCTGAAGGATGTGATGCATGTAAAAGACTTGAAGGCAAATCTCATTAGCATAAGCCAACTGTGTATCAAGGCTTTCTCGTATGGTTCACTAAAGATGAATGTTTAGTCTTCAATAGAGATGATGTATGCATTCTTACTGGGAAAAGGTCTACTGACAACTGTTATCTTCTACAAGAACCTAACAAGTACTTCAATATCACTACTGACGTTTCAGAGCAGTGGCATCAAAAGCTATGTCACTTATATTTCAAGACCTTGATGAAGATATCTCAAGCAGGAGCGGTTCGTGGTATACCGACTCTAACCAAGAAGAAAGAGGGTGTGTGTGGACCGTGCCAACTTGGAAAGCAAAAGAGGACGAGTCACAAGCAAATCCAGATGATTACTACCTCTAAAAACTTGGAGCTGTTACATATGGATCTGATCAGACCCACGTTAGAAACTAGCATGGGAGGTAAGAAATATATCTATGGCAGTGTTGATGATTTTTCTCGGTTTACTTGGGTAGATTTTCTTAAGGAAAAATCAGACACGTTTGAAGCCTTTAAGAAACTATGTACTCGCCTTCAAGTTGAGAAAGGAGATAGCATTGGCAAAATTGTCAGGATTCGGAGAGATCATGTGAAGGAGTTTGAGAATCATTTTTTCTCTGAATTCTGTGAAGCTCAAGGTATTGCACATGAATTCTCGGTTCCAAAGACTCCTCAACAAAATGGAGTTGTTGAAAGAAAAAACCGAACCCTTCAAGAAATGGTGTGTGTGATGCTGAATGCCAGGGAGGTCAACGTTAAGTGGTGGGCTGAAGCTATCAACACTGCATGCTACACTATAAATATAGTGTATCTTCGGCCGAGAACGGAAAAAACCCCCTATGAAATCTGGAAAGGTAGGAAACCTGATGTATCTTACTTTCATATTTTTGGAAGTAAATGTTATATCATGCAAGACCGTACTCCCAGGCAGAAGTTTGATGCTAAGAGTGACAAGGGAATTTTTCTTGGATACTCCACGAAAAGGCATGCTTTCAGAGTTCTAAATCAATGCACAAATGTCATGCTGGAATCAATCAATGTAGTGGTTGACGATTTTGATCAGGGAGAGGCAGTCTTAAGTGAAGGGAGGGTGCCTCAGGAAGGCTGCACAGATGAGGAAGATCGTGTTGAACAAAATGTTGCAACAAGTGATACAACAAATGTTGCAACACAGGATGCAACATCGGTCGAGATATCACAGAATGAGACAGAAGAAGTTCAAGATTCTGAATGAATCACTAAGGTTATACGAAATCATCCTCCAGAGTTGATTATTGGTGATGTTCATGACAGCCGACGGACAAGAGGTACTAGCCGCGTCAAACTATCGTGATCTTGCCGGGTATGCTTGTTTTCTCTCTGTTGTTGAACCTAAAAATATGAAGGAAGCTATCATTGATGATTTCTAGGTGTTAGCCATGCAAGAGGAGCTGAACCAATTTAAGCGTAATGATGTCTGGTGTCTGGTTGAGAGACCCAAAGGGATAAATGTCATCGGGACAAAATGGATATTTAAGAATAAAACTGATGAGAAAGGCAATGTCACCCGCAACAAAACTCGTCTAGTGACCCAAGGATACACTCAGGTTGAGGGCTTTGATTTTGATGAAACATTTGCTCCAGTCGCTCGGCTGGAATCCATCAGACTTCTACTGGTAGTTGCGTGCAGTCTCAACTTCAAGCTTCATCAGATGGATGTGAAGAGTGTCTTCCTGAATGGGATATTGAATGAAGAAGTGTATGTTGAACAATCGAAAGGTTTTGCAGATCCATTTCTTCCGAATCATGTCTACCGGTTGAAGAAGGCTCTATATGGATTGAAGCAAGTGCCAAGGGCTTGGTACGAGAGGTTGACTACATATCTTCTTCAAAAGGGATATGAACGAGGAGGAGCCGACAAAACGTTATTTGTTCAAAGGACCAGGTCAGGTGTTATTGTTGCTCAGATTTACGTGGATGAT
Organism: Scilla litardierei; assembly: GCA_030789695.1. NCBI lineage: Eukaryota > Viridiplantae > Streptophyta > Magnoliopsida > Asparagales > Asparagaceae > Scilla > Scilla litardierei. The sequence goes on from CM061133.1 coordinate 20,180,293, forward strand.
ATAGTTTTCGGCTCCACTTCACAACAGCTGGTGCGTGAGTTCATTACCCTCATGCAGAAGGAGTTTGAGATGAGCATGGTCGGTGAGTTAAACTTGTTTCTTGGACTTCAGGTAAAACAATGCACTGATGGGTTGTTCATCTCTCAAAGAAAATATGCTAAAAATCTTGTTAAGAGGTTTGGTCTAGAAAATTCTAGACATGTTCGCACCCCTATGTCCACCAGTGAAAAGCTCTCCAAGGATGATGGCGGGAAATCGGTGGAAGTCACTCTATACAGAAGTATGATAGGGAGCTTGCTGTATCTGACAGCTAGCAGGTTGGATATCAGTTTCAGTGTAGGAGTAGGTGCTCGCTATCAAGCATGCCCTAAAGAGTCTCATATCACGGCTGTCAAGATGATTATCAGGTATGTCAGTGGGACTGTGGATTATGGCATATGGTATACCAAGGATACAAACACGTTACTTTCGGGTACAGTGATGCAGATTGGACGGGGAATACCGATGATAGAAAGAGTACTACAGGCGGATGTTTTTATGTGGGGAATAATTTAGTCTCCTGATACAGCAAAAAGCAAAACTCTATCTCGTTATCTACGACTGAGGCTAAGTATATTGCGACAGGAGTTGTTGTACTCAACTCCTATGGATGAAGCAAATGCTGACAAACTATGAGTTGGAGCAGGGGATACTATCTTATGTGACAATCAGAGCGCGATAAATATTTCCAAGAATCCTGTACAGCACTCCAGAACCAAACATATAGACATCCGATATCACTTCATCAGTGAGTTGGTTGAGAAGAAATCCCTTACCATGGAATATGTTGCTACTACTAACCAATTAGCTGACATCTTCACAAAACCCTTAGATTCTGGCAGATTTGAAGAATTGCGACATGCCCTAGGTTGTGTCGTGTCTAATGTTGGTCATTTTGTTGAACGTAATGTTGCAACATGATACATCATGTTGCAACATAAGGAGGTATTGAGCGGTCATTAGTTAAATGGACCGGAGTTATTTATCGGTCTGTTATTTGTGTTTCCGCTTTTCATTCTATCCCCTCACGGCGTTCTTTCCTCTCTCAAATATTTCAAGATTTGCAGTGCGTTCCTTCTAGGGTTCTTGATCTTTTCATGTGAAATTCTCTATCTGATTCTAGAATGGCACGAGATCAAAAGGAGAAGTCTTCTCAGAACCCTCGGTGCTCTTCCCGCCGAACTCCCTCATCGAAAACGAGTGCATCTTCGTCCTCTCCTCCTACACCCAAGCGGAAGGGAGTGGCTCCTCGGACTGCGTGTGCCTCATCCTTTGGTATTTCTCCTTCTCCTTCGTCTCCATTATCATTCCAAGACATGCACACTCCAGCTGTCCCGAATTGGGATGTTGTGCCGTTTTCCCCAATTTTGGAAATTCCCCTTTTGAGGAAACCCTTGGTGTCTGATCCCCGTGAGAAAGAAGACTATCATGTTCATGTCACTGTCCAGGACTTGTTTTGGCATCTACGAAGGACTGGGCGTAAATTGGATCTCTCATGGCTAGATCTTTCTGGGGTCCATGTTGACCAGCTCATGCATAAAAAGATTCGTGGCAAAGTGATTAGTGTGGAAGTGCCTCTGGATGACAAAATCATTATTCATACCTGGAATTCACGAAGATCCTCTATGAAAATTTCTGAAATTGTTGTGGTAGATATTTCTGATTCAGATTCATCCATTTCTACTGAGAAGTCAAAAACAGATTGTGATGGTGAAGCTTCTTCAATTCCCATGAATGCTGAGGATTCGGGTGTCCGTGCGTGATGATCCACCTCTATAGGGGGAACAACCTACTCAGTCTCCTATGCGTATGAATGGAGCTGCTCAGACTATTCCTGAGATTATTAAAGGTCCTATAGGTGGTTCTGATGTCAGTGCATGTGCTCAAGATGGCTGTCTTGGAGAGAGTACCCCCATGGAGGAAGATGGTCCTCTGTTGATTGTTTCCTCTGTGGAAGTTCTTCCTGAGAAGCATCTGTCTCATGTTACTGAAGAAGATCTCGCTCAGAATTCTATAGTTATGGCAGAGGATGGAAGTGCTCAGGACTCCCTCCCTCTTCCTGTTGATGGTGAAGAATCTATGCCTCCAGGTGACACTACTATTGATCCTTACCTAGCTGAGGTCATTACTGATGTTGACGCTGCAGATGGTTCATGTTCACTACCAGAGGTGGATGCTTCTTGTAATGTTGCACAAAATGTTGCAACATTTGATGCAACAAGTGAGCTAGGTGCTCTAGATAGAACTGATCATGTCTCCCATCCTACTCCTCCAGAAGATGGCTTATTTCCCTCTCATGCACGGAAGGCCAAGTCTGCTTCAAGAAAATGTGCTGCATCAACTTGTCATGCCTCTTCTTCCCCTTCTAAGAGGCCAAAAGTATCTTTTGCGTCAGGTTCTTCTCATTCCCCTTTATTCACTGCATCTGATGCTATGAGCAGATTGTAATTTGATAAAGCCTGCAAGAATAGATGGGTGTCCTACTCTGAGCGTTCTATTCTTCCTGAGAAATTTTTGAATGTATCCTCTTTTGACAAGACTCACTTTGTTTCCATTCTGAAAGACCTGGGCCTTTTCTATGCTGCCACTTGTCTTAAATCCTTTTATCCAGTATTGGTTCGAGAATTTTACTGCAATCTTTCTAAGACCGCTGGTGATGCTGCTTCTCGTTGGGCCTTCAAGAGTTATGTTAGAGGAAAGATTATTACTTTCTCTCCCTCAATGTTGAACAGGCTGCTAAAGTGGACTTGCCCTCAGTCCTTGTCTAATTTTGGGGAGTCCATAGGAGATGACTTCAACAAATTCATAAATGTTGTCACGACAGGGAAGCTGAAGTGTTGGCCTAGGTCCTCCTCATTTCCCTCCTCATCTCTTACTGCGAAGTATTTTGTGCTATATAGGATTGCCACCAGGAATTGGCTCCCGACTTCTAATATATCTGTGGTAACTAAGGATATGTGCAAACTTCTGTTCTCTGCTGGCACTAAGCAGCCCTGCAATTTAGGGAGGATTATCTTTGACTCCATAATGTCTCTATCGAAATCATCTTCCCCGGCATCCTCTTTGCCTCATGCATGTCTCATTACTATGATGCTCCTGGCTCAGAAAGTTTCTCTTTCTGCATCTGATTTATCTATCTCATGTGACGGTATATCCTATACAACTAAGTCTGTTGTGGGCAAATGTGATGATATATCCATGCTGGCCTCTCCTTTACCCGGTGTATCTTCATCATCTCCACCTTCTACGATTGCTGGTCCTGCCACTTCTATGCGTCAGACATCGTCTGTTTCTGCTTCCTCTAATGTTCCATGTTCTGAAGATTCTCAATCCTTTCTCTTGGAGGACATTAAGGTATTTCAAAATGCTGTGAAGAATGTAGATGATCAGTTGCTGGTCCTTCAAAGTCAAAAAGTTCTGCTTAAGGCTCACAAAATTATGCTAAAGGACAGATTAGCTGTACTGAAGTCCAAACTTACTTCTGGCTCTTCAGAATCCTTGGGTGCGATCTCTGGAGGTGGAACCGACTAAGGTATGCTGCTTGCTTTTAGTGGCTCAAAGAGGGAGAAATTGACCTATCGTCTGTTGGTTGGTTGATGTATTGGTTGATGTATTGGTTGCATGTTGATAATAGTGTTGGCGTTTGGGGTTATGGTTTTGGTGGTGGATCTCCATAATGACTGTAAGTGGGCTCCAACTTTTATGATCATTGATTTTCTGCTTTCTTCGTCCTTCCTCCAGTCTCGTATATGATATTGTTATATTGTGCCACTAAATGCCAAAAGGGAAGATTGTTAGTTCTCGTTCGTGACTGTGTTGTCAATAGTGGCACCAAGATATTGTTTTGTCTGTTCTTATTTATCTTGAAGAAGAGAGACGTCATATCTTGGTCATGTTGAAAGAGATGTTGAACATTATGTTATGACATAAAGTTCAACACGCTGTGTCGGATAGCAGAAATATTCTTATGTTGTGTACGTAATCTTTGTAGATGGAAGCTCTTGATCCCTGCTTCATATCTTTAACATTATTTGGTTTTTCTGATGGTTGAATATTGTTGAATATATATTTGGATATATTTGGAAGCTAATATCTCTCGGTTTTATTGTTGAGACGGTTAGAGAGATTCTTGCCCACAATTCCTTTTTCATCGGATCCTTGAAGATATGCGGAACGACCTGCCTAATGTAGTTTCAGAAATTGTGGGTTACCGATCTACTGCTGCGATGATTGAAGATCTTCCCTATTGACACACGGATTGAGGGGGAGCGGGGTTTATTAGGGTTGCGGAGTTGACGGCTAGGTTTACAACTTTTGGAAAAAAGTTTGTGTGAACTCCGGGAGGGAGGCCGACGGCTACGGACGTAGGATCAAGGGAGTTGATCTAGTCAGTTGTGCAAGGGGAGCTTGCTTGCAAGGGGAGCTTGCTTGTAAGGGGAGCTTGCCAAGAATACTCCATGGGCTGGTAGTGACCAACCATCACGGTTTGTAATAAGGGGGAGGTTGTTCCTCCTAATAGGATCGCGACTAGTGATTGTATTCATTGATTATTTTAGTGGAGTATTCTGATTTTCTGGGCGTGGCCCCGCAGATGTAGGTGTGTGCACCGAACTGCGTTACCAAGTCTTGTGTGTCTCTGATTGACTTGTGTTAATTCTTTGGATTTACTGTTTATTATTGTGTACTGAATTTCAAACACAATTTCCGGATCAACATGATTTCCTAGAGAATTTATTTAGCTTTCTCTATGCTCTACATCTAACAATGGGATATGAGAATAGAATTGAAATGTTTGTTCGTGTGATTTGGAAACCATAACCACTATGAAATTCAGTACGCAGAAGAGAACCTAACGAACAACAATAAAGACACACAGCAATCAAGGACACACGAGACTTGGTATCACAGTTCGGTGCGCACACCTACATCTGCGGGGCCACACCCAGAAAAATAGAATACTTCACTATAAAGATCAGCGAATACAAACTCTAAAATTCACGCTTCTATAAGGAAGAACACACTCATCCTTAAAACAAACCATGAGGGGTGATCGCAATCAACCCCGTGAAGTATTCTTTGGCAAGCTCCCCTTGCCTGCAAGCTCCCCTTGCACCACCGACAAGATCAACTCCCTTGATCCCACGTACGTGATTGTCGGCCTCCCTCTCGGAGTATATCACCGAGGACTTCTTTCACCAAAGTCGTGACCTAGCCGCCAATGCCCTCAAACCCTTAAAGCAGCGACACCGTCAATCGCCGTTCAATCAGCGCTAGATCAATCAATCTAGAAGCAACTCCATAACAGCAATAACCGCAACTCCCATAGATGGAACGAGATCCCTAAATCTCCGCAGGAGATCGTTGCCAGAATCTCGCCATCGAAGATATCGTCAACTAATTCTTCACGAACGGAACTGAACGATATTCTCAGCCAATCAAATCTTCAGCAGATATTAACCGTCATAAATACCTGAACAAATATAAATGGCGACTTAAGATCACGTGCACCTCAGGCTTCGATCTACAGCAGTCGCACATAGGCACAGCATGTTGAACACGGAGGTTCAACAATATGTTCAACAAAACATCCAACAAGCTCAGCTGAGACTTGTCTCCTCTTCAGATAATGTCGCAACAAAACGTTCAACAAGATGTCTAACATCCTCAGATACTTTATCCAAACACTTCAATGAGTACATAGAGAGAGACGATTATCGGAGTGCCACAAATGACAAGCAAAGCATAAACTAGTAGTAGAGACAAAACCTAACAATCTCCCCTTTTGTCATTTAGTGGCACAATACAGTATGATATACTCAAAGATATTCAACAGCATACCAGTCAAGAAGAAGAACTGAGGTACTCCCCTTCACCAAAAGAACCAACCACAAAAAGACAGCCTACTATCTTTGGAGTAACACGACCAATACCTCCACACAGCCATCATGTCATCAACCACACAAAAGAACTCATATATCATACCTTTATCTCCCCTTTTGAGCCATTAGAAACAAAAGAGAGCACCAGTCAGAGATCGGCAGAGGAGCCACGCTTCAGAGCGGACAGCTTATCTTGCAACAGCAGCCTGTGACGATCCAAAAGAGCCCGCTGGCTATCAAGAACAAGAAGCTGATCATTGACATTTTGAAGAGCACATTCCAGGAACTCAATGTCCACTGCACTCGACCGAGAGGAGCTAGCAGACTGAGAATCAGGAGGCAAAGAGGACTGGGTTCCAGCATTACTAGACAGAGGAGGTGAAGACAGACCACCATGCAGAGAGGGCAACACCTCAGTGAGATCATTGTATTTTCCAGCCACAGACTTTGCTGTATACGAGATACTGTCACAGGTAGAGGGAAGATCCAAAGGAGACAATGGCAACTTTTGAGCCAAAAGCATCATGGATATGAGAGCTCCATGGGGTAGAGAGGTCCCGGAGGATGATAATTCAGCAAAAGATAAGATAGAATCGAAAATGATTCTTCCTAAATTGAAGACCTGAGACGTGCCAGCAGAGAACAATAGTTTGCACATGTCCCTAGTGACTACTGAAACATTTGAGGTAGGGAGCCAGTTTCGTGTAGCAACTCGAAATAGAATAAAATGCTTTGCAGTAAGTGCAGACGAGGGAAAAACTGAAGACTTAGTAGGCCAACAAGACAACTTTCCAGCAGTCACGACCTCAATCAGTCTGTCAAAGCTCACTCCAGAGGAGTCACCAAACGCTGGAACAGATTGGGAACATTTCCATTCTAGTAATTTGTTCAGAGATGCAGGAGAGAATGAGACAATCTTTCCTCAGACATAATTTCTGAAACTCCAACGAGAGGAGCCATCACTTGCAGATTTGGAGAGATTACAGTAAAACTCTCTCACCAAAATAGGATAATAGACGCTGAAGCATGTGACAGCATGGACAAGACCAAGATCCTTCAGAATAGATTCCAACTGAGTCTTGTCGAATGATGACAGATTGAGGACTTTCTCTGATATAAGAGATCTCTCGGAGTAAACTGGCCATCTGTTCTTACGGGCTTTGTCAAAGAAAGTTTTGCTCAGGGCATCTGAAGATGTAAATGAGGGAGGGCGACAAGGAGCAGAAGCAAAAAGTTTAGGCCGCTTGGAAGGAGAAGTCTCAGCACTCCTGGAAGGGTGAGGAATGATCACTCCTTATTTTACACCTTTTTCTCGCATGTTTGCATGCCATTTAGATCGCCCAAATCATGTTTTTCACGATATATCGACGATATTGCGATGCTTTTCACGATTTGTTGTTTTTGTCGCATTTCAGGTGATTTGGCGCGATTTGGAGTGATCTTGAGATGCGCTTACTCTAGACGGTCACCGACGACCTCCCCGAGGGGTATTTTGCTGTTGGAGAGGAGCAGAAGAAGAATGGACGTCGCAGGAGCGACGAGGAGGTCAAAACAAGCAGAATGGGCATTTTTTGTGTCCCACTCGGCCGAGTGGAGGAGCCACTCGGCCGACCAGCGAGACACTGCTTGGCCGACCAGAACAGACACGATTTATGTGTGCACTCGGCCGAGCACCGAAGACCACATCGGCCGAGTGACGACATCCCGTCTGCCCGAGTGGCGCCCAGACGAGGCCCTTCCAAAACATCCAAGTTACTGTTTTTTGGCCGCCTGAACTTCAGAAGACCTACTCGGCCGAGTGGTTAATCCCGTCCGCCCGAGTACTATGAAGCCATCAGTCGAGTGACGACAACTCACTCGGCCGAGCAGCCCCCGAAGTGAAGACCCCTGATGGCCCCGACTTACTGGAAAATTACAGGGGTTTCACTCAGCCGAGCGACTTTTGTCACTCGGCCGAGTGTGATGCGCTGCCTGTAGCGAAATCTGCGGAAAACAGGCTGTGCAGGGGTATTTTGGTCACGGTTTTTGGACGATTTTGAGGGCTATTTAAGCCCTGTTTTTACCCTAGTTTAGAGAGCCTATCTCTTAGATTTTTTGCAGCTTTTTAGATTAGTTTTTAGCTTTATTCTTGTGATTGGAGAGGAGACAAAGATTGGAATTTTGTTGGATTAATTGAAGAACTCCATTGGTTTGCATCTCTTTTCCTTAAAAATTCTATTTTTATTGCTTATCTCAATATTGTGATGAATTCTATTGCTTATTTCATTGATTATTTTTGTGATCTCGCTATGAATTGTAAGTAGTCTCCACGTCTTGGGGCGTGGGGATGAACCCTACAAGCCCATTTTCATATTTGTGATGAATTGGTAGAAATTTTGCTAGAATTGATATTTAGAGATTAGATCGGGATCGATTTACTACGGTTAGCTAGGAGTTCATATCGATTGGGATTTGCAAGAGATTGGATCCCAATTCGATAGGAAACCCTAGAAATCCGAATTGGGTTGGAATCGAATTTCCGTAGTATCGGTTTGCAAGAGATTGGACCGATACTAGGGTTTCCGGTTGCAATTCCGTGCCAATACCCGTTTGCAAGAGATTGGACGGGTAGGAACTATCCCAATCTAGATCGTGAGCCGAGTTTGCAAGAGATTGGGCTCGGTGCGCGATTGGACGATGATGTTGATCCTAATGCTAGCTTTCCTAGGCTAGGGTTTGCAAGAGATTGGACCCAAACCTAGGATAGCTATAGACCGGCAACAGCGCGAGAGCGTGAGCTTGGTTCTACATTCAGTTGCAACTAGTTCATCCAAATTCTCAATCTAGCAATTTTGATACCGATGAACCACATGTATGAGATACGGTGAGTAGCGGGGATTCCCCATTCCCTAGACGTTCTCTATTTGATTTGATATTTCTGCACTTTGTCTGACGATTGTGATAGGATCGCCAAATGCAAATATTTCTTCTTGAATAGCCAGGTTGGTTGGAACAAGCACGGTCATTCGTCCTCCCTGTGTTCGATATCCCGCTCGCTGCTACACCGTGCACTTGCGGTAAAACTACAACCGTTCTTTAGGGTTACGTCCCGGAGCGATCAAGTTTTTGGCGCCGTTGCCGGGGACGGCATTTCGACGGTGTTCGTCATCGACCACCCGGTTACTTCTTATCTCTCTCTTTCTTTACTTTCTTCTGTTCGCACATTCTCCCTGTATTTTGCATAAGGACTTTGCAGGAAGAATGTAGAATGCAATGTCAACAATAGAACTCAGTCAGGAAGACTATGACTCCTTCACGGACCTCCTTAAGGAGCTTGTTGATGAGGTCCACGCTACCGGAGCTTTTGCTATCGACGTCAAGGACCCCGACGAACAACTGTTTGCCAGTTTCGTGATGGACCAGATCTCCCCGGAGGGGACTATCGGGGGCAATGTCAGAGTTGACGTGATCGACGACAAATTATATTTCGAAGACAGTGGAACAAGTGTCGAGGATCACTATACTTCGGAAGGATCTTCAGAGCAAACCAACGTTCAGGGAGTTACACCCCATAACACTTACTCTTGCTTCTATGAAGCGTCTGATGTGTTTCTTGATTCCAGGGACGAACTGGAGCCGAGTGAAAGCTCTGACGAAGCTAGCACAGAATCGGAGAATGCTTATTTCGATGCATCATCCTCACTAAGTAGTGAGTCTGACTCTTCACAAGAGAGCGCGCCACCTGAGCACGAGCTAGACCCGGATGGCAAGGAAGGAGCGGAACTCATGCGAGCCGATGAAGTAGAAGGAGAGGCGCCTCTTCAGGTAGAACTTAAACAGTTACCTCCGAATCTAAGGTACGCCTTTTTGGGTAACAAATTAACTTTCCCGGTGATAGTAAACTCCCACCTTGCGCCAGACCAACTTGAAAAACTCCTAGACGTTCTTAGGAGTCATAAAGATGTCCTGGGATACACTATCTCCGATCTAAAGGGGATAAGCCCTAGGCTTTGTACGCATAGGATCCATTTGGAGGATACCGACGCCACCTCCATAGAGCCTCAAAGGCGGTTAAACCCGAACATGAAGGAGGTGGTTAAAAAGGAAATCCTAAAATTGCTCGAAGCCAGTATAATCTATCCTATCTCTGACAGTAGATGGGTTAGCCCCGTTCACGTCGTCCCCAAGAAAGGGGGGATGACCGTCATAAAAAATGAGAAAGGTGAGCCCATATCTACACGCACCGTCACAGGATGGCGAATGTGCATTGACTATAGGAAACTCAATAAAGCCACCCGAAAGGACCATTACCCATTGCCCTTCATTGATCAAATGCTTGAACGCCTTGCAAAACATAAATACTTTTGCTACCTAGATGGGTATTCGGGATTCTTCCAAATCCCTTTGCATGAAGATGACCAAGAGAAGACAACTTTCACTTGCCCCTATGGCACCTATGCCTACCGTAGGATGCCGTTTGGCCTTTGTAATGCTCCCGCCACCTTTCAGAGGTGTATGACATCCATATTTTCCGATTACATTGAAAATATTATGGAAGTCTTTATGGATGATTTCTCGGTTTATGGAAGTGAGTTTGACTCTTGTTTGGAGAATCTTACTAAAGTCCTAAAAAGATGCCAACAAAACAATCTCACTCTCAATTGGGAGAAGTGTCACTTTATGGTCACGGAAGGTATAGTTCTCGGACACCTTGTCTCTTCGAGAGGAATTGAGGTAGATAAAGCAAAGATTGAGGTAATCGAGAAACTCCCTCCTCCTATTAATGTCAAGGGCATTAGAGGCTTTCTTGGTCACGCGGGGTTTTACCGCCGCTTCATCAAGGACTTCGCCTCGATTGCCCGACCCCTTACTTCTTTGCTCGCTAAAGATATTCCTTTTATTTTTTCAGGTGAATGCTTACAAGCCTTCAACGCCTTGAAGGAGGCACTAGTCTCCGCGCCCATCATACAACCACCGGATTGGAGCCTTCCTTTTGAGCTAATGTGTGATGCTAGCGACCACGCCATTGGGGCGGTATTGGGACAAAGAAAGGATAGGAAGCTTCATGCGATATACTATGCGAGCAAGACATTGGATGACGCGCAGAAAAACTACACAACTACCGAGAAAGAGCTTCTAGCGGTCGTCTATTCCATAGAGAAGTTTCGCTATTACCTCCTTGGTTCCAAAGTGATTGTACACACCGACCATGCGGCATTGAAGTATCTTTTAAACAAGAAGGAGGCCAAACCAAGGTTGATTAGGTGGATACTCTTGTTGCAAGAATTCGACTTAGAGATCAGAGACAAGAAGGGTACGGACAATGTCGTGGCGGATCATTTATCTAGGCTCATTCGCGACAAGGAGGATGAGAGTTTGCCTATCGACGACACATTCGTGGATGAGAGGCTATATGCTATAAGAACCGGAGAGGTCCCTTGGTACGCGGACTTCGTCAACTACTTGGCTTGTGGAATCAAACCGCATGGGATGCCCACGCATCAAAAGAGGAGATTTCTTCATGAAGTCCGTAGCTATTTCTGGGAAGATCCATACCTCTTCAAGATATGCAAGGATAGCGTCATTAGGAGGTGTGTTTCTAAGGAGGAGGCGACATCCATCATTTTGCATTGCCACGGTCTACCATGCGGAGGACATCATGCCGCCTCTAAAACCACCGCTAAGATTTTGCAGAGCGGATTTTTCTGGCCTACAATGTTTAAAGACACCCACGACTTTGTAAAGGGGTGTGATAGATGCCAACGGACCGGAAATATCTCCAAGCGTAATGAGATGCCAATGAGGCTCATCCAAGAAATTGAGCTTTTTGATTGTTGGGGAGTAGACTTCATGGGACCATTTCCTTCGAGCAATGGCAACAAATATATCCTATTGGCCGTCGACTATGTCTCCAAATGGGTGGAACCAATCGCCACACCTACTAATGATGCAAGGGTCGTCTCCAAGTTCTTCAAGCAAAATATCTTCACGCGCTTCGGAGTGCCTCGTACCTTGATAAGCGACGGGGGAAGCCACTTCATAGAGAACAAGTTTGAAGCCATGCTAAAGAAATACGGAGTAAACCATAGAGTTGGCATGGCATATCACCCCCAGACTAGCGGCCAAGTGGAAGTCTCAAATAGAGAGATCAAGCAAATTCTCGAGAAGACCGTGGATCGATCTAGAAAGGATTGGTCAATGAAGCTAAATGATGCTCTGTGGGCGTATCGCACGGCCTTTCGCACTCCCATCGGTACCACACCGTTCCGACTTGTTTATGGGAAGGCTTGCCACTTGCCGGTAGAATTGGAACACCGCGCTTATTGGGCCATCAAGACCTTCAACTACGACTACAAGAGTGCGGCGGTGAGGCGACTCTTGGACATCAACGAGCTTGATGAAATAAGGAGAGACGCCTATGAGAGCTCGAGAATTTACAAAGAAAGGACCAAGATTCTCCACGATGCCCGCATAACCGTCACAGACTTCAAGGTTGGAGACAAGGTCTTACTCTATAACTCCCGGCTCCGACTATTTCCCGGAAAGTTGAGATCACGTTGGTCCGGACCATTCACCATTAAGAACATACAACCGGGAGGAGCCTTCGAGTTGGAAAGCAAAGACGGGGCCTCGTTCAAGGTAAATGGTCAGAGACTCAAGCATTACTCCGAGGGAGTCCCGACGGGAGAAATCAATAGAATATATCTACTTAAGGGACGGCCGGATGACCTTTCATACCTCCTTGATGAGGTAATAGAGGAGGCGACCCCCCACTCAATTGGCTCTCTTTTTTATGAAGATTTAGAGGAAGGCCCGGATTTAGGCCACAATGAGAAAATAGATGATTCCCCCGACCTCTCCGCTGAAGATGATGAAGGCGACGCTGATATCGCAAGGATTCGAGAGCTCTGCAAGCGCTCGAAATTGGAGTCTCCGAAGAAAGCTCCGCCGGCACGGAGATCGGCATCACCGGCAAAGCCGTCGACCGGAGCAAATGCTAGCTTGGGGGAGCCTCCCCCCAACACTATTCGAGATGGGAGACCACCGTGGGAGAACACGACGCTGCAACTTCCCAATCCGAGCGTTCTCCCCGTAAAGTTTGATGGGTGCATCTCATATGCACCAAACATCCCGCATTGATTGAAAATTATAGGGGGTCGAGCTCACGACCTTAAACGAGCGCTTGTCGGGAGGCAACCCGACGGTTTTTGCTTTATTTTTACTTTTTCTTTATATTCGTTTTAGAAATTTTTAGTGTTTTGAGTCGTTCGCCCAAAAATTTTGCGATAACGGGTCCTATTTTTCTTGACAGGAGAGGAGATAGGTAGATCCATCATGAGGAGGATGAACGAGACGAAGAGGAGCGCCCCAAGAAGGCGCTCGACGCTTAGGAGGAAGATGAAATCGACTGGAGGAAGAAAGACGGAGTTTAGAGCCAAAACGAAGACAAACAGCAGAACATAAGGCTCACTCGGCCGAGTATACTAGTCACTCGGCCGAGTACACAAGTTCGTCCGGCCGAGCCGCTCACGAACGAGGGAAGTCTGCTGTACCCAACTCTCTGTTTATTTTCTTGATTTCAGTATAACTGCTACTCGGCCGAGTATATATTTTCACTCGGCCGAGTAAAACGGATACCCTCCTAGGGCGAGTCTTGCCGAGTAGCTTGAGTCACTCGGCCGAATGGACTTACTCCACTCGGCCGAGGCTGGCAAAGCCACTCGGCCGAAGCGATAGCGGGGAGGAAATTTTCATTGGTCTCGCCCGGTCGAGTGACCACGTCATTCGGCCGAGTCGTAACTTTTTTTATATAAAGGGCGAGGGGGGCACATTTTTCGAAACACAAAACCCCCAAACACCCGCGCCCCTTCAGCTCCCTCGCCCGATCCCCCCTCGCTCGCGCCCTTACTCGCCCGACCGCCGCTGCCACGACGCCGCTCGGCCCGCCACCGCCGGCCGAGCACCCCCGTCGCCTCGCCCGAGTCGCCGCCGGCGGCAGCCGCTCCGGCCATCTCCGGTACCCCCTATTTTGCCTATTTCGCCTCTTTCTTTGTATTTTTTGAGGATCCATGTGTTAAATGAACCCCTACCCCAAATCAATTTCCATATCTATCTATTATACCCCTAATGCTCCATACGTTTTGATTATTACTCACTGATATCGCCATTTCATGCGCAGGTTGCTTTTTGGAGCTTAGGGGAGCCCAGGGGAGCTTCTCGGGACTGATTTGAGCTTCGTGGAGTCGCGGACTTCGCACGCTTCCATTACTGAGTACTCGCGGCGTGTCTGGGTATACTCCTTCCACTCTTTTACACACATCGCACTTTTTGCACTTTTCGGCGCGCTCGGGACCGATATGCCGCCCCGGACACGGCCGCGGTCGAAGAGAGCTTCCGCCAAGCGGAAGCGGTCGGATGATGCCGGCCCCTCCCACGAGTTGGAGGACTCTCCTCCACCGTCTCCCACACACGCCGTCCACCCAGCACAGCCTACAGGCCCCGCACACCCCGCACAGCCTGCAGCGCCTGCACAGCCCGCACAGCCACTCCCTGCCGCTCCACAGCCACCACCTCCGGCTCCACTGGTCGGGCCGCTCGGGATTACGTTCCGAAACGACGCACACCGCGTCGCTTTCGAGCGTATCTCCCAGCGCTCGATCGTACCCTCCAGGTTTGCACACCTCGCTGACCTAGGACGCCTGGGGGTACTAGAGGGGATGCTCACGTTGTACGACAACGTGGGCTGGCGAGATTTTCTGCAGGTGTCGGCAGATACGTTTACCCGCCCGACACTTGAGGTTCTGAGTTCGATCGCCCGGACCGACGAGGGATGCTCGTTTCGGTTCATGGACCGAGAGTGCCAGGTCACTCTCGATATGATGAGAGCATTTTTCTCGTGGCCCGCTGTCCCCGGATCCGATCGCGGTTACGGCCCCACCCATATCCCCCCACCTTCCTTCGACGCCGGTGCCTTCTGGGCCCGGATTACGGGTCTCCACGCTGCCTTTGACCCTAGTAGGGCCAAGGCCTCGGCCATTGTCCATCCCTGCCTCCGTATTGCTCAGCGCCTTATGGCGACGACCTTTTTGGCCAGATATGAGCCGGGCACGATGTCTACGCCAGAGCTTTACATGCTCTACGCGACGACACGTCCCAGAGCTCTATCTAGGGATGGAGATGAGCTTGTCCCCGCCGTCGTGATCGATATCGCGGCATGGTTTTTAGACCGCATCATTGTATCGGTGGGCGCTCGCTCACCGATATGCTGCGGCGGCCTGATCACCTTGCTTGCTCTTATGACCGGCGAGGATTTCCCCGACGACCTGCGACGAGTATCGGGCCCCACTTCTTTGTCGATCGATGTTATGGCCCGGATGAAGATGCTTCGTCTGCATGGTGAGCGTCACTGGGTCTGGTTGCACGGCCCCTTCGGTGCCGATTACATGATTCTCCCGAGGCCTGCTCGGACTCAGATTGCACCAGCCCACGTTGACTGGCTCCCTACGATGGATGTTCTCATCCCCGCTGCTTACGTGCTCGAGGCCGAGGAGGCCGAGCAGGCCCACGCTGCCCCTGTAGACCCTATAGCCCCTGCCGAGCCTGCCGCCGTGCCTGTTGACCCTGTGGCCCCTCAGCCTACCCCCGATGTTTTCGCCGCTCCTGACACCGCTGTCGGTGTCGGGAGTACCTTAGATGAGCCCACTTCCACCACCTCCACCACTTCCGAGGCTGTTACCACCACTCCCACCGCCACCACCGGCCCTCTGTCCATCGAGCCTCTTTGCTCTGCACTCCCCGAGCGCCCGCTGACCTTTGTTGAGAGTGGAGAGCCCTCGTTTGCCGCGGTCGTGGAGACCATGGCTAGCATGATCTCCGCTGGGATTGCGCCTTTTGGTCCACACACTTCCACCCCAGCGGTAGTCACCTCTGTCTCCACCCCTGCTGTATTTTCCGAGAGCGTCGTGGCGTCTGTCCACACTTCTGTGCCATCGACCTCTCTGGCCGCCTCGCTGCCACTTTTGCACTCTTCTTTCGCTGCTGCCGCCTCCACTTCTCACCGCCCGCCCCGGCCTCACACTGAGGCCAGGCCCACATTTGCCGGCGCAGCACCTTTTGTACCGTTCCCTGCTGAGCCCGTCACATACTCGACCCGAGTACGCCAGCCCAGACCTGCCCAGCCCCGCCAGGTGCGTCCCTCTGCACCACCTCCCCCTGACACAGTACTTCAGAGCATTCGTGCTCTAGAGGGGGCGGTGAGTGGTCTCAGAGGCGACCTTAGGACCCTGTCCTCCACCGTCTCTGCGATGGCTGGCCGCTTCGACCTGCTACCGCATATCCACTACTGTCTCACCCAGGTTCTGGAGCGTCTCCCGCGCGTACCCCCACCCACCCAGCAGGTTCCCACCCACACTTCCACACCCACTCAGCCTGCTGCCACTCCCACACCCACCCCCGCTCAGCAGCCTGTCCAGCCCGCACCACCCACACGACCTCCGCCTCAGGACGGAGACGGCGCAGCACCACCTTCTTAGGCACCCTTGATGCCATCGATTATCCTTGCCGTTGTGCTACCCGTTTCTGCTGGGTCCTGTTGCATTTTTGTCCACCCCCCCTCCCCTCACCTATTTTGGGATTCTCTTTTTGCTCATATCTTTATATATCTTTTCTGGGAGAGAGGGAGAGTTTTTGGTGCCACTTATATATCTGTATCACTCCTATCTGTGCATGCATCATGTCCGCATCATATTTTCATTTCTTTATTTTTCTTTCCATTTTCATTTTTACATGCATGCATCCTCACTTGCCCCTCACATTTCTTGTCTCTCGGTGTGCCACACTTTGCACATTGAGGACACTGTGCCATTTAGCTTGGGGGAGTGAGTTCTCACGTTCTTTTTGATTTACCACCTTTATTTTTAGTTTTTCACGCCATTTTTTCGCTTTTACACTCATTTTCATTATTTTTCTTTCATTTTACCATGCATCACGTTTTTCTTATTTTTCTGTGTGCCGCATTGTAAATAGTTCTATTTTCCCTTTATCTTTATTTTTTTTCATCTCATGCTAGAGATGATTTTTCTGTGATGATGATGACGTTGGGTTTAGCTTACTCTATATGCATGCTATATTTGTCGTGTCTTAGATTTTATTTCCGATATCATATGCTATGACTTGCCTTGCATCTAGAGATAGTAACCCACACTTTTGCCACATGAAAATGGATGAAGTTTTATTATTAGCTGAGTCTGAATATTCATATGTATGCCATCACAGAAAACACACCAAGATTCACGCATTGAATGCCTATATCTGGAGTACTGATTTCTTTTCCTATATCACTTCTTTATGCATGAATTGTACACTTCACTTCAGGATGATTGAATGATGTTAGCTATGATAAATCTGGATTAGTTAGCTTTTTTGTGATCGAAACTGAGTAGATTAGATTACCCTGCTGAAGTTGTCGTGCATGTCTTATAGAGTGAACTGAGAGTATATCTATTTCTTTCTCCACAAATCTTGAACATTATTTCTCTACTTTTAAAATCATTGGTGAATCTCCCCTTAGTGATTCTATTATATGGCATTTCCCCCGCTACTAATTCCTAGCTCCAAAACTCTATTGTCTAAAAAATAAATAAATAAATAAAAGAGAGAAAAACATTCTTGTATATCATTATCTCTCTCTGAGTTGGGATCGTTGTGTATATATGCTACATCAAAAAAAAAGAAAAAAAAGGAGAAAAGAGGAAAAATCCTCAATAAAAGATCCCATCTCACTTTCTTTCTTTCTTCTTTCTTTTTACCACTTTTGGAGCTATATAAAAATGGGGATGTGAATATTTTTTATGCCACCATGCTTATAGATAAGCTTGGGGGGAGGGGATCCATTGATGTGTGAGAGAGTGATTACTTGACGTTGCACGACGACCTAGGCTAAGTAATATTCTATACTAGGTGAGATTATTTTTAGCTTTACGAAATCCAGAAATCTAAGCCTAGCGTTCATTTCATGAAGTCCATACTTTTCTATTCCCTCTATTCTATAGCGTGATACTCTTATACTCCTCGTAGAAAGCATTCAATTGAAAAGTGTGTGATCTGTGATTTGTATACCGCTTTAAATGATTCAGACGATGTTAATTTTAAAATTATTCCGTTTTTCATGATTATATCGTTGTTCGTGGGTTTTCTATTTCTATTTGCACTATTATACTATGATATCAAAATAAAATTCTTTGACATGTGTTTGCCATTCAGAGCATGCTATATGAGTAAGTGGAACCCACGTCCTGAGAAAATAATCTAGCAACCTACCTCTTCGCTTCTTTCTTTCTTCTTTATTTCCATTTCGTTTTCATTCTTCTTCGTTTTTCATTTTTCGTTTTTTTCGCCGTTTTCGTTTTTCGAATCCACCGGGTTCGCCTTTTACTTATCTTCCTCGAGGACGAGTAAGATGCAAGCTTGGGGGATTTTGATCACTCCTTATTTTACACCTTTTTCTCGCATGTTTGCATGCCATTTAGATCGCCCAAATCATGTTTTTCACGATATATCGACGATATTGCGATGCTTTTCACGATTTGTTGTTTTTGTCGCATTTCAGGTGATTTGGCTCGATTTGGAGTGATCTTGAGATGCGCTTACTCTAGACGGTCACCGACGTCCTCCCCGAGGGGTATTTTGCTGTTGGAGAGGAGCGGAAGAAGAATGGACGTCGCAGGAGCGACGAGGAGGTCAAAACAAGCAGAATGGGCATTTTTTGTGTCCCACTCGGCCGAGTGGAGGAGCCACTCGGCCGACCAGCGAGACACTGCTCGGCCGACCAGAACAGACACGATTTATGTGTGCACTCGGCCGAGCACCGAAGACCACATCGGCCGAGTGATGACATCCCGTCCGCCCGAGTGGCGCCCAGACGAGGCCCTTCCAAAACATCCAAGTTACTGTTTTTTGGCCGCCTGAACTTCAGAAGACCTACTCGGCCGAGTGGTTAATCCCGTCCGCCCGAGTACTATAAAGCCATCGGCCGAGTGACGACAACTCACTCGGCCGAGCAGCCCCCGAAGTGAAGACCCCTGAAGGCCCCGACTTACTGGAAAATTACAGGGTTTTCACTCGGCCGAGCGACTTTTGTCACTCGGCAGAGTGTGATGCGCTGCCTGTAGCGAAATCTGCGGAAAACAGGCTGTGCAGGGGTATTTTGGTCACGGTTTTTGGACGATTTTGAGGGCTATTTAAGCCCTGTTTTTACCCTAGTTTAGAGAGCCTCTCTCTTAGATTTTTTGCAGCTTTTTAGATTAGTTTTTAACTTTATTCTTGTGATTGGAGAGGAGACAAAGATTGGAATTTTGTTGGATTAATTGAAGAACTCCATTGGTTTGCATCTCTTTTCCTTAAAAATTCTATTTTTATTGCTTATCTCAATATTGTGATGAATTCTATTGCTTATTTCATTGATTATTTTTGTGATCTCGCTATGAATTGTGAGTAGTCTCCACGTCTTGGGGCGTGGGGATGAACCCTACAAGCCCATTTTCATATTTGTGATGAATTGGTAGAAATTTTGCTAGAATTGATATTTAGAGATTAGATCGGGATCGATTTACTACGGTTAGCTAAGAGTTCATATCGATTGGGATTTGCAAGAGATTGGATCCCAATTTGATAGGAAACCCTAGAAATCCGAATTGGGTTTGAATCGAATTTCCGTAGTATCGGTTTGCAAGAGATTGGACCGATACTAGGGTTTCCGGTTGCAATTCCGTGCCAATACCCGTTTGCAAGAGATTGGACGGGTAGGAACTATCCCAATCTAGATCGTGAGCCGAGTTTGCAAGAGATTGGGCTCGGTGCGCGATTGGACGATGATGTTGATCCTAATGCTAGCTTTCCTAGGCTAGGGTTTGTAAGAGATTGGACCCAAACCTAGGATAGCTATAGACCAGCAACAGCGCGAGAGCGTGAGCTTGGTTCTACATTCAGTTGCAACTAGTTCATCCAAATTCTCAATCTAGCAATTTTGATACCGATGAACCACATGTATGAGATACGGTGAGTAGCGGGGATTCCCCATTCCCTAGACGTTCTCTATTTGATTTGATATTTCTGCACTTTGTCTGACGATTGTGACAGGATCGCCAAAGGCAAATCTTTCTTCTTGAATAGCCAGGTTGGTTGGAACAAGCACGGTCATTCGTCCTCCCTGTGTTCGATATCCCGTTCGCTGCTACACCGTGCACTTGCGGTAAAACTACAACCGTTCTTTAGGGTTACGTCCCGGAGCGATCAAGGAACAGGACGCTTTTTGGACACAGATCTACTCTTGCGCATGAAGGAGGACAGGGGAGGTTCATTTTGTTCAGAAAACTCACATGTTGTAGGACTTGTTGTAACATTTTGTACAACAAAATCTTCAGCAGCATCCTTCACAAAAGGAATAGCATCAATATTCGTCCCTGCAATGTCACCACCAGCATCTGCAGAACCTTGAGACATATCACAACGATCAGCAGAACCAATCTCAGTCTCAACAACAACTGCATCATCATCTTGACCAACTTGCAAAACCTCAGTCTCTGGCAGAACGGAGGGAAGATCCACATCTTGGCCATCCAGAGGTTCTCCTGAGATGTCTAGATCAGGTATCGACCCCACAACATCTTTAAGAGACTGCCTACTTTCTAAACCATCACCAGCAGGATCCACATCTACTCCTGTCACAATTTGGTCCACACGAGGGGAATCTTCAAGGCATACTCCTTGATCACAGACATCTTTCTTGGATTCTCTTTCAGTCTCAGTCATATGCTGAGAGAAGTCAAAAGATACAGACTGAACTCCTTCATTTGAACCACGATCATTGCCATTAGCCATATTTTGTGTATCCTCATCCTCACACATAGGAGACAGAGGGACAGGGGCCTCTTCCTGAGATGGAATAAGAGGCACAGTATCATCATCAACAACTACCTCCATTTCAACATCCTTGTTCATCTTTTCATCACTTTGCTCATAAGAATTCTCAGAGAACAAATTTGCTGTGGAATCTTCAGCAGTGTCCCTTGACTTAGGCAATTCAGCAAACACTGAAGGTTCTTCAGAATCCGAAATTTCCACAATTTCAATTTCAGAGATTTTCACATAGGACTTGGGATTCCAAGTTCGAATCACAACCTTCCTGTCTCGAGGCACTTCAACACTCATAACTTTCCCTTTAATCTTCTTGTGCATGAGATTTTTGAAATGAATGTGAGATACATCCAAAGACGAAAGGTCTAATCTCTTACCAGTTCTCCGCAAATACCAAAACCAGTCTTGAATTGTAACAGGTTCAGGGAATTCTTCATCATCCAAAACTTCAACATCAGAAGGGTTTTGACAAAGGGGAATTTCGAGAATTGGGGAAAACTTGACTAACTCCAAATTTGAAGTTTCATGAGAGTGCATGCTGGAGAAAATGCTAGAGGATTGAGGAGAGAAGGTAGTATCCATGGGAGACCCGAGCCTTGTGCGAGAAGACCCTCTTTTCCGTTTGATAGGAGAGGAAGAAGATGGTGGAGCATTTTTTCTTGCGGAGGCAGTCCGCCGAGAAGACCGGCGAGGAGGCTGTGAGGTCGATTTCGAATGATCTCTCTCCATGATCGAACAAGTGAAAAAGAAATGGTCTCACAGGCACAAAGATCAGATCAAGAACCCTAGAAGACCAGACACGAGAATCTTGAAGATATTTGATTTTTAAGAGAGTAGAGAATTGCGCCTTGGGAACGGGATATGAAAATAAGGAATTAAATACCAGGTAACGAACTTGGAAGGAAAAAACCAGACGGCACACTTCTCTTATTGTTGCAACCTAAAGTTGCAACAATGTTCACAACAAAGTGAACAACATCAGATACGACACAGCCCTAAGGCTTGTCGCAATTCCTCAAATCTGGTGGAGTCTAGAGGCTTTGTAAATATGTCTGCTAGTTGATTACCTGTAGCTACATACTCCATGACTAGGGACTTCTTCTCAACCAGCTCTCTAATAAAGTGGTGTCGGATGTCGATATGTTTTGTTCTGGAATGCTGGACAGGGTTCTTGGAGATATTTATAGCACTCTGGTTGTCACATAAAATAGTCATAATTCCTTGTTCCAGTCCATAGTCTATCAACATTTGCTTCAACCATAGCAATTGTGTGCAACAACTTCCCGCTGCAATATACTCAGCCTCTACTGTAGATAACGATATGGAGTTCTGTTTTTTACTGTACCATGACACCAGATTGTTCCCCACATAAAAACATCCTCCGGTGGTGCTTTTCCTATCATCTGTATTTCCTGCCCAGTCAGCATCACTATATCCTGAGACAAGAGTATTCATATCCTTTGTATACCATATACCATAGTCTGATGTTCCGTTGATATACCTGATAATCCTCTTTACGGCAATAATATGAGATTCCTTAGGGCTTGCTTGGTAACGAGCACAGACTCCAACACTGAAACTGATATCCGGTCGGCTAGCCGTTAAATACAAAAGACTACCTATCATGCTTCTGTAAAGAGTCACTTCAACATCTCTTCCTCCTTCATCCTTAGAGAGTTTTTCAGACGTACTCATGGGAGTCCGAACATGTCTAGTACTTTCTAAACCGAATCTCTTGACAAGATTTCTTGCATACTTGCTCTGCGAGATGAACAGACCATCTGGACACTGTTTAACTTGGAGGCCAAGAAACACATTCAACTCACCTACCATGCTCATTTCAAACTCCCTTTGCATGAGATTAATAAACTCATGCACTAGCTGTTGCGATGTTGAACCGAAGACTATGTCATCAACATAGATCTGGGCAATCATCACACTTGATCTTGTCCTTAGAACAAATAATGTTTTATCATCTCCTCCTCTTTCGTATCCCTTCTTGAGAAGATATATGGTCAATCTTTCATACCAGGCCCTTGGAGCTTGTTTCAGACCGTACAACGCTTTCTTCAGCTTGTAAACATGATTTGGAAGAAATGGATCAGCAAAGCCTTTGGGTTGTTCAACATACACTTCTTCATTCAACAGCCCGTTCAGAAAGGCACTTTTCACGTCCATTTGGTGCAGTTTGAAATTTAAACTACAGGCAACCGCTAGCAATAGTCTAATAGATTCCAAACGAGCTACTGGAGTAAATGTCTCATCGAAGTCAATTCCTTCCACTTGGGTATACCCTTGAGCTACAAGCCGGGCTTTATTGCGTGTAACATTTCCCTTCTCATCTGTCTTATTTTTGAATATCCATTTTGTCCCGATGACATTTGTTCCTTTTGGTCTCTCCACAAGACTCCAGACATCATTTCGTTGGAATTGGTTTAGTTCCTCTTGCATAGCCGAGACCCAGAAATCATCAACAATTGCTTCCTTCACATTTTTGAGTTCGATAGTAGAAAGAAAACAAGCATACCCAGCCAGATCTCTGTAATTAACACGACTAGTACCTCTGGTGCGACGACTGTCGTGAACATCACCAGTGATTAGCTCCGGCGGATGGTCTCGTATAATCTTTGTAAATCCCTCAGCATCTTGAGCATTTTCAGCTTCTACTTGAACCGACTCCATGGTTGCAGTGTCCTGTGTTGCAACAATTTGTTCAACATTGTTCTGTTTGGTTTTGTTTGTTGCAACATCACTTTCAACACGAAAATCATCCTCATTTCTGTCTTCTTGAACTCCTTTTTCACCAGTTAGAATAGATTCTCCCTGATCAAAATCATCAACCACAACGTTAATGGATTCCATCATGACATCTGTTCGTTCATTCAGCACACGGAAAGCACGACTCCTTGTAGAATACCCCAAGAAAATTCCTTTGTCACTCTTGGTGTCGAACTTCCGTCTTGGTGTCCGATCTTGCAGGATCTAGCACTTGCTTCCAAAGATATGAAAGTAGGAGACATCAGGCTTTCGTCCTTTCCAAATTTCATATGGAGTTTTCTCAGTCTGTGGGCGAAGGTAAACTCTGTTGATGGTGTAGCATGCAGTGTTAATCGCTTCAGCCCACCACTTAACATTCACTTTTCGGGCATTCAGCATAACTCGAGCCATTTCCTGAAGTGTTCGATTCTTCCTTTCAACAACTCCGTTTTGCTGAGGAGTCTTAGGAGCCGAGAACTCATGTCCTATACCTTGTGCCTCACAGAATTCAGAGAATGAGTTATTCTCAAACTCTTTTCCATGATCACTTCGGATCCGAATGACTTTCCCTATGTTGTCTCCTCTTTCAACTTGAAGACGAGTACATAATTTTTTGAAAGCATCGAAAGTATCTGATTTCTCCTTCAGAAAATCCACCCAGGTGAAACGTGAAAAATCATCAACACATACAAAGATGTACTTCTTACCTCCGACGCTTGTTTCTGAAGTGGGTCCAATCAGCTCCATATGTAGCAGCTCCAGAGTTTTTGAAGTTGTGATATTCTGAATTTGCTTGTGACTCACTTTCTTCTGCTTTCCCAGTTGGCAGGCTTCGCACACTCTTTCTTTCTTCTTGATTAAAGTTGGCATTCCACGGACAGCTCTTGCTTTGGAGATTTTCATTAGGATCTTGAAGATTACATGTCCTAGTTTCTGATGCCACTGTTCAGAAGCATCCGTGGTGATACTCAGACATCTGTCAGGTTCTTGCAACAGGTAGCAGTTGTCACTAGATCTTTTTCCGGAAAGAATGCACACTTCATCACCATTAAACACAAGGCATTCATTTTTGTTGAATCAAACCAGCAAACCTTGATCGCACAACTGACTGATACTAATGAGATTAGCCTTTAAGTTTTCAACATGCATCACATCTTTCAATTTTAGAGTTTCTGTCATATTCAGATTTCCTTTTCCAATAACTCTGCTTCTCTGTCCATCCCCAAAATTGACATGGCCTTTATTCCCAGCAGTGTACTCAGATAGAAGACCCTTGTTCCCCGTCATGTGCCGAGAGCAACCGCTGTCAAAATACCACTGATTTTCTGCAAAGGTAGCCAAAGATGTGTAAGCAACCATACTGATCAGCTCAGACTTCTTAATCCATTTCATACTTGTTCGCTGTTGCGGATGAATAATATTTCTTCCTTCACTCACATGCTTCATGCGCCTGAAACAGCTCCAATCATTGTGTCCTATCTGTCTGCAGTAATTGCATATAGACTGCCTAAAAGTAGTACCTATTCTGTTCTTTCCTCTTGACTTGGCCTCATCATGTGAGCTCCTTTTAACATGCTCCTTAGCATTGAGACTACTCCTGGTCTTGAGTGTG
Organism: Scilla litardierei; assembly: GCA_030789695.1. Taxonomy (NCBI): domain Eukaryota; kingdom Viridiplantae; phylum Streptophyta; class Magnoliopsida; order Asparagales; family Asparagaceae; genus Scilla; species Scilla litardierei. Next base: position 20,205,472 of record CM061133.1, read on the forward strand.
TGTAGATGACTTCCTCTGTGGTAACCAACTCCTGTTCGATCTCCAGCCACCTTTCCCATGTTGAGGATGTCATCAAGTTTGGTTTTTCCTGAGTTCCACCTGTCAACAGTGCTTTCTGCCTTCTCAGCTCTTAGTACAGCTTTCTTCATATTTCTCTCACAGTTTCGGAGGCTTGTTTCAGTCTTCAGAAGTTTGGCTTGAGTTGCATTCTTCTCACTTCTCAACTTAGAGCATTCATCTTTCAGTTTCTTGTTGATTTCACAGATTTCCATCCATTTGTGGAACATAATTTGATAGGCTGTGCGGATTTCCTCATCATCAATATCTTCTTCACTTTCACTTTCTGATTCAACTTCACTGTCAGGACTTGCATTATTTGTTACAACACTTCGTACAACATTTTCTCCCTTGTGCTTGGATGTTGCGGAACATGTTGCAACATTATGTTCAACATGATCGAAAGACTTGCCTTCAGATTTGTCATTCAGAATAGCTGTGAAAGCAACATAATTACTGGTTATGTCTTCATCTTCCACACTACCTCCAGAGTCTTCATCGCTCCAGGTGCTGGCGAGGGATTTCCCTTTTTGCTTCTTAAGGGTGTTTGCACATTCTGCCTGTATATGTCCGAACCCTTCACATTCTCTACATTGTATTCCCTTTCCTTTGTTTTTAGACTCATACCTTTGAATAGGACGACCAGCACTCTTTTCACCAGCAGGAGGTCCTAGCCGCACCATCTTATTAGTGGCTTTGAACTTCTGACCTCTGTTGCTAATCTTTCTCATCATCCTACTAAAGTTTTTGGTGAGAAGAGCGATATCATCTTCGAGTTTTGACTCATTATCGGATTTTGACAATTCACTAGCTTCAGTCTTTAAGGCAACACCCTTCTCCTTTTTGTTTTGTTTGAGATTCATCTCATAGGTCTGTAGGGAGCCCATGAGTTCGTCCAATCTCATGGTGGATGTGTTCCTTACTTCCTCTATCGCTGCAATCTTTGCTGAAAATTTATCTGGCAGGGACCTCAGGGTCTTTTCAACAAGTTTCTTTTGTGAATACTTCTTACCCAGTTGGAATGCCTGATTTGCAATATCCCTCAATCTTCCATTGAATTCTGCAACCGTCTCGTTTTCATTCATTCTCAGATTTTCAAACTGACTGGCGAGCATTTGCAATTTGGAGGCCTTAACAGTGCTGGTCCCTTCATGCATGTTTTGAAGAATGTCCCAAGCTTCTTTAGCATGCTCACAAGTTGATATAAGCTTGAACTACTCTTCGTCAACGGCAGTAAAGATGGCGTTAACCGCTTTTGAGTTTCCTAAGGCAGCACGTTCCTCATCAAGATTCCAGTCTCTCACAGGTTTGAAGCATTCCTTGCCTTCTTTGTTGACTTCAACCGGAGGGTTCCATCCTTCAACTGTAGCAACCCAAGCCTTTTCATCCAAAGATTTGATAAAAGCTCGCATACGAGACTTCCAATAAGTGTAATTCGATCCAGTGAGCAAAGGGGGACGAGTAACCGAAGCACCTTCTTTTGTATTCATGATCAGCGTACTGACACACAAGATCACACCCACTTTGAGAGAAAGTCAAAGTATTATGGATGACCTGCTCTGATACCAATTGAAATTCAGTACGCAGAAGAGAACCTAACGAACAACAATAAAGACACACAGTAATCAAGGACACACGAGACTTGGTATCGCAGTTCGGTGCGCACACCTACATCTGTGGGGCCACGCCCAGAAAAATAGAATACTTCACTATAAAGATCAGAGAATACAAACTCTAAAATTCACGCTTCTATAAGGAAGAACACACTCATCCTTAAAACAAACCGTGAGGGGTGATCGCAATCAACCCCGTGAAGTATTCTTTGGCAAGCTCCCCTTGCCTGCAAGCTCCCCTTGCACCACCGACAAGATCAACTCCCTTGATCCCACGTACGTGATTGCCGGCCTCCCTCCCGGAGTATATCACCGAGGACTTCTTTCACCAAAGTCGTGACCTGGCCGCCAATGCCCTCAAACCCTTAAAGCAGCGACACCGTCAATCGCCGTTCAATCAGCGCTAGATCAATCAATCTAGAAGCAACTCCATAACAGCAATAACCGCAACTCCCATAGATGGAACGAGATCCCTAAATCTCAGCAGGAGATCGTTGCCAGAATCTCGTCATCGAAGATATCGTCAACTAATTCTTCACGAACGGAACTGAACGATATTCTCAGCCAATCAAATCTTCAGCAGATATTAACCGTCATAAATACCTGAACAAATATAAATGGCGACTTAAGATCACGTGCACCTCAGGCTTCGATCTACAGCAGTCGCACATAGGCACAGCATGTTGAACACGGAGGTTCAACAATATGTTCAACAAAACATCCAACAAGCTCAGCTGAGACTTGTCTCCTCTTCAGATAATGTCGCAACAAAACGTTCAACAAGATGTCTAACATTCTCAGATACTTTATCCAAACACTTCAATGAGTACATAGAGAGAGACGATTATCGGAGTGCCACAAATGACAAGCAAAGCATAAACTAGCAGTAGAGACAAAACCTAACACACTATTTATAGAAAACTTTTTATTTATCTTTTGGTATTTCTATTTTAACTCATCATAAAAATAGAAATTACCCTTTAAGTCTCTACACATTATAAGCATACACACTATCAAGTACATTAAAGCCCAAATAACCAAAACTTAACTGATCAATTTTAATTGGGCTTAACTTTATTTGACAGTTCTTATACATAAGTATTCGCATATAAGTTCAACATTGGATTATTGATCCTACAGAAAATGCATTCTCGGCTTCCATCATCTTGTTAAGCGTTTCCATCATTTTTGTGATGGTGGAAAAGCACTTATTGTAGAATTCCATACCAAGGGTTTTGCTTCTTATGGCATCAAAATGGCGACAATGACTAGGCTGTCTAGAACATCCTTTGAGGAAATAATCTCATCGTTGAATCTATCGATCGTTGAATCTATCGATGAACTCCTCAGGTTCCTTCCTCGTTTGCCTTGTCGGATGATTATGAACCTTTATTTCAGTTGGCAAGGTTATATATCACCTTAGGGTTTCCATTAATCTTTTAATGAAAATTATAGGTGTTTTCACATTTTGTCAAATTGAGACATAAGCTTGCTGACTAGTACTGATACACAAAAATCACATAGATGTTTCTGGAACCAGATTTTGCTAAAACTAGTACAATTTGAGAACCAGATGTTTATGGACAATGCCCATCAAATTATACACTGTCAATCATCCTATTTGCTTGAAAACTTAGTTAAGTGCAACAAAGGCACTATGTTAAAAAGTCACCAATTAATATTTAGCCAAACATAAACAGCCCTTGAACTAATAGGTCATTGTAGAAAATAGATTTGCTTATCCATATGGAACATATAAAAAATAGAAACAAAAGGGAAAAGAAACTAAAAGTAACCACAGGTGATCAAAAAGATTTAGATTAATGGAGATTAAGATATAACAATCTTCTCATATTTGTCTCTCAAAATTAACATACTATTCTTGAGATAAATAATATTCTCACACAGTAGCTACAAGTTTATCTCAAAAAGAGTTAAAAAACGGACATATTGTTCTTGATATAAATAGCATCAGACATACATGTGCAAGTCCACTGATAATTCAAAAATATGTACTTCTAACAACAACAACAAATCATATACATGCACTACTACAGCTAAAAATTTGACTGGCAGCCCAACTTCAGATTTGGAGATGAGATGAAACGTGTTCATATCAATGTCAAGCAGTAGGAAACATCGACAAAAAGTCAGTTTTGATCTTATGCAATTTTGGAACGACATCTTTCATCGCAAACCTTTCTTTAGGTGAGTCGCTTGAGCAGATCATGCCTAATTCCATGATAGAAGATAGACAAGCGTGCATGGAAATTAGACCTTCGCTTGGCCTTTGATTTCCAGCATCATCTTTCAAAAGGTTGCAGTCAACAACATCAAGGAGTGCACTAGGATATGCCACATATACCCATCGCCGCAAGTTTAATTCTCCAACAAACATGGGATCAGTGGGCTTTTTTCGTGTGAAGATCTCTAGCAATAATATTCCAAAGCTATAAACATCTCCCTTTGTCGAGACTCTTCCAATCGACGCATACTCTATTCCATATGCCAAAACAATAACTTAATGAGTGTTGTTTCAAATAAAATTTCAGGAGAAGGATTACAAGTTCAATTACCTGGAGCCATATAGCCAATTGTTCCCAGTGCGCTTGCTGATGTCAAACTCTGGCTATCACCAACCATTAGTTTTGCAATACCAAAATCGCTCACACGTGCAGTCATGTCTTCATCAAGGAGAATGTTGCTCGGCTTTAGATCGCAATGCAGCACAACATGAGAATGGTCGTGGTGAAGGTACTCGAGTGCTGAAGCCACGTCGATTAGTATGTTGATCCTTTGGAGTAGGTTCAAGCAGTGGTTATGAGAGTAAAGCCATCTGTCAAGGCTTCCATTAGGCATGAACTGGAGAACAAGCGCCCTGAAATCCAAGTTGGAGCAAATGCTGATGGTTTTAACAAGGTTTCTATGACGAACCATGCGTAAGGCACGGCATTCAACATCAAAACTCCTTGAAGCTCCATCAACTCCCAGATTTAAAACCTTTATTGCAGTTAGCAGTCCATCATCTAAACATCCTTTATAGACGGACCCAAAGCTCCCTCTTCCCAGTAAGTTTGCCTCGCTAAAGTTTCCAGTGGCTCGAATAAGCTCGTAGTATGATATCATTCTGTGCTGATTAGGAGGTGGTGTACTTACAGGATCAGAACTCTTAGTTCGCTTCCAATGTGGTTTCCATAGTCTGAAAAGGCAAGCAGTAAGGATTGTAGTGAAAGCAAGAGGAGGTAGAATATACTTGAGCAAATGCAGCCATCTCCCTTTACTCGAAACTGCAATATATGTTGGGCACTGTGGAAAGCCCAATCTTGGTGCTCCACATAGTGCTGCATTCCCGACCAAAGATGATGCAGTGAGATTCAAAAATGCACCACAGTTTGGAATTTCTCCTTCCAACTTGTTGAAAGAGAGGTTTATGCTGCTAAGATACCTGGGATTTGCTAGGGAATTTGGTATAACACCCGTAAGGTTGTTGCAAGAGAGGTTCAAAACCTCGATACTAATAAGTTCGCCGAACCATTGAGGAATGCTACCGTAGAATGAGTTATTTGAAAGATCCAGATATCTAAGCATTTGGAGTCCCTTTAAACCACTTGGGATCTCGCCTGAAAACTGATTCATCGAGACATCCAATACATCCAACGACTTCATGTTTCCAACCCATGAAGACAGCGATCCATCGAGAGAGTTGTGTGACAGATCTAACCCAAGAAGGCGAGTCAGATTCCCCATGCTCTCGGGAATTCCTGAAGATAGCGCATTCGTACTCAGCACCAAGCGTTCCAGGGCACTGATGTTTCCTATTGAATCGGGTATGGACCCAGAAAGACTATTTGCATAAAAGAAAACCCCGTTCAAGAGTCTTAATCGCCCGAGCTCGTGTGGGATGAACCCATGTAACATGTTATCGTCTAAACTTAGCCACTGCATGTTTTCTAGCATTGTGATCTCAGAGGGTATGGTTCCAACTAGTTCATTCTCGCCCAAGTCTATGATTGACAAGCTAGTAAGGTTACCCAATGCAGAAGGAATTGTTCCCTTGATATGATTTGCGTCAACACTAAAAATAAGTAGATTCCTCGAGAGATTACCTATGTTATTCGGAAGGAACCCATCCAGCTCATTTTCCCACAAGCCCAGCCTTTGTAAAACCTTGCAGCTAGAGAGCGATCCGAGGAAGTGCAGCCCTCCAGTTAACTTGTTCCCTCCTAAATTCAAGATCTTAAGGCGAGGCATGTTCCCGAAGCTTGCATGTACTGGTCCAGTAAGCTTGCAATATGCCAACTCGATAACGGTGAGCGATGACATATTAGAGAAAGAAAGTGGTATAGGACCCGTCATTGCATGGTTCCAACTGAGCATCACCAATTGGAGATTTAAAAGACCACCCAGTTCCTCAGGAATGACTCCGTATATGTTGTTCTTGGCGATGTCTAGTTCAAGCAGATTAGTGAGGTTGCCCAAAGAGGCAGGGATGGAACCCGTGAGATTGTTTGCCCCAAGATAAAGAATTGCAAGCTGCTTCAAATTCCCTAGCTCCAACGGTATGTTTCCGCTGAACTGGTTGAAAGACAAGGAGAGTTTCCGAAGATGATGGCAATAAGAAAGGCTGGACGGAATATTTCCACTTAGCTGATTCTTTAATAGATTTAGTTCTTGAAGATTCAAAAGGCCACCCAACTCCTCAGGAATGACTCCAGACAAGTAGTTTTGCCCAGAGTCTAATTCAAGCAGATTTGTGAGGTTGCCCAAAGAGGCAGGGATGGAACCCGTGAGATTGTTTGCCCCAAGATACAGAATTGTAAGCAGTTTCAAATTCCCAATCTCCATTGGTATGGTTCCCGTGAACTGGTTGTAAGACAAGGAGAGTTTTTGAAGATGATAGCAGTGAAAAAGGCTGGATGGAATATTTCCAGATAGCTGATTATATGATAGACTCAGTACTTGAAGTCGAGGAATGAAGGAAGGAAAGCTAAAATTTGAGGGGAGATCTCCATATAGATAGTTCCCACCAAGGAGCAGATGAGTTAGCAAGGACATATTAAAAATGGCAGGTGGTGTAGAATCAGAGAGCTGGTTCCTTTGTAGATTGAGTACCTTGAGCCGAGGCAGTCGCAAAAGTGAAGCAGGGATGGGGCCAACCAGGCTGTTGTTTTGAAGATTGAGGTAGGATAGAAAGGACATGTTGGCAACCTCTGGAGCAATCGTGCCATGCAATGATACACCCGTAAGGCGAAGAGAAACCACCCTTTGCCTGCGGTGGCTGCATGAGACGCCGGTCCAGGTGCAGAAAGAGGCGTCGGTGGTCCAGTTGGTGGTCAGAATGTTGTGCGGATCGCGGACTCGTGCCTTGAATGCCAGCAGAGATGAGAGGTCGGTGAAGTTGCTGTGCATCAACGAGGTGGAGGGGAACAAGAGGAGCATGAAATGGAAGGCCGCAAAGAGGAAGGGATAAAACTCCATTGAATTTGAGGCTGATGAGGGAAAAGGAAGTGAGGGATGCAGGTGATGGTTGCTTGTGAAGTTCAGACATGTATATTATGTATACAGCACACTAGCAAACATGCATCCAACGTTTACTCTACCAACTGAGACTAGTCAGTCTCCAGCGAGAGGGACGGAGATATCAAATTCCACAGGACAACGCTTGATGTGCAGGCCTGCCAACTGAGAGAACGTCCTCAGAGTCGGCCTTCCACCGCTGAGTCGGTCTTTGGAAATTTACGAAAACACAAAGCACTAGTCAGTCTTCGGCGAGAGGGATGGAGATAACATATTCCAGCCAGTCTTAATTTGTGCTTGGACATGATAACGTTTGATGGGCCTGTCGACAGAGAGAACATCCAGAGAATCGTAATTTGTGTTTGGAAATCTATAAACACCGGGGAGTAAAGCATTTTAGACAGCTGAGTCGGTCTTCCACCGTTGGACCATTCGAACGGTCTCTCTCCCTGGGAACCATGCAGACACCCTCTTGTGATACTCACTTCATTGTTGTATTTTATTTTTATTTTTCGTTTGTTAATCTTTACGCAATCTTAATTTATATTATTTAGGCATGCAATCCTGGCTTAATATAATTGTAGTTTTGTGAAAATTAGCCATTAAACCCCTCAAAGTCTCCGAGTCTTTGGTCGTTATTCATCTTTTTTTCAAGAACCTGTGGGCTATGGATTTAGTAAAGAATCTCGAAGTTAAATTAAAACTAATATATATGCCTTGAACATTCAAACGGATATACTGATTGGATCCTGATTCATATGTTAATAGAGTTGAGCAACTCTCTAATATAACATGATTTTGTAACATTCCTGTTTACATGAATAACATTCCTGTGAAAATCACATGAATTCCTGTTTTAAACATGAATTAGTTCGATCCAACTGAGCCCCACAGATTAAAAGTGAAATTTACTAAAAAATTAGCGATTTCGATTTTGGGTTAGATAAGATCTCAACTTTGTTTCGGGGTGTTTTTTCACCACAGGTTGATAGTACAGAGGTCCGAAGGTCGTCACTAACGTGGTGGACGTGGACGTCCTTGGAAGTCAGTCGGCCGAGCAAACTATGGTACAAGTACGCTCGGAGTCGAGCGACGGAGCACCGAAGGGGAGCTTCGGCGTGATGATGTCTTCCTCGATCGGCAAAATGAGGAACTCGTCAAGGGGGTCAGACCTTGGTTCCGACCAAGTCCCCTCCGATGCTTAAGCCGGATATTGACTAAGAAGTGCTCGACGGAATCGTGTCCGTCTCACGGAGAGACCGAGCACGAGTTCTCAGGCCGAGCAATGGAGGGGGAAATAAGCGGTGGAAGAAGGTCTAAGGAGAAAGTATACTTGGGTTTCAGATATACAACATTTTGTCCTTTGGCCTCTTGCCTCTTGGGTTCTTTTTATCCCAGAGGTGCCTGTCAACACCTCCCCTTGTTACGCCCTTGCATCCATATCGTTTATGGCTCCTCCCACTGTGCATGCCCTCCTTGATGGTAGCTTGAATGGCGATCAATGCAGGCTCAGTATGGGGAGTGGTTTCCATAACTGTGTGGAGCCGAATGTCCGTTGGGCCCTTGTCTTGGGTCCAGACGTCTCGATCTGCTCTAGAGGCCATCGGGCCAGAGCCCGGGTCCACTTTGTGCCGAGCAATCGATCTCCTTCTCTCTAGCCTGGTCAGGTGGTTGTATCAAAGGCCCGTCTGAGCCGATCTGCCATGGCAGTTCAGGTCGGGGGATGTGATATGTGGGGATTTGACTGGTGCGACAGTCGTGACGTCGTATTTAATGAAAGCCATCATGGCACAATGTGCCAAAAGAATTATCCCGCCCCTTGGGTGCGGAATTCGGAGAGATGTCATGTCTGAGATGTGGACACGTAGGCGGGAACGAATGGTTGGAGGCGAAAAGTGGGATTTGTTGGAGGTGGTCGCATCATAAGAGAGGGCATTTCTTCTTCAGAATTACGCTTTACTCTGTTGTCTCATCCTTCTACCCCTCTTGCTTTTGCATTTGTTGGCGACTATTCACGGTTGCACGCTATGAGTTCCTCGTCGTCTTCTTCTTGTCATGGGGCGAGTCAATTAGCGTCCAAGTCGGGTCATGCGGTGGGGTTGCTTGCTGGTTCCACCGGTGTGGCTGCCGCGCTCCCCGGTATGGGTGCTATGATCCACTTGGCTGGGAGTGACCCTTATGGACTACATCGGGAGGTGATGGATCAGCCATCGATGGCATGTGCCACCTCAATGGCCTCTATCCGTAGTTTGTATCTTTGTCCTCCTTACACTGCCAGGGCCCCCACGATGAACGAAAGGATCCGTGCGAGGTTGGGGTTGGGATGTACGTAAAGAATTTTTCGTACGACCGTGATTACCTCTTCATCCCGTTATCACTGTGTTTTGTCCACCTTCAGGCATGCTCAATGTCAATTCACCCACAACTCTATCAGGTCCTTGGTTGGGTTCATTGCATTGTGTATGCTCCATGAGATAGAGCAGACCATGCCTCTCTTTTGCCACTTTTTCTGTCTGGGCGATCACAAGTCAGGTGCTTGGTCTTACATTACCGCCCAGAAAGGACAGAAACATGGTATCCGGGCTTCGAACCTCTGTGAAGCATTGGAAAGAGGATTACGTGTTCGTGAGTCTTCCAGTGGAGGCGAGCTTCCCTGTTCGTTGGGGTAGGCCTCTTCGCTGACCTTGGAGGGGGGAGAAGTCTTTCTGATGCGGAGCGTGATGCAATTGACAAGTTGTCCGCGGTCCCGGCTGGCGAACGAGGTATCAAGTTCCTCTTCCTGGATGGTACCCGGAGGAGGACCTTGTGGTCTGAAGGTAAGCTTCTCTCTCTCTCTCTCTGACTCGGTCCCATCGTTATTCTTTGCGCGTCCTGATATTTTTTGTTCTGACAGATGTTACTGGGCAGGGTTTGCAGTTACGCTCCCAGCTGACCCCTCCTCCCGGTTCTGGCCCAAGGATGTCCGACTTGATTTTGGCCGTTTGCCTGAAGCGATGAAGCAGGTCGACCCAAGGCAGGAGGAGTGTGCCAGTGGGTGGCATGAAGAGGACGATGGATCACTCCCCGACGTGTCAAGGTGGAGCAGAGGGGAAGAAATCATGGGGCAGAGGAGGGAACCTTCCCTATCTCAGGCGGAGTTCTTGCTGACGATACATCGGCCCCCGAGACTCCATCGTCACCCCCAGACTCTCGTCATAGCGAGGACAAGTGACCATGGGGGAGATTTTCCCCTTTTGGTTCAGGCTTGCTTCCCCCCGATTACGAACAGACCTGCCTGAGAAGGGAAGTTCTCAAATCATCTTGGGCGTCTTTTCATGGCCACAGCTGGAGTTTTGATCGACGTCCGTCAAGGGACGTTATCTATGAATATTGGAAATATAGAGATCAAATTCCATCTTCAAAAGCCGATGAAGGAGCCCTTCCCGCACGAAGATCTAGCTATCTTGAGCTATTAGAGGATGAAGCTACCAAAGAATATGCCATGGAGGAGATTAAAAGAGATCCTATAAGGAAGGACATAGACGACGATGACGACGTTATACGTGATAAGGCATTGGCTGCCTACTTGAAGGTCTTGGACGAGGAGCCGCCCGATATACCACTTCATCGTAAACAACCAAAGTCGCAATCTTTACAACTTCTGAAGACCGACTAAGTGAGGCGAACCAACTCCCACCACATGGCCTCATAGGAAAACATGATGAGCGCATCTCATATGCGCCAAACATCAAAGATCATCATTGAAGATTAAAGGGAGTCGAGCTTATGACTTTAAACAAGTGCTTATCGGGAGGCAACCCGAATTTTTCTTTATTTTTTGGTTTTATTTCTAGTTTAGTTCTCCATTCTACCTAAAAAACCAAATAAAAATATTTTTAATTCATTAGAAAACCATTAAATTATAAAATTATAAAAATTTCTGACGCATACTTCCATGTGTAGGTAACCAATGAAGGGAGAGCTAAAAACGATGAAGAAACGGAGAAGGACCCAATAGGAGACGAGGAGAGGAGCTACGATATCATTGACGAGAAGAGGATAGTCACTCGACCGAGTAGCTACCCTACTCGGTCGAGCTCAGGGCTACTACAGAAGAAAGCCAAAACATCACTCTGGAATCAATTCGACTCGACTGGTAGCTACTCGGTCGAGCTCAGGAGAAGTCACAGAATAGAGCTGAAAACGTCGCTCTGGAACTGATGTGTCCATATTTTACATGTTTTATTCGCATCATTTCACGTCGTATTCGCCTCCAAACTCCATATTTTTATATATTATCGTGCTTCTAACGCCATACTCAAGTTTTGTGTATCTTTTTGGATTTTCAGGTGTTTTTGAGCAAATTGGAGCTATTTTGGGACATGGACACATCCGACACGTCCGAGACGTCATTGGCAAGGCTCCATAAGAGTTCGTCGAGTAATGGAAGAAGGTTGGAGGAGAGGAGGAGGAGAGAACGAGAGATGGCAAAGATTTAGCTCAGTTTCCCAGGTGACTCGGCCGAGTAGCATCAGCTACTCGGCCGAGTTGGCACGCACAAATCACACAGGAAACGACCTCAACCAACTCAACCGAGCAGACATCCGACTCGATCCGAGACGTACCAAACAGATGATGATTTTGAGCTTTTCTCTAAGGCATCCAGTTCGACCGAGCAGCAAAGCAACCCGACCGAGCAACTCACCTACTCGACCCGAGTCGTCAAGAAACAGAGCAGCGTTTTGGAGGAAGTTTTGACCTACTGTAGCTCGACCGAGTAGCGGGGCTACTCGACCGAGTAGCTCGTATTACCCAGACATAGAAGTAGCAGCAAGCAGAGCCTGAAGCTGACTCGACCAAGCAGGCTTTGCTACTCAGTCGAGTAGCGCGACGCGACCAGCCTAGTTGGTGGGCCCAAGTGCCCAAATTTTCTGAGATTTTTTTGGGATTGCTACCATATATATTTAAGCACGTTTTTAGCTGTATTTTCAAGAGAAACTTTAGAGAAACTTTACGGCAACTTTGGAGAAACTTTTAGTTTAGTTTTATTTAGGTTTTTAAGAGTTTGTGCCGTTGTTATTTTTGTGAAGCAAAGCTTGGATTTTTATTGCTATTTTGCACAAGGAATCTTATTTTCTTAATTGCTATTACGATCGCACAAGTTTGGATTGCTATGAAGCAAAGCTTGGATTTTTATTGCTATTTTGCACAAGGAATCTTATTTTCTTAATTACTATTACGATCGCACAAGTTTGGATTGCTATTGCTCCACGACACGTTGGTAACAATTCTCTACACTTTCTATTGATTTTGATGTTTTTCATTGCTATGATGAATTCCATTACATCCATTGAATCTTTTGTTGTTATTTCTATGATGCGTGAGTAGTTCTATCTAGGGCTAATGGATTAACCCATGGATTTTAGGATTTAGATGCAAATTTAGGATTTTTAGATTGCGTTGGAATAAAAGTGACGTATTTTGGTTGATCTTGCAAAGTTTGTAGGAGAACTCGCTCTGAGATCGTGCACACAGTCGGTCGAATTGATTGGCTTAAGGAGTATCCTATAGGCTTAATTAGGGAGTTAGTGGATTCAATTGGGACTCGTGACCATGCCTAGCTCATGTCTTGATGGGATCCACCGATGAACTATATTACTAATTGACGGCTACCGCCATTGCGTCAATGAGAGCCACCAAAATACATCGAAGCTCTAACCCACTAGAGAGCGTGAGCTGAGATCATTCCGTCCACGAGAGTGACGTGAATATTGTTGATTCTTAATGCACGTGTCGTGTGCGCCTGTCACGAGAGTGGGGTTAATGCGATACGTTAGATTCAAGGGGCTTAAAGCCATGAATTCCACATCTTGGATGCGAAAATCCATATAAAACCAATGCAACGTAAGAGTCTTAACCAAGCATCGACGTCCGACGATCCTAGTGGTGAGTCCTAAGGCCTTAGTTTTTATTAATTATTCACAATCCTAAACAAAAAATTTCTCGAAACCGACTGCTACTTAAATTCTGAGATTTAGAAATAGCCCAAGACAATAACATCTCTAACTTTCATGTGGGAACGATATATTTTATACTATTACTTGCCACTGTACGCTTGTGTAAAGTGCCGTGAATACACATTTGGGATACATTTAGCACTTGGTGTTTGTGCCATTGCTACGTGGCTTCTAGGTGTTAGTCGCGGCAGCACCAAGTTTTTGGTGCCGTTGCCGGGGAAGGTAATAGTGTTACTTGGATTATTTTTCTTTTGACGAATTTTTTAGCAAATCTTATCATCTCTTATCTTTCCATACTCTTTATTCTTTTATTACTTTGCTAGTGACGGTATTTTCTCGAGTTCCTGTTGTGCATGAACACTCTCCTTAGGAGTCTTGACAAAGAATTATTATTTGACCCCGAGATCGAAAAGACCGCAAGAAGGCTCAGAGCAGAGAAAAGGAGACAAACTACTATAGGTCCAATGGCAGAGGGAAATGCTTCTCCTCTACGCAAAGGGTCCATTCTAGACTATATTAAGCCAAACTTTACTGGTACTTCTTCCATCTTGAGGCTACAGCTGGCGGCAGGAAGTTTTGAGCTAAAGACTGGGTTGATAAATCTCGTGCAACAGAACCCCTTCCACGGGCATCCTCATGAAAACCCGACCCACCATATAGACACATTGTTGGCGAAGTGCGACACATTCCATGCCAAGGACATGAGTGAAGATGCTATTAAGCTCAGGCTATTCCCATTCACTCTGATGGACAAGGCCTCCTATTGGTTGTGAGCGCATCCTTCGAATACCTTCACGACTTGGGAGCAGTTGGCTACCGCCTTTGTGAACAAGTTCTATCCACCGTCCAAAATGGTGAGTGATTGTGTCGGGATGTACTTGTTGAATATTGGACTCCCCGGATTTGGTTTTGGATGATGAGCAAACATAAATAATTCATGAACTAACAATTTGTGAGCGCAGTATTGGAGATCGTCGCCAATTTCACGTGAACATTCAAAGCGACATCTCAACACTTTCCAAAGCTCAGTTTCATGCCTAAAGCTTCGTTGAAGCTCTTGCGACGCTTTGGAAGTAATGAAGATTCAATCGAAGCTCTCAAAGACCGTGTATTAAGGTTTTATTTATAGTCTTTTAGTTTCGATTGATAGAATGTTAAGCCTTGAGTATATCTTACGTTTCTATCTTCATTTCGCTCATTTCGTAGCTCTAGGATTCTTGCACAAGTTCACTCTATCTTCCTCGAAGCGTCGCGCTTCGATTCGGACTTTGTTGTGCATGTTAGTTGGTACAAGAACAAGTACTGACCGACTAGATGGAGATCTAGTCGGTCGGCCACTGTTCTTGGACCGACTAGTTTCTGTCAGTTAAATCTTTGTTCTTTACTGTTTACAGTTAGTCGGTCTACGTTGACTCACCGACCGACTAGTTTGTGAACTAGTCGGTCAGTGATGCTTCTTTGACCGACTAGTTATGATTTTCTGTTCATGCCAAATTTCTCCTAAGCTACTGTTTACAGTTAGTCGGTCTAAGAACGTTTGATGACCGACTAGTTGACAATCTAGTCGGTCAACTTTTGTTCTTGGACCGACTAAGTCAACTTGCCTTCAGACTATGTTGTTTTGCCTCTTAGTCGGTCTACGTTCATTGGATGACCGACTAGTTGTGAAACTAGTCGGTCAGACAGTGTTCTTGGACTGACTAGTTTTCTAAGTCTGAAATTCTATCTCTTCTCAGATCTGCTCTTAGTCGGTCCATGCTTTGTGACTGACCGACTAGTTGATGAACTAGTCGGTCAGTGTATGTTCTTTGACTGACTAATTCTCACAGATTTCTTTCCGTTGGAGATTGACCTAACTTATGTTTTTGGGTTCCTATAAATACGAACCTAGGTCATTTCTATCTTCAACAGAGCTGCCATTAAGAGATTCATTGAGTTCTAAAGAGATAGCTATTCTCCCTCAAATCTAAAGCTCTCTTCCTCACAAGAAACCCATTCTCTCTCATTTCTAGATCTAGAGAGAAGCTTGTTCTTGGTGAGCTCTTCAAGCTATTGCTTGATCCAAGTCTCCAACTCTTCCCTAGGCACCCATTGCTGCTCATTTCCTTGGTGCTAGGGCTTGGTGACTTCATCTTCCTCAAATCCTTCATTCCACCTATTGGGTAAGAAAAACTCAAGGTATAGGATTTTGTGGTAAGAGTATTTATTTCATATAAACTCTTTATATTGCTTATTGGCTCTCTCGGTTGTGAGAGAAGTTTGTGATCCCGGGTTGTGGGATTCACTTTGCCATTGCTTGTATGATTTGATCTTGTGAAGGTTTTTCACAAGATATTCATAGTGGAAATCTTGAGTTAGGGTTTCTAACTCAAGTATCCGGAGGGGATCCGGGTGGTTGGGACGTAGGATCACCGGGAACAAGTCGGGGAGACTTGGGTGGATCCGAACCCATTAACTTCGTTTGTTAGCATTGTTAATTTCATTGTTGTCATTCAATTTAAGCTTCCGCAAATTGATTTGGTAGTTGTGTGCAATTTAATTTGGAATTATACGCCTTATTATTTTAAAGTACTATTCACCCCCCCCCCCTCTAGTACTTGTGCAGTAGCTGGTAGGGCATTACATTTGGTATCAGAGCCAGATACTCAGCTATGTCTGCCAACGACAACAAGACCGTGCGTCCACCTTCCAACTATGACACCTTCAGGAACCGTGAAGGAGCATCTTCCGTGATGGAAGGACATTCCTCTACAAGGCCTCCATTCTTCAACGGTACCAACTACGGGTACTGGAAGTGTCGGATGGAAACCTTCCTCCGAAGTGCATCTTTATGGAGAACTACAATGAAGGAGTATATTGAACCCGAAGAAGAAGATTTTGAGAAATGGACTACCGCGGAGGTCGCCGCGGAGGTAAGCAATGCCAAGGCAATGAACGCCTTGCAATGTGCATTGGAGCCCGAGGATTTCAATAAGATATGCACATGTAAGAGTGCATATCAAATTTGGAACTCCCTCCTCATTCTACATGAAGGGACGAGTAGGGTAAGAGACTCTAAACTCGTAGTCGTAACCAAAGATTACGAAATGTTTCATATGCAACAGGGCGAGAAGATGAAAGAATACTACGATCGTTTCGTTGACATAATAAACGAGTTAGAGGCCCTCGGCAAGATCTACACTCAAAAGGAGAAGTGCTTAAAGCTTATTGAAGGACTTCCCTCTTCTTGGGAAAAACGTACCTTCGCCATTGAGGAAGGTAATGACATGGACAAATATACCGTTGTTCAACTAATGGGTACCTTGATGTCATACGAGGTACGCAAAGATAGCAAGGTGAAGCTACAAGAAAAGATGAAGTCATATTTGAACCTAGATGCGCCTAAGAAAAAGGCGATTGCATTCAAGGCGGCTTCATCCACCTCTACCGATGATGAAGAATCGGAAAACGAGTTGGACTTGGAATCCATGGCACTCATGGCCAAGAAGTTCAACCGTTTCTTCCGAAAGGGTAACTTCAAACAAAAATCTAAGTTTACTTCTACTAACGCCTCTCCACCTTTGTGCTTTAAATGCAATAAGCCAGGACACATCAAAGCGGATTTTCCTCAAAACAAGCAAAAGGAGAAGTGGAAGGCACCAAAGTATGACAAGTCCAAGAAGTACACGAAAGGAAACAAGAAGGGACTTGTCGGAGCTACCTTCACCGACTCCGAGGATTCCTCAAGCGGAGAGTCGGACGATGAGCAAGTGGAGCAAGCGCACATGTGCTTCATGGCAAGAGAGGAGAACGATCAAGGATCCTCCTCTTTCGATGATAGTGATAAAGAAAGCGATGAGGTAACGATGGATGATCTTAGGGATGCTAACACTCAACTTTGGTCAAAATATACTAAGTTAGTAAATAGATATACTAAGGTAAAAGATGACCTAGCTAGCATTCAAACATCGCCTAAGACTATCATCACCAACAACGACACCGTTGTTGAAGAGTTAAGAAATGAGATTGTGAATCTCAAATCTAAACTTGAACATGCTAGCATTGAGGATGCGGAAGAACATGAGATAGCGGATTTAACTTCTCAAAACTCGACTTTGAGTATTGAGAACGAGAATCTTAAATCTCGTGTTTATGTGCTCACTTCGCAAATATCCACTTTGGATACCTCTTTGCGTTCTCTCAAAGAGAAATATGAGAACACATTGGGCCGAATCAACGAATTCAACAAAGGTAAGGGCCATTTGGATAATATCCTAAAAGATTTACTTCCGGCCAAACACCACATTGGCTTGGGGTATATGATGGGAAATTCATCCAAGTCGGTCACTACTTTTGTTAGGCCAACTTCCGAAGCCTCAACGAGTGGGAGCAAACACTCTATTGGTAGTTCATCTACCAATGGTGCTTCCACCTCGTCCACACCCTCTTTCGGAAAGAAACCCACTTTGGGTGGACCTCCAAAGAAGGGGCATGCTTACATGTACACCAATACCATGCCACGTAGGAACACACGTCCTACTCCACCGTCTCACACATATGATGATTTTTATGCAACACATTCTCGGGCACGTGCACACCAAGTGAGACACCCTCACGCACGTGTTTCCACACATGCATATGTACACCCACCTCATCATATGAATAATTCTCGTCGTGCACCATTCCATCATGTCCCGTATGCCTATCCACTACATGCATCACGTAGAAATCAACGTAGCATGCATGCACCCAATAGGATGATGGCTCCCAAAATTTTCACTATTTGGAGCCCAAAGGACATAAGCATGGACGAAAAAACAAATATATATGAATGCTTATTTTTCGGATGTTGTGCATAGTAAGAATTATGTGGGGAAGTCTAAGTCCACTTGGACTTGGCTTCCAAAGGTCTAATCCCTTGGACCCAATGACCTTGGGTACCATGATATGAACTTATCTATCTTTAGGTACTCAAGGAAAAGAAAAAGGAAAGGAGCAACGAATTTAAATTTAGCTCCAAAGGGAACTGGATACTCGATAGCGGGTGTTCCAAACACATGACGGGTGACGCTCGTTTGCTCTCTGGAGTGGTTCCCATTGCGAATGGAAACCGCGTCGTATTTGGAGGCAACGAGAGCGGAACCATCATAGGTGTTGGTAAAGTCGGTAACTCTACTAAACCATTAATTAGTGATGTTTATCTTGTTAGTGGTTTAAATCATAATCTTATTTCAATAAGTCAACTTTGTGACAAAGGTTACAAAGTTAGCTTTGCGAAAGGATTGTGTCATATTTTGAGAAAGGATAATGAAAAATTATTATTTTCCGGAACTCGTCGTAAAGACATTTATATTTTGGATCTTCCTAAGTCATATGAACAATGTCTCGTTGCCAACACAAGTGAACAACACTTATGGCATCGACGCTTTGGACATGTGAACTTTGGAACACTATATAAGCTTTCAAAATTGAATTCTATTAAAGGTTTTCCGAAGCTTGTTTTCGAAAAGAAAAGTTTTTGCGATTGTTGTCAACGCGGCAAGCTTCCTAAATCTTCATTTAAACCTAAGAAAAGCATCTCTACTAAAAGGCCACTAGAGCTATTACATCTAGATTTATTTGGGCCAACTAGAGTAGCTTCCTTAGGAAATGCAAGGTATGGACTTGTCATCGTAGATGACTATTCAAGATTTACTTGGGTATTTTCATTGTGTAATAAAAATGAAGCTTTTGAAAACTTCACAATTTTTGTTAAGAAAGTACAAAATCTCTTAGGAACCACCATTGTCACTATTCGTAGTGATCATGGAGGTGAATTTGAGAATGAGTCTTTTGAGACATTTTGTGATGAAGTTGGTATTACTCACACCTTCTCTTTCCCTCGTGCACCTCCTCAAAATGGTGTAGTTGAGAGAAACAATAGGACGCTAGTGGAGTGTGCTCGCACTATGCTTGATGATAGCCAACTTGGCCATCAATTTTGGGCGGAAGCGGTACACACCGCTTGTTATGTGTTTAATAGAATACTTTTGAGGCCCAGCACTAAACAAACTTGTTATGAATTGTTGTTTGGTAGGTTGCCTCAAGTCAAACATTTTCGTGTTTTTGGTTCGAAATGTTTTATTAAGAACACATATGGTAGTTTGGACAAATTCGATCCAAGATCCGATGAGGGGATTTTTGTCGGATATTCTACGCGTAGCAAAGCCTACCGGATATTCAACAAACGAACCTCAACGATCGAGGAATCGCTTCATGTCTCATTTAATGAAGGATTTGTTCCAACTAGAATTTCAAATGATAACGATTCTTTGGATGTTTTATGTGATTCATTTGATAATTCTAAGTCTAATGATTCTAATGATTCTATTGAGACTAACCCAACTAATGAAGTTGTTGAGAATGTTCCTAGTGATCAAGGTATTCCTAAACGGCTTCATACCATTCGTGACCATCCCCATGAGCAAGTCATTGGCAATATTCAAGATAGTGTCAAGACAAGATCGCAAGTCCACCACTTCGCAAATTGTGCCTTTGCATCATCAATAGAGCCAAAGAATATTAATGAAGCATGCGAAGATAGCGCTTGGATCTTAGCCATGGAGGAGGAGCTCATTCAATTCGAAAGAAATGAGGTTTGGGAGCTTGTTCCATTGCCATCGAAGAACCACACCGTCATAGGGACAAAGTGGATCTTCAAGAACAAAACCGACGAAAACCAAGTCGTCGTCCGGAACAAAGCCCGGTTAGTAGCTCAAGGCTATCGACAAGAGGAAGGTATTGATTTCGAAGAATCCTTCGCTCCGGTAGCTAGATTAGAATCAATTAGATTACTTTTGTCTTTTGCATGCCATAAGAATTTTAAATTATTTCAAATGGATGTTAAAAGTGCATTTTTAAACGGAGATGTCGTTGAGGAAGTTTACGTTTCTCAACCTCCGGGCTTCGTAAATGAAAAATTTCCAAATCACGTTTTTAAACTAAAGAAAGCTCTTTATGGTTTGAGACAAGCTCCTCGAGCTTGGTATGATCGCCTAAAGAATTTTCTTTTGGATTTGAATTTTAAAATGGGCGAAGCCGATTCAACACTTTTTATTAAGCATGCGAATAATGATATTTTATTAGTTCAAATTTATGTTGATGATATCATTTTCGGTGCTACTAACTTCGCTCTTTGCGAAGAGTTTTCTAATGTTATGAAGGAACAATTTGAGATGAGCCACATGGGCGAACTCAAATATTTCTTAGGTCTCCAAATTCGTCAATTGAACGATGCAATCTTCATCCACCAAACAAAGTACACGGTGGAGTTGCTAAAGCGATTTGGAATGGAGAATGCCTCCGGGAAAAAGACTCCAATGAGCACGACTACGCATCTTGACAAGGATACGGGCGGTAAGGATGTAGACATTCGTTTATATCGAGGTATGATAGGTAGCTTACTTTATCTTACCGCAAGTAGGCCCGATATTATGTTTGCCGTATGTATATGTGCTCGTTATCAGTCTCAACCTAAGGAGTCTCACTTAGTAGCGGTAAAGCGCATTTTTCGCTATCTAAGTTACACTTTAGATTTTGGATTACTTTATCCGAAATCTAGCACGTATGAGTTAGTCTCATACAGTGACGCTGATTATGCGGGATGCAAATCCGACAGGAAAAGTAATAGTGGCACTTGCCATTTTCTAGGAAATTCTCTTGTCTCTTGGTTTTCCAAGAAGCAAAATTCGGTTTCACTTTCAACCACCGAGGCGGAATACATTGCCGCCGGTGCCGCTTGTGCCCAGGTTCTTTGGATGAGACACACATTGAAGGACTTTGGTATTCATTGTGATACTAGCCCTATCATGGTGGATAACCAAAGTGCTATTTGTCTTTCAAAGAATCCGGTGCACCATTCCTGATCGAAACACATAGATGTCCGACACCATTTCTTAGATGATCATGTTGCTAAAAAGGACATCATATTAGTGTACGTTGAAACCCAAAAGCAAATCGCCGATATTTTCACGAAACCCCTAAAGGAGGACTTCTTTGTGCGGTTGCGTCGAGAATTGGGGATTATGGGTGAATCCGAAATATAGGATTCATGCTTCATTCAATAATTTTGCATGCTATTATTCTTAACAATATCTCATTCATGCTAGAATTATTGGATTTTTCGGGAATTTTATGTGATATCTTAATTTTTCGTTCGATTTGTGCGTAATCATCAAATTTCTGTTTTTCGATGTTTAATGGGGTAGTTTAGATGTTTATTGAGAGTTTTGAGATTTATCGTCCAAGCGTATTATGGAGAGAACTTGATTTTCAAGTTTTTGACTCTTTAGTCGGTTCATGTTCAGTGATCGACCGACTAGATTAAGATCTACTCGGTCAGTACTTGAACGCAGACCGACTAAATCTTGTCAGTAATTCTTGGATTCAGCCACTGTTTGCACCTAGTCGGTTCAAGCTCATTGACCGACCGACTAGATCGTGATCTAGTCGGTCAGTGCTTGAACTGTGACCGACTAGTTGTGCCAGGGGCTGTTTGGTCATTTGGGAAATCGACCGACTTAAACTCAGTTTAGTCGATCGATTTTCATTCTAATCGATCGAAATCTCTTCTCTCTCCGCTCAAAACCCCGACCTCCCTCGAGACCCTTCGTCTTCCGGCCACTTTCCGACCATTCCCGCCGTCGCCGTCCGCCGATCTTCGACCTAGGGTATCTCCTCTTCCTCCCTCTCCTATCTAGGGTTCGGTTTCAGCTCTAGGGTTAGGTTTTCCAGTTGATTTCATCTTCTAGGGTTTCCATTAGGGTTTTCTAATTTCGGCTAGGATCTCTTCTTTCCAATCTCGTGTGTCGTGTTGTGCCGAGATTATGGCAAGAACACGCATTCCGATCACTCCCTCTAGCCCCTCTCCGATGACCGTTGATCCAATCTCTTCGGATCCCGAGCACCCAACCCCTCTGAAGCGTAGAGCCAAGACCACCCATCCTTCGTCGTCTTCGCCTCCTCTCAAGAAGAAGAGGACGACGACCGCTAAACCTAGAGGTCAACCGAAACCCAAACCCAAGCCTAAGCCAAAGGCCAAAATTCTTGCTTCTCAATCTTCGTTCCATACTCCTACCGATTCCGATACGGAGTATATCCCCGAGACCGAGACTCATAGGGAACCCACTCCTCCTATTCATCCCGAGTCTAGCACCCACCCTCGTTCGTCTACTCGAAAACCTAAGGGAAAGGGTCCGATGCCGGTGGGCGGTGTCGATATTTCCTTATGTCGCGATGACCCTTTGTGTCTCGCGGCATATAACCGTATCGAACATTGCCCGCTGCTTCTGGAGCATTTCGTCCAGTTTAGCGACTTCATAGGGTTAGCTGATCTTCTGTCGTCGTCGGGTCTTCTCGATTACCTTCGATATGACCCGAAGGCGAATCCTCACCCCTACCCTAGATTAGTGAAGCTTTTCTATGCTAATAGGATCCGGGGTCAGTACGATCAGACCCACTCTGTTGAGACGACCGTTTTGGGGACTCCTATAGTCCTCACTGCGGAAATCTTAGGAGAGATTTTGGGTATCTCTTCGTCTGGCCTTCTTCCTTCTGATATCTCGGTAGATGATATTTCTTCTCTTGATCAGACCATCCTTTCAGAGATTTTCCATCAGATTCCTCCTGCCATGATTGGCGTGCCATCTAAATCTTTCAAGCCAAATGCATGGGTCCTTAATCTGATTCTGAAGTCGTGCTTGCTTCCCAAGTACGGCTCCTCATCTTTGCCATCCCAGCCATTTTTGAAGCTTATCTATGCGATCTTCATGGGGAGCTCGATTAATTGGGCTCGAATTATACTCGATAAGATTGACTCTTTCGAGTGTATTCGAAAGTCCAATAAATCGGCTCATATCCCATTTCCTTGCATGTTGACCCTCGTGTTTCGTCATTTTCGTGTCACATTGCCTCATGACGATGAGCGTCCCCTTGGTCCTCCCCTGAATGCGACGGCCGTCAAGAAATCTCTTGCGGCGCTTCGTCACGTTCAGAGGACGACACCTTCTGCGTCTGTCCCTGCCTCTGCCAGTGCCTCTGCTACTCCCGTTGCCACTCTTGATGATGTCCTACGGATACTTCGTCGTCACGAGTCCCGCTTGGCTCGTACCGAGGAGGTAGTCTGCTGTATGGCTCGTCAGATGGGTGTTGAGCTTCCTCCTTCCGTGTCTGAGGATGAGGAGTTTGATGAGATGGCTGAGGAGGACATTGAGGAGCTCTGTCGTGCTTCGGCTCGTGCCCCCGAGGGCACTTCTGCTGGTACTGCTGCTGCTGGTACTTCTACTTCTGCTCCTGGAGTTGCCACCTCTTCCGGTGTTCCAGAGCCATCTGCTGCAGCTCTTCAGCCTTCTGTGCCTGCTGCTGACCCAGTTTCCGAGCCTGCTCATGTATCTGCTGCTGCTGCTTCTGTCGAGACTCATGCTGCTGTTGAGCCTGTTGCTGAGATCTCGACTCCTGCCCCGACGATTCCATCTGTTGCGACACCTCTACTCCCTGCAGATCCTGAGTCCACTCCGTCGACTGGACCCACGGACGCTGCAGATCCTGCCTCCTCCTCGTGATCGTTGTTCCGAGGACTCTCCATATACGTTTTGGATGATATATTCTAGTGAGAGTGTTTTGGGTTAGGATGGGGTTGAGAGATGCTTTGATGTATTTTTTTTGTGCTTTCTGGTTGTCGGTGTTGGATTTTATGATGATGATGATGTATTTCTTTTTGACGATATGTAGCGCTTGATATGATGTATCTCATATATTCGATGTGATATTTTTTGGATGTACTCATGTTGTCTATATATATATATGTTCATCATCGTTCACTTTATCTTTTATTCGTCGTGCAAATTTTAATATTCGTTGAATATATTTGAAATGTGATATCGAATCGACGCATAAAAAGTTGGTTAAATGGATTTAAATTCTGTAATTTTATAGAATTGTTTTCCATGCACAAAATTAACCAAGAATATTGAATATTGAAGAGTATGTTTCTTTATTCAAGAAATGAATAATGATTTGGTGTTTTTGATGATTTTGAATTTTTTTTGATAATGGAAAATTTGGCACACCTTGTTTTGATTTCCACAATTTTTCCCTTGGTGTCAAGTTGGTCCATTGCCTTTGTCTACGACTCCCGATGTTGGATTTTACATTTCCTAATTGTTGTCGTTGTATGCCCCCCATTTTTGGGATAATGCCAAAGGGGGAGAGATAATGATAATAAATAGCGCAAATGAAAATTTAACTCAATTTCCAAGAATCTAGTTTGATATGCTAGATTCAGGGGGAGTTAAGATACATATACGGATTTTCAAAATCCGATATTTCAAAAATCAATTCACTTTATTTATCTTACTCGTCTGCTTGATGCAATTCATTTATATTCATTTTGGAATTAACGTGTCATCAATGCAGGGGGAGTAAGTATTTTACATTTGAATTATTATCTTTGATTATTATTTATGTTAGGTTTGTCATCACCAAAAAGGGGGAGAATGTTGAATATTGGACTCCCCGGATTTGGTTTTGGATGATGAGCAAACATAAATAATTCATGAACTAACAATTTGTGAGCGCAGTATTGGAGATCGTCGCCAATTTCACGTGAACATTCAAAGCGACATCTCAACACTTTCCAAAGCTCAGTTTCATGCCTAAAGCTTCGTTGAAGCTCTTGCGACGCTTTGGAAGTAATGAAGATTCAATCGAAGCTCTCAAAGACCGTGTATTAAGGTTTTATTTATAGTCTTTTAGTTTCGATTGATAGAATGTTAAGCCTTGAGTATATCTTACGTTTCTATCTTCATTTCGCTCATTTCGTAGCTCTAGGATTCTTGCACAAGTTCACTCTATCTTCCTCGAAGCGTCGCGCTTCGATTCGGACTTTGTTGTGCATGTTAGTTGGTACAAGAACAAGTACTGACCGACTAGATGGAGATCTAGTCGGTCGGCCACTGTTCTTGGACCGACTAGTTTCTGTCAGTTAAATCTTTGTTCTTTACTGTTTACAGTTAGTCGGTCTACGTTGACTCACCGACCGACTAGTTTGTGAACTAGTCGGTCAGTGATGCTTCTTTGACCGACTAGTTATGATTTTCTGTTCATGCCAAATTTCTCCTAAGCTACTGTTTACAGTTAGTCGGTCTAAGAACGTTTGATGACCGACTAGTTGACAATCTAGTCGGTCAACTTTTGTTCTTGGACCGACTAAGTCAACTTGCCTTCAGACTATGTTGTTTTGCCTCTTAGTCGGTCTACGTTCATTGGATGACCGACTAGTTGTGAAACTAGTCGGTCAGACAGTGTTCTTGGACCGACTAGTTTTCTAGGTCTGAAATTCTATCTCTTCTCAGATCTGCTCTTAGTCGGTCCATGCTTTGTGACTGACCGACTAGTTGATGAACTAGTCGGTCAGTGTATGTTCTTTGACCGACTAATTCTCACAGATTTCTTTCCGTTGGAGATTGACCTAACTTATGTTTTTGGGTTCCTATAAATACGAACCTAGGTCATTTCTATCTTCAACAGAGCTGCCATTAAGAGATTCATTGAGTTCTAAAGAGATAGCTATTCTCCCTCAAATCTAAAGCTCTCTTCCTCACAAGAAACTCATTCTCTCTCATTTCTAGATCTAGAGAGAAGCTTGTTCTTGGTGAACTCTTCAAGCTATTGCTTGATCCAAGTCTCCAACTCTTCCCTAGGCACCCATTGCTGCTCATTTCCTTGGTGCTAGGGCTTGGTGACTTCATCTTCCTCAAATCCTTCATTCCACCTATTGGGTAAGAAAAACTCAAGGTATAGGATTTTGTGGTAAGAGTATTTATTTCATATAAACTCTTTATATTGCTTATTGGCTCTCTCGGTTGTGAGAGAAGTTTGTGATCCCGGGTTGTGGGATTCACTTTGCCATTGCTTGTATGATTTGATCTTGTGAAGGTTTTTCACAAGATATTCATAGTGGAAATCTTGAGTTAGGGTTTCTAACTCAAGTATCCGGAGGGGATCCGGGTGGTTGGGACGTAGGATCACCGGGAACAAGTCGGGGAGACTTGGGTGGATCCGAACCCATTAACTTCGTTTGTTAGCATTGTTAATTTCATTGTTGTCATTCAATTTAAGCTTCCGCAAATTGATTTGGTAGTTGTGTGCAATTTAATTTGGAATTATACGCCTTATTATTTTAAAGTACTATTCACCCCCCCCTCTAGTACTTGTGCAGTAGCTGGTAGGGCATTACAGTACTCCCAAAACAATGTAGTTTTACCGTAAGTGCACGATTAAGTGGCAAGCGGGTATCGAATCACATGGAGGACTAATGATAATAGTCTATTTTGGTTACTAAGCTATTGGGTGGAAAATTGTTTGGGAATGGATGGTGTAACAATCGTTCGAGTATCAATGTAAATTCAATATAATAAAGATGTCTAGGGCTGGGGAATCCCCACAATGGATTTTCGAGTTATCAATGTGAGCTATGAACAACTATGAAATCGAACTTGGTTGGAGGTGAACTTGTCGCAACTCTATGGAGAACCGACTCACGCTGTCATCCTATTGTAGGTCCATAGCAATCTAAATTAGAGCCTCGCTGTCGCGCAAGACTAACTCAGACCACTAGCATTAAGATCGGTAATTATGTCCAATCCCAACTCAAGCTCGCTGTCGTGCAAATTGGGTTCGGATCTAGATCATGATAGTTCGTACTCATTCACCATTGTGCAATGAGTATGAGTATAGGAAAACAATAAAAATTCTAGCTTTGGTCGCTTTCACGCGCCAAACCTGGGAATTTCGATTGTAAACCTAAATCGAATATCTAGGGCTTTTCTTAGATCAAGATCCTCTGTCGAGCTCACGATATCCAAGAGAAATCCCTATCTATTCGTAGTAAATCAATCAAGATCTAACCTTTCTAACAAGCCTAATAGCATAGCAATTCAATAGATATCACAATTCAAACATTAGATCCATAGGGTTCATCCCTTTGCCCTAGAGCCTAGGAACTACTCGCAATTCATATTAGAAATCAGTAGAAAGATAAGATCAACAATAGAATTCATCATGCAATCAAGATTCAACAAGAGATATAGCATAAAAATTAAAACTTGCAAGAGATCCAGACAAACCGAAGTCGCCACGAAGCTTCAAATAGAAAATTAAGATCCAATCTTCAATCTCTTGCTAATAAAAAAGCTAAAACTATGATTATAAACTAAGGAAAAATTGTTCTAAGAAGTCTATCTGGTCTCTCCTCATGCTGGAGACAAAACTGGGTTTAAATACATGCCTAAAAGAGCCAAAAAAACGCAGACCAAGCTGCCCTTGCACCGCCAGAAACCCTAGTTTTGCCGACTGGGCATATGCGCCACTCGGCCGAGTAGGAATCTTACTCGGCCGAGTGAAAATTCTACACATCCGAGTATTACAGTCTACAGATCGTTTAGAAAAACAGAGAAGTCGGCATGGCTCTCTACAAAGTCTTGGCCTCCACTCGGGCGAGTGGAGTTCTTACTCGGCCGAGTGGTCGAATAAAATTCACCACTCGGCCGAGTACATTGTGGTACTCAGGCTGGCAGATATTGTCGTGTCAGTTTTGCTCGGCCGAGTAGGCTGCTTCACTTGGCTGAGTGAGCTGATTTGCTCGGTCGAGTGACCTGTTTCAGAGCTCATTTCTTCTCCTCCTCGCTTCCTCATCGATACCTTCGACGTCCTTCTTTCTCCACTCATCCTCCAAAGTCGTTAGCTCTTCGATATGATCATGAGCGATGCTCCGGCATGCGTGCAAGTCCTTTAGGATCCAAATTACACCCGATTGCTATATATCTCCTGAAATCAGATGAAAACGAGAAATAGTGAAAAGTATCGAAATATCGTCAAATAGTCGTGAAAATCGCGATATGAGCAACCGAAATGGCATGCAAATATGCAGAAAAAAGGTGTAAAATATGAGCCTATCAGTGAGGATTCGAGGAGCGATCTCAAATTTTTAGCAACTACCTCAGGAGTCATTGTACGAGGCTTGGGAGAGATTTAAAGACCTGCACCATCAATGCCCGCACCATGGAGTCGTAGAGTGGGATCTTGTTCAGAGCTTCTATAATGGGCTCCAACCAAGCATGAAGATGATTACCGACGCCTCTGCTCAAGGAGCTCTCTTGTATAAGCCATCCGACGAAACTTTATCTTTGCTGTAGCAAATGACCGCAAATACTCAGCAGTAGGGCGACGTATGCTCATCTACTAAGGGCCCCGATGTAAAAATCGCTAACCATCTTGATAGTCATATTGAAACTCTTTGCAAACAGGTAGCGAGGATTGAACAGAGGTTGGACGCTATTCCAACTATTTCTAGAGCTTTAGCTTATCCTACACATGAAGGCTATGCGGAGCAAGGCTATGCTCCTAATGAAGGACCCTATGATGGAGCAGACATACAAGCTGAGCAGGTACGCTTTATAGCTGGAGAGGGAATGAATCAATGGCAACATCCAGCGACGAGGAAACATCCCAGATTTTCTTATGGCAACCCCAATGGAGGATTGCAACCTCCTCAGTAGCAGAGACCTCCACCACCTCCTCAGCAACAAGGGCCACCTCGTCAACAATATGGGTTTAGGCCATCTGGGCCTTACAGACCACCAGGGTACAGTTACCATCAACAACAACAATATGCACCGACGGATCCAAAACCTAATCTCGAGGCAACATTGGACACTTTCATGAATGGGCAATCCAAGATAAATGCAGAGAATTCCGCTCGTTTCAAGTCTATCAACAATTCCATCGATGAGCTCAAAGGCCAAATGTCCCAATTTATGAAGATGCAAGGGAGATTGCCCTTTCAACCAGAGCCCAATCCTAGTACCCAAGCAAATGCAGTGGTCGCAGTTACCACGAGAGGAGGAAAGACTATCGACACTATCATGGTGCCAGTTTCTAGCAATGTGAGCCTAAAGCCGTCTACTCATGCTCAAGAAGAAGATGCTACCACCACTGAACAGTACAAGGAAAAGGACACAGAGGATCCCAAGGTTCTTGAAGAGAGGGTGGCATCGCTTTCTACTTTGCCTACCACCACCACGGCACCGGTAGATGTTACTACTACTTCCAACAAATCTATTCCAAAGGATGCCGCCAAAGACAAGGCAAGTCGACCTCCACCTCCATATCCTCAAAGGTTGGCGCTAGCAAAGATGGAGAAGAAATACGCAAAGTTCTCCGAGCTTCTCAAAGGTATCCAACTTAACATCCCCTTTATGGACGCTATTACTGAAATCCCCACATATGCTAAGTTCTTGAAGGATCTCATTACAGGGAAGCGTAAACAAGAGGAGGTGAAGCTCTTGGATAATTGCACATCAGTCATTAAGAACCATCTACCGAAGAACTTGCCGGATCTTGGGAGTTTCACGATGCCGTGGTCCATTGACGGCACCCCTATTAGTAGAGCATTGATCGACTTGGGAGCGAGCAATAGTTTGATGCTGCTCTATATCTTTAATAGGCTCAACACCGGGACGAAACTTGAGCCTGCCAATATGAGCATTCAATTAGCGGATCACTCTATTACTTATCTGGTAGGCATCGCACACGACATCATCCTACAGATACTGCCCGACTTTGCGTGTCGGTGGACTTTGTGATTATGGACATGCCAGAGAAAGGTAGTTCGCAGATCTTTTTAGGTCGTCCATTCATGGCAACGGCCGGAGTCTTGATTGACGTCTGTGAGAGGACGTTATATCTGAATGTGGGAAGTATTGATGTCCAATTCCGCTTGCAAAAGCCTATGAGGGAATGCCCACCGCCGGAAGACGCTAATTACATTGACCTCTTGGAGGACGAGGCTACCTATGAACATACCATGGAGGAGATTTCCAAAGATCTAATGAAGATGAGCTTGGACGACGACGACGACATCGTATACAATAAAGCGGTGGTCGCGTCCTTGACGAGGAGCCCCCGGACATACACTTGCACCATCAAGAACCAGAGGCTACTATCTCCTTGGCTGCTAAGGGCCGACATGAAGAGGCGCGTCAAATACCATTGCACGGGATCATTGGGAAGCATGATGGGCATATTTCATACGCACCCAACATCATTCGTTAAAAATCTTGAAGGAGTCAAGCTTACGACTTAAAACAAGCGCTTATCGGGAGGCAACCCGATTTTCTTTCCCTTAGTTTTCGTTTTTATTTTTGTTTTCCTTTTCTTATTCAAAAACCAAATAAATATGTTATTAATTCTAAGAAAATACAAAAACACAAAAATCTGATGAGTTCTTCCTTCTACAGATTGAACAATGAAGAGATCACGTGTAACGATGAAATGAAGGAGAAGGAACTAAGGAAAGAGCACCTTAGAGTAATATAAGCTTGGGGGAAGAGTTCCAGGTGACTCGGTCGAGTAGCTACCCTACTCAGTCGAGCTGCAGAGAATTGGAGCAAGAAGGCAAAAACAGGCTCTGGAAATCAAACTCGACTCAGCCGAGTAGCACCCTACTCAGTCGAGCTAAAGTCAAAGAGGAACAGGCAAAAAGTGGCTCTGGAAATTAATTGTGGCTCGACCGAGTAGCACCCTACTCAGTCGAGCTACAGACAGAGCACAAAAACGTCGAAAAAGAGCACTCTGTTTCTAATTCACCTCGACCGAGTAGCTACCCTATTCGGTCGAGCTGCAGGGAGAGTCCCAAAAGTGTTAAAAGGGCGCTCTGGAAAGCTTAATGGACTCGGCCGAGCTGCTACCCTACTCGGCCGAGCTGCTACCCTACTCGGCCGAGCTGCAGGGAGGACAAAAGAGAGCAGAAAACAACACTCTGTTTCAATTCAGCTCGACCGAGCTGCATAAGCAGCTCGGTCGAGGACTAGGGTATAATTTCTGAGCTTAATTTCAAATTGTTATTTTCGTTTCTGCTTGACCAAGCAGCTATCGATGCTCGGCCCGAGTAGCGACTTAGCCAGCTGGGGCCCACATCCAAACCGAGCTCGACACGGCCTATCCTAATACAAACTCGACTCGGTTTATATTGATTCGAATTTTGACCCGGGGTGAATCCCTAATCCTAATCGAAATCAGAACCCCCAAATCCTCGAGCTCCCCCTTGACCTAACCCTACTCGATTGGACCGCCACCGTCGTCGCAGCGCTCCGCGCGAGCGCTACCCATCACCATCGATCTGTCCACCCCCCCCTCTCTCGCACCCCACCCCAAAATCACCCCCAACGCCCTAGCTCCGGCATCTCGCCGACGCCGCACCGCCGGTGCCGCCCAACGCCGGTGACACATCCCGTCACCATCCTCTCTCTCTCTCTCTCTCTCTCTCTCTCTCTCTCTCTCTCTCTCTCTCTTCATATCTCTCTCTATCCCTCCCTATCTCTCTCTTCCTCCCCCCCCGACACCCTAGCTCTGGCACCTCGTCGGAGTAGCTCGTCGTCGTCACCCAGCACCGACGGCGCATCCAGTCACCTCCCCCCATCATTACCCCTCTCTACCCCCTCTCTCTGTCCCCCCCTCTCTTTCCCCCAAGCCCCCCCCCCCCCCCCCCCCCCCCCCGCGCCGCCCCTTGCTCCGGCGACTCTCCGGAGCTGTGCGCCCAAGCAGCTGCCCAAGCACACACAGTACTCGGGCCGAGCTGCTACCACCCCCTCCTCTCTCTCCCCCCTCTCTACTACCCTCTCTCTCTCCCTCCCTTTCTTTCCCCCAAACCCCACCCCGTCCCCTGCTCCGACAACTCGCCAGAGCTGTGCGCATGCCGCCCGAGCAGCCGCCCGAAAACACATCGTGTTTGGGCAGATCAGACCCCCACTCCCCCCCCTTCTTCACACATCTACCCCCATCTTCCCCAAATCCGAATCACCCCTAACCCTAATTTTACATATTTTTGAACCCCAAACCAGATTAATTTTCCACATTGTCGAATACTATTTTCAAATCTTATTGCAGGTACACTTTGAGCTTCTTCGTGGATTCGAGGAGCTCGGTTTGGATCAGCTTGGGGGATCACTTTGGATTTCGCAGCTACGCTCGGTGTTGGTATACTCTTCCCATACGTAATTTTTTATTACCATATCATCGTAGTTTGCCACTCTTGCACGATGCCTCCTCGCCTTAGGCCGAGGAAGCCTCAGCCGGCGAAGAGGAAGGCCACCACTGGTCCCTCCTCTTCTCGGCCTGCACGACGCCCATGACATTCACCTTCACCCACACCCGAGCTGTACTTGGACGATTCATCGTCCTCGTCCGACTCTTCATGATCCACTACACCCGTGCCTCTAGCCATAGAGGCCCCACACACCACCCACCCTACCGCTCCTCATATCCCGACCCCTCACTTTTCGCACTTGTAGACCTCCTCACTTCTCTTCCTACCACTCTAGGGTCCACAGTTTCTCTTCCTGACACCACTTCTGCATCAGCATCAGCAATATTTTCTGAGGCGTCGTGGTGTACGGCACTGCTTCTGTTGCCACGACGTCTCCCATTTCTGATGCTGATGCTGCTTCTGTCTCTGCACCAGATCTCGGATCATTTCATGCACATCCTCTTCCTCCGAGATCCCTGCTAGACTACCCTCCCATGACTTTCAGTTCAGACCCGGGTATTACTTTCCCGTGGGCACCCTACGAGGGTGGTCTCTAGCAGTTCACGCCCACCCCTTAGCTCCCGCACCACGAACGCATGCATTTCTGTGATGGAGACCAAGGTTGTCACCCTGAGGCATGCCTTTGACACCCTCGCGACCTCGCTCTCCACTTTTCAGCAGTCTATGGAGCGGGACCTCACCGCCATACTTAACATTCTTAGGCATCAGCATCACCCACTATCTTACTTGCACCAGCCCCTCCTCCCAGGCCAGACCCTGTCCCTTCTGTCCCTCTTGCACCACTCATTGTGTCCTACTCTCAGGCTTCTGCAGGGCATATCACTTCTTTCGTTGAGTCGGTTGCACCGCAGCTGGAGACTTCTCTTGTCGATATACACGTTCCTACACCTGTCGACACTCCAGCTATTACACTATCTTCTGAGCCTGTTGTCTCTTCTGTTTCCTCACCGGCCGACACACCTGTCGAGCCTTCACCTTTTGTGCCTGATGTTCCTATCTCCGGTCCCTAGCAATCGGACCCATCATCATCCACTCAGGGTGATGCCGCTGCTTGATCTTCACACTATTTTTGCTTCTGTCACCCCTTATTTATTTTTGTGCCCATCTGTCTCGTCAAGGATCTGTCCTTGCATAGCTTGGGGATGACCTTTTTTGCACCGCTTGTATATATTCCATCATTTGCATTTGCATTTGCATATATTCCCCTACATCATGTCATCATTTGCATCATATGCCTGCATGTTCACATTTTTGCATCTTAGGAATTAGGTCATGCGCTTCTTCTTGTATTTGCATAGTTTCTCTTTTACTTTTCTTTATTTTCCTTGTATTCACCACCCGCCCACCCTAGCCTCATTTTTCCATCTTGCCAGCGTGTTCTCAGCAGTGAGGACACTGCTGTGTTCAGCTTAAGGGATGAGCGCTATCGCTTTTATATTCATTTTTTTCATTTTCTTCCATTTTACACCTTTTTATTTTTATTTTCCACCACTTCTTCACCATTTCATTTTTTAGCATCATATTTTCCATGTTTAGTATGCATGCATGCTTTCTTTTATTTTATTTTCTCCGCCTTTCTTTTCCCCTCTTGCTAGATGTATTTCGAATGATGATATCTCTATTAGCTGTAGTAGCTATCACGATGCTTATTACTTTTGCCATGCTACTTAGAGTATTTCAGTATCTTACTATTCATATGCTTGCATATATATTCTGTTGATGATCTCTCTATATAAATGCATGAAATGAATTGAAATTGAATGTATGCAGTAGTATTTAGTATGCCTATGTTGGATATGGACCGAGATTCACGCATCTTTAGAATATTTGAAGCATCTGCCTTGTTATCTTTTGCATGCCTGCTATTATTGTATGCCTTACCGCATGACTTCATTATTCGTTGAAATGAATGAAAATATCTGTGCTTGCTTATGAGTTTAGTTGGAGTATTATCTTATTGAACCATTGTGCACATCTTATGAGTGAACCGAGTGATACGTTATTTCTTTCTCCACATATCTTATTATTCTATACATGTCACTTGGGTTCACCCCTTGTAGCTACATATATCGCATCCTACTCCCAAAAATTCCAAAAGAAAAGGTTGGCTTCAAAAAGCCCCAAAAAGCTAAAAAGGAGCCAAAAAATATATGTATATCCTATTGCTCCTACAAAAAATAAAAAAAGAGAGTTTAAAAAGAAAAAGAAAAATATTTCCTATATCTTACTACTTGAAGCTACACAAATACTTCGGAAAAAGCCACAAAAATTCCTTTATTATTCCTTAGATGGGATGCCTCAAGCTAAGCTGGGAGGTGAATCCATTTGATTATATGAGTGAGTACGCTATTAGAGTGGAGTTGTGCACATTTGGGGAAATTTGATAATGCTCAGACTTTGCAAAATATATTAGCTATGGAGATTTTTCATGATTTGAGATGAATATATGAATGCCATGATCCTTATTCTGTTCTCTGTTGCATGCTTGGTATGACTCTTATATGCTTCATTTATTTCTATTGATTGAAAAGAGCATCGCTAACATGTTTATACTAAACTCTAAGAGTTGCACGATATGGATATGAATTGATTGCATGAATTTAGAGAATCCCTTCCTTTTTTCTTAAATGCTCGCAAGTAATATGTTAAGCTAAGATATGCAATTCTTAATCTAAAACTCCCAGCCATCTTCCATTCTTTTTCCATTTTATTATTTTTATCACCTGGTGAGCCTCGTATTCGTCTTCCTCGAGGACGAGGAAGAGGTAAGCTTGGGAGATATTATTGTGTCCATATTTTACATGTTTTATTCGCATCATTTCATGTCATATTCATCTCTAAACTTCATATTTTTATATACTACTGTGCTTCTAATGCCATATTCGAGTTTTGTATAGCTTTTTGGATTTAAGGAGTTTTGGAGAAAATTGGAGCTATTTTGGGACATGGACACATCTGGCACATCCGAGACTTCATTGGCATGGCTTCATGAGAGTTTGCCGAGGAATGAAAGAAGATTGGAGGAGA
Organism: Scilla litardierei; assembly: GCA_030789695.1. Lineage (NCBI taxonomy): Eukaryota > Viridiplantae > Streptophyta > Magnoliopsida > Asparagales > Asparagaceae > Scilla > Scilla litardierei. The sequence continues at coordinate 20,240,802 of CM061133.1, forward strand.
GGAGGAGAAGAGAATGAGAGATGGCAAAGATTCAGCTCAGTTTCCCAGGTGACTCAACCGAGTAGCATCAGCTACTCGGCCGAGATGACACGCACAAATGCCACAGGAAACGGCCTCAACCTACTTGACCGAGCAGACATCCGACTTGACCTGAGTCGTACCAAACAAATGATGATTTTGAGCTTTTCTCCAAGGCATCCTAGCTCAACCGAGCAGTAAAGCAACTCGACCGAGCAGCTCACCTACTCGACCCGAGTTGTCAAGAAACAGAGCAACGTTTTGGAGGAAGTTTTGATCTACTGTAACTCGACCGAGTAGGGGGCTACTCAACCGAGTAGCCTGTATCAGCCAAACACAGAAGTAGCAGCAAGCAGAGCCAGAAGCAAACTCGACCGAGCAGGCTCCGCTACTCGGTCGAGTAGCACGACGCGACCAGCCTAGTTGGTCGGCCCAAGTGGCCAGATTTTCTGAGATTTTTTTGGGATTGCTACCCGATGTAGTTAATCATGTTTTTAGCTTTATTTTCAAGAGAAACTTTAGAGAAACTTTAGGGCAACTTTGGAGAAACTTTTAGTTTAGTTTTAATTAGGTTTTTGATAGTTTGTGCCAAATCGTTATTTTTGTGAAGCAAAGCTTGGATTTTTATTACTATTTCGCATAAGAAATCTTATTTTCTTAATTCTCTTTGGATTGCTATTTCTCCATGATGCGTTGGTAAAAATTCTCTGCACTTTCTATTGATTTTGATGTTTTTCATTGCTTTGATGAATTCCATTGCATCCATTGAATCTTTGTTGTTATTTCTATGATGCGTGAGTAGTTCTATCTCGGGCTAATGGATTAGCCCATGGATTTTAGGATTTACATGCAAAGTTAGGATTTTTAGGATGCGTTGGAATAAAATGGACGTATTTTGGTTTATCTTGCAAAGTTTGTAAGAGAACTCGTACTGAGATCGTACCCACAGTCGGTGGAATCGATTGGCTTAAGGAGTATCATATAGGCTTAATTAGGGAGTTAGTGGATTCAATTGGGACTCGTGACCATGCCTGGCTCGTGTCATGATAGGATCCACCGACGAACTATATTACTAATTGACGGCTACCGCCATTGCGTCAATAAGAGCCACCAAAATACATTGAAGCTTTAACCCACGAGAGTGGCGTGAGCTGAGATCATTCCATTCACGAGAGTGGCATGAATATTGTCGATTCTTAATGCACGTGGCATGTGCGCCTGTCACGAGAGCGAGGTTAATGTGATACATTAGATTCATGGTGCTTAGAGCCATGAATTCCACATCTTGGATGCGAAAATCCCTATAAAACCAATACAATGTAAGAGTCTTAACCAAGCATCGACGTCCGACGATCCTAGTGGTGAGTCCTAAGGCCCTAGTTTTTATTAATTATTCACGATCCTAAATAAACAATTTCTCAAAACCGACTGCTACTTAAATTCTGAGATTTAGAAATAGCCCAAGACAATAATATCTCTACCTTCCCTATGGGATCGATATCTTTTATACTAGTACTTGACATCGTGCGCTTGTGTAAAGTGCCGGGAATTTGCATTTGGGATACAGTTAGCACTTGGTGTTTGTGTCATTGCTAGGTGGCTTCTGGGTGTTAGTTTCGGGAGCATTAGGAACCAATTCGACTCGACCGAGTAGCCACAGTACTCGGTCGAGCTCATTGCAGCAGCAGGAGAGATCAAAACAAGAGCTCTGAAAGTATTCAGCTCAAACGAGCTGAGTAAGCAGCTCGGTCGAGTGGTAGGGCTAGAAAGTGGGGGAGATTTATGGTCTGTTTTATTTTCAACTTGACCGAGCAGCCTGAGCTACTCGACCGAGCAGCGACTTATAAGGGGGGCCTGCTCCTTTTAAAATCAGAACGGGACCGACCAAGCAGCCCTAGCTCGATCGGCCCCATATAAATAAAAACCGACCCCAACACAAACCCCCCCAATCACAACAAAACAGACCGAGCTCGATCGACCCCCTCTCTCCCAAACCCCAGCTCGACCCCGTCTCTCGCTCGATTGCCGCCGCGCACGTCGCCCGAGCACGGCCACCAGCCACTCGATCTGACCCATCTCCCCTACTCCATTCCATCCCTCCCTCTCCCCTCTCTCTCACCACATCTCTCTCTCTCTCTCTCTCTCTCTCTCTCTCTCTCTCTCTCTCATTTCTAATTTGAACCACAAAATCAACTAATTTCTAATTTATAACCCTAAATCCCTTTAATTTCTTTAAACCGCTACTAATACTTTTCCCATCATCCAATGCAGGTACATTCAGAGCGTTAAGAGGTAATGCTTGGGTTTGGATCGCTTTCACCGATTGGGACAAGTTTGGGGGGAGACTCACTTGGAGGCTACGTGCTCTCATTACCGTTGCGATCGCCACGCTCCACAAGATTGGGTACACTCGTTCCTAGATATCCATATATTCTATTTGCATCCGTTCGCACACTACACACACGATGATGCCTAGGACACGGGGAAGTAGGAAGCCCCCGACGAAGAAGAGGAAAGCTGATGACTCCGGCGCCTCCTCTTCTCGTCGGACACACAGTCGACCATCTCCACCACCCTCACGCTCCCCATCCCCTACACCACTCGCACTAGAAGGACCACAGGCTATTGTCTCCATTCCCATTCCCACATCCACTCCACGACCCCCCACCTCAGCCACCCTAGGGGATCCTGAAGACATACGACATTGTCTTCAGGAATGATGTGCACCGCGAGAGATTCGTGATCATTTCCTGTCGCCCCATCGTCTCCACTAGATTTGCTGACATCACAGACCTCTAGAGTATAGGGTTGATTGAGGGTGTCCAACGCCTTTACCAGGCCATAGGTTGGGAGCACTTCTTGCATATGACCACCACCACTTATGTTCGACTCACCTACGAGGTGATGAGCTCCATTGTATGGACAGACCCGTGCCTTAGGTTCAGACTCTTGGACCGTGACGTTGTCATCACCTACGCCTTGATCCGAGCTTTCTTCAGCTTCCCACCCATCCCAGATCCTTCTCAGGCCTTTGCATCCGACACAGAGATACCATCCTTTAGTGCCGAGAGTTTCTAGAGTTAGATAGCCGACCTCTCACAATTCAACCCTTGTAGGGCGAAGTCCTCGTCTATCATTCACTCGTGTCTGTGCTTCGCTTAGTGCCACCTTGCCATGACTATATTCTCTAGGCCCGAACTTGGTACAATCTCACACCCTGAGTTAGTCCACCTTAGTGGGATGACCAGACCCATCCGACGTGCTGATGATGGCACACTCCGACCCCACCTCCTATCAGACATGGCTCGTTGGCTGTGCAACCGCCTGGTTTCCACTTCCACCTCTGCCACGGAGATTTGTTGTGGCGGTTTCTTCACTTTCTTTGCCTTCATGCTTGGCCTATACCTTCCTTCTGATCTCTTGGCTGCCACGGGGCCCACCACACTGACTACTGATGTGCATGCATGCATGCATGCACATCATCAAGCCCACGGTGAGCACCATTGGTCTACCTCTTAGGACCCCAGTGTGAGTATCACATGGTCCTCCCATACCTTGACCTTACACACATTGAGCCTGTCCACTTAGACTGGCTACTACATGTCGTGCTCCCTATCCTACCCATTCACGTCCTGGAGCCCATAGGACCACCAGTTGAGGAGGGTGATGATGATTGGGAGCTTAGCTTCGAGGAGGACCATGAGAGAGCAGCCATCTCCACCACTTCAGCACCTTTAGCAAGCACCTCTGTCCCTACTTCTGTCAGTGCTCCCACCACTACCACACCTTCCACCACTCCAGCTGAGAGTTCAGTGGTAGTCCACACTTCTAGCCCCGATATCACTGCACCATCATCATCACTGCCCGTATCTGAGGGCATTTCACTATCCGTTGCTCCTGAGCTTACACTAGAGACTACCTATATTGAGCATGTCGGTACCGAGCCTGCCAACCCCACTGTCCCTACCACCACTGTCTCTGCACTTGTGGACTCCACTCCTCTCATTCATACCATTCCTGAGTCCACAGTCACACTGTCCACACCCACTTCTGGCAGCACTTCTGTCTCCACCATTGCCATTTTCACTGAGAGCATCGTGGTTTCTGTCATCACGTCTGTCGCTACAACGACTGTGCCTGTTGATATACCCATTCAGACCTCTGCACCTGATCTCGCATCTGTCCATGTCCCATATTCTATCGAGATCCACGTTAGGCCACCCTCTCCTGAGTTCACAGTCAGACCTCGTGCACCACATGCACGAGTCCAGGTAGAGAGAGGTGCCCCTAGTGGTGCACATCAGCCACCGAGCTCCTGCCACACTAACGCACGCTTGACAGTGGTAGAGGCCGAGGTTACTGGCATGAGACGTGACTTCCTCGCCTTCAGACAAACGGTCACTACCCATCACCAGTCACAGCATCGGGACACTCGAGAGATTTTAGATATTCTGAGTGCACAGGGTGCACCACCTGCTACACTTGCACATACACCTCCAGTCACTCCAGCACCACCCACCGAGACTGTTGCACCACCTGTTGACCCTCCATCTTCTGGTCCGTAGTAGCAGGACCCATCACCACCTCCAGAGGGTGGTGCCACTGCTTGATTTGCATTTTTGCCCATGGTTTCCCCTCTCACTCTTTCTTGTGCCCATCTGTCCACCCGGGGCCTATCACTGCATAGCTTGGGGGAGGACCTATTTTCATCCATCTGTGTATGCATCATCGCATCATTTGCATGATTGTTCATATATTAGGTATTAGGACCATGCATTTGCAATCATTCATTTTTTCTTCTTTTCCTTTTAGTTTTCTTATTTTTATCATTTCTCATTACCCACCCACCCCACCCTAGAAACATTCACTATCTTTCACGAGTGTTCCCAGTAGTGAGGACACCGCTAGAAGCTCCTTCTCGGTAGTTGTGTAGTTTTTCTGCGCGTCATCCAATGTCTTACTTGCGTAGTATATCGCATGAAGCTTCCTATCTTTCCTTTGTCCCAATACCGCTCCAATGGCTTGGTCGCTAGCATCGCACATTAGTTCAAAAGGGAGGCTCCAATCCGGCGGTTGTATGATAGGCGCTGAGACTAGCGCTTCCTTCAAGGTGTTGAAAGCTTGCAAGCATTCTCCTGAAAAGTCAAAAGGAACATCTTTAGCGAGCAAGGAAGTAAGAGGTCGGGCAATCGAGGCGAAATCCTTGATGAAGCGACGGTAAAACCCCGCGTGACCAAGGAAACCTCTGATGCCCTTGACATTAATTGGGGGAGGAAGTTTTTCGATTACCTCAATTTTTGCTTTATCTACTTCAATTCCTCTTGAGGAAACAAGATGTCCGAGAACTATACCTTCCGTTACCATGAAGTGACACTTCTCCCAATTGAGAGTGAGATTGTTTTGTTGGCACCTTTTTAGGACTTTAGTGAGATTTTCCAAGCAAGAGTCAAACTCACTTCCATAAACCGAGAAATCATCCATAAAAACTTCCATAATGTTTTCAATATAATCAGAAAATATGGATGTCATACATCTTTGAAAAGTGGCGGGAGCATTACAAAGGCCGAACGGCATCCTACGGTATGCATAGGTGCCATAGGGACAAGTGAAAGTTGTCTTTTCTTGGTCATCTTCGTGCAAAGGGATTTGGAAGAAACCCGAATACCCATCTAGATAGCAAAAGTATTTATGCTTCGCTAGGCGTTCAAGCATTTGATCAATGAAGGGCAACGGGTAATGGTCCTTTCGGGTGGCTTTATTGAGTTTCCTATAGTCAATGCACATTCGCCATCCCGTAACGGTGCGTGTAGATATGGGCTCACCTTTTTCATTTTTTATAACCGTCATCCCTCCCTTCTTGGGAACGACGTGAACGGGGCTAACCCACCTACTGTCTGAGATAGGATAAATAATACCGGCTTCTAGCAATTTTAGGATTTCTTTTTTAACCACCTCCTTCATGTTCGGGTTTAACCGCCTTTGAGGCTCAATGGAGGTGGCATCGGTATCCTCCAAATGGATCCTATGCGTGCAAAGCCTAGGGCTTATCCCTTTTAGATCGGAGATAGTGTAGCCCAGGACATCTTTGTGGCTCCTAAGAACGTCTAGGAGTTTTTCAAGTTGATCTTGTGTGAGGTGGGAATTGAATATCACCGGGTAAGTTAGTTTATTACCCAAAAAGGCATACCTTAGATTCGGCGGTAATTGTTTAAGCTCTACCTCAGGTGGCGCTGCTCCTTCCACTTCATCGGCTCGCATGAGTTCGACTTTCTCCTTGTCGTCCAGGTTTAGCTCATGTTCAGGTGGCATGCTTTCTTGTAACGAGTCAGACTCGCTACTCAGTGAGGATGAGGCATCGAAATAGGCGCCTTCCGATTCAGGGCTAGCATCGCCAAAACCTTCACTCTGCTCCAGTTCGTACCTGGAATCAAGAAACACATCAGACGATTCATAAACACAAGAGTGAGCGTCATAGAGTGTAACTCCCTGATCGTCGGTTTGCTCGAAGGGTTCTTCGGGAGCATAGTGTTCTTCGACACTCGCTCTATTGTCTTCGAAATACAATTTGTCGTCGAACACGTCAACTCTGACATTGCCTCCGATAGTCCCCTCCGGAGAGATTTGGTCCATCAAAAAACTAGCAAATAGTTGTTCGTCGGGGTCCTTGATGTCAATAGCAAATGCTCCGGTAGCGTGGACCTCGTCAACAAGTTCCTTAAGGAGGTCTGTGAAGGAGTCATAGTCCTCTCGACTGAGTTCCATTATTGGCAGTGCATCCTCCATTCTCCCTGTTAAGATCTTTTGCAAAATACGGGGAGGATATGCAAATAGGGCGCCTCCCCGGCAACGGCGCCAAAAACTTGATCGCTCCGGGACGTACACCCAAAGAACGGTTGTAGTTTTACCGCAAGCGCACGGTATAGCGGCGAGCGGGTATCGAACACAGGGAGGACGAATGACCGTGCTTGCTCCTAATCAACCTGGCTATTCAAGAATAAAGAGAGTTGCCTTGGGCGATCCTGTCACAATCGTCAGACAAATGTGCGAAATATCAAATCAAATAAAGAACGTCTAGGGAGTGGGGTATCCCCGCTACTCACCGTATTTCATAGATGTGGTTCGTCGGTATCAAAATTGCTAGAATGAGAATTTGGATGAACTAGTTGCAACTAAATGTGGAACCAAGCTCACGCTCTCGCGCTGTTGCCGGTCTATAGCTATCCTAGGGTCGGGTCCAATCTCTTGCAAACCCTAGCCTAGGAAAGCTAGCGTTAGGATCAACATCATCGTCCAATTGCGCACCGAGCCCAATCTCTTGCAAACTCGGTCCACAATCTAAATTAGGATAGTTCCTACCCGTCCAATCTCTTGCAAACGGGTATCAGCACGGAATTGCAACCGGAGATCCTAGTATCGGTCCAATCTCTTGCAAACCGATACTTCGAAAATCCGAATCCAACCCAATTCGGATTTCTAGGGCTTCCTATCAAATTGGGATCCAATCTCTTGCAAATCCCAATTGATATGAATACCTAGCTATCCGTAGTAATTCGATCCCAATCTAATCTCTAATTATTAATTCTAGCACAATTTCTACCAATTTATCACAAATACGAAATTGGGCTTGTAGGGTTCATCCCCACGCCCCAAGACGTGGAGACTACTCACAAATCATAGCAATAGCACAAAAATAATCAATGAAATAGACAATGGAATTCATCACAACAATGATATAAACAATAAAAATAGAGTTTTTGGGGAAGAGAGATGCAAACCAAAGTAGTTCTTCAATTAATCCAACAAAAATCCAAGTTTTTCTCTTCTCCAATCACAAAATAATAAAGCTAAAAAGTAATCTCAAAAGGCTGTAAAAAATCTAAGAGATGGCTCCTAAAACTAGGGTAAAAACTGGGCTTAAATAGCCCCAAAAATCGTCCAAAAATCCTGACCAAAACGCCCCTGCACAGCCTGTTTTCCGCAAATTTCGCTACAGGCAGCGCATCGCACTCGGCCGAGTGACAAAAGTCGCTCGGCCGAGTGAAAACCCTGTCATTTTCGAGTAAGTCGGGGGCTTCAAGGGTCTTCAGTTCGGAGGCGGCTCGGCCGAGTGAGTTGTCGTCACTCGGTCGATGGCTTCACTGCACTCGGGCGGACGCGGTTTACCACTCGGCCGAGTGGGTCTTCTGAAGCTCAGGTGGCCGAAAAACAGTAACTTCGATCTTTTTGAGGGCCTTCGTCTGGGCGCCACTCGGGCGGACGTGGTATCATCACTCGGCCGATGTGGTCTCCGTCGCTCGGCCGAGTACACATGGAAAACGTGTCTGAACGGGTCGGCCGAGCAGTGTCTCGCTGGTCGGCCGAGTGACTCCTCCACTCGGCCGAGTGGGACACAAAAAATGCCCAATCTGATTGTTTTGGCCTCCTCGTCGCTCCTGCGACATCCATTCTTCTTCCGCTCCTCTCCAACAGTAAAATATCCCTCGGGGAGGTCGTCGGTGGCCGTGTAGAGTAAGCGCGTCTCGAGATCACTCCTAATCGCGCCAAATCACCTGAAATGCGACAAAAACAACAAATCGTGAAAAGCATCGCAATATCGTCGATATATCGTGAAAAACGTGATTTAGGCGATCTAAATGGCATGCAAATCCACGGGAAAAAAGGTGTAAAATATGGAGTGATCAAAATCCCCCAAGCTTGCCTCTTACTCGTCCTCGAGGAAGATAAGTAAAAGGCGAACCCGGTGGATTCGGAAAACGAAAACGGCGAAAAACGAAAACGGCGAAAAACGAAAAAAATGAAAAACGAAGAAGAATGAAAACCAAATGAAAATAAAGACGAAAGAAAGAAGCGAAGAGGTAGGGTGCTAGATCATTTTCTCAGGACGTGGGTTTCACTTACTCTTATAGCATGCACCGAATGAGAAATACATGTCAAAGAATCTTATTTTGATATCATAGTATAATAGTGCAAATAGAAATAGAAAACCCACGAACAATGATATAATCATGAAGAACGGAATGATTTTAAAATTAACATTGCCTGAATCATTTAAAGCGGTATACAAATCACAGATCACACACTTTTCAATTGAACGCTTTCTATCTGGAGTATAAGAGTATCACACTATAGAATAAAGAGAATGGAAAAGTTTGGATTTCATGAAATGAACGCTAGGCTTAGACTTCTGGATTTCGTGAAGCTAGAAACAATCTCACCGAGTATAGAATATTACTTAGCCTAGGTTGTCGTGCGATGTCAAGTAGTCACTCTCTCACACATCAATGGATCCCCTCCCCCAAGCTTATCTATAAGCGTGGTGGCACAAAAATATTTACATCCCCATTTTCATATAGCTCCAAAAGCAAAGAAGAGAAAGAAGAAAGAAAGAAAGTGAGATGGGATCTTTTATTGAGGATTTTTCCTCTTTTCTCTTTTTTTTTCTTTTTTTTTTCTTTTTTTTTCTTCAATAAGCAATATATACACAATGATCCCAACTCAGAGAGAGATAATGATATACAAGTATGTTTTTCTCTCTTTCATCTATTTATTTATTTTTTTTTTAGAAATAGGGGATTTGGAGCTAAGAATTAATAGCGGGGGAAATGCCATAAAATAGAATCACTAAGGGGAGATTCACCAATGATTTTTTTAAAAGTAGAGAAATGATGTTCAAGATTTGTGGAGAAAGAAATATATATAACTCTCGGTTCACTCTATAAGACATGCACGACAACTTCAGCAGGGTAATCTAATCTACTCAGTTTCGATCACAAAAAAGCTAACTAATCCAGATATATCATAGCTAACATCATTCAATCATCCCGAAGTGAAGTGTACAATTCATGCATATAGAAGTGATATAGGAAAAGAAATCGGTACTCCAGATATAGGCATTCAATGCGTGAATCTTGGTGTGTTTTCTGTGATAGCATACATATGAATATTCAGGCTCAGTTAATAATAAAACTTCATCCATTTTCATGCGGAGAAAGTGTGGGTTACTATTCTAGATGCAAATCAAGTCATAGCATATGATATCAGAAATAAAATCTAAGACATGACAAATATAGCATGCATATAGAATAAGCTAACTCCACGTAGACATCATCACAGAAAATTCATCTCTAGCATGAGATGAAAAAGGAAAGAAATAAAGATAAGAAATATAAAACTATGCAATGCGGCACACAGAGAAATAAGAAAAACGTGATGCATGGCAAAATGAAAGAAAATAAAGAAAAATGAGTGCAAAAGTGTAAAGAAACGGTGTGAAAAACTAAAAATAAAGGTGGCAAATCGAAAAAGAACGTGAGAACTCACTCCCCCAAGCTAAAGTGCACAGTGTCCTCAATGTGCAAAGTGTGGCACACAGAGAGACAAGTAATGAGAGGGGCAAGTGAGGATGCATGCATGATGGAAAGAAAAAAGATAATAAAACGAAAAATAAAGAAACGAAAATATGATGCGGATATGATGCATGCACAGATATGAGTGATACGAGTATAAATGGGTCACCAAAAGCTCTCCCTCTCTCCCAAAAAAGATATATAAAGATACGGCAAATGAGAATCACAAAAAAGTGAGGGGAGGGGGGGTGGTCAAAAGGGCATCAGGACCCAGCAGAAACGGGCAGCACAACGGCAAAAGGAATCGATGGCATCAAGGGTGCCTAGGAAGGTGGTGCTGCGCCGTCTCTGTCCTGAGGCGGAGGTGGTGGTGGTGGTGTAGGCTGCTGAGCTGGGGTGGGCGTGGAAGTGGAAGCAGGTCTAGTGTGTGTGGAAGTGTGAGTGGGAACCTGCTGGGTGGGTGGTGGACGGTGGAGGAGAGTCCTCCAACTCGTGGGAGGGGCCGGCATCATCCGACCGCTTCCGCTTGGCGGAAGCTCTCTTCGACCGCGGCCGTGTCCGGGGCGGCATATCGGCCCCGAGCGCGTGCCGAAAAGTGAAAAGTGCGGCGTGTGCACAAAGAGTGGAAAGAGTTTACCCAAACACGCCGCGAGTGCTAAGCAGTGGAAGCGTGCGAAGTCCGCGCCTCCACGAAGTCCTGAGCAGCCCGTAGAAGCTCCCCTGAGCTCCCCTAAGCTCCAAAAAGCAACCTGCACATGGAAAAGCGATATCAGCGAGTAATAATCAAAATGTATGGAGCAATAGGGGTATAACAGATAGATATGGGAATTGATTCGGGTTAGGGGTTCGATTAATACACGGATCCTCAAAAACTACGCAAAAAGAGAAGAAAATGGTGAAAATAAGCGAACCGGAGGTGATCGGAGACGGGGCTGCCGGCGGCGACTCGGGCGGGGCGCGGCGACGGTCGGCCGGCGGTGGCAGGCCGAGCGGCGGCACGCGCGGGCTTGGTCGGGCGAGTGGGGGTGAGAACGAGCGGTATCGGGCGAGGGGAATCCGAGGGGTCGGGCGATTTGGGAATTTTGCGGTTTCGAAAAACGCGCCCCCCCTCGGTCCTTATATAATAGAAGTTACGACTCGGCCGAGTGACGTGGTCACTCGGCCGAGCGAGGCAATAGAAATTTTCCCCCCGATATCGCATCGGCCGAGTGGCTTTGCCAGCCTCGGCCGAGTGGAGTAAGTCCATTCGGCCGAGTGACTCAAGCTACTCGGCATGACTCGCCCAAGGAGGGTATCCGTTTCACTCGGCCGAGTGAATATATATACTCGGCCGAGTAGCAGTTATAATGAAATGAGGAAAATAGACAGAGAGTTGGGTACAGCAGACTTCCCTCGTTCGTGAGCGGCTCGGCCGGACTAACTTCTGGACTCGGCCGAGTGACTAGTATACTCGGCCGAGTGAGCCTTGTGTTCTGCTGTTTGTCTTCGTTTGGGCTCTAAACTCCGTCTTTCTTCCTCCAGTCGATTTCATGCTCCTCCTAAGCGTCGAACGCCTTCTTGGGGCGCTCCTCATCGTCTCGTTCATCCTCCTCATGATGATCTACCTATCTCCTCTCCTGTCAAGAAAAATAGGACCCGTTATCACAAAATTTTTGGTCGGATGACTCAAAACACTAAAGATCTCTAAAACGAAAATAAAGAAAAAGGTAAAAATAAAGCAAAAACCGTCGGGTTGCCTCCCGACAAGCGCTCGTTTTAGGTCGTGAGCTCGACCCCCTGTAATTTTCAATCAATGAGGGATGTTTGGTGCATATGAGATGCACCCGTCAAACTTGCCAGGGAGCGCGCTTGGATTTGGACGTGGCGGCGTAGCATGCTCCCTCAGAGGTCTCTTGTCTCGAATAGTGTTGGGGGGAGGCTCCCCCAAGCTAGCATTTGCCCCGGTCAACGGCTTAACCGGCGATGCCGATTTCCGTACCGGCGGAGCTTTCTTTGGAGACTTTGATTTCGAGAGCTTGCAGAGCTCTCGAATCCTTGCGACATCAGCGTCGCCTTCATCTTCATCAGCGGAGAGGTCGGGGGTATCATCATTATTGTCTTCATGGCCTAAATCCGGGCCTTCTTCAAATTCTTCATCAAAAAGGGCGCCAATTGAGTGAGGAATCGTCTCCTCTATCACCTCATCGAGGAGGTCCATGAGATCTTCCGACCGTTCTTTAAGCAAATATACCCTATTGGTTTCGCCCGTCGGGATTCCTCCGGAATAGTGCTTGAGCCTTTGACCATTTACTTTGAACGTGGAACCGTCCTTGCTCTCCAACTCGAATGCTCCTCCCGGTTGTATATGCTTGATGGTGAAAGGTCCGGACCAACGTGACCTCAACTTACCGGGAAATAGTCGGAGCCGGGAATTATAGAGCAAGACCTTGTCTCCTACTTTGAAGTCCGTGACGGTAATGCGGGCATCGTGGAGAATCTTAGTCCTTTATTTGTAAATTCTTGAGCTTTCGTAGGCGTCTCTTCTTATCTCATCAAGCTCGTTGATGTCCAAGAGTCGCCTCACCGCCGCACTCTTGTAGTCGTAGTTAAAGGTCTTGATGGCCCAATATGCGCGGTGCGCCAACTCTACCGGTAAGTGGCAAGCCTTCCCATAAACTAGACGGAACGGTGTGGTGCCGATGGGGGTGCGAAAGGCCGTGCGATAAGCCCATAGGGCGTCGTTTAACTTCATTGACCAATCCTTTCTAGACCGATCCACGGTTTTCTCGAGAATTTGCTTGATCTCTCTATTTGAGACTTCCACTTGGCCGCTTGTCTGGGGGTGATAAGCCATGCCAACTCTATGATTTACCCCGTACTTCTTTAGCATGGCTTCAAACTTGTTCTCTATGAAGTGGCTTCCCCCGTCGCTTATCAAGGTACGCGGCACTCCAAAGCGCGGGAAGATATTTTGCTTGAAGAACTTGGAGACGACCCTTGCATCATTAGTAGGAGTGGCAATTGCCTCCACCCATTTGGAGACGTAGTCGACGGCCAATAGGATGTATTTGTTGCCATTGCTCGATGGAAATGGTCCCATAAAGTCTACTCCCCAACAATCAAAAAGCTCAATTTCTTGGATGGGCCTCATTGGCATTTCATTGCGCTTGGAGATATTCCCGGTCCGTTGGCATCTATCGCACCCTTTTACAAAGTTGTGGGTGTCTTTAAACATTGTCGGCCAGAAGAACCCGCTCTGCAAGATCTTAGCGGTGGTTTTAGAGGCGGCATGATGTCCCCCGCATGGTAGACCGTGGCAATGCAAAATGATAGACGTCGCCTCCTCTTTAGAAACACACCTACGAATGACACTATCCTTGCATATCTTGAAAAGGTAAGGATCTTCCCAAAAGTAGCTACGGACCTCATGCATAAATCTCCTCTTTTGTTGCGTGGACATCCCATGCGGTTTGATTCTGCAAGCCAAGTAGTTGACAAAGTCCGCGTACCAAGGTACTTCCCCGGTCCTTACCGCATATAGCCTTTCATCAACAAATGTGTCATCAATAGGTAAGCTCTCATCCTCCTTGTCGCGAATGAGCCTAGATAAATGATCCGCCACGACATTGTCTGTACCCTTCTTATCTCTGATCTCTAGGTCGAATTCTTGCAACAAGAGTATCCACCTAATCAACCGGGGTTTGGCCTCCTTCTTGTTTAAAAGATACTTCAATGCCGCATGGTCGGTGTGGACAATCACCTTGGAACCGAGGAGGTAGGAGCGAAACTTCTCTATAGAATAGACGACCGCTAGAAGCTCCTTCTCGGTAGTTGTGTAGTTTTTCTGCGCGTCATCCAATGTCTTACTTGCGTAGTATATCGCATGAAGCTTCCTATCTTTCCTTTGTCCCAATACCGCTCCAATGGCTTGGTCGCTAGCATCGCACATTAGTTCAAAAGGGAGGCTCCAATCCGGCGGTTGTATGATAGGCGCTGAGACTAGCGCTTCCTTCAAGGTGTTGAAAGCTTGCAAGCATTCTCCTGAAAAGTCAAAAGGAACATCTTTAGCGAGCAAGGAAGTAAGAGGTCGGGCAATCGAGGCGAAATCCTTGATGAAGCGGCGGTAAAACCCCGCGTGACCAAGGAAACCTCTGATGCCCTTGACATTAATTGGGGGAGGAAGTTTTTCGATTACCTCAATTTTTGCTTTATCTACCTCGATTCCTCTTGAGGAAACAAGATGTCCGAGAACTATACCTTCCGTTACCATGAAGTGACACTTCTCCCAATTGAGAGTGAGATTGTTTTGTTGGCACCTTTTTAGGACTTTAGTGAGATTTTCCAAGCAAGAGTCAAACTCACTTCCATAAACCGAGAAATCATCCATAAAAACTTCCATAATGTTTTCAATATAATCGGAAAATATGGATGTCATACATCTTTGAAAAGTGGTGGGAGCATTACAAAGGCCGAACGGCATCCTACGGTATGCATAGGTGCCATAGGGACAAGTGAAAGTTGTCTTTTCTTGGTCATCTTCGTGCAAAGGGATTTGGAAGAAACCCGAATACCCATCTAGATAGCAAAAGTATTTATGCTTCGCTAGGCGTTCAAGCATTTGATCAATGAAGGGCAACGGGTAATGGTCCTTTCGGGTGGCTTTATTGAGTTTCCTATAGTCAATGCACATTCTCCATCCCGTGACGGTGCGTGTAGATATGGGCTCACCTTTTTCATTTTTTATAACCGTCATCCCTCCCTTCTTGGGAACGACGTGAACGGGGCTAACCCACCTACTGTCTGAGATAGGATAAATAATACCGGCTTCTAGCAATTTTAGGATTTCTTTTTTAACCACCTCCTTCATGTTCGGGTTTAACCGCCTTTGAGGCTCAATGGAGGTGGCATCGGTATCCTCCAAATGGATCCTATAAGTGCAAAGCCTAGGGCTTATCCCTTTTAGATCGGAGATAGTGTAGCCCAGGACATCCTTGTGGCTCCTAAGAACGTCTAGGAGTTTTTCAAGTTGATCTTGTGTGAGGTGGGAATTGACTATCACCGGGTAAGTTAGTTTATTACCCAAAAAGGCATACCTTAGATTCGGCGGTAATTGTTTAAGCTCTACCTCAGGTGGCGCTGCTCCTTCCACTTCATCGGCTCGCATGAGTTCGACTTTCTCCTTGTCGTCCAGGTTTAGCACATGTTCAGGTGGCATGCTTTCTTGTAACGAGTCAGACTCGCTACTCAGTGAGGATGAGGCATCGAAATAGGCGCCTTCCGATTCAGGGCTAGCATCTCCAAAACCTTCACTCTGCTCCAGTTCGTACCTGGAATCAAGAAACACATCAGACGATTCATAAAAACAAGAGTGAGCGTCATAGAGTGTAACTCCCTGATCGTCGGTTTGCTCGAAGGGTTCTTCGGAAGCATAGTGTTCTTCGACACTCGCTCTATTGTCTTCGAAATACAATTTGTCGTCGAACACGTCAACTCTGACATTGCCTCCGATAGTCCCCTCCGGAGAGATTTGGTCCATCACAAAACTAGCAAATAGTTGATCGTCGGGGTCCTTGATGTCAATAGCAAATGCTCCGGTAGCGTGGACCTCGTCAACAAGTTCCTTAAGGAGGTCTGTGAAGGAGTCATAGTCCTCTCGACTGAGTTCCATTATTGGCAGTGCATCCTCCATTCTCCCTGTTAAGATCTTTTGCAAAATACGGGGAGGATATGCAAATAGGGCGCCTCCCCGGCAACGGCGCCAAAAACTTGATCGCTCCGGGACGTACACCCAAAGAACGGTTGTAGTTTTACCGCAAGCGCACGGTATAGCGGCGAGCGGGTATCGAAAACAGGGAGGACGAATGACCCTGCTTGCTCCTAATCAACCTGGCTATTCAAGAATAAAGAGAGTTGCCTTGGGCGATCCTGTCACAATCGTCAGACAAATGTGCGAAATATCAAATCAAATAAAGAACGTCTAGGGAGTGGGGTATCCCCGCTACTCACCGTATTTCATAGATGTGGTTCGTCGGTATCAAAATTGCTAGAATGAGAATTTGGATGAACTAGTTGCAACTAAATGTGGAACCAAGCTCACGCTCTCGCGCTGTTGCCGGTCTATAGCTATCCTAGGGTCGGGTCCAATCTCTTGCAAACCCTAGCCTAGGAAAGCTAGCGTTAGGATCAACATCATCGTCCAATTGCGCACCGAGCCCAATCTCTTGCAAACTCGGTCCACAATCTAAATTAGGATAGTTCCTACCCGTCCAATCTCTTGCAAACGGGTATCGGCACGGAATTGCAACCGGAGATCCTAGTATCGGTCCAATCTCTTGCAAACCGATACTTCGAAAATTCGACTCCAACCCAATTCGGATTTCTAGGGCTTCCTATCAAATTGGGATCCAATCTCTTGCAAATCCCAATTGATATGAATACCTAGCTATCCGTAGTAATTCGATCCCAATCTAATCTCTAATTATTAATTCTAGCACAATTTCTACCAATTTATCACAAATACGAAATTGGGCTTGTAGGGTTCATCCCCACGCCCCAAGACGTGGAGACTACTCACAAATCATAGCAATAGCACAAAAATAATCAATGAAATAGACAATGGAATTCATCACAACAATGATATAAACAATAAAAATAGAGTTTTTGGGGAAGAGAGATGCAAACCAAAGTAGTTCTTCAATTAATCCAACAAAAATCCAAGTTTTTCTCTTCTCCAATCACAAAATAATAAAGCTAAAAAGTAATCTCAAAAGGCTGCAAAAAATCTAAGAGATGGCTCCTAAAACTAGGGTAAAAACTGGGCTTAAATAGCCCCAAAAATCGTCCAAAAATCCTGACCAAAACGCCCCTGCACAGCCTGTTTTCCGCAAATTTCGCTACAGGCAGCGCATCGCACTCGGCCGAGTGACAAAAGTCGCTCGGCCGAGTGAAAACCCTGTCATTTTCGAGTAAGTCGGGGGCTTCAAGGGTCTTCAGTTCGGAGGCGGCTCGGCCAAGTGAGTTGTCGTCACTCGGCCGATGGCTTCACTGCACTCGGGCGGACGCGGTTTACCACTCGGCCGAGTGGGTCTTCTGAAGCTCAGGTGGCCGAAAAACAGTAACTTCGATCTTTTTGAGGGCCTTCGTCTGGGCGCCACTCGGGCGGACGTGGTATCGTCACTCGGCCGATGTGGTCTCCGTCGCTCGGCCGAGTACACATGGAAAACGTGTCTGAACGGGTCGGCCGAGCAGTGTCTCGCTGGTCGGCCGAGTGACTCCTCCACTCGGCCGAGTGGGACACAAAAAATGCCCAATCTGATTGTTTTGGCCTCCTCGTCGCTCCTGCGACATCCATTCTTCTTCCGCTCCTCTCCAACAGTAAAATATCCCTCGGGGAGGTCGTCGGTGGCCGTGTAGAGTAAGCGCGTCTCGAGATCACTCCTAATCGCGCCAAATCACCTGAAATGCGACAAAAACAACAAATCGTGAAAAGCATCGCAATATCGTCGATATATCGTGAAAAACGTGATTTAGGCGATCTAAATGGCATGCAAATCCACGGGAAAAAAGGTGTAAAATATGGAGTGATCACGTATCCACGGGACAACTGACCTGCAAGACCACAAATTTCAGTTTATAAAGAGTACTAATACGACGAGAAACAACCACCTTTTGAAGGCGAAATAATCGTGTAAGGGTTTTTTAATACGAAAAAGAAATCCTACGATAACTACGGGAAAGGCGATATTGGGGTATCAATATGGAGAGTATGTGTTGGTCGTGATTTTGTTAGGGCTATGCAATCAATGATTATTACCATCTTTTGTATAACTCAACGTTTCATCCCGCAAGGGTATGCGAACGTCGAAAAATATAACGATAAAAGAACATCAAAAGTGCCTTAAGTATTGAATAAAGTACTAGTTTCATGAGGAAATTAAACTTATGTGCCCGCAAGGTTCACAGCAATATCCATAAGGATCACGCTACGAATAAATCTGTAAAGATCATATTTGATCCAAGTACACCAACAATGATAATACTTGAATAATACATGTAGAAACTAGCAAAATACGCGATATAACATGCAAATTAGGGCGAAAAGATATTAAAATAAAGGAGTACAAAGATCTAACAGCATCACAACCAGCACATGAGGGTATTAGCCACTCAAGGAGAGAAGAGAATCAATATTCATAGACAAATACATCATCAATACTCAAAATACGTGCTAAATACGCAAAATACAAGAGTAAAGTTTAGAATTTTATCACAAAGCTCTACAATTGAACCCCACACTCCTTCAACAATTCCTCCGAGCCTCTGTCTCCAGGGCCTCCAAATTTCACGGCCAAATACGGCTCCTAGAGCCCAAAATACGCCAGCATACATCCAAAAACCCTAAAATACGCTTATATATCAAGATTGCGGGTTTTAGAGCGTTATCAGGTCCAAACCCGCACCCAACAGCTCTAAAACCCAAAACCCATAACCGCTGGAGGATGTCGACTGTCGATCAAAGCGGGATTTAACGTGGTTGCGCCACGTGTCCCAGCATTCTTTGCTTCGCTCGCTATGCAACTCGCATCCAAGGGGGATTCATTCCCTGCCGTTGGATCACACTGAGATCGGCTGTTTGTAGGCCACATGTCCCCGCTTCATTTCCCAGATCCGCTTCCGCCCGCTTTGATTTCATCCGTTGGATTGAACGAGTAGACGGTGCGATTGTGCCACGTAGCCAGCTCAGGAGCCCCGCGTTCTACGCTTCTGTGGACCGTTGGATGGCGATCTGACGGTCAATAGCATGCCACACATCTAAAGCTGAGCGAGTACATATTAGGTCGTATTTTGCGACGTATTTCGGCCGTATTTCTTCATTTAATCGGTATTCTGTATTCAAAAAGGCATAGTAATTAGCACAGATCTTAGAAAAATACAAATAAATAGTCGTTAGAATCGTGAGACTGAGATCTTCATACGAAAAATACTAAAAGAGAGAAATACTCGATATATTATTCTTTTGTGCTTAAATCAAGTGATTGCTCTAATAAATGACGATATTCAAAATACGATTGTAATAGAGACCAAATACATACCATATGTGCACAAAATAGGGCTAAATGAGGGGCTAAATATGTAATATTTACCATGAATCAATTAGCATATCTGAAGCATTGCTTTTATTCACTTATTCGCATTCTTGATGCATGCCTGATATAATTGAAAACCTTACTGCCTGACTTCACTACTCGTTGATAGGATTAAAAATATCCATGCTTATACATGAGTTTAGTTGATGTATTATCTTACTAAACCGTTTGTACACACTTTTGAGTGAACCGAGTGTTATATTATTTCTTTCTCCACATATATCTTATATTCTCTATATGTCGCTTGAGTTCACATCTCAAGGCTACTTATATCGCATCTATTCCCAAAAATCCCTTACAAAAGAAAAGCTAGCTCCAAAAAAGTACAAAAAGCCAAAGAGGAGCCAATAAAATACAAATCCTATTGCCTAAAAAGTCCAAAAAGAAAAAAAAATGAGAAACAAAGTTTCAAAAGCCAAAGAAAGGAAAAGAGAGAAAAATTCTCAGTTTCATTACTTGGAGCCACAAATATACTTGGGAAAACCAAGACAAAATTCCACAATTATTTCCTTTGGATGTGTCGCCTCAAGTTAAGCTTGGGGGTATGAATTCTTTTGACCAAATGAGTGAGCATGACATTAGAGTGGAGTTGTGCACGAATGGGGAAGTTTGATAATACTGAAACTTAGCGAAATAACTTAGCTATGGAGACTTATTATGTTTTGATATGAATATGTGAATGTCTTAACTCTTATTCCATTCTCTATTGCATGCTTGGTATTAATTCTATATGCTTCGATTATAGCTTTTAATTGAAAAGTGCATCGCCAATGTTTTGTATATTCAGTACTATGAAATGCATGATGTAGATGTAAGTTGATTGTATGAGCTTTAAAGAAGTTCCTTTTGTTCGTCTTGAGCCTGCAAATACTATATTCATTCAAGATATGAAATCTCTCGCTAGCATGTGATTCATTTTCTGAGTTATCATGATATGTGGTGAATAGCGTGAGATCTGAGAGAATAATATAGCGACCCTCTCCTCTTTGCATTCGTTTTTTGTTTTTCTTATTTTTACTCCCGGTGAGCTTCGTATTCGTCTTCCTCGAGGACGAGTAAGAGGTACGCTTGGGGGATTTTGATGTGTCCATATTTTTCAAGTTTTTATCGCATATTTTCATAGCATTTTCGCCATCCAAAGTTCACTTATATATATATTATCGTGCTTTTCATGATATATTCTATTTTCGTATAGAATTGTTGATTTTAGGAACTTTGAAGCGATTTGGAGTAATTATAGCATATGGATACATCCAAGCTATCCGGAGCATATATGGTTAGGTTCGATAGGTGTTTGACGAGGTGGAGAAGAAGACTGGAGGAGGAGAAGCGAAGCGAAGAAGAGAAAGAGAGAAAGGAGCTCAAAGAAGATCATATACTAATTTTCCCATACCACTCGACCGAGCTGCTCAGCACTCGGTCGAGCAGACCTTCAATACAAAAGAAGAACTCCTCCAGCTAATGTGCACGCATCACTCGACCGAGTAGATATGCCACTCGTCAGATCAACTCAGCTGATAACAATTCAATTCCCATTCCTAATCGAAGTAGGAGAGCGCATAGGCAACTTGACCGAGCACTGTAGCCACTCGATCGAGCTGAAGCCCAAACAAAACGAAGATTTCAAAGGCATCTCCAGCTTACTTTAGCTCGACGGATTAGACCATCACTCGACCGAGTACTACTACAACTCAACCAAGTGGAATCAATTACAGAGCATCACTTTGAGCCTAAAGAACATCCCTCAGTGACTCGACCGAGCACGGTGAATGTAACGACCAGTATTTTTGGATACACTGGAGCTGAGTTCTATTTATATATGTCTTTCATTAATATACTCTTGATGTGTTGATCTCATAATATACTTGCATTAAGTTAGTCTATTTAAATCTTGTTATTATTATTTTTAAGATTTCAATTCAAATGTTTTCAAATTCAAATGTTTTCAAATTTAAATGTTTTCAAATTCAAATGTTTAACATCCAAAATTCAACCCTTTCAAAAACTTCCTTTTTGACCCTAATAAAAGCCAGACTAAATTAGTTTTATTTTCTCTCATTAAATCCATTAATCTCTCCCAATTATTAATATTATTCAAACCTTCCTAAATTACATTAGCATTAATTCCCTAATCAATACTATTTAAAACAAGTCAAATATTATTAAAAACAAATCGTTTAATTTCAAACTCTTTCTATTATTAAACCTACCCAATTTTCATTAGAACCCATTCATATCAACCTCAAACCCTAACCTACCCTAGGACTCACGCACATACATCTCTCTCTCTCTCTCTCTCTCTCTCTCTCTCTCTCTCTCTCTCTCTCTCTCTCTCTCGTATCAAGCCCATACCCTATATTGTCTCTCAAAACTCTAAAACAAATCACAGGTGTCCCTTGCTCTCTCCTCTCTCTCACTCATCCAAAACTAGCAGCCTCTCTACTCCTATTTTATACTAACCCATAATCTATTCTCTCAACAACCCTAAACTAAACACTAAGGCCAAACCCCAAGCAACCCTCACGCAACAACCCTAAGCCTGCTCTTCTAAAAACCTAGGCTAATAAAACCATACCCCTGCGCCCTAAACCTCTCCATCCTCTACAACAAAACCCTAGCCCTCTACTAAAGATCCGAGACCCTCATCTAAACCCTAGCCCATTCTCGAACCAAGCCCGCACGCAACCCTATCATACGGCAGCACCCGCGCAGCGCCGTCCTTTGTCCTCCTCTTCGCCACCCCGTCTCCGGTAACCCCCTCCCATGTCCGACCTCCCGAAACCTCGCTGCAACTTCTGGCGCCACCCATCTCCCGACGGACTTCCCTGCACCCGCAGCACCAAAGCCCCTTGCACCGTCGCCTCTCCCCTCCTCCTAGCCCGCACCACCAGTCTCCGCCCAGTGCCGCCAAACAAACACCTCGCCTCCTTCACTGAAACATCCCGCATCTCCCTTCATTCCGACCAAACCACCACCAACGCCTGCCATCTCCCTCCGACTATGCCTCCTTCTTCCTCCACCCTCCCCTAAGCCCGCAGGCCCCTCTCCCTCTGGCTACAAACAACCCCTAGCCCGCACGCTACAGTATCTCCCCATTGTTCTCTTCCTCTCTTCCACCTGCCACCATTCGTGCAACTCCCACCACCACCTGCAATCACCTGACATCCGACCACCTCCAATTCAACGCCGTAAGCATCCTCCTTTGCCAACTTGCACCACAGCCCCCGTTGTCGCTTCACCTGCAACGATCAAACACGTAAGTGGTTTTCATATAGGAACAGTGTTCTTTCATATAGGAACAGTACATCATATAATAAGATATAATATAGTAGAGCAGTAAGTATTTTAATAAGGGCTGTTTATATTACCATGTTGGTACGCAAATAATATTGGTTAATAGTCAGTTTATATATAGTTATTTGATTAGTATATGTTAAGTTTAAACAACTATTATAAGTTAGTTTATATAAAAAATGTGTGTTTTATTACCATGTTAGTAGTTACACTCTGTATCTTATTATATATAATAGTCACCGCTTATATGCTAGGGTTTATAATATATACACTACTGTTATTGTGTGTGTGTGTGTGTGTGTGTGTGTGTGTGTGTGTGATTCTAAAATACATGGTAGTTAGTGGCAACAGAATGTATATAAATGTGTTAGTATATGATAATGGGCCCTAACAATAATATACATGCAATTAAGTTAGTTGATAAATTTTTTAAGTCTTTAAACCATACGTTTCAATACTTTAAATTCGTTTAAACTGATATTGGAACCGAATGATGCAGAAAATGTACGCGTCTCCCGTACGAACTCGTCGATACCAAAATCACTGGAAACATGCAAGCGTGCAATTTTATACATGTATTTAAATGTTGCTCATTTAGACGTTTTTACACTTAACTATTTCTGAATGACTTAAACCGTGATATCTTGTACACAAGAATTTCCATGTGACACAATGACACTAAAACCCCTTAAACGCACTTTTGTGAAATGCTAAACTTGAACTCGTGTGCGTGTGTGTGGACACTATTAAGAAAAATGAACATACTTGTTACGACATGAAATGTACAAACAATGAAGTGAACAACTTGAATACCATAGAACTTGATGGCCGATTTGGCTAAATCATAGATATTGCATGTTGTTGGCTCGTAGTTATTGCATGCCGTTGGCTCATAGATATTGTATGCCAATATTTGGCTATTTCCGTTGGCCGGTTGGCTAGTCTGGCTCGTGTCCAATATATAACTCATGATGGCCGGTTGGCTGATTCTGGCTCGTGGTCCAGAAAGTACACGTGGGAGGGGTGGGTTTTCGGGCATTAGCCGGTAGTAAAAGGTTCGCCTTCGGGGGCACTTGAAGGTGGATTCACTTACTAGCTCGTGATCATGAAATGTATGTCAGGTCACGAGACAAGTTGCATTGAGGACGAGCTGATTGAAGAAACTGACCCACTGATCCTGGAGTTTCCCCCACTGCAGACTAGTTGCTGAGATTCACTTGCTGCTGCTTAAGTTTCATTTTATGTCATTTTGTAGGGCATGTACCCAATTGTAAAACTCTGTTGTTGTTGGCCATGCTTGGGACCTTATTATTTTTTTGTACTTCTTATCTGGATGTTGGCTTAAATTTTATAGTTATCTCTGTTGTTCTGAATGCATTGCAAGTTCCTGCAAATGGTTTATATTCACAGACGCTTATTGGGTTCAAGCTTCACCGCTCCAACCCATGCGGACCCGCTCGTGTCCTCGCTCCCAAATATAATGGAAAGTGAGGCGTGATAGGTTTTAGTGGTGGCCCATGCAGGTCAGTGCAATATGCAAACTTCATAACAATAGAAATACTATCATTAGCCAAAATGTCCAGATTTATCTCGTACACAAAATTTACCCGAGTAACTCGTCGCAGCATGGTACGGAGACCCAACACCAGAATTGTAGGAAGATTTATTTAGACATCCATGCTTGTTAGTTAGACCCACTTTCCAAGATTTAATTATTTTCATCTTAGGTGTTATCTTAGTGGCCTCCCACTCGGCTCTGACTTTATTTGAGTCCGGAGCTTCCCTGTGTATTATATCCCGGAAGTTTGTGGTTAAGCACTCGAGTCCTACCTACCCACTTCCCAAGAGATGTAATATCACAACCGGAAGTGGCATAGTGAGTGTTACCTTGGGATGCAAATCATGTCCTTTAGGGATTTGCAGACATGAACTCTATGCAGACTTCATGGTCCTGGACACGCCTAACTTTGATGTTATTCTCGGCATGGAATGGTTAGGGACTTTCTATGCTACTATCGACTGTCACAAGAAGAAAATAGTATTTGAAATTTTCAACCATTCGGTGTTCAAATTCATCAGTGGTAGTCGTTCACTCGAACCTATCAGATTTCGGGCTCAGCCGAACGAAGCGATCGTCGCATCTATGGGAGTGGAACCAAAGAAGCTTGTAGTGGTTCGAGACTTCGAAGATGTATTTCTGGAAGACATTTTTGGATTGTCGCTGGACAGAGCTTTGGAGTTCAGTATCGACTTGATGCCGAGTACTCAACCGATCTCGAAGGTGCCTTACCGTATGGCTCTAGCAGAACTTGAAGAGCTACGGAAGCAGTTGGATGACCTGTTGCAGAAAGGATTCATCCATCCCAGTGTGTCTCCTTGGGGTGCCCATGTACTGCTCGTTAAGAAGAAGGATGGATCGAGGAGAATGTTCATGGATTATCAGGAGCTGAACAATGTCACAATGAAGAATAAGTACCTGTTACCTCGCATATATGATATCTTCAATCAACTCGATGGATCGCGAGTTTTCTCAAAGTTGGACCTCAGGAGTGGATACCATCATGTGAAGGTCAAGAACGAAGATATCTACAAGACGGCCTTCCGGACCAAGTATGGACACTACGAGTTCGTTGTCATGCCATTCGGTGTGACCAATGCTCCTGCAGTATTCATGAATCTCATGAATCTTATATTCTACGAGTTTCTAGATAAATTCGTAGTGATATTTATTGATGACATATTGGTTTACTCGAATAGTGAAGAAGAGCACGCCGAGCACCTGCGGAATGTTTTGGAGACGCTTTGTCGTCATCAGTTATATGCCAAGTACAACAAGTGCGAATTATGGCTGGACCGTATCGCATTCCTTGGACATGTGGTATCTGGCGATGGTATCTCTGTCGACCCAGAAAAAGTAGCTTCAGTTAGAAATTGACCTACCCCTTGGTCGGCTTCAGACATCAGGAGTTTTTTAGGAACGTGGGTTATTACCGTCGATTCATTCAGGATTTCTCGAAGATAGCAGAACCCATGACTCGACTGACAAGGAAGGACGTCAATTTTATTTGGTCAGACTCTTGTGAGCATGCATTTGGGACTTTTGAAGCAAGGCTGACATCTGCACCAGTACTGGCTATTCCATGTAGGATGGGAGGATTTGAGATCTTTTGTGATGCCTCGGACAAAAGTCTTGGATGTGTCATGCATCAGCATGGTCATGAAGTCGCTTATGCTTCTCGACAGTTAAAGGTTCACGAGGAGAATTATCCGACTAGCGACTTGGAGCTAGTCGCTGTCATATTTTCCCTGAAGTTTTGGGAGACATTTCATACTAAGTGAGCAAGTGAAGACCTTCACTGATCACAAAAGTTTGAGATATATTTTCACACAGGAGGAGTTGAATATAAAGCAAAACCAAGCTTATGGTATATGTAGATCTATTTATATTAATTGAGATGTTTGTAGTGCATATACGTACAGTGTGTATGAGTGTGTGCTCATGTGTGGACATGTAGGTGCTTAGTTATATGTATATATATTCATAGTATGAATATATGTGTCTTATATATAGTAGTAAGGTTATAATATTGTATTGTACTACTTCCCCTTTGGAATGATATGTGTGTGTGTTTAAATGCATGCTAGGAGGAATACATGACTGAATGTTGTAAATAAGTGTATATGTATATACGTAACAGCATGATATGTAGTATGTATGTCTACGTCTTTTGTAGATATGAAATAGGTGTAATAGTGTGACTATAGATATGTGTGTAAGGTGTAAGCATGTAAGAGTATTTGAATGTGTGTGACTATGCGATATATGTATGAGTGTACATGTATGGGTGAACACTACTTTTGTTATAGTGTACGTATGTCTGGATTAGAGTGATCTTAGTGTCTAAGTCCGCTCACCCCTAAGTTGGCCCGACTCAAGGAAGTCTGAGGACGGACTTGAACTTAAGGTGGGTAGATTGTAGTGGTCATAGTGCCATAGTAGTAGGATATGTCCATTTTGTGCATGGTGTAGTGTATTGTATGCATATACGTGTGTAGTGATATGTATTATAGGTGTGTATAGTGTATTACGTAATGTGTAAAGTGATTGTACTATTGTGGTATTATTTGACTGAAGGTGATTGTGCTTACGTATTAGTATTGAGTGATGTGTTTATACGATGTGTACAACAATACGATTGGGGATTCTGATTGTATAAATATGGTAGTGCATGGTGTAGTAGTAATAATGTGAGTGTAATTTTGTATTATGATATAGTGTACATGTATATTTATAAATGTATGTTTGATGTTTGGCGCTACTGTATTTAATTAGTGATGTATGTGTGAGTGTTAATATTATTATAAGTATGATTATTAACTAGTGTTAGTAGTAATATTACTATTATTATTATAATTAGTGCCAATAATCTTAATTGAGTGTTTATGTATGATGATATGGTTGTTATTAAGTATGGGTGTAGTGTGAGCATAGTAGAGAGTGTGATGTATGTAGATTGGAAGAGGAAATGCGCGAGCACTATCCTCACATATTTCCGCATCTTGGTTGATAGAAATTCCGAGGACGGAATTTTTTAAGGTGGATAGAATGCAACGACTTGTATTTTCGGATACACTGGAGCTGGGTTATATTTATGTATGTCTTTCATTAATATACTCTTGATGTATTGATCTCATTAATATACTTGTATTAAGTTAGTCTATTTAAATCTTGTTATTATTATTTTTAAGATTTCAATTCAAATGTTTTCAAATTTAAATGTTTTCAAATTCAAATGTTTAACATCCAAAATTCAACCCTTTCAAAAACATCCTTTTTGACCCTAATAAAAGCGAGACTAAATTAGTATTATTTTCTCTCATTAAACCCATTAATCCCTCCCAATTATTAATATAATTCAAACCTTCCTAAATTACATTAGCCTTAATTCCCTAATCAATACTATTTAAAACAAGTCAAATATTATTAAAAACAAATCTTTTTAATTTCAAACTCTTTCTATTATTAAACCTACCCTATTTTCATTAGAACCCATTCTTATCAACCTCAAACCCTAACCTACCCTAGGACTCACGCACACACAATTCTCTCTCTCTCTCTCTCACGTATCAAGCACATACCCTATACTGTCTCTCAAAACTCTAAAACAAAACCCAGGTGTCCCTTGCTCTCTCCTATATCGCACGCATCCAAATCAAGCAGCCTCTCTACTCCTATTTCATACTAACCCAAACTCTATTCTCTCCACAACCCTAAACTAAACACTAAGGCCAAATCCAGGCAACCCTCACGCAACAACCCAAAGCCTGCTCTTCTAAAACCCTAGGCTAATAAAACCCTACCCCTACACCCTAAACCTCTCCATTATCTACAACAAAACCCTAGCCCTCTACTAAATATCCGAGTCCCTCATCTAAACCCTAGCCCCCTCTCGAACCAAGCCTGCATGAAACCCTCTCTGACGGAAGCACCTGTTCAGCACCGTCCTTCGTTCTCCCCGTCGCCATCCTGTCTCCGACAACCCCCTCCCAACTCCGACCTCCCAAACCCCGTTGCAACTCCTGGTGCCACCCATCTCCTGGCAGACTTCCCTGCATCCGCAGTACCCAAGCCCCTTGCACCGTCGCCTCTCCCCTCCTCCGAGCCCGCACCACCAGCCTCCACCCAGCGCCGTTAAACAAACACCTCTCCTCCTTCACCAAAACATCCCACATCTCCCTTCATTCCGACCAAACCACCACCAGCACCTGCCATCTCCCTCCGATTGCGCCTCATTCTTCCTCCGCCCTCCCCCAAGCCTGCAGGCCCCTCTCCCTCCGACTGCAAACAACCCTGAGCGTGCATGCCACAGTTTCTCCCCGTTGTTCTCTTCCTCCCTTCCACCTGCCACCATTCGTACAACTCTCACTGTCGCCTGCAATCACTTGACATCCGACTACCTCCAGTTTTAACGCTGCAAGCCTCCTCCATCGCCGACATTGCACCACAGCCCCCGTCGTCGCTTCACCTGCAACGATCAAACACGTAAGTGGTTTTCATATAGGAACAGTGTTCTTTTATATAGGAACAGTACATCATATACTAAGATATAATATAGTAGAGCAGTAAGTATTTTAATAAGGGCTGTTTGTATTACCATGTTGGTATGTGAATAATATTGGTTAATAGTCAGTTTATATATAGTTATTTGATTAGTATATGTTAAGTTTAAACAACTATTATACGTTAGTTTATATAAAAACTGTGTTTTTATTACCATTTTAGTAGTTACACTCTGCATCATATTATATATATTAGTCACAGCTTATATGCTAGGGTTTATAATATATACACTACTGTTTGTGTGTGTGTGTGTGATTCTAAAATACATGGTAGTTAGTGGCAACAGAATGTATATAGATGTGTTAGTAAATGATAATGTGCTCTAACAATAATATACATACGATTAAGTTAGTTGATAAAGAGTTTAAGTCTTTAAACCGTAAGTTTCAATACGTTGATTTCATTTAAACTGATATCGGAACCGAATGACGCAGAAAACGTCACCGCCTCCCGTACGAACTCGTCGACACAAAAATCACCGGAAACATTCAAGCGTGCAATTTTATACATGTATTTAAATGTTGCTCATTTAGACGATTTATACTTAACTATTTCTGAATGACTTAAACCGTGATATCTTGTACACAAGAATTGCCATGTGACACAATGACACTAAAACCCCTTAAACGCACTTTTGTGAAATGCTAAACTTGAACTCATGTGCGTGTGTATGGACATTATTAAGAAAAATGAACATACTTGTTACGACATGAAATGTACAGACAATGAAGTGAACAACTTGAATACCATAAAACATGATGGCCAGTTTGGCTAAAGCATAGATATTGCATGTCGTTGGCTCATAGATATTGCATGCCGTCGGCTCATAGATATTGTATGTCAATATTTGGCTATTCCCGTTGTCCGGTTGGCTAGTCTGCCTCGTGTCCAGTATATAACTCATGATGGCCGGTTGGCTGATTCTGGCTCGTGGTCCAGAAAGTACATGTGGGTGTGGTGGGGTTTCCGGGCACTAGCCGATAGTAAAAGGGTCGCCTTCGGAGGCACTTGAAGGTGGATTCACTTACTTGCCGTCAAAAGACGGGAACCTTAGTCATGGACTTGCACACACAATTGAACAACTTGAAATGCTATATCGAACATGTTTTAACATATAGAACTGCTACTACTATTAATAGAACTGCCATGTTTTAACTGTTAGATAGAATTGTCATGCTTTCACTTTTAATAGAACTGCCATGTTTTAACTTATAACTGAACTGCCATGTTAGTGTAGATCTCTGAAATTACAATTGTCATTATAAATGTTTTAACTGCCATGTAAAGTATTTGAAAACCTTGCTAAGGGTCCTACTCATAACCTTTGCTTGCCAAGGACCCTTGCTGACAAACATTTCTATGTTTTTATGAAATGTATGTCAGGTCACTAGACAGGTTGCATTGAGGAAGAGCTGATTGAAGAAACTGACCCGTTGATCCTGGAGTTTTCCCCGCTGCAGACTAGTTGTAGAGATTCACTTGCTGCTGCTTAAGTTTCATTTTATGTCATTTTTGTAGGGCTTGTACCCAATTGTAAAACTCTATTGTTGTTGGCCATGCTTGGGGCCTTATTATTTTTGTGTACTTCTTATCTGGATGTTGGCTTAAATTTTATAGTTATCTCTGTTGTTCTGAATGCATTGCAAGTTCCTGCAAATGGTTTATATTCACAGACGCTTATTGGGTTCTAGCTTCACCGCTCCAACCCATGCAGACCCGCCCGCGTCATCGCTCCCAAATATAATGGGAAGTTGGGCGTGACAATAGTGATCACTCGACTGAGCTGCTCGTATCTAAAGATGAACCAAGAAAGGAGAGGCGGATGATCATGTCATCACTTGACCGAGCGACACCGCTACTCGACCGAGTAGGGAACTGTAGCCCAAATAATTGGGGGCGCAAGAAGCCCTTTTTCCAGATTTTTGTGGGGTCCATCCCCATTGTATTTAAGCACTCTTTTTACCCTAGTTTTAGAAGAGGCTATTCAGATATTTTTACTTTAGAAGTTCTTAGTTTTTCTTCGAGAGTTCTTGAGCTGTCGCTATTGTTTTGAAGACAAAGTTGATATTTTTATTATTGCAATTTGCTTGGAATCTCTTGATCTTAATTCTCTGCGATTGTTTGTTCGTCTTCAGTGCTTTGGTAACGACCTCTCATCTCTCTATGCTTATTTCGATGTCTTTTATTACGATCACGATTTCTATTGCTATTCTATACGCTTTTGTTGATATCGCTATGAATTATGAGTAGTTGTTTCTAGGGCTAATGGATTAGCCCTAGTATCTTAGGATTTAGATACAAAGTTGGGATTTTTACATTGTTTTGGTATAAAAGGGAAGTGTTTTGGTTGATCCAACCAAGTTTGTAAGAGATCTCATTTAGGGTTTGTGATCCACGGTAGTGGCACACACCTTGAACGTGTATCCTATGAACTTAATTAGGCACGTTAGTGAATTCAATTAGAGGTCATGATCCACGGTAGTGGCACACACTTTGATGGTTTCCACCGACATCATATATTACTAATTGATGACTGACGCACCCCGAACTTACACCTAAATTTCACCTAGCTGTGTCACAGTCACTAGGCGTAGTATGGTTCCTAGGTGTCAGCTCTGGGCTCTATCCGCGAGCGGATGGTGTCAAATTATAGTTTATAGATTGTCGAATCCCACAGGGATAGTGACAGTGTATTGAGGTCTCAGATTATCTTTAGATCTCAGAGCGAGATAGCAGTCGGTTTAAGAAGATTGGTTGTGATGGTATTGTTGGTTCGATAATAAAAGAATCTAGGGCATTAGGGATCACCGCCAAGACCGTCGGAGGTTGATGTTAGAATGGGATCTTTACGTTGCATTAGATTTAGGGTGTAGATCTCTCAACTCATACCACTCTCGGGGGTTAGAATTTTGAGGTATCTCTGTGGCTCTCATTGACGCAATGGCGATAGCTGTCACTGAAGCAGTATAGTTCATCAGTGGATCCCCTCAAGGCACGAGCCGGGCATGGTCATGAGCCTTAGTTGGATTGTAATGACCCCAAAATTCATATATGTGTACTAATACGTATTCTTGGACGTATATATGTGCGTATAAATTTTTGGGAGTCCTTATGTATTTTATTTAATTTTGTCAAGCTAAAAATTATTTTTAAATAATTTTGTATGACATATGGTTTTATTAAATAAAGTATATAGTTGGAATACTAATGTCTTGATGAGTATTAAGTATTGTATGTGTATTAAGTGGGTATAGTTATTTTTCTAAAAAAACAAAATCCTAATTTTTCCTAAGGGACACCTCCACCTTTGATGTGTCAAGATATCCTTGATCCTTACCTAACCCAAGGCTTGGTGGCATGCTTAGAGGATTTTAGGGAAATGAGGTGGCTACTCTAGGAGTAAAGAAAGAAGGTTTCATTCACTCACTCTCTCCCCAAAGATCAGGCCAAATTCATCCCTTTCCCTTGCTCACTCTTAGACATTAGGGAGGCTGAGCACCCGTAGGGCTACGCCACCCTCACTCTGCACATCCCCGTAGCATCCATGTCGTCGTTTTGGTGCTGTTGCTCATTCTGGGAGCCTGTGGAGGAGAAGAAGGATTTAGAGAATGAGAAGGTTTGAAGGAGGAGGAGCCATAGGGATTTGGGCTACCCCTTGTCTCTCATCACCCCTAAGGTAGGATTCCATCTCCAACTAGTATTTGAGTTGCATGCTTAGTTTCATGGTTGTTGTTGTTGTTGTGGTTTTACCTTTTCTTATGTTAATTCTGAGTTTTGTATGGTTGTGTGCGGTGAGCAATCCTGAGTTTTGTATGGTTGTGCGCGGTGAGCAATCCTGAGTTTTGTATGGTTGTGCGTGGTGAGCAATCCTGAGTTTTGTATGGTTGTGCGTGGTGAGCAATCTTGAGTTTTGTATGGTTATGTGCGGTGAGCAATCCTGAGTTTGTATGGTTGTGCGCGGTGAGCAATCCTGAGTTTTGGGTGGTTTTGTGCGGTGAGCAATTCTGGACCGATGTACATACTGATTGTTCTGCTTAGTCCTTCTAATCTAGACTTGAGTTCGCTCAGAAACTTTTATGGCCTAAATATTTGACTATTACCTATAACTTTCATGTTTAGAAAATTTGTTAATTCAGATTGCAATTAAGAGTAAAAATTCCATCTTTACAACATGTCGGAATTTCATCCAGTCTGTACACAGTTTGGTAAAAGGTAGATCAGTCCATGCACACTTCATAGAAATTGATGAACTTGGTCTCGTTGGAAAGATAACAACTTTTTCTACAACTTTCACTGTGCACATTTTCGATATTCTAACTGTAACATGTCCTAAACTAGCAATCTTTACAGCCCTTAGAATCTGTCTGATAAACAGATTCGTCAGGTCTTACCAAACAATTCACCATAAATCACCCAATTCATATTTCTGCATGAAAATTTATAGATGAATCCAGCACAACTATATCTACAACTTTCATGTGTATTGTATGGACATGTTTAATACAAAATTATGAAGAAATGTGCTCTTTAATCTGATTGTTCTGCTTTTCCAGCAAGCTGAAAGATTTGAATGTTGTTTTAAGCTCTTTTTGATGTTAAACTTCCCATCAGTGTTCTTAATTATTTCTGTTACATGGTGATATGTGGTTTATGTTCTTGGCACATGCTAATGGTGATGTGAATTTGGTTATATGTTTCATGTATATTATGAGAAATGAGAAAGGGAATGCACAAGGCGATGCATGTCCCAAATATGTGGTGAAATGTGGAAAGAAAAGAAATGGAACGTGTTATGTTTCATGAAAATGACTAAGTCCTCTTAAAGGAGGGTGACATGGGGTTTGGGGGAAACACGGATAAATTAAAGGAGTCAAGGAGCGGACAGATGATATGAATTCTCACCCGATGTATCACTCCCGGAAGGGGGAGTTTGAAACGGTTGGAGAGGCCGCGGGTGTACTCGTGATGCACCATGACGGTAAATGATGGTTTGCTCCATTTGTCCGACAGAAAAACCGAGATGAGTCTCGCTCTGGTACCTTGCCCCGTTTGGGTACGGAGTTACGAGAGGCCCCTCAAGTACTCGTGTCGCTGATTACGGTACCACTTTTCACCCACACTGGGTGAAGTTCGGCTCCTTAGCGTCCTACGATTTATCCGGGTTCCAAAATGCTAACCAATGAATTAATTGTTAATCCTCATTATTCTTGTAGTGATGGTAAATGTATGTGTTGTTTACTTGTGTTCCTTTACTATGGTTATTTTATGTTGAATACCATTGTTGTACACTTTGCCTGTTGCACGTGCACGCTTTCACATGTTCATAACTATAGTTGTTATTTCATTTACTACAATAGATGTTTATGCCATGACATACACTCTGACTGCTCACGTGCACCCTTTCCACACTTCATGTAAGGACTAGGTTAGATATGGAATTCCTACTGGGTCATGCGTTGACGTGTCCCACCGTTGACTTTTTCAGGTTCAGGTGTTGGAGTTGGTTGGCGGTAATGAGGTGGAACAATGGAGTTCTGTGGATGAGTTAGGTTGGGATGGTGAGGGGAGAGGAGAGGGTGTTTGTACTTTTGGGATTTTGTTTGGGTAGTGACGAGATGATAATGATGGATGTATCTACAGATGGATGATGTATAAGATATCAGACCTTTTCTTTGGGATTAGTGGTTGTACAGTTTCCTTAAGTGTTTCTTTTTGTGTTTATGTTATTGGTTGTTTGGTTGTGCTTGTGGAACATTCCAGGTACTACTCCAGCAGTGCGCAGTGGACCTGCCTTGAGTTTTTTAATTTTGTATTTCCTTCGTAACACTCGCTGCTTCGGGAATACCCGATACGGATTCGTACTTATCGGGTATCCCGGGGAGCGGGGCGTTACATGGATCCACTAATTTCCTATTTAAATCACAAAGATACTCCTTAAGCTCATTAATTCCACCGAACGTGGGCATGATCTCAGTACGAGTTCTCCTAGAGATTCGGATGGATCGACCAAAATACTCCCTCTATTTCCAATACAACCTAGAGATTTAGGTCTACATCTCTTTCCTAGAGTCTCAGTGCTAACCCATCAACCCTAGGGGCGACTACTCACACATATCGATAACGACGAATAAAAATGCAATTTTTATCGAAGAAAACATTGTAGCAATTGAATCGAGGAGAAATAAATAACTTACGTACCTTAAACGAGGAAGAACAATAGCCAATAGATTTTCCAATAACTTTCACTCAGATTCCAAGACGAAATAAAGATAAAAACTTAATCTTTTCTCCAAAAACAATACAAATCTTCAAACCTAGATCTAGATCTACAAAATATTTTTGATCTCCTCTCTCCAGCTCAATTCACAAAAAGCACGTCCCTCCTCCAAGCTCTCTCCTCTCCTTAGTCTAAATATCGCTTCAATGCGTCGGTCTGGGGCCCACCAAAAACATTCCGAAATTAGCCCGCATGTCATCGACCGAGTCAGTGACTCAGTCGAGCAGAAGCTTGCTCGGTCGAGCAAAAGCTTACTCGGTCGAGTAGGCGCATTCACTGCTCTTTCCTGATCGCTCCCGGATATACACCCGGAAGACAACTATAGTCTTACTGCAAGCGCACGGCGTAGTGGCAAGCGGGTATCGAACACAGGGAGGACAATTGACAGTACTCTATCTTGATCACCTAGCTATTGATGGAATGATGGAATGGTTTTGATTATAGTGTGTCACAATCGTTCAAATGGCAAATAGAATTCAATATAATAAAAGCGTCTAGGGCTAGGAAATCCCGACTACGGATCGTCACTTATCCTTGTAGATCATGAATCTCAATGTTGCAATGCTTGAATGTAGGTGAACTAGTCACAACTGAATGTAGAACCAAGCTCACGCTCTCGCACTATTGCCGGTCTATAGCAACCTACATTAGGGCCCACTCTCGCCACTAGCTTGAAGGTCGACATCATCGTCCAATCGCACCTCGAGCCCACTCTCGTGCAAACTCAAGCTACGATCTAGGTTATGATAGTTTGTATTCGTCCAATCTCTTGCAAACGAATATTAATATAGATTCATAATAAAAATCCTACCTTTGGTCCAATCTCTTGCAAACCCAATCTAGAGAATCTCGATTATAAACCTAAATCGAATATCTAGGCATTCCCATCGATTAGAATCAAATCTCTTGCAAATCCCAATCGATGGAAATTCCTAGCTACTCGTTGTAAATCAATCACACCCTAACCTTTTATCAATCCTAGTAACAATTCAATTCATTCATCACAATTCAAAGATCGGATCCATCGGGTTCATCCCCATGCCCTAGAACGACGGAACTACTCACAACTCATCATAGAAATCTCAGAAATAAAGAGATAGATCATAGCACAATTCATAGCTAAGAGAGAACAATTCATAAAAACAAGAATTTTAATAAGAAAGAACAAACCAAATTGCGCTTCTTTGATCTCCAGCTGACATTTACAATAAGAATAGCCGTCAAAAATAACTTCTAGTCTCTCCTAAAACTAGGAATAAAACTACCCTTAAATACAAGCCAAAATCATCCAGAAATTCCTGACAGAATTGCCCCTGCGCAGCCCAGAAAACCTAATTTGCATAGAAGTCGGACTGCGTCACTCGGCCGAGTGAAACATGTCACTCGGTCGAGTGCAACATGTCACTCGACCGAGTGACAGACCCAATAAAAAAACAAAGAATCTGGGGGTTTTGGGGGTCTGTCACCCTGTCATACTCGGGCGAGTGGGCTTCCTCACTCAGCCGAGTGAGCAATCTTGCTCGGCCGAGTGGGTCTTCTCCAAATTTCCAATAAGTTGGCTGCTTCTCGAAAGAAAATCCCTGTCAGACTCGGGTGAGTGGGCTTCCTCACTCGACTGAGTGAACTTTCTTGCTCGGCCGAGTGAACTTTAAAAATCGGCAGTCTGTATCCGTTTCGCTCGGCCGAACGCAGCCCGTCACTCGGCCGAGTGAACTCTCTGTTGGGCCGAGTGGGCTGTTTCTGTGGCTCTTTCTTCTCCTACTCGCTTCCTCGTCGATTCTATCGAACTTCTTCCTCTTCTGCTCATCCTCTAGCACTGCTAACTCCTCAATAAGGCCATGGGTGACGCTCCGGTATGCGTGAAAGTCCCTTGATCTCATTTTCGCTCTAGATCGCTCCATATTTCCTGAAATCCGACAAAAACAAGTAATAGTGAAAAGTAATGCGATATCGTCGAATAATCGTGAAAAATGCAATATGGGCGATCGAAATGCATGAAAACATGCAGAAAAAAGGTGTAAAATAAGGAGCGATCAAAATCCCCCAAACTTACCTCTTACTCGTCCTCGAGGAAGATGAGTAAAAGGCGAACCCGGCGGGAAAAAAATAAGGAAAAAGGAAAAAGAAAATAGAAAGGAAAACGAAGTGGGAGGTGCTAGATCATTTTCTCAGGACGTGGACTTGCTTACTCAAATAGCGCATGGCGAATAAAAACATGCCAACGATTTTTATCTCGATATCATGATCATATATATATGCGCATTCGATATAGAAACCCAAGGATATCAAAACAACATGAAATATGAAATCATTCTAGAATTAGCATCGTCTGAAGCATCTATAGTAACATACATAATCATAGATCGCACACTTTTCAATTGATAGCTTTGTATTTGGAGTATAAGAGGTATCACACAATATGAAGCAATAAGAATAGAAAGGAGTGGTTTTCATGAAATGCATGCCAAATCTCATTTCCTGGATTTCGTAATACTTCTAGTAATCTCCCTGAGTATAGAAAATTACATATCTTAGGTTGTCATGCACAGACAAGTAGTCACTCTCTCACACATCATTGGATCCTCTCCCCCAAGCTTATCTATAAGCGTGGTGGCATCAGATAAAACAATAAAACTTTTCCCCATTTTTGAAGCTCCATAAAAAACGAAAAATAAAAGAGGGAAGAAAGAGAGAAAGGAATGAAATGGGATCGTGTATGGACTTCTTTTCTTTTTTGCTTTTTTTTTCTTTTTTCTTATTCTCTTATTCTCTTTTTTTTTTCTCTTTTTTTTCATAATCACATATATACAATAAGGATCCCAAATCAAAAGATAGAGAAATATGCATGTATTTTTTTCTTTTTGATTATGGGGTGTTGGAGCATGGACTTTATAGCAGGGGGAAGATGCCAATATAGGATTCGCTAACGGAAGATTCACCAATTATTTTAAGTATAGAAATGATGTTCAAGATATGTGGAGAAAGAAAAATATGCAACGCTCAGTTCACTCTTTAGAATGTGCACGACAACTTTCAGCAGGGCAAGGTAATCTACTCAGTTTGATTTCAGAAAGTAAACTAATTCAGTTATATCAAAATGACAAACATTCAATCAACCTGAAAGTCAAGCATACAATTTTCATGCAATAAGAAGTGATAGCAGAAAACAGAGCAGTACTCCAAATATAGGCAATTAATGCGTGAAGCTTGGTGTGTTTTCTATTTAAAGTATACAATATAAATCATCAGACTCAGCTAACAGCAGAATTTCATTCACATTCATATAATGAAGGTGCAGGTTACTATCTCGAATTCACAGCAAAGTATAGCAAATGATATCTGAAATAAAAACGATTGCATGAAAAGATAATATGCATATAGAGATAAGCTAATTCCACGTCGTCGTCGTCACAGAAAATCCATCTCTAGCAAAAGGATAAAAGGAATAAAGATAAAGAAAAAAAGGAACTACTGTACATATGCAGCACACATAAAAAGTAAGAAAACGTGATGCATGAGAAAAAATGGAAAAGTGGGTGAAAATAAGTGTAAAATAAAGAAAGGTTGAAAAATAAAAATGATAAAAATGAAGAAAATGAAAAGTGCGTGAGACACTCACTCCCCCAAGCTAAACTGCACAGTGTCCTCAATGTGCTAAGTGTGGCACACGGAGAAAAAAGATATGGGTGGGGTGGGTGAGGATGCAGGCATGATGAAAATAAAAGAAAATGAGATGGATATGCAAATGATGCATACAGAGATCAAGATCGTGCAATATAACGGTCCCCAAA
The DNA here is from genome assembly GCA_030789695.1 of Scilla litardierei. Classification (NCBI taxonomy): domain Eukaryota; kingdom Viridiplantae; phylum Streptophyta; class Magnoliopsida; order Asparagales; family Asparagaceae; genus Scilla; species Scilla litardierei. The sequence continues at coordinate 20,279,774 of CM061133.1, forward strand.
AATACATCCTCTCTCCCAAAATGATATAGACAAACATGAGCAAAAAGTGAACAAAATGTGTGAAGAGGAGGGGTGCAAAATCAGCAGACAAAATGATATCCAGCACAACAGTGACAAAAGTATGGAAGGCATCAAGTGTGTGCCTAGGTGGGTGGTGGCACACTAGCACCGTCCCGTGGTGGAGGTGGTGGTGGAGGTAGCTGCTGTGGGATGGGACGTGTAGCGGCAGGCTGAGGAAGGGGCTGCGACAGTCGCGTAAGAATCTGGTTCAGGCTAGCCTGAATACTTGGGAGTAAAGCGACACGAGACTGTACAGCACTAACAGTAGCAGAGAGAGCCCGGAAATCTCTTCTGAGCCCACTGATGGCCCCCTCTAGAGCACGCAGGTGCTGAACTAGGGTGTCGGGGGGGGGGGGGGGGGGGGGCAGAGGGGCAGAGGGACGAACAGGTGGTGAACGGGGCTGCCTCGCACGCCTACCGTAGACAACAGGTGCAACTACAGGGTGGGGCTATGGAGCTGTGCTCACTAGAACTCTCTCAGCCTCTGTGGGAGGCTGAGACGCATGAATGCTCTCAGAAGAGTGAGCGGTAGCGGAAGCTGAAACTTTGATGGAGGGCGAGTGGGACAGAGGTCGCTGACACAGAAATGGGGACAGACGTCACGACACTCTCGGTGAAGACAACAGCAGTGGAGACGGTAGGGTCGACGACTGGGGAGGCCGTGAAGTGTGCAGAAAATGACTTCCCATGGGTCGAGAATAATAAAGTGGACGGGGTCTCCACTGCGGAAGCGATTGAGGGCTTGCCGCTCTCAAGAATGGTGGTGGGAAGCTCAGGACTCACAACAGAAATGGGATTGATGGTCATCGGCACAGAGGTGGTGGTGGTGGTGGACTTAGCAAGAGTGCTCCCGACACTGACAGAAGTGTGGACAGAGGTGTTGGGAGGGGCAGACAAATCATGTACAGGCTAAGGGATCTTCGGGTCCAAAGGTGGAATGAGGGGCTCCTGATGAGCTCCCTCAGGCTCTAGCACGTACGCAGCTGGGATGAGGACGTCCATCGTTGGAATCCACACCCCTCCTGCGGGTCCAATATGGGTCCGAGCGGGGCTTGGAAGAACCATGTAATCAGCGCCAAAAGGACCGTGCAGCCATACACAGTGGTGCTGACCATGAGGACGCAGCGTCCTCATGCGGGCCATATCGTCTATGGAAAGGGAAGTGGGGCACGGGGTCGTAGCAAACCAGCTGGTAGGTCTACTCCGCACATGGGAGCCAGAAGAGTAATCAGACCGTCGCAACAGATAGGCGTCCTAGCGCCGACAGAGATAATGATGCGGTCTAAGTACCAACTAGCTATGTCAATCTGAGTGGAGGGGAGTAAGATGTCTCCACCTACCTCGAAGGCTCTCGCTCAAGTCATCCCATAGAGCATTACAGCTCAGGCGTCGACATCGTCCACGGCTCATACCTTGCTAGGAAAGTGGTCTCCATAAGGCGCTGTGCAATGCGGAGGCATGGGTGGAGGATAGCGGAGGCCTTATCCCGGCTAAGGTCAAAGGCAAGAGGTGATCATGTGATACGTGTCCAAAAGGCGTGTGTGTCGAATGACGGTGGTGGGATGTGCGTAGGACCGTAAGCTCGGTCGGTGTCCAGAACAGGGGGCCACTTGAAGTAAGCTCGGAGCATATCGAGAGTGATCTCGCTCTCACAATCCATCAAGCGAAATGAGCATCCCCCAGGAGTCCGATGAATCGAACTCAGGACCTCGAGTGTCGGCTGTATATAAGTGTCCGCCGACACCGAAAAAAGTCACGCCACCCCACATTGTCATACAACTGGAGCAGGCCCTCAAGTACCCCTAGGTACTCGAAATCGGCAAGGTGCGTGAACCTTGAGGGTACGATCAAACGATGGGAGATACGCTCATATCTGGCACGGTGTGCGTCATCTCTGAACGTAATCCCCATCGTATCAAAAGCGGGGGCGGGTGATCGCGTACGAGTGTACACCCGAACAACAACTTGTAGTTTTACCGCAAGCGCACGGTGTAGCGGCGAGCGGGTATCGAACTCAGGGAGGACAAATGACCGTGTCTCTTTCCAATCACCTAGATATCAAGAGAATCAAGAGTAGTTGTGTGTAATAGTCACAATCGTTCAAGTATCAAAAGAAATATCAATATAATAAAGCGTCTAGGGATAGGAAATCCCCACTACGGTCCTTCTCTCATCCTTGTAAATCATAAGTTTCATTTTTGCTAAGCTTGAATATTGGTGAACTAGTCGCAACTTAATTTAGAACCAATCTCACGCTCTCGCGCTATTGCCAGTCTATAGAAAACCTAAGATAGGGCCCACTCTCGTGCAAACCCTAGCCTAAGCCGCTAGCGGAAAGATCGACATCATCGTTCAATCGTATCTCGAGCCCATTCTCCTGCAAACTCGAGCTACGACCTAGGTTATGATAGTTCCTATCCGCCCAATCTCTTGTAAACGGATATTGGTATAGATTCACAATTAAAAAATCCTAGCTTTGGTCCAATCTCTTGCAAACCAAATCTAGAGAAATCCAATTCTCAATCTAAATCGAATATCTAGGCCTTCCTACCAATTGGGATCCAATCTCTTGCAAATCCCAATCGATATGAAGTCCTAGCTATTCGAAATAAATTGATCAAAACCTAACCTTAATCAATTCTAGCAACAATTCTACAAATTCATCACAATTTAGAGATAGGGTCCATAGGGTTCATCCCTAGTTATGCCCTAGGACGACGGCACTACTCACTAGACATCATGCAAATCTCAGAAAAACCAATTATGATCACGGCACAATTCATTGCAAAAGAGAAGTAATGCATAAAAATTGAGTTTTTAATAGAAATAGACAAACCAATGTAATTGTCGACGATGTCCAGCTGAGATTTCACAAAGAGTAGCCGTCAAAATCCTAAAAGAAAGTCTAAAAATTAATGTTCTAAAAATCTCTCTAAACTAGGGTAAAAACGAGGTTTAAATACCCTCTAAAATCGTCCAAAAAATCGTGCCAAAAATGCACATGCACAGCTGATCGCGCCCCGGGATACGCACGTACCAGGGGCAGGCGACACGTAATCTTACCACAAGCGCACGGTTTAGTGGCGAGCGGGTATCGAACTCAGGGAGGAACAATGATAATGTCTCCTTCCAATCACCTAGCTATCAAAAATGGTCGAGAATAATTTGGGATAAAATTGTCACAATCGTTCGAATGTCGATAGAAATATCAATAAAATAGAGCGCCTAGGGATAGGGAATCCCCGCTATGGACCGTATCTCATCGTTGTGATTTGTAGGTTACATCATTGATAGACTTGAATTTTAGGTGAACTAGTCACAACTAAATGTAGAACCAAGCTCACGCTCTCGCGCTATTGCTAGTCTATAGCAAACCTAGTGTAGGGCCCAATCTCTTGCAAACCCTAACCTAATCCGTTAGCGTGAAGAATGACATCATCATTCAACCGTATCTCGAGCCCACTCTCGTGCAAACTCGAGTTACGACCTAGGTTGAGATAGTTCCTACCCGTCCAATCTCTTGCAAACGGATATTGGTATAGAAACACGATTAAAAATCCTAGCTTTGGCCCAATCTCTTGCAAACCAATTCTAGAGAAATCCAATCGTAAATCTAAGTCGAATTTCTAGGGTTTCCTATCAATTGGGACCCAATCGCTTGCAAATCCCAATCAATATGAATCCCTAGCTATCCGTAATTAATCAATCCCAACCTAACCCTAATCAATTCTAGCAAGAATTTCACCAATTCATCACAACTTAGAAATAGGGCCCATAGGGTTCATCCCTATGCCCTAAGACGATAGCACTACTCACTAATCATCATGCAATTCATGAGAAAATCAATAACAAAATTAGCACAATTCATTGCAATAGAGAAATTATCAACAAAAATAGAGTTTTTGATAAGAAGAGAGACAAACCAATGAGAATCCAATAGCATCCAACAAGAATAACCTTTTAATCTCCAAGAGAAAAGACAAATCTAATGATCTAAAAAGCTCTCCAAAAGGCTGCCAAAAGTATCAAAAAGTCCTCCTAAACTAGGGCAAAAAATGGGTTTAAATACCCCTCAAAATCGCCCAGAAAATCGTGACCAAAACGCCCCTGCGCAGCCCAGAAATCTCATTTTACGCATCAGGCAGAGCGGCTCACTCGGCCGAGTGACAAACCCTGTACAATTCCAGTAAGTCGGGGATTTTTGGGGTCTGTCTTTGGAGGTGACTCGGCCAAGTGGCTTTACGCACTCGACCGAGGGGCATTCGGTACTCGGCCGAGTCAGAACTCTGCAACGACTGTTAAATTCCAGTAAGTCGGCCTCTTTTTGGATGGATTTTCCCGTGCCACTCGGGCGAGGGGATCTCCATACTCGGTCGAGTGGACTATCGTCACTCGGCCGAGTGCACGCTGATTTCCTTTTGTGGTGCGTGTCCGGTCTGGTCGGCCGAGTGGTCTTCTTGCTCGGCTGAGTGAGTGCTTTACTCGGCCGAGTGACATGCTGTAGATGCCCAATCTTCATCTTTTCACCTCCTCGTCGCTCCTACGAAGTTCCTTCTTCTTCCACTCGTCGTCCATCGCCGAATAGCCCTTAAAAGAGCCTTGGGAGACACTCCGGAGTGGGTGCAAATCCTCTTGATCTCAAAATCACTCCGAATCGCTCCATATCTCCTGAAATACGACAAAAACAAGAAATCGTGAAAAGCATCGCAATATTGTCGAGTAATCATGAAAAAATGCGATATGAGCGATCAAAGTGGCATGCAATCATGCAGAAAAAGGGTGTAAAACATGGAGTGCTCAAAATCCCCCAAGCTTACCTCTTACTCGTCCTCGAGGAAGATGAGTAAAAAGCGAACCCGACGGGCAAAATAATGGAAACGAAGGAAAATAAAAATAAAAATAAAAATAGAATAGGAAGCGAAGAAGGGGGTGCTAGATCATTCTTCTCAGGACGTGGGTTTTGCTTACTCATATAGCATACATCGAATATAAAACACATATCACAGACTTTTATCTCAATATCATAGTATAATGATGCATTCGAAATAGAAAACCCCAAAATATCAAAATAGCATGAAATATGGAATCATTCTAGGATTAACATCGTCTGTAGCATCTAAAGCGGTATGCATAACCATAGATCACACCCTTTTCAATTGAATGCTTTTTATAGGGAGTATAAGAGATATCACACAATATGGAATAGTAAGAATAGAAAAGCATGGTTTTCATGAAATGAATGCTAAGTGTCGATTTCTGGATTTCATGAAACTTTAGCAATCTCACCGAGTACAGAAGATTACTTAGTCTAGGTTGTCATGCACAGCCAGGTTGTCACTCTCTCACACATCATTGGTTCCTCTCCCCCAAGCTTATCCATAAGCGTGGTGGCATAAACAAATCAATATGTACATTCCCCATTTCTTTTGAAGCTCCAAAAAAGTAAAAATAAAACAAAAGAGGGAAGAAAGAGAGAAAGAGTATGAGATGGGATCGTTTATAAACTTCTTTTCTCTTTTTTTTTCTTTTTCTCAATTTTTCTCTTTCTTTTTCTCTTTTTTTTTGAATAAACATATATACATAAGCGATCCCAAATCAAAAGAGAGAAGGATATACATGTATATTTTTTCTTTTTGATTTTGGGGATTCGAAGCATGAAAATTAATAGCGGGGGAAATGCCAATAATAGACTTGCTAAGGGGGGATTCACCAATGAATTTCAAATAGAGAAATGATACTCAAGATATATGAAGAAAGAAATAAATGTATCGCTCGGTTCACTCTATAGGGCGTGCACGACAACTTTCAGTAGAGTAATGTAATCTACTCAGTTTAATCTCAAAAAGTAGACTAGTCCAGATATATCATCTTAGCAAACATTCAATCAGCCTAAAGGTGAAGCGTACAATTCATGCAATAAGAAGTGATACGAGAAAGGAAAGCAGTACTCCAGATATAAGCAATCAATATGTGAAGCTTGGTGTGTTTTCTATGAAAAGCATACATATGAATCATCAGACATCAGCTAATAACAGAATTTCGTCCATATTCATACAGAAAAAGAGCGGGTTACTATTTCAAATGCAAAGCAGAACATAGCATATGATATCTGAAACAAAAGCTATGACATGACAAAATAGCATGCACATATAGATAAGCTAATACCATGTCATCATCATCACAGAAAAGTCATCTCTAGCAAAAGATGAAATAAATAATGATAAAATAAAATAGATACTACTATGTACAATGCGGCACACAAAGAAAATAAGAAAACGTGATGCATGATAAAAAAACGAAAAAGTGAGTGAAAGTGGTGTAAAAACCAAGAAAAGGTGGAAAAAATAGAAATAAAAGGTGACGAAAAGCAAAAAAAAGAAAGTGTGAGAACTCACTCCCCCAAGCTAAAGTGCACAGTGTCCTCAATATGCAAAGTGTGACACACCGAGAGACATGAAGTGGGTGGGGTGGTTGAGGATGCATGCATGATGAAAAAGAAAGAAAAAGAAAAAGAAAATAAGATGTGAATGAATGTGATGCATCCAATGATCAGTATGGTCCAAATATAAGTGTCCCCAAAAAGTCTCTCCCTCACTCCCAAAAAGATATAAAAAGATATGATCAAAAAGGAACCAAAACAGTATGTGGAGGAGGGGGCAAAAATCACCAGGCCCAAAAACAAACGGGCAGCAAAACGACAAAAATATCAGAGGCATCAAGAGTGTGCCTAAGCCGGTGGTGGTGCACCAGCACCGTCCTGTGGCGGAGGTGGTGGTGTAGGTGGTGGGCGTGGTGGCTGCTGGGAGGGTGTGGGTGGTGGAGGCAGCGCGCCAGAATCTGATTCAGGCAAGCCTAAATACTGGGAAGGATGGTGACGCGGGTCTGCACGGCGCTGACCGTGGCGGAGAGAGCCCTAAAGTCTCCTCTGAGTCCACTAACAGCCCCCTCAAGAGCATGAATGCTCTGAACTAGAGTGTCTGGGAGTGGTGGAGCAGAGGGACGCACATGTATAATAGGTGAAGTGTGGGGCTGTCTCTGGCGGGCAGTGTAGAGGACGGGGCCAGTAAGAAAGTGTGGAAGGGGTGCTGTGCTCACTAAGTGATGCCCAGCCTCGGTGTGAGGCTAGGACGCAGGCTGGGTTGAAGCAGAGGTAGCAGCAGCAGAGGTGGAAGTCAAAATGGGCGACGAGGCAGCAGGAGAGGTCAGTGACGCAGACATGGGGACAGATGTCATGACGCTCTCGGTAAAGACAGGGGCAGTGGAGACCGAAAGGTCGACGACTGGGGAGGCTGTGTAGGTCATAAAAGATAACTCCCCAGGAGTTGAGAATAGCAATCGGGAGAGGGTCTCCACGGCGGTAGTAAAGGAAGACTCGTCGCTCTCAAGAATGGTGGGTGGACGCTCAGGGCTCAGTGTGGTAATGTGCTCGACAGAGATAGGTGCAACGGAGGTGGTGGTAGTGGACGGCTCAGCTAAAGTGCTCCCGACACTAACATACGTATGGACAGAGGTGGCGGGAGGTGCAGACAGTGCAGGTGCAGGCTGAGGGATCACTGGGTCAACAGGTGGTGCAGGGGGTGCCTGCTCAGCATCCTTGGGCTCAAGCACATAGGTGGCAGGGATAAGGAGGTCCATCGTTGGAAGCCAGTCCCCGTGAGCCAGTCCAATATGTGTCCGAGCGGGGCTCGGGAGAACCATATACTCAGCATTGAAGGGACCGTGCAACCACACCCAGTGCTGGCGACCGTGGGGACGAAGCATCTTCATCCGGGTCATAACATCTATAGAAAGTGCGGTGTGGCCAGGAGGTTGACGCAAGTCGTCAGGTAGGTCCACGCCGGTCATAAGGGCCAAAAGGGTGATCAGACAGCCATAACAGATAGGTGAGTGAGCGCTCACCGAAATAATAATGCGGTCCAAAAACCAACTCGCAATGTCGATCTCAACGGCAGGGACCAAATCGTCGCTACCCCTATCTAGAACCTAGGGCGAGTCATCGCATAGAGCATGTAGAGATCTGGCGTAGACTTGGTCCCGGGCTCGTACCTCGCTAGAAAAGTAGTCGCCATAAGGCGCTGCGTAATGCGGAGGCAGGGGTGGAGGATAGCTGAGGCCTTGGACCTACTAGGGTCATAGGCGAGTGGGTATCCTGTGATCCGGGTCCAGAAGGCATGGGTGTCGAACGACGGGGGTGGGATGTGCGTGGGAGAGTAGGCGCGGTCTGGGACCGGGACGGCAGGCCACGGAAAAATGCTCAAAGCATGTCGAGAGTGATCTCACACTCTCGATCCTTCAAACGGAATGTGCATCCTCCAGGGGTCCGGTCAATGGAACTGAGGACCTCTAGTGTCGGACGGATGTAAGTATCCGCCGACACCGCCAGAAAATCACGCCATCCCACGTTGTCGTACAACGTGAGAAGCCCCTCAAGTACCCTAGGCGGTCTAGGTCAGCTAGGTGTGCAAACCTAGAGGGTACTATCGAGCGATGGCAGATACACTCGAATCTGGTGCGGTGTGCGTCATTTCGAAACGTAATCCCCATCGGCCCGATGGTGGGAGCAGGTGGATGGACGGGATCGGCAGGGATCGGCTGTGTAGGTGGCGGTGGGCTAGGTGGAGGGGAGTCCTCCCTAGCGGAAGAGGGACCAGGATCATCGGTCCTCTTTCGCTTGGCAGCGGCTCCCCGTGTATGTGGCCTAGTGCGCGGCCGCATATGTGCCGCGAGACGTGTCCCAACCAAATAAGTAATGCGACGTGCTAAATGATGGAACGAGTATACATGAACACGTCGCAACAGCAACAGCAGTGTGTGCGAAGAGACACCTCCGCCGCGAAGCTTAAAGCGCGTCCAAAAACTCCCCAAAGCTCCCCCAAGCTAGCCTGCAAATCAAACGATCAAATCAGCGAATAATATTCAATATATATGGGGGAGTTAGGGGATAATAGATAAATATGAAAATTAATTCGAATTTGGGGTTCACGGGCATACAAATCAAGAGATATGGGGAGAAACAGGGGTTTTGAGACAAAATAGGGATGATCAGAGGCGGCACCGCGGTAGGGGGGTGGCCGGTCGTGGGCAGTCGGCGGTCGGCGGGGTATCGATCGCCGGCGAGGGGGGTCGGCTCGGGTGGCGGCGTGGGCGAATCGGGCGAGGGGGGAAGTCACAGCGGCCGAGGAATCAAATCGGTAGCGGGCTCGGGCAATTTGGGATTTTTCTGAGTATCGTAAATCGCGCCCGCTGCGCTTCAGCTTATATAGAAATTGTTACGACTCGGCCGAGTGACAATCGGCCGAGTGGCGTAAAACTAAAAATTTCAAAATTCTCCTCGCCACTTACTACTCGGCTGAGTGGCTTTGGTTCACTCGGCCGAAGGGAGAAACTCCACTCGGCCGAGTGGCTCTGCCACTCAACAATTCTAGAGCTAGCAGGGTATCTGTTTCACTCGGTCGAGTGATAAGGTACTCGGTTGAGGGACAATTAAGACTAAAAGTTACAGAAAGTGACAGAGAGTTGGTCTGCAGAAATTTCCATGTTTGGTGCTCCACTCGGCCGAGTGGAGTCTTTGCTCGGTCGAGTGGCATAAGCTACTCGACCGAGTGAAGTGCTGTTTTCTGCATCGGCTCTCTGTTTTCACTGTAGTCTCTATTTTTCTTCCTCCAGTCTATTTCTTCCTCCTCCTAAGGCCTGAGCGCGTCCCTTGAGTGCTCTTCCTTGCCTCGGTCATCCTCCATATGAGTGATCTCCCTTTCTCCTTCTCATGTCATGAAAATTAGGACCCGTTGTCACGATTTTCATGGACACAAGACTCTAAACACTAATAAAAGTCTAAACAAAAAATGAAAATCAAATAAAAATAATGCAAAAACCATCAGGTTGCCTCCCGACAAGCGCTCGTTTAAGGTCATGAGCTCGACCCCTTTAGATATTCGTTTAGCTCGTGATGTTGGGCGCATACGAGATACGCCCGTCAAACTTGTCGGGAAGGCCGCTTGGATTTGGGTCGTGATGATCATCGGTCTTCCTTGATGCCCCCTCATCATGGGTAATGTTGGGGGATAAGTCCCCTAAGCTAGAGCATGTTCCTATCTTTTTCTTGGCCGGTGACACCGATCTTCCATTCGGTGGAGCTTTCTTCGGATTCTTGGCCTTTGAGAGCTTGCAAAGCTCTCGTATTCTTGCGACATCAACGTCGCCTTCATCACCGTCTGTGGAGCTATCTGGAGGGTCCTCCAACTTCTCTTCTTCACCCGAAGCTTGGCCTTCTTCGAAGCCATCGTCATGGAGAGCGCCAATAGAGTGGGGGATTGCTTCTTCAATCACCTCGTCGAGGAGATCCACATAGTCTAACTCCTCGTGATAGTGCATATGTTTCATGGCCTTGTGTATGTGAAGCTCGACTTCGATGTTCCCGACATTCAAGGATAGAGTTCCTTCACGCACGTCGACGATAACACCGGCAGTTGCGAGGAATGGGCGTCCAAGTATGAGCGAAGTGTCGCCCTCTTCCTTGATGTCCATGATGACAAAATCACAAGGCAAGCATATACCTTCCGAAACTTAGAGTGGAATGTTCTCTGCGATTCCTACCGGCCTAGTAATCCGACCGTCCGCAAGTTGAATTCTCATGTCGGTCGCCTTCAAGTCGGTGCCCGTGTTCAATTTTCGGAACATGCTAAGGGGCATAAGGCTCACACTCGCGCCTAAGTCAACTAGAGCTTTTTGCAAAGGGACGCCTCCTAGTGTGCAAGGGATGCGAAAACTCCTGGGATCCTTTAATTTCGCCGGCTACTTCTCCTTCCGGGTAAACCAGGTTCCTTGTTCCGCAAGCATGATTTCCTCCTTCCTTCTTTCCCGATATCAAGTCCTTCAAGAACTTCGCGTAAGACGGGATCTCCAATATTGCATCTAAGAACGGAATATTGAGGCTTACTCCCCTCAAATATTCAAGGAACTTTGCGAGTCTTTTCTCTATCTTGGCTCTAACTAGCCGTTGTGGAAACAGCACTGGGGGCATGTAGCGGTGCTCATCAAATGGCTCCACCACTTTAGAATTTACATCTCCAATTGGCTCCTTTTGGCTCTCCTCTTCAATTGCCGGCTCTTTTTCTTCCAAAATCTCCACCACGGGTTCTTTGTTTTGGTTCATAGCGGGAGTGGTATCCTTCCCGCCCCTTATTGTAACCGCCACCACTGCATTGATGTGTCCGGTGTTGCTCCGTGGATTGTGCTTAGGTTGAGCCGGCAATTGTTGGGCGTTCTTGTTTAGCAATGCAAGTTGCTCTCCAAGTTGAGCGACGACGGTATTTAGTGAATCTTGTCCCGCTGTCAACCTAGCATTGATCTTCCTTTGCTCCACCATGAATTCCTCCACCCTAGCTTCGTGGTCCGATCATGGTTGAGCTTGAGGTGGGTTCGGAGCTCTACAACCTTGGTTGTAACCGGGCGGTCTATACGGTCTCGTTTGTTACCTCGGCAGGTAATTTTGTTGCGGTGGACCCCTCGGTTGATACTAAGGTTGTGGTAGTGGAGGCCGAGCTTGAGGAAGTTGTTATGGCGGGGGATTCAAAGCACCATCATTGTTTGCATATGAAAAGCCCGGATGGTTTCTAGTGGCAGGATTGGCCCAATATTCGGAGTTCCCCGCAACATATTGCACTTGTTCCAAGGCTCCCTCTCCATGCTCTCCTCCTACATACATGACTTGAGATTGGTCTTGCCAATCACTCATATTGCTTACCGGCGTAGATGTATAGGGTGCTCCATGTGACTCGGTGATATATTTCTCGAATCTCTCCACTACCTTGTGGAGAGAGTCAAATTTGTTTGAAAGCTCCGCTACGGCCTTGGCCTCATATATGCTAGTGGGCTTCAAGGAGGAAGAAGAATGACCTCGCTCATCACCCCATTGTTGGTTATTAGAGGCCATCTCCTCTAATAAGGCCGTGGCTTCATCCGGGGTCTTTGATAATATGGCTCCATTGGCGGTTGCGTCTATAATTTGCTTCGTGCTCAGTTGGAGTCCATCGTAAAAACTGTGAACAAGCTCCCAATCTTCTATACTGTGATGGGGGCATTGATGCTGTAAATCCTTGAAGCGCTCCCATGCCTCATAGAGGGTCTCCTACGGTCCTTGCTTAAAGGACATGAGAGCACTCTGTATCTTCACTGTCTTTGATGGCGGGTAGAATTTATCAACGAAGGCGCTAGCCAACTCATCCCAAGTAGTGAATGTACCTTCTGCCTGCGTCCTTAACCAATATAAAGCCTTGTCTTTGAGTGTAAAGGGGAAGAGCCGCAGTCGGATTGCATCAACGGAAACTCCCGGCATTTGAAAGGTGGCGCACTTGGACAAGAAAAGCTGGATGTGATAATGCGGATTCTCATGGGCGTTCCCATGAAACGGGTCTTGTTGCATTAATACTACCAATCCCGTCTTTAGCTCAAAATTCTTGTCCGCCGCCAATTTCGGCATGGCGATGGATGATGTGGTGGAAGAAGTCTTAGGCCGAAGCTTATCTCTGATGGATATAATCCTCGCCATGCGTGCCGCTAGTTCCTCCGGTGTCTCCGTACGATTCATACAATCACCCTCAGTAGCGTGCCTTCTCTCGGCTCTGATCCTCCTCGCGGTACGTTCGTTTTCCGAATCAAATAGTATTTCCTCAGGGTTCGCCGTAGATCTCATGTACATGCAAAGGAAAACAGAGTTTCAAAGGAATTGTTAGCACGAACAAGGAGTAAAAAGATAAAAGTAATAAAAGAAAAAGAAGACACTAAGTAAAGAGAATAAAATACGGTCGCCTCCCCGGCAACGGCGCCAAAAACTTGATCGCGCCCCGGGATACGCACGTACCCGGGACAAGCGACTCGTAGTCTTACCGAAAGCGCACGGTGTAGCGGTGAGCGGGTATCGAACTCAGGGAGGAACAATGACAGTGTCTCCTTCCAATCACCTATCTATCAAAATGATCGAGAATAATTTGGGGTAAAATTGTCACAATCGTTCGAATGTCGATAGAAATATCAATAAAATAGAGCACCTAGGGATAGGGAATCCCCGCTATGGACCGTATCTCATCGTTGTGATTTGTAGGTTACATCATTGCTAGACTTGAATTTTAGGTGAACTAGTCGCAACTAAATGTAGAACCAAGCTTACGCTCTCGCGCTATTGCCAGTCTATAGCAAACCTAGGGTAGGGCCCAATCTCTTGCAAACTCTAACCTAAGCCGCTAGCGTGAAGAATGACATCATCGTTCAACCGTATCTCGAGCCCACTCTCTTGCAAACTCGAGCTACGACCTAGGTTGAGATAGTTCCTACCCGTCCAATCTCTTGCAAACGGATATTGGTATAGAAACACGATTAAAAATCCTAGCTTTGGCCAAATCTCTTGCAAACCAATTCTAGAGAAGTCCAATCGTAAATCTAAGTCGAATTTCTAGGGTTTCCTATCAATTGGGACCCAATATCTTGCAAATCCCAATCAATATGAATCCCTAGCTATCCGTAATTAATCAATCCCAACCTAACCCTAATCAATTCTAGCAAGAATTTCACCAATTCATCACAATTTAGAAATAGGGCCCATAGGGTTCATCCCTATGCCCTAAGACGATAGCACTACTCACTAATCATCATGCAATTCATGAGAAAATCAATAACAAAATCAGCACAATTCATTGCAATAGAGAAATTATCAACAAAAATAGAGTTTTTGATAAGAAGAGAGACAAACCAATGAGAATCGAATAGCATCCAACAAGAATAACCTTTTAATCTCCAAGAGAAAAGCTAAATCTAATGATCTAAAAAGCTCTCAAAAAGGCTACCAAAAAGTATCAAAAAGTCCTCCTAAACTAGGGCAAAAAATGGGTTTAAATACCCCTCAAAATCACCCAGAAAATCGTGACCAAAACGCCCATGCGCAACCCAAAAATCGCACTTTACGCAGCAGGCGGAGCGGCTCACTCGGCCGAGTGACAAACCATGTATAATTGCAGTAAGTCTGGAATTTTTGGGGTCTGTCTTCGGAGGTGACTCGACCGAGTGGCTTTACGCACTCGGCCGAGGGGCATTCGGTACTCGACCGAGTCAGAACTCTGCAACGACTGTAAAATTCCAGTAAGTCGGCCTCTTTTTGGATGGATTTTCCCGTGCCACTCGGGCGAGGGGATCTCCATACTCGGCCGAGTGGCCTATCGTCACTCGGCCGAGTGCACGCTGATTTCCTTCTGTGGTGCATGTCCAGTCTGGTCAGCCGAGTGGTCTTCTTGCTTGGCCGAGTGAGTGCTTCACTCGGCCGAGTGACATGCTGTTGATGCCCAATCTTCATCTTTTCGTCTCCTCATCGCTCCTACGAAGTTCCTTCTTCTTCCACTCGTCTTCCGTCGCCGAATAGCCCTCAAAAGAGCCTTGGGTGACACTTCGGAGTGGGTGCAAATCCTCTTGATCTAAAAATCACTTCGAATCGCTCCATATCTCCTGAAATACGACAAAAACAAGAAATCGTGAAAAGCATCGCAATATTGTCGAGTAATCGTGAAAAAACGGGATATGAGCGATCAAAGTGGCATGCAATCATGCAGAAAAAGGGTGTAAAACATAGAGTGATCAGCAGCCCAGAAATCGCAAACCTAACAGCAGGCGGAGAGGGGCACTCGGCCGAGTGACCCTTGTGACTCGGTCGAGTGACAGACCCTGTAAAAATATAGTAACTTTGGATGTTTCAGGGTCCGTCTTCGGGGGTGACTCGGCCGAGTATACTTCTTCATTCGACCGAGTGGCTTTATCGTTCGGACGAGTGAAGCTTCGTCAGGATCTCTGAGAATCACAGTAACTTCGGCCTTTCTCTGGACAATTTCCCTGTACCACTCGGGAGAGTGAGATTTCGCACTCGGCTGAGTAGGGTTTCTTCGTTCGGCCGAGTATACACTGAAAACTCCATGTGCGTATCCATTCTGGTCGGCCGAGTGGGACTTCTTGCTCGACCGAGTGACTGTTCTACTCGGCCGAGTGATATGCTGAAATGCCTGTTTCTCTTCTTTTTACCTCCTCGTCGATCCTATTGATTTCCTTCTTCTTCCGCTCATCCTCTATCGCTGATAAGACCGCAAATGAGCCGTGGGTGACACACCTAAGCGCTTGCAAATCCCTTGATCTCAAATTCTCTCTAAATCGCTCCATTTCTCCTGAAATACGACAAAAACAAGAAATAGTGAAAAGCATCGCAATATTGTCGATTAATCATGAAAAACGCTATATGGACGATCAAAATGACACGCAAACATACAGAAAAAAGGTGTAAAATATGGAGTGATCAAAATCCCCCAAGTTTACCTCTTACTCATCCACGAGGAAGATAAGTAAAAGGCGAACCCGACGGAAAGATAATAAAAAGGAAAAACGGAAGAAACAGAAAATAAAGAAAGAAAGCAAAAACTGAGGTGCTAGATCATTTTCTCAGGACGCGGGCCTTGCTTACTCATATAGCATACAGTGAATATAAAACTCATGCCAAAGATTTTTATCTCGATATCATGGTATAAAGATGCATTCAAAATAGAAAACCCGAGAATAGCAAAATAATATGAAATATGGAATCGTTCTAGAATTAACATCGTCTGAAGCATCTAAAGCGGTATACATAATCATAGACCACACACTTTTCAATTGAATGCTTTCTATTTGGAGTATGAGAGATATCACACAATATGGATCGATAAGAATAGAAAGGTATGGCTTTCATGAAATGCATGCTAAGTTTCATTTCCTGGATTTCGTAAAACTTTTAGTAATCTCACCGAGTATAGAAAATTACCTAGCTTAGGTTGTCATGCACAGTCAAGTAGTCATTCTCTCACACATCATTGGATCCTCTCCCCCAAGCTTATCTATAAGCATGGTGGCATAAATAAATCAATAAGTACATTCCCCATTTTTGGAGCTCCAATAAAAAACAAAAGAGGGAAGAAAGAGAGAAAGAGTATGAGATGGGATCATGTATAAGCTTCTTTTCTCTTTTCTTTTCCTTTTATTTCTTCTCTTTTTTTATTAGATATCATATATACATATGTGATCCCAAATCAAAAGAATAGAAAGAAATTCACATATTTTTTTCTTTTTGAATTTGGGGTATTGGAGCATGGAATTTCATAGCAGGGGAAATGCCAATAATAGAATCGCTAAAGGGAGATTCACCAATGCATATAAGTATAGCAATAATGCTCGAGATATGTGGAGAAAGAAAGAAATAAATGTAACACTCGGTTCACTCTATAAGACGTGCATGAAAACTTTCAGCAGAGTAATGTAATCTACTCAGTTTAATCTCAAAAAGTACTAGTCCAGTTATATCAACCTAACATACATTCATTCAACCTGAAAGTGAGACGTACAATTTTCATGCAATAAGAAGTGATAAAAGAAAAGAAAGCAGTACTCCAGATATAAGCAATCAATGCGTGAAGCTTGGTGTGTTTTCTACGAAAAGAATACGGTAAAAATTATCAGACTCAGCTAATAAGAGAATTTCATCCATATTCATATATGAAGGTGTGGGTTACTATCTCAAATGCATGGCAAGACATAGCACATGATATTGAAATAAAAACTATGGCATGACAAATTAATTTGAATATAGAGGTAAGCTAGCATTACGTCATCATCATCACAGAAAATTCATCTCTAGCAAAAAGATGAAAGAAATAAGGATAAAAAGAAAATGAGAACTACTACTGTACAATGCAGCACACTCAAGAAATAAAAAAACGTGATGCATGATAAAAACGAAAAAGTGAGTGAAAAAGGGTGTAAAAACAAAGAAGATGTGGAAAAATAAAAATAAAAATAAAAGGTAACAGAAATAAGAATAAAAAGTGTGAGAACTCACTCCCCCAAGCTAAAGTGCACAGTGTCCTCAATGTGCGAAGTGTGGCACACCGAGAGGCAAAAAGTGGGTGGGGTGCGTGAGGATGTATGCATGGTGGAAAAAAAACGAAAGAAAATGATATGAGAATGCTGGTGATGCATGCAGAGGTCAAAATAATGCAGATATGAGTGTCCCCAAAAAGTACTCCCTCTCTCCCAAAAACATATACACAAGTAGGACCAAAATGTGAGCAGAACAGTGTGTGGAGGAGGGGTGCAAAATCAGCAGGCTCAAAAAATATCCAATGTATCGACAGCAATGATAGGGAAGGCATCCAGTGTGTGCCTAAGGTGGTAGGGGTGCACCAGCACCGTCCTGTGGCGGTGGTGGTGGGCGAGGTGGCTGCTGGGTGGGTGTGGGTGGCAGAGGCAGACGTTGAAGAATCTGGTTCAGGCAAGCCTGAATACCAGGGAGCAATGCAACACGGGTCTGGATAGCACTAACAGTAGCAGAGAGAGCTCGAAGATCTGCTCTAAGTCCACTCACTGTCCCCTCAAGAGCACGTACGTACTGAACTAAGGTGTCGGGGGGAGGTGGAGTAGCGGGTCGAGCAGGATGAACAGGCGAAGAGTGGGGCTGTCTCGCTCGGCTACTGAAAATAATGGGTGATACGGTGGGGTGGGCAGGTGGTGCTGTGCTCGCTAAGTGTCGCTCAGCCTCTGTATGAGGCTGAGACGCAGGAATGGTAGACGAGGAAGGAGCGGCAGTAGAAACGGTAGTGGTGGCTAACAACGAGGCGGGCTGAGAGGTAAGTGACATAGACGTAGGGACAGACGTCACTACGCTCTCGGAAAATACGGCGGCGGTGGAGATTGTGAGGTCGACGACTGGGGAGGTCGTGAAGGGTCCAGAAAATGACTCCCCAGGAGTCGAGAACAGAAATGAGGACAGGGTCTCTACCGCGGAAGCAAAAGAAGGCTCGCCGCACTCAACTATCATGGAGGGACGCTCGGGGCTAGCAGCAGAAATGGGATCTATCGAGATGGGCATAGTGGTGGTGGTGGCGGTCTGGGTGGACTCAGCTGAAGTGCTCCCGACACCAGCAGAAGTGTGGACAGAGGTGTCGGGAGGAGCAGATGAAACAAGCACGGGCTGAGGGATCACAGGATCAAGTGGTGGAAGGAGGGGCTCCTGCTGAGAGCCCTCAGGCTCTAGCACGTACGCGGCGGGGATGAGAAGATCCATCGGTGGAATCCAGTCCCCGCTCGCGGGTCCAATATGTGTCCGAGCAGGGCTCAGGAGAATCATGTAATCTGCGCTGTGGGGACCGTGCAGCCAAACCCAGTGACGCTGACTATGAGGGCGAAGCATCCTCATCCGGGCCATGACATCTATCGAAAGTGAGGTGGGGCCCGGTGGTCTACGCAAGTCAGCTGGGAGGTCCACTCCGCATAATAGGGCCAAGAGGGTAATCAGACCGCCGCAGCAAATAGGCGTACGAGCGCCGACAGAAATGATAATGTGGTCGATGTACCAACTGGCGATATCAATCTCTATAGCATGGACCAGAATGTCAGCTCCATCAAAAACCCTGGGACGTGTCATCGCATATAGCAAGTAGAGCTCTGGTGTCGATAACGTCCCGGGCTCGTACCTCACAAGAAAAGTAGTCGCCATAAGGCACTGTGCAATGCAGAGGCACGAGTGGAGGACGGTAGAGGCCTTGGCCCTACTAGGGTCAAAGGCAAGTGGTGATCCTGTGATCCGTGTCCAGAAGGCGTGGGTGTCGAACGATGGGGGTGGGATGTGTGTGGGAGCGTAAGCGTGGTCTGGGTCGGGGACAGCGGGCCACTGGAAGAATGCTCGGAGCATGTCAAGAGTGACCTGGCACTCTTGATCCATCAGGAAAAATGAGCATCCTCCAGCGGTCCGCTCGATAGAGCTAAGGACCTCTAGTGTCGGGCGGATATAAGTATCCGCCGACACCAACAAGAAATCGTGCCACCCCACGTTGTCGTACAACTGGAGTAGCCCCTTAAGGACCCCTAGGCGCTCTAAGTCGGCGAGGTGTGTGAACCTAGTGGGCACGATCGAGCGATGGGAGATATGCTTGAATCTGGCACGCTAGGCGTCATCACGAAACGTAATCCCCATCGCATTGAACGCGGGGGCAGGCTGTGCAGGTGGTGGAATGGGATCGGCAGAAGGCAGCTGTGTAGGTGGTGGTGGTGGGCTAGGTGGAGGGGAGTCCACCCTAGTGGAAGAGGAGCCAGGATCCCCTGACTTCTTCCGCTTGGAGGGGGGCTCCCGCGTGCGTGGCCTAAGGCGAGGCGGCATATGTGCCGTGAGACGTACCGACCAAAAATTGAAAATGTGACATGCTATGTAATGAAACAAGTATACTTGAGCACGCCGCGAGTGCAAAATCTGGTGTGTGTGTGTGTGTGAAGAAAACCTCCTCCGCGAGGATCTGAATGCGTCCAAAATCTCCCCCGAGCTCTCCCAAGCTAACCTGAAACGCAAATAATAAAATCAGCGAATAATAATTAATATATATGGGGGAGGTAGGGGATAACAGATGTATATAGGAGTTGATTTGAGTTCAGGGGGGCAATGGACATACAAAATGGGAGAAAGGAGGAGAAAATCGAAATTCGGGGCGATTTGGGGGTGACCGGCGGCGGGCTGGGACGGCGTCGATGGCGTGCGGCGGCGGGGCGGCGTCGGCGTCGACCGGCGGTCAACATCGGCCGGCGGTGGCGTCGGATCGCGTGAGGGGGTTGTGGTTCAGGCGATTGGGGAAGGAGAAGCAGCAGCGGCTTGGGCAAATTTGGGAAAAAACGTTTCGAAATTCGCGATGCCCATTCAACGCATATAAAGGATAGTTACGACTCGGCCGAGTGATATGTTCACTCGACCGAGTGGAAAATAAAATAAAATTTCGAAAATATCCCCGCAAGTTACGGCTCGGCCGAGTGGCCTTTCCCACTCGGACGAATAGATAAGTTCCATTCGGCCGAGTGACATAGCCACTCAGCAATATTAAGAGCGTGCATGGTATCTGATTCACTCGGCCGAGTGACAAGTCACTCACCCTAGTGGAAAAATGTACTGTAAATCGAAAAAATGACAGAGAGTTGATCAGAGCAATCTTCCCTGATCTGTACTCCACTCGGCCGAATGGAGTTTTTGCTCGGCCGAGTGGCATATGTTACTCGGCCGAGTGAGCTCCTGTTTTCTGCAACGGCTCTCTGTTTTCGCACCTCTCTATTTTTCTTCCTCCAGTCATTCCCTGCCTTCTCCTGAGGCCTGAGCACGTTCTCGAAGTGCTCTCCCTTGCCTTGGTCATCCTCCATATGAATGATCTCTCTTTCTCCATCTCCTGTCATCAAAAATGAAGCCCGTTGACACGATTTTTATATACACTAGACTCTAAACACTAAGAAAAATCTAGAATAAAAATGAAAATCAACTAAAAATGATATGAAACCGTCGGGTTGCCTCCCGACAAGCACTCGTTTAAGGTCATGAGCTCGACCCCTTATGATTTTCGTTTAGCGTGTGATATTGGGCGCATGCGAGATACACACATCAAATTTGTCAGGAAGGCCACTTGGATTTGTTTGTTGATGCTCGTAGGCCGTCCTCAGTGTCCCCTCATCATGGGTAGTGTTGGAGGATAAGTCCCCCAAGCTTGAGCTAGAACCAATCTTCTTCTTCACCGGTGACACCGGCCTTCGGTCCGGCGGAGCTTTCTTCGAATTGTTGGCCATTGAGAGCTTGCAAAGCTCCCTTATCCTCACGACATCAGCGTCGTCTTTATCATTGGCCATAAAGCTATCCGGAGGGTCCTCCGCCTTTTCTTCAATGCTAGAAATTTGTCCTTCTTCAATGCCATCTTCATGGAGAGCGCCGATAGAATGCGGAATGGCTTCTTCGATCACCTCGTCAAGGAGGTCCACATAATCCAAATCCTCTTGATAGGGCATATGCTTCATGGCTTTTGGAATATGGAACTCAACCTCGATGTTTCCGACATTCAAGGATAATGTACCTTCTCTCACGTCGACTATAACGCCGGCGGTGGCTCGGAACGGGTGCCCAAGTATAAGTGAAGTGTCACCCTCCTCCTTAATGTCCATAATGAAAAAGTCGCAAGGTAAGCATATCCCTCCCGAAACTTGTAGCGGAATGTTCTCGGCTATCCCTACTGGCCTAGTAACCCGACCATCCGCAAGTTGTATTCTTATGTCGGTTGGCTTCAAGTCGGTCCCCGTATTTAACTTCCGAAACATGCTAAGGGGCATTAGGCTCACACTTGCTCCCAAGTAAACTAAGGCCTTTTGCAATGGGACTCCTCCAAGTGTGCATGGGATGCGAAAGCTTCCGTGATCCTTGAATTTAGCGGGCTCCTTTTCCTTCCGGGTGAACCAAGTTCCTTGTTCGGCAAGCATTATTTTCTCCTTCCTTTTCCTTCCCGACATTAAGTCCTTCAAGAACTTTGCATACGACGGGATCTCCACTATAGCATCCAAGAAAGGTATGTTGAGGCTTACTCCCCTCAAATATTCAAGGAACTTGACGAGCCTCTTCTCTATTTTGGCTCTTGCCAACCGTTGTGGAAAGGGCACTGGCAGCATGTATGTGCGCTCCTCATTAGGTTTCTTCATTTCAGAATTTCCAACTTCTTGCGGCTCTTTTGTGCTCTCCTCTTCGATTGCCGGCTCTTTGTCGTTCAAAATCTCTTCCACGGGGCTCCTTGGTTTGGACCATGGCGGGAGTAGTATCCTTCCCGCCCCTAGTAGTAACCGCCACTACCGCATTTATGTGGCCGGTATTGCTCCGTGGATTGGGCTCCGGTTGAGCCGGCAATTGTTGAGTGTGCTTGTTTAGCAACGCAAGTTGCTATCCAAGTTGCGCAACGACGGTATTTAGCGAATCTTATTGCACCGTCAACCTAGCATTGATTTTTCTTTGCTCCACCATGAATTCCTCCACCCTAGCTTCGTGATCCGATCGTGGTTGAGCTTGTGGTGGGTTCGAAACTCTCCAACTTTGGTTATATTCGGGCAGCCTATACGGTCCCGCTTGTTGCCTAGGCGGGTAATTTGGTTGCGGTGGCCCCCTTGGTTGGTATTGAGGTTGTGGAGGTAGAGGCCTAGCTTGAGTTTGTTGCGACGGTGGTGGGTTTAGAGCCCCTTCATTATTTGCATACGAAAATCCCGGATGGTTCCTCGCGGCCGGGTTGGCCCAATAACCGGAGTTTCCCGCAACATATTGCACTTGTTCCAAGGCTCCCTCTCCATGCTCTCCTCCTACGAACATAGCTTGAGAATGGTCTTGCCAATCACTCATATTGCTTACCGGCGTAGATGTGGGGGGGAGCTCCCTGTGGCTCGGTGATGTACTTCTCCAATCTCTCAACTACCTTGTAGAGAGAGTCAAATTTATTCGAAAGCTCTTCTACGGCCTTGGCCTCATATATGCTAGTTGGCTTCAAGGAGGTAGAAGATTGCCCTCGCTCGTCGCCCCATTTTTGATTATTAGAGGCCATCTCCTCTAATAGGGCCGTATCTTCATCCGGTGTTTTGGAAAGAATGGCTCCGTTGGCGGTTGCATCTATGATTTGCTTAGTGCCCGGTTGGAGTCCATTATAAAAACTGTGAACTAGCTCCCATGCTTCTATGCTGTGATGGGGGCATTGGTGCTGCAGATCCTTGAAACGCTCCCATGCCTCGTATAGGGTCTCATGCGGTCCTTACTTAAAGGACATGAGTGCGCTTCTAATCTTCAATGTCTTAGATGGCGGATAGAATTTATCAACGAAAGTACTAGCCAACTCATCCCAAGTAGTGAATATACCTTCCGCTTGCGTCCTCAACCAATATAAAGCTTTGTCTTTGAGGGTGAAGGGGAAGAGTCTCAAACGGATAGCATCGACAGAAACACCCGGCATTTGAAAGGTGGCGCACTTGGACAAGAATAACTGCTGATGATAATGTGGATTCTTATGGGAGTTCTTATGGAAGGGGTCTTGTTGCATTAAGACCACTAATCCCGTCTTGAGCTCAAAATTCTTATCCGTCGCCAACTCCGGCATGGCGATGGAAGAGGTAGTGGAAGAAGTCTTAGGCCGAAGCCTATCTATGATAGATATGATCCTCGCCATATGTGTCGCTAACACTTTCGGTGTCTCTGGGCGGTTCATGCAGACATCCTCTATGTTAAGTCTCTTCTCGGCTCTAAGCTTCCTTGCGGTACGTTCGATCTCCGGATCAAATAATATATCCTCTGGATTCGCCGTCGATCTCGTGTACATGCACAGAAAAATGGAGCTTCGATGGAAATGTTAGCACGATAGAGGAGTAAAAAGATAAAAATAATAAAACAAAAAGAAATAACTAAGTAAAGAGAATAAAACATTGTCGCCTCCCTGGCAACGGCGCCAAAAACTTGATCGCGTCCGAGTGTACACCCGAAAAACGACTTGTAGTTTTTCTGCAAGCGCACGGTGTAGCGGCGAGCGGGTATCGAACTCAGTGAGGACAAATGACCGTGTCTCTTTCCAATCACCTAGCTATCAAGAGAATCAAGAGTAGTTGTGTGTAATAGTCACAATCGTTCAAGTATCAAAAGAAATATCAATATAATAAAGCGTCTAGGGATATGAAATCCCCACTACGGACCTTCTCTCATCCTTGTAAATCATAAGTTTTATTGTTGCTAAGCTTGAATATTGGTGAACTTGTCGCAACTTAATGTAGAACCAAGCTCACGCTCCCGCGCTATTGTCGGTCTATAGAAAACCTAAGATAGGGCCCACTCTCGTGCAAACCCTAGCCTAAGCCGCTAGCATGAAGATCGACATCATCGTTCAATCGTATCTCGAGCCCACTCTCGTGCAAACTCGAGCTACGACCTAGGTTATGATAGTTCCTATCCACCCAATCTCTTGCAAACGGATATTGGTATAGATTCACAATTAAAAATCCTAGCTTTGGTCCAATCTCTTGTAAACCAAATCTAGAGAAATCTAATTGTCAATCTAAATCGAATATCTAGGCCTTCCTACCAATTGGGATCCAATCTCTTGCAAATCCCAATCGATATGAATTCCTAGCTATTCGAAATAAATCGATCAAAACCTAACCTTAATCAATTCTAGCAACAATTCTACAAATTCATCACAATTTAGAGATAGGGTCCATAGGGTTCATCTCTATGCCCTAGGACGACGGCACTACTCACTAGACATCATGCAAATCTCATAAAAATCAATTATGATCACGGCACAATTCATTGCAAAAGAGAAGTAATGCATAAAAATTGAGTTTTTAATAGAAATAGACAAACCAATGTAATTGTCGACGATCTCCAGCTGAGATTTCACAAAGAGTAGCCGTCAAAATCATAAAAGAAAGTCTAAAAATTAATGTTCTAAAAATCTCTCTAAACTAGGGTAAAAACTGGGTTTAAATACCCTCAAAAATCGTCCAAAAAATCATGCCAAAAATGCCCCTGCGCAGCCCAGAAATCACAAACCTAACAGCAGGCGGAGAGGGTCACTCAGCCGAGTGACCCGTGTGACTCAGCCGAGCGACAGACCCTGTAAAAATACAGTAACTTCGGATGTTTCAGGGTCCGTCTTCGGGGGTGACTCGACCGAGTATACTTCTTCATTCGTCTGAGTGGCTTTATCGTTCGGTCGAGTGAAGCTTCGACAGGATCTCTGAGAATCACAGTAACTTCGGCCTTTCTCTTGACAATTTCCCTGTACCACTCGGGCGAGTGAGATTTCGTACTCGGCCGAGTAGGCTTTCTTCGTTCGACCGAGTATACGCTGAAAACTCCGTGTGCGTATCCGTTCTGGTCGGCCGAGTGGGACTGCTCGGCCGAGTGACTGTTCTACTCGGCCGAGTGATATACTGAAATGCCCGTTTCTCTTCTTTTTGCCTCCTCGTCGCTCCTATTGATTTTCTTCTTCTTCCGCTCATCCTCTATCGCTGATAAGCCCGCAAATGAGCCGTGGGTGACACTCCTAAGCGCTTACAAATCCCTTGATCTCAAATTCGCTCCAAATCGCTCAATATCTCCTGAAATACGACAAAAACAAGAAATAGTGAAAATCATCGCAATATTGTCGATTAATCATGAAAAACGTGATATGGACGATCAAAATGACATGCAAACATGTAGAAAAAAGGTGTAAAATATGGAGTGATCAGTGGGCTGTGCCGGTGGAGGTGGAATGGGTGCGGTAGGAGGCGGAAGTATGGGTGGTGGCGGGCTAGGTGGCGGAGAGTCCGCCCTAGTGGAAGAGGGGCCAGGGTCGCAGGTCCTCTTCCGCTTGAAAGCGGACACCCGCGTTCACAACCTAGTGCATGGTGGCATGTGAGCCGTGAAACGTGCCTACCCAAATGCGAAGTGTTGTATAAAAGGAGCGAATGTACCCAAACACGACGTGAGTGCAAGCGATGGATGCGTGCGAAGAATCGCCTCCTCCGAGAAGCTCCAAATCTGCCCCTGAATCTCCCCCAAGCAAGCCTGAAACACAAATTGACAAATTAGTAATGAATATCAATATATATGGGGTAAGATCAAGAGTAATAGATATATATAGGGATTAATTTGGATTTGGGGCGGAATAGGCTTACGAAATGGAGAAATGGAGAAGAGGGGAAGAATTTGGGTGAAATGGAGGATGGTCGGCGGCAGACTAGGAGGCGCCGGCGATGGTCGGAGGGCAGGGACGGCGGCGCGGGGTCACCGACTCGGGCGAAGGGTGGTGCGGCTCGGGCGAAGGGGGTGCGGTTCGGGCGATTGGGGAGAAGCTCGAGCTGTGAAAACTAAATTTGGGAAATTTTTGGGAATTTTGGGAATTGCGCCGCGTAGTTTCGAATATATAGGATTAGTCACTCGGCCGAGTGACGCGTACACTCGGCCGAGTGGCTCAGCTGAAAATTTTTTGAAAATTTTCCGTAAAAGTACCGACTCGGTCGAGTATCACTTCCCACTCGGGCGAGTAGACAAGGGTCACTTAGCCGAGTGGCAAGGCCACTCAGAGCTTTTCAAGTGATGAAAGTGTCTGATTCACTCGGTCGAGTGACAAAGTCACTCGGACAAGTGGCATATAAATGACAGAGAGGGGTTTTCAGAATCTTCCATGATCAGTACTCTACTCGGCCTAGTAGAGTCTTCACTCGGCCGAGTGAAAATTTCACTCGGCCGAGTGGGCTGCTATTTTCAGCTCCAACTCTCTGTTCTTGCTCCACATTCTGATTTTCTTCTCCCCTCAGTTTCTTCCTTCTCCTGAAGCCTGAGCGCATTCCTGGAGCGCTCTCCTTTGCCATGGTCGTTCTCCGTTCAAATGGTTCCTTATTATCCATCTCCTGCTATGAAAAATATAGCCCGTTGTCAGGATTTTCATCGACTCTTGACTCTAAACACTAACAAAGATCTAAAACAAAAAATAAAAGAAAGAATTCAACTAAAAATAAGATAAAACCGTCGGGTTGCCTCCCGACAAACGCTCGTTTAAGGTCTTGAGCTCGACCCCTCAAGATACGCGTTTAAAGCTCGATGTTCGGCGCATGTGGGATGCGCGCGTCAAACTTGCCGGGAAGGCCACTTGGATTTAGTTTTTGGTATTCATTGGCATTCCTTGGCTCCCCTCCATCATGGGTAGTAGTGGGGGATAAATACCCCAAAGCTTGAGCTTTTAACGTCCTTTTTCTTTGCCGGCGACGATAATTTCTTGTCCGGCGGGGCTTTCTTCATGTTCCTCGCCGTGAAGAGATTGCATAGCTCTCTAATCTTGACGACATCAGCGTCGTCTTGCTCCTCCTCCGTAAGAGGATCCGGCGGGTCTCCCATCTTCTCGCCATCTTTATAGGATTGGCCCTCGTCGAGGCCGTCATCGTGCTTGGCTCCAATGGCAAATGGCATGGCATCATCAATTACCTCGTCGAGGATGTCCACATAATCCACATCCTCTTGCCAAGGCATATGCTTCATCGCCTTAGGAATGTGGAGCTCAACTTCAATATTGCCAGCGTTTAAGGACAAGGTCCCTTCCCTCGCATCCACAATCACTCCGGCCGTGGCTAAGAAAGGGCGTCCAAGAATCAATGATGTATCACCCTCCTCTCTAATATCCATCACCACGAAGTCACATGGCTAGCAAAGTCTGCCCGGTACTTGTAGTGGTATGTTTTCCGCAATCCCGACCGGCCTAGTGATCCGACCGTCCGCGAGTTGTATCTTCATGTCCATCGCCTTTAGGTCGGTCCCCGTATTCAACTTCTTAAATATCGTAAGGGGCATAAGGCTCACGCTTGCTCCCAAATCTACCAAAGCCTTTTGAAGTGGGACTCCTCCAAGCGTGCATGGAATTCCAAAGCTACCGGGATCTTTAAATTTGGTTGGCGCTTTCTCCTTCCTAGTGAACCAGGTACTTTGATCGGCGGACTTGATCCTCTCTTTCTGCTTCTTTCCCGCGATCAAATCCTTTAGGAACTTTGCATAGGACGGGATTTCGGTAATAGCATCTAGGAATGGGATATTCAAGCTCACACCTCGCAAATACTCCAGAAATTTGGCAAGCCTCTTCTCAATCTTTGCATGTGCCAACTGTTGTGGGAACGGTACCTGTGGCATATAAGTGCGCTCCTCACGTGGCTTCTCAATTTTAGATTTTTCACCGTCATTTGGCTCTTTTGGGCCCTCCTCTTCATTGACCGGCTCCTTATCATTCGAAATTTCTTCCCCTGCTCCTTGGTTTGAGTCATGGCGGGGGTAGTGTCCTTTCCACCTCTTGTAGTTACCGCCACAACCGCGTTGATGTGGCCGATATTGCTCCGTGGGTGTGGTTCCGGTTGAGCTGGCAATTGTTGAGTGTTCTTATTGAGCAATGCTAGTTGCTCCGATAATTGTGCCACGACGGTATTGAGGGAGTCTTGTTGGGCCGTCAATCTAGAATTTATCTTCTTTTATTCGGCCATGAATTCTTCAACCCTTGCTTCATGGTCCGACCTCGGCGGTGCTTGTGGTGGATTGGGTGCCCTCCATCCTTGATTGTACCTCGAGGGTCTATATGTCACCGCTTGTTGCCTTGGTTGGAAGTTTTGTTGTTGGGGTCCCCTTGGTTGATATTGCGGTTGTTGTAGAGGCCGGGCTTGTGGTTTTTGCGGCGGTAGATTCAAGGATCCATCATTGTTAGTGTATGAAAATCCCGGGTGATTCCTCGTAGCCGGGTTTGCCCAATAACCGGTGCTTCCTGCAACATATTGAACTTGCTCCATAGCTCCATCTCCTTGCTCTCCTCCAACAAACATAATATGAGCTTGGTCTTGCCAATCGCTCATGCTTCCTCCCGGTGTAGTAACGGTGGGGGCTCCATGCGGTTCACTAATCAACTTCTCCAATCTCTCCACGAACTTGTGAAGAGAATCAAACTTTGTAGAGAGCTCCGCTACGGCCTTTGCTTTATAAATACTCGCCGGCTTCAAGGATGACGAAGAATGTCCCCTCTCATCGGCCCATTGTTGATTATTCAAGGCCATCTCCTCAAGTAAAGCCGTAGCATCATCCGATGTCTTTGACAAAATAGCTCTATTGGCGGTTGCATCAATTATTTGCTTTGTGCTCGGTTGCAATCCGTTGTAAAATCTATGCACAAGCTCACATGCCTCAATACTATGATGGAGACATTGGTGTTGGAGATCCTTAAAACGCTCCCATGCCTCATATAAAGTTTCTTGAGGTCCTTGCTTGAAGGACATGAGCGCGCTCCTTATCTTGATAGTCTTGGATGGCGGATAGAATTTGTTGACAAATGCGCTCTCCAACTCATCCCAAGTAGTAAAGATCACCTCGGCTTGTGTCCTCAATCAATACAATGCCTTGTCTTGAAGAGTGAATGAGAAGAGGCGCAGTCGAATAGCGTCGGCCGGCACGCCAGGCATCTGGAAGGTGGCGCACTTGGACAAGAACAATTGAAGATGATAGTGTGGATTTTCTTGTGAGTTCCCATGAAATGGGTCTCGTTGCATCAACACCACTAGTCCGGTTTTAAGCTTGAAGTTCTTGTCGGCCGCCAACTCCGGCAAGGCTATGGAAGAGGCAGTAGAAGTGGTCTTAGGTCGTAGCCTATCTCGGATGGAGACAAGCCTAGCCATACGCGCCGCTAACTCCTCTGGTGTTTTTGGTCGGGCCAAATGATCTTCCTCTATAGCAAATCTCCTCTCAGCTCTAAGCATCCTTGCTGTACGCTCGATCTCAGGATCAAATAATATATCTTCTTGGTGTGCCTTCGATCTCGTATAGATGCACAGAAAAAAAGAGTCTCGATAGAATTTTTAGCATGATAGAGGAATGAAAGAGTGAAAATAAAAATAAAAAGAAATAAATAAGTAAAGAAAATAAAATACCGTCGCCTCCCCGACAACAGCGCCAAAAACTTGATCACGCCTGGATATACACCCGGAAAACGACTGTAGTCTTACCGCAAGCGCATGGCGTAGTGGCAAGCGGGTATCAAACATAGGGAGGACAATTGACAGTACTCTATCTTGATCAGCTAGCTATTGATGGAATGCTGGAATGGTTTTGATAATAGTGTGTCACAATCGTTCTAATAGCAAATAGAATTCAATATAATAAAAGCGTCTAGGGCTAGGAAATCCCCACTACGGATCGTTACTTATCCTTGTGGATCATGAATCTCAATGTTGCAAGGCTTGAATGTAGGTGAACTAGTCACAACTGAATGTAGAACCAAGCTCACGCTCTCTCGCTATTACCGGTCTATAGCAACCTAGATTAGGGCCCACTCTCGTGCAAACCCTAACATAAGCCACTAGCATGAAGGTCGACATCATCGTCCAATCGCACCTCGAGCCCACTCTCGTGCAAACTCGAGCTACGATCTAGGTTATGATAGTTCGTATTTGTCCATTCTCTTGCAAACGAATATTAATACAGATTCATAATAAAAACCTAGCTTTGGTCCAATCTCTTGCAAACCAAATCTAGAGAATCTCGATTATAAACCTAAATCGAATATCCAGGCCTTCCCATCGATTAGAATCCAATCTCTTGCAAATCCCAATCGTTGGAAATTTCTAGCTACTCGTTGTAAATCAATCACACCCTAACCTTTTATCAATCCTAGCAACAATTCAATTCATTCATCACAATTCAAAGATCGAAATGTCATGAAAACATGCAGAAAAAAGGTGTAAAATATGGAGCGATCATTTGATCGGGAGAAGGGATCTGGGCTACTCGGTCAAGCAGCCTGCTTGCTCGATCGAGTCTGTCAGTGGATTGGGCTCCTTCAAAAATGTCGCTCTGCCTACCGACCCGCGTAGGCCTTGCTCGGTCGAGTAGTCCGCTGGCTCGGTCGAGCAGATCCGGCTCGGTCGAGCAGTGGGATGGGACTTTGAAAATAAACATGGCTCGACTGAGTCACCACGCTACTCGGTCGAGTAGGATGCGCTCGTGTATCAGCTGCTGGGCTTCGTGTATCAGCTCGACCGAGCAGCCTACGCTACTCGGTCGAGTCGCCTGTGAAAATCCAGAACAGCTCATCTCAGTTCCTCCTCCACTCCTACCATAAGCTTCCAAACCTCGGCGAACTCCTGTAGAGCCTCGCCAACGGGCTCACGGGCATGTTGGATGTGTCCATATCCAAAAGTGGTTCCGAATTGCTCCAAATCCCTGAAAATCCACAAAACACTACGAAACTCGAATATGGCGTTAGAATTGCAGTATCGTAAGAAAATGCAGAATTTGGACGCGGATATGACATGAAATGCAATGGAATGATGTTATGAAAAGATAGAAATTATGGACACATCAAAATCCCCGAAGCTTACCTCTTACTCGTCCTCGAGGAAGACGAATACTAGGTAAGTCGGGCGATAAACAAAGGAAATAAAAGAGAATAAAGATGGAAGGGGGTGCTAGAATGTTCAATCAAATCTCAAGCCTCAGCAGTGTATTATGATGCTTCGAATGATAAAAACACAAGCTAATAGTATTTTCAAGTCTTACTAATCATATGGCTAGCATGCAATAAAGGTAAAAACAGGGATCTTCTAAAATCATGCCATTAACTCATATCAATCTCATGCAATCTATAGAGTCTAGTATAAATAGAATTAGCAATGCACTTTTCAATTAATAGATACAAATGGAGCATAAAGAAATCAAACCAACATGCAATAGAGAATGGAAAGGAATCATGCCATTCAAATATTCACTTCGAATCATGAAAAATCTCCAAAACTAAAATATTTTGTAAAGTTCAAGCATTATCGAATCTCCCCGTTGTGCACCATCTCCACTCTTATGTTATACTCACTCATATGATCAATTGGTTCACACCCCCAAGCTTAGCTCGAGGCGTCACATCTAGGATGTGGAATTTTTCTTGACTTTTCCCAAGTATTTGTAGTAGCTTCTAGTAAAGGAATAGGAAATAATTTTCTTTCCTTCTTTTATTTTCTTTTTCTTTTTCTCTTTGTTTTTGTTTTTTTAGTTTTTTTTTCTTTTTTTCTTTGGGAGCTATCTTTTTCTTTTGGGATTTTGGGGAGTAGATACGGTAGAAGTAGCTGTAAGGGGTAAAACCAAATGATATGTAGAGAATCATAAAGATATGTGGAGAAGAAAAATAATATATCACTCGGTTCACTCATCAGAGGTGCACAATGATTCAATGGGATAATACTCTAACTAAACTCATAGCTAGCATGGATATTTTCATTCATTTTAATGAATACTGATAGCATGTGGTATAAAGCACAATAATATCAGGCATGCAAACAGAAGTGGATAAGATAACAAACAGGTGCTCCAGATGTACTAATGATGCGTAAACCTAGGTGCATTACCCAACAGGGAACGTACTAGATACTATTTCATGCATTCAATTTCAATTCATGTCAGGCATTAAATTAGAAAGATCAGCAAGAGAATATGCCAGCATATAAATAGTAAAACTGAGAATAACCTAAATAGCATGTCAACAGAGATAAACATCGTGAGTAGCTACTGAGGGCTATGAGAAGTATCATCATGCAGAACAATTCTAGCTAAAAGGAAGAAAAGCAGAGAAAGCAAGAAAATGAAAACAGGCATGCAAGCATGGCAAAAAGTGGAAAACATGATGCTGAATAAGAAAAAGATAAAAAGAGTGGAAAATGGGTGGAAAAGTAACGTAAAAAGGTGAAAAAATGAAAGAAAATATAAAAGAGAATGAAAAATAAAGCAATAGCACTCATCCTCCAAGCTAAACGCAGCAGTGTCCTCACTACTGAGAAAACGCTGGTATGTGGGAAATGATGCTAGAGAGGGTGGGTGGGTGAGATGGTAGAAAAGGAATAGAAATAAAACTATGCAGAAGAAAGAAAACGTGATATGATGCAATGATAAAGAGATGATGCAAATGCATGGGATAATGCATGGCAGGTCCTCCCCCAAGCTGTGAAAGGCTAGGGCCCCAAAAAGACAGATGGGCACAAAAAGAAGTGAGGGAAGGACAACAAAAAGTAGGGGTGGCAAACGGGTCGGGTGGGTTCGGGTTCGGGTCGGGTCAGATTTGACCCGACCCGGATAGGGGTAAACCCTAACCCGACCCGGATTGAATCCGGGTCGGGTTCGGGTTAACCAGTCGGGTTAAGATTTGACTTATACACTATTGCTCCTTTTTCGATATCCAGCAATTTATTAAGAGCCACCGACAATTTATTAAGTGTTGCATAATTTCCAGTAGCTCGTGGTTTAAACCGCACTGATGACAGCAAGGAAGTATAATTAACGTTACCATTTTATTAACAAAAGCAATAAAATTAACTAAAAAGTTATCTGTAAAGTGAATTGAATCCAAGACCTCATAAAGAAGTGGACAACAATTCAAATCATATAAGCACAACTCCCCTTGTAACTGTGTATTGAAGTTATTATATAAATTTATATATATATATATATATAGAAAGTAAACCGGGTCGAATTCGGGTCAACCGGGTTGCCATGCCAAACACATACCCGACCCGGATAAAATCCGGGTCGGGTCGGGTCAACCTGTTTCCTACTTGACCCGGATTGGCCCCTACCCATACCCGGTTAAGGATGCCGGGTTCGGGTCGGGTCAGGTCGGGTCGGGCTCATTTTGCCACCCCTAACAAAAAGTGGAGGGACAGCATCAAGCAGGGGCACCACCCACTGGAGGTGGTGGTGGGTCCCCCTGCTGTGGACCAGAGGCTGCAGCAGGTGGCTATGGTGAAAATAAGATGATAGCAGTCGTGACAGGTGCAGAAGTATGTGAGTCGACGACAGAGGTGGTCACGACCGTGGCTACGATTTCAGGTATAGAAGTGACAGGCCCTGCAGAAGCCTGAGAGTGTGGCACACTGAGAGGTGTGTAGGTCATGACAGGGGCTGGCCTGGGTAGAGGTGCATGAGCAAGGATCACGGGAGGTGAGCCCTGTGTCTACAGTAGATCTATAATCGCAGCCAGGTCAGCCTCGACCCTCCGCTGATAGGTTGATGTGGAACGGGCGAAGGTATCGAAATCTAGCCTAAGGCAAGAGGTAAAGTCCTCCATCGCCCTCAGATGAGCCTCAGTAGAATGGGATTCAAGGGGAGGGAGGGTACTGTGAGATACGACTCGCGTGTGGCGGCTCCCTGGAGGGGGTCCACGGTGCCTAGGCTGAAGGGTAGGAGAGTGTGGACGTGAAGGGATATCAGCTGTGGCAACTGCAGAAACATCCACAACGGAAGAATGAGCTTTCATCGACACAGAAGTGAGGACAGAAGTCGAGACGCTATCAGTGAGCACGGCTGCGGCAAGTGAGGTAGTGGAGCCGGAGATAGGTGAAAGGGACCCTATGGAGATAGGCAGGGAGGCGAGAAGGTCCCTAAATGGTGGAAGGGTGACGGATGGCTCGTGCTCCTGAAAGTCTAGAACAGAAAACTCGGGAGCAGATAAGATAGCAGTGCCCTCAGGCATGTGTATAGAAGAGATAAAGGCGGGGGTGTCGTCGCAAAAGGTGGTGACAGTCCCCGAGATCCCGAAGGTGGTGGAGGTTGTTGAATATTGGACTCCCCGGATTTGGTTTTGATGATGAGCAAACATAAATAATCCATGAACTAACAATTTGTGAGCGCAGTATTGGAGATCGTCGCCAAATTCACGAGAACATTCAACGCGACATCTCAACACTTCTCAAAACTCGTATTCTTGCCCAAAGCTTCGTTGAAGCTCTTGCGCCGTTTTGGAAGTTATGAAGATTCAATCGAAGCTCTCGAAGACCGTTTATTAAGGTTTTATTTATAGTCTTTTAAGATTCGATATATAGAATGTTAAGCCTTGAGTATATCTTACCATTCTAACTTCATAACGCTCATATCGTAGCTCTAGGATCTTAGCACAAGTTCACTCTAACTTCCTCGAAGCGTCGCGCTTCGATTCGGACTTGTTTGTGCATGTTAGTTGGTACAAGAAGAAGTACTGACCGACTAGATGGTGATCTAGTCGGTCAGCAACTCTTCTTGGACCGACTAGTTTGATTCCTTAATTTCTTGAACTTTACTGTTTACAGTTAGTCGGTCTACGTTGACTCACCGACCGACTAGTTTGTGAACTAGTCGGTCAGTGATGCTTCTTTGACCGACTAGTTGTGACTTACTGTTCATGCTAAATTTCTCCTTAGCTACTGTTTATCGTTAGTCGGTCTAAGAACGTTTGGTGACCGACTAGTTGACAATCTAGTCGGTCAACTTTTGTTCTTGGACCGACTAAGTCAACTTGTGTTTAGACTATTTCATTTTGCCTCTTAGTCGGTCTACGTTCACTGACTGACCGACTAGTTGTGAAACTAGTCGGTCAGAAAGTCTTCTTGGACCGACTAGATTTCTAGGTCTGAAATTCTCTTTCTTCTCAGTTCCTCTCTTAGTCGGTCCATGCTGTTTGACTGACCGACTAGTTGATGAACTAGTCGGTCAGTGATTGTTCTTTGACCGACTAATTCTCCCAGATTTCTATCCGTTGGAGAATGACCTAAGTTGTTTTTATGGGACCCTATAAATACGAACCTAGGTCATTTCTATCTAGGTTAGAGCTTCCATTCAGAGATTCATTGAGATCAAAAGAGATAGCCATTCTCACTCAAATCAAAAGCTCTCTTCCTCACAAGAAACCCATTCTCTCTCATTTCTAGATCTAGAATCCATCTAGAGAGAAGCTTGTTCTTGGTGAGCTCTTTAAGCTATTGCTTGATCCAAGTCTCCAAATCATTCCTAGGCACCTATTGCTGGTCATTTCCTTGGTGCTAGGTCTTGGTGACTTCATCTTCCTCAAATCCTTCATTTCACCTATTGGGTAAGAAAAACTCAAGGTATAGGATTTTGTGGTAAGTTTGCTTATTTCAATATAACTCATTTATATTGCTTGTTGATTCTCTCGGTTGTGAGAGAAGGTTGTGATCCCGGGTTGTGGGATTCACTATTGCCGTTGTTGTATGATTTGATCTTGTGAAGGTTTTTCACAAGATATTCATAGTGGAAATCTTGAGTTAGGGTTTCTAACTCAAGTATCCGGAGGGGATCCGGGTGGTTGGGACGTAGGATCACCGGGAACAAGTCGGGGAGACTTGGGTGGATCCGAACCCATTAACATCATTTGTTTGCATTGTTAATTTTGTTGTTGTCATTCAATTTAAGCTTCCGCAAATTGATTTGGTAGTTGTTTGCAATTTAATTTGGAATTATACTCCTTATTATTTTAAAGTACTATTCAACCCCCCCCCCCCCCTCTAGTACTTGTGCAGTAGCTTGTAGGGCATTACATTTGGTATCAGAGCCAGATACTTAGCTATGTCTGCCAACGACAACAAGACCGTGCGTCCACCTTCCAACTATGACACCTTCAGGAACCGAGAAGTAGCATCTTCGGTGATGGAAGGACATGTAATGCCCTACCAGCTACTGCACAAGTACTAGAGGGGGGGTGAATAGTACTTTAAAATAATAAGGCGTATTATTCCAAATTAAATTGCACACAACTACCAAGTCAATTTGCGGAAGCTTAAATTGAATGACAACAAAGAAATTAACAATGCTAACAAACGATGTTAATGGGTTCGGATCCACCCAAGTCTCCCCGACTTGTTCCCGGTGATCCTACGTCCCAACCACCCGGATCCCTTCCGGATACTTGAGTTAGAAACCCTAACTCAAGATTTCCACTATGAATATCTTGTGAAAAACCTTCACAAGATCAAATCATACATGCAATGGCAAAGTGAATCCCACAACCCGGGATCACAAACTTCTCTCACAACCGAGAGAGCCAATAAGCAATATAAAAGAGTTTAGATGAAATAAATACTCTTACCACAAAATCCTATACCTTGAGTTTTTCTTACCCAATAGGTGGAATGAAGGATTTGAGGAAGACGAAGTTATCAAACCCTAGCACCAAGGAAATGAGCAGCAATGGGTGCCTAGGGAAGATTTGGAAACTTGAATCAAGCAATAGCTTGAAGAGCTCACCAAGAACAAGCTTCTCTCTAGATCTAGAAATGAGAGAGAATGGGTTTCTTGTGAGGAAGAGAGCTTTAGATTTGAGGGAGAATAGCTATCTCTTTAGAACTCAATGAATCTCTTAATGGCAGCTCTGTTAAAGATAGAAATGACCTAGGTTCGTATTTATAGGGTCCCATAAAAACAAGTTAGGTCAATCTCCAACGGAAAGAAATCTGTGAGAATTAGTCGGTCAAAGAACACTCACTGACCGACTAGTTCATCAACTAGTCGGTCAGTCACAAAGCATGGACCGACTAAGAGCAGATCTGAGAAGAGATAGAATTTCAGACCTAGAAATCTAGTCGGTCCAAGAACACTGTCTGACCGACTAGTTTCACAACTAGTCGGTCATCCAATGAACGTAGACCGACTAAGAGGCAAAATAACATAGTCTGAAGGCAAGTTGACTTAGTCGGTCCAAGAACAAAAGTTGACCGACTAGATTGTCAACTAGTCGGTCATCAAACGTTCTTAGACCGACTAACGGTAAACAGTAGCTTAGGAGAATTTTAGAGTGAACAGTAAGTCTCAACTAGTCGGTCAAAGAAGCATCACTGACCGACTAGTTCACAAACTAGTCGGTCAGTGAGTCAACATAGACCGACTAACTGTAAACAGTAAAGAGCTAAGAATTAACTGACAGAAACTAGTCGGTCCAAGAACAATGGCCGACCGACTAGATCACCATCTAGTCGGTCAGTACTTGTTCTTGTACCAACTAACATGCACAACAAAGTCCAAATCGAAGCGCGACGCTTCGAGGAAGTTAGAGTGAACTTGTGCAAGAATCCTAGAGCTACGAAATGAGCGTAATGAAGATATAGACGTAAGATATACTCAAGGCTTAACATTCTATATATCGAAGCTAAAAGACTATAAATAAAACCTTAATAAACGGTCTTTGAGAGCTTCGATTGAATATTCATTACTTCCAAAGCGTTGCAAGAGCTTCAACGAAGCTTTAGGCTTGAATACGAGCTTTTGGAAGTGTTGAGATGTCGCTTTGAATATTCTCGTGAAATTGGCGACGATCTCCAATACTGCGCTCACAAATTGTTAGTTCATGAATTATTTATGTTTGCTCATCATCCAAAACCAAATCCGGGGAGTCCAATATTCAACAGGACATTCCTCTACGAGGCCTCCATTCTTCAACGGTACCAACTACGGGTACTGGAAATGCCGGATGGAAACCTTCCTCTGGAGTGCATCCTTATGGAGGACCACAATGAAGGAATACATAGAGCCCGAAGAAGAAGACTTTGAGAAATGGACTACCGCGGAGGTCGCCGCGGAGGTAAGCAATGCCAAGGCAATGAACGCCTTGCAATGCGCATTGGAGCCCGAGGACTTCAATAAGATATGCACATGTAAGAGTGCATATCAAATTTGGAACTCCCTCCTCATACTTCATGAAGGGACGAGTAGGGTAAGAGACTCTAAACTCGTAGTCGTAAACAAAGATTACGAAATGTTTCATATGCAACAGGGCGAGAAGATGAAAGAATATTACGCTCGCTTCGTTGACATAATAAACGAGTTAGAGGCCCTCGGCAAGTCCTACACTCAAAAGGAGAAGTGCTCAAAGCTTATTGAAGGACTTCCCTCTTCTTGGGAAAAACGTACCTTCGCCATCGAGGAAGGTAATGACATGAATAAATATACCGTAGTTCAATTAATGGGTACTTTGATGTCATACGAGGTACGCAAAGATAGCAAGGTGAAGTTACAAGAAAAGATGAAGTCCTATTTGAACCAAGACGTGCCTAAGAAAAAGGCGATTGCATTCAAGGCGGCTTCATCCACCTCTACCGATGATGAGGACTCGGAAGAAGAAATGGACATGGAATCCGTAGCTCTCATGGCAAAGAAGTTCAATCGCTTCTTCCGAAAGGGTAACTTCAAACAAAAATCTAAGTTTACCTCTACTAACGCCTCTCCACCTTTGTGCTTTAAATGCAATAAGCCAGGACACATCAAAGCGGATTGTCCTCAAAACAAGCAAAAGGAGAAGTGGAAGGCGCCGAAGTTCGACAAGTCAAAGAAGTACAAAAAGGGGTACAAAAAGGGACTTGTCGGAACAACATTCACCGACTCCGAGGATTCCTCAAGCGGAGAGTCGGATGATGAGAAAGTGGAGCAAGCGCACATGTGCTTCATGGCAAGAGAGGAGCATGATC
Source organism: Scilla litardierei (assembly GCA_030789695.1). Taxonomy (NCBI): domain Eukaryota; kingdom Viridiplantae; phylum Streptophyta; class Magnoliopsida; order Asparagales; family Asparagaceae; genus Scilla; species Scilla litardierei. The sequence goes on from CM061133.1 coordinate 20,318,477, forward strand.
AAGGATCTTCCTCCTCCGATGATAGCGACGACGAAGGCGATGAGGTAACTATGGATGACCTTAGGGATGCTAACTCTCATTTATGGTCTAAATACACTAAGTTAGTAAATAGATATACTAAAGTAAAAGATGACCTAGCTAGCATTCAAACCTCGCCTAAGACTATCGTCACCAACAACGACACCGTTGTTGAAGAGTTAAGAAATGAGATTGTTAATCTCAAATCTAAACTTGAACATGTTAGCATTGATGATCCGGAAGAACATAGGATAGCGGATTTAACTTCTCAAAACTCGACTTTGAGTATTGAGAACGAGAATCTTAAATCTCGTGTTTATGTTCTCACATCGCAAGTATCCACTTTGGATATTTCTATGCGTTCTCTCAAAGAGAAATATGAGAACACATTAGGCCGAATCAATAGATTCAATAAGGGTAAGGACCATTTGGATAAAATCCTAAGTGACTTACTTCCGGCCAATCACCACATTGGTTTGGGGTATACGATGGGATGTTCGTCCAAAGCGGCCACTACTTTTGTTAGGCCAACTTCCGGTGACTCTACGAGTGGTAGCAAACACTCTATTGGTAGTTCATCTACCAATGGTGCTTCCACCTCGTCCACACCCTCTTTTGGAAAGAAACCCACTTTGGGTGGACCTCCAAAGAAGGGGCATGCTTATATGTACACAAATATCATGCCACGTAGGAACACACGTCCTACTCCACCACCTCACACATATGATGATTTTTATGCAACACATTCTCGGGCACGTGCACACCATGTGAGACACCCTCACGCACGTGTTCCCACACATGCATATGTTCACCCACAACATCATATAAATAATTCTCGTCGTGCACCATTCCATCATGTTCCTTATGCCTATCCACGACATGCATCACGTAGAAACCAACAACGCATGCATGCACCCAATAGGATGATGGCTCCCAAAATTTTCACTATTTGGAGCCCAAAGGACACAAGCATGGACGAAAAACAAATGTATATGAATGCTTATTTTTCAGATGTTGTGCATAGTAGAAATTATGTGGGGAAGTCTAAGTCCAATTGGACTTGGCTTCCAAAGGTCTAACTTTTGAGGACCCAATGACCTTGGGTACCATGATATGAAAGTTTCTATCTTTAGGTACTCAAGGAAAAGAAAAAGAAAAGGAGCAACAAATTTAAATTTAGCTCCAAAGGGAATTGGATACTCGATAGCGGGTGTTCAAAACACATGACGGGTGACGCTCAATTGCTCTCCGGAGTGGTTCCCATTGCAAATGGAAATCGCGTCGTATTTGGAGGCAATGAGAGCGGAACAATCGTCGGTGTTGGTAAAGTGGGTAACCCTTCTAAACCCTTAATTAGTGATGTTTATCTAGTTGATGGTTTAAATCATAATCTTATTTCAATAAGTCAACTTTGTGACAAAGGTTACAAAGTTGGCTTTGCGAAAGGATTGTGTCATATTTCAAATGATAATAATAAATTATTATTTTCCGTCACACGCCATAAAGATATTTATATTTTGGATCTTCCTAAGTCATATGAACAATGTCTCGTTGCCAACACAAGTGAACAACACTTATGGCATCGACGCTTTGGACATGTGAACTTTGGAACACTTTATAAGCTTTCGAAATTAAATTCCATTAAAGGTTTTCCGAAACTCGTTTTTGAAAAGAAAAGTTTTTGTGATTTTTGTCAACGTGGCAAGCTTCCTAAATCTTCATTTAAACCTAAGAAAAGCATTTCTACGAAACGGCCACTAGAGCTATTACATCTAGATTTATTTGGGCCAACTAGAGTTGCTTCCTTAGGAAATGCAAGATATGGACTAGTCATCGTTGATGATTATTCAAGATTTACATGGGTATTTTTCTTAAGTAATAAAAATGAAGCTTTTGAAAACTTCACAATATTTGTGAAGAAAGTACAAAATCTCATCGGAACCACCATTGTCACTATTCGTAGTGATCATGGGGGTGAATTTGAGAATGAGTCTTTCTCAAATTTTTCTGATGATCTTGGAATTACTCACACGTTTTCTTTCCCTTGCGCACCTCCTCAAAATGGTGTTGTTGAGAGGAAGAATAGAACGCTTGTGGAGTGTGCTCGCACTATGCTCGAAGATAGTCAACTTGGTTATCAATTTTGGGCGGAAGCGGTACACACCGCTTGCTATGTGTTTAATAGAATACTTTTGAGGCCCGGCACCAAACAAACTTGCTATGAATTGTTGTTTGGTAGATTGCCTCAAGTTAAACATTTTCGTGTTTTCGGCGCAAAATGTTTCATTAAAAACACATATGATAATTTGGACAAGTTTGATCCGAGATCGGATGAGGGGATATTTGTTGGGTATTCCTCACGTAGCAAAGCCTACCGGATATACAACAAAAGATCCTCTACGATCGAGGAATCACTTCATGTCTCTTTTAATGAGAATTTTACTACTTCTAGAATTTCAAATGATAATGATTCTATGGATGTTTTATGTGATTCGTTTGAAAATTCTAAGTCTATTGATTCAATTGATTCTATTGAGACTAACCCGACTAATGAAGTTGTTGAGAATGTGCCTAGTGATCAAGGTATTCCCAAGCGGCTTCATACCGTTCGCGACCATCCCCATGAGCAAGTCATTGGCAATATTCATGATAGTGTCAAGACGAGATCTCAAGTCCACCACTTCGCCAATAGTGCCTTTGTCTCATCAATAGAGCCAAAGAATATAGTTGAAGCGTGCGAAGATAGTGCTTGGATCCTTGCCATGGAGGAGGAACTCATTCAATTCGAGAGGAATGAGGTATGGGAGCTTGTTCCTTTGCCATCGAAGAACCACACCGTCATAGGGACAAAGTGGATCTTCAAGAACAAATCCGACGAAAATCAAGTCGTCATCCGGAACAAAGCTCGGTTAGTTGCTCAAGGCTATCGCCAAGAGGAAGGTATCGATTTCGAAGAATCCTTCGCTCCGGTAGCTAGATTAGAATCAATTAGACTCTTATTGTCTTATGCATGCCATAAAAATTTTAAGTTATTTCAAATGGATGTTAAAAGTGCATTTTTAAACGGAGATGTTGTTGAGGAAGTTTACGTTTCTCAACCTCCGGGCTTCATAAATGAAAAATTTCCAAATCATGTTTTTAAACTAAAGAAAGCTCTTTATGGTTTGAGACAAGCTCCTCGAGCTTGGTATGATCGCCTAAAGAATTTTCTTTTGGATTTGAATTTTAAAATGGGCGAAGCCGATTCTACACTTTTTGTTAAGCATGCGAATAATGATATTTTATTAGTTCAAATTTATGTTGATGATATTATTTTCGGTGCTACTAACTTCACTCTTTGCGAAGAGTTTTCTAATGTTATGAAGGACCAATTTGAGATGAGCCACATGGGCGAACTCAAATATTTCTTAGGTCTCCAAATTCGCCAAATGAACGATGCAATCTTCATCCACCAAACGAAGTATACGGTGGAGTTGCTTAAGCGATTTGGAATGGAAAGTGCTTCCGGGAAAAAGTCTCCAATGAGCACGACTACGCATCTCGACAAGGATACGGGCGGTAAGGATGTAGACATTCGTCTATATCGAGGTATGATAGGTAGTTTACTTTATCTTACCGCAAGTAGGCCCGATATTATGTTTGCCGTATGCATATGTGCTCGTTATCAGTCTCAACCTAAGGAGTCTCACTTAGTAGCGATAAAACGTATTTTCCGTTATCTAAGTTATACACTTGATTTTGGATTACTTTATCCAAAATCTAGCACGTATGAGTTAGTCTCATACAGTGATGCCGATTATGCGGGATGCAAATCCGACAGGAAAAGTACTAGTGGCACTTGCCATTTTCTAGGAAATTCTCTTGTCTCTTGGTTTTCCAAGAAGCAAAATTCCGTATCACTTTCAACCACCGAGGCGGAATATATTGCCGCCGGTGCCGCTTGTGCCCAGGTTCTTTGGATGAGACACACTTTGAAGGATTTTGGTATTCACTATGATACTAGCCCTATCATGGTGGATAACCAAAGTGCTATCTGTCTTTCAAAGAATCCGGTGCACCATTCCCGATCAAAACACATAGATGTCCGACACCATTTCTTAGATGATCATGTTGCTAAAAGGACATCATTTTAGTGTACGTTGAAACCCAAAAGCAAATCGCCGATATTTTAACGAAACCCCTAAAGGAGGACTCCTTTGTGCGGTTGCGTCGAGAATTGGGGATTATGGGTGAATCCGAGATATAGGATTCATATTTCATTCAATTATCTTGCATGCTATTATATTTTGTGATATTTCGTTCATGCTAGATTTATTGAATTTTTGGGAATTTTATGTGATATGTTTGAATTTATGATCGAATTCGTATTTCGATGTCGTATTTAAGATTTCGACGTTTTATGGGGTAATTTAGATGACTAATGAGAGTGTTAAGATGTTTCATCCAAGTGGTTTGTGAAGAGAAATCAATTATCAATTTTTGGACTCTTCTAGTCGGTTTCAGTTCATTTGCCAACCGACTAGATGCTCATCTAGTCGGTCAGCAAGTGAACTCAGACCGACTAGATCAAGCTTTTATCTTACTCTTATCTTTTTCTTTCTTTAGTCGGTCTCAGTACACTTATCGACCGACTAGATTGAAAACTAGTCGGTCAGTGAGTATACTGCGACCGACTAAATCTAGCCCTCAAAATCCCTGTTTGCCTTTGTTTCGACTTAGTCGGTTCAAGCTCATTGACCGACCGACTAGATCGTAATCTAGTCGGTCAGTGCTTGAACTGTGACCGACTAAGTGGGTTAGGGCAAATGCGTCTTTTCGATTTCCAGACCGACTTAATCTCATTTCGTCCGACTAAAAATCATTTTAGTCGGTATTCCCTTCAGCTCCAGCCCGCAAAAACCCCAAACCCCTCCGAGCCTTTTCAACTTCCCGTCGACTCCGGCCAGTTCTCCGGCCATCCCCGCCGTCCGCCGCCGTCGACTCCTCCTCCTAGGTAAAACCCCCCTCCTCCTAGGTCTCATTTCCTATTCTAGGGTTTGCTCTCCTTGATTTCAACTTCTAGTTGCTAGGGTTTCAAATTTACCCTATGGCTTGTGTATTTCGGATTCTCTTTTCTTAGGGCTGTGTGCTAGGGTATTTGATCTCCGTCATTTGCTTGTCCTCGTCGTGCCACGACCATGGCAAAGACGCGGATCCCTATCACCTCTTCTGGGGCTTCTCCCATGACTGTAGAGCCTTCAGACCCTAGGAATCCACCTAAGCCTAAGCGTCGTGCCAAATCAACCCAAGCTTCTCCGTCTTCGCCTCCTCTGAAGAAGCAGAGGACGGCGACCGTCAAACCCAGAAAATCTAAGACCAAAAAGCCCATTCTCCACTCTCTTGCCACTCCTCCAGATTCCGACACTGAGTTTGTGCCTGAGGATGAGCCTAGCCATAGGGAACCCACTCCTCCACTTCGTCCTAGGACTCGCCACCCAAAGGGAAAGGGCCCAATGCCAGCGGGTGGTGTTGACATATCGTTGTGTCGCGACGACCCTATGTGTCTCGCGGCCTACAACCGTATTGAACACTGCCCGATGCTATTGGAGCACTACGTTCAGTTTTCGGATTTCCTTGGCCTAGCAGATCTCCTCTCCTATAGTGGTCTCCTTGATTATCTTCGCTTTGACCCCAAGGCGAATCCTAAACCTTATCCTCGCCTTGTGAAATTGTTCTATGCCAATCGTGTTCGAGGCCAGTATGATGCCAGTCACTCCATCGAGACTACTGTCTTGGGAACTCCTATAGTTCTCACGACAGAAATCTTGGGGGAGATTCTTGGCTGCTCGTCTTCTGGTCTCCTTCCTTCTGACATTTCCGTCGATGATATATCTTCCTTGGATCAGTCCGTTCTTTCTGACATCTTCCATGTGATCCCTCATGCCTTTATTGGAGTTCCTTCTAAGTCGTTCAAGCCAAATGCCTGGGTTTTGAATCTCATTCTGAAGTCGTGCTTGCTTCCCAAGTACGGCTCATCTTCACTTCCTTCCCAGCCATTCTTGAAGCTTATCTACGCTCTTTTCTTGGGTTGCGAGATTAATTGGGCTCGCGTTATACTCGATAAGATGGACTCTTTCGAGTGTATACGCAAGACCAATAAATCTGCGCATATTCCATATCCGTGTCTGCTGACCCTTGTCTTTCGTCATTTCCGAGTCCCTCTCCCTCCTGACGATGAGCGTCCCTTGGGTACTCCTCTGAACGCGACGGCCGTTAAGAAATCTCTAGCAGCGCTTCGTCACGTGCAGAGGTCTACCGCATCTGCTTCCCAGTCTACTCCCTCAGCTGCTGCTGCCTCCACTCCTCCTGCTACATTAGATGATGTCGTACGCCTTCTTCGTCGGCACGAGTCGTGTTTGGCTCGTACCGAGGAGGTCGTCTGCCGTATGGCTCAGATGATGGGGATTGATCTTCCTCCTTCAGTTTCTGAGGCCGAGGAGATGGACGATGAGGAGATTGACGAGCTTGTCACTTCCTTGGCTCGTGGCGATGAGGCCATGGCCACTGCTGCTGCTGCTGCTACCACTTCAGCTCCTGGAGATGGCACCACTTCCGGTGCTCCAGAGACTTCTGCTTCAGCACTTCAGACTTCTGAGCCTGCTGCTGTTGAGACCCCTGCTGTTGCGACCCCTGCTGTTGAGCCAGTCGTTTCCACTCCTACCCCGACGATCCCGTCTGTTGAGACACCTCTCCTCCCTGCAGAGCCTGAGTCCACTCCGTCGACTGGACCCACGGAGCCTGCAGATCCAGCCACTTCCTCGTGATTGTCTGTTTCGAGGACTCTCCACTACGCTTTGGATGATATACCTTAGTGAGAGTATTTTGGGTTTGGATGGGGTTTGAGAGTTGTTTTGATGTATTTTTGCGTTTTCTGGATGTCGGTGTTGGATATTTTGATGTACTTTGGATAATTTTGATGTTGATATTATATTTTGATGTAGATGATGATGTTGTATCAATGTTGTTATGATGGGTATGTTGCATTTGATGTATCGATATCTTTTTGGATGTACTCATGGTATTTTCATATATTTATACATCGTCGTTCTCTTTGTCTACATGGTATGAAATGTAATTTCTTCGTTCAACGCTTATGAAATGTGATTTCTTCGTTCATCGATGTAATTGTTGTGATATTAATTTCGTCATACACATTAATTCTCATTCAATGTCCATGCTATGTAAAATCGTCGCTCAACGATTGAAAATCTTGGTTAAATAGATTATATTTCTATATTTGTATAGAATTGTTTTCCATGCACATATTTAACCAAGAATATTGAATATTGGAGAGTATGTTTCATTATTCATTAAATGAAAAAATTTACCAAATATTATTTTTGATGATTTTGTTTCTCGCTTTTTGATAATGGACAATTTGGCACACCTTGATTTGATTTCATCATTTTTCCTTTGGTGTCAATTAGTTCCATCGTCATTGTCTACGACTCCCGATGTTGGATTTTCCATTTCCTAGTTGTTGTCGTTGTATGCCCCCCATTTTTGGGATAATGCCAAAGGGGGAGAGATAATGATAATAAATAGCGCAAATGAAAATTTAACTCAATTTTCAAGAATCTAGTTTGATATGTTAGATTCAGGGGGAGTTAAGATACATATAAGGATTTTCAAAATCCGATATTTCGAAAATTGATTCTCTTTATTTATCTTGCTCATCTGATTGATGCAATTCATACATATTCATTTTGGAATTAACGTGTCATCAATGCAGGGGGAGTAAGTATTTTACATTTGAATCATTATTTTTGATTATTATTTATGTTGGTTTGTCATCACCAAAAAGGGGGAGAATGTTGAATATTGGACTCCCCGGATTTGGTTTTGATGATGAGCAAACATAAATAATCCATGAACTAACAATTTGTGAGCGCAGTATTGGAGATCGTCGCCAAATTCACGAGAACATTCAAAGCGACATCTCAACACTTCTCAAAACTCGTATTCTTTCCCAAAGCTTCGTTGAAGCTCTTGCGCCGTTTTGGAAGTTATGAAGATTCAATCGAAGCTCTCGAAGACCGTTTATTAAGGTTTTATTTATAGTCTTTTAAGCTTCGATATATAGAATGTTAAGCCTTGAGTATATCTTACCATTCTAACTTCATAACGCTCATATCGTAGCTCTAGGATCTTAGCACAAGTTCACTCTAACTTCCTCGAAGCGTCGCGCTTCGATTCGGACTTGTTTGTGCATGTTAGTTGGTACAAGAAGAAGTACTGACCGACTAGATGGTGATCTAGTCGGTCAGCAACTCTTCTTGGACCGACTAGTTTGATTCCTTAATTTCTTGGACTTTACTGTTTACAGTTAGTCGGTCTACGTTGACTCACCGACCGACTAGTTTGTGAACTAGTCGGTCAGTGATGCTTCTTTGACCGACTAGTTGTGACTTACTGTTCATGCTAAATTTCTCCTTAGCTACTGTTTATCGTTAGTCGGTCTAAGAACGTTTGGTGACCGACTAGTTGACAATCTAGTCGGTCAACTTTTGTTCTTGGACCGACTAAGTCAACTTGTGTTCAGACTATTTCATTTTGCCTCTTAGTCGGTCTACGTTCACTGACTGACCGACTAGTTGTGAAACTAGTCGGTCAGAAAGTCTTCTTGGACCGACTAGATTTCTAGGTCTGAAATTCTCTTTCTTCTCAGTTCCTCTCTTAGTCGGTCCATGCTGTTTGACTGACCGACTAGTTGATGAACTAGTCGGTCAGTGATTGTTCTTTGACCGACTAATTCTCCCAGATTTCTATCCGTTGGAGAATGACCTAAGTTGTTTTTATGGGACCCTATAAATACGAACCTAGGTCATTTCTATCTAGGTTAGAGCTTCCATTCAGAGATTCATTGAGATCAAAAGAGATAGCCATTCTCACTCAAATCAAAAGCTCTCTTCCTCACAAGAAACCCATTCTCTCTCATTTTTAGATCTAGAATCCATCTAGAGAGAAGCTTGTTCTTGGTGAGCTCTTCAAGCTATTGCTTGATCCAAGTCTCCAAATCATTCCTAGGCACCTATTGCTGGTCATTTCCTTGGTGCTAGGTCTTGGTGACTTCATCTTCCTCAAATCCTTCATTTCACCTATTGGGTAAGAAAAACTCAAGGTATAGGATTTTGTGGTAAGTTTGCTTATTTCAATATAACTCATTTATATTGCTTGTTGATTCTCTCGGTTGTGAGAGAAGGTTGTGATCCCGGGTTGTGGGATTCACTATTGCCGTTGTTGTATGATTTGATCTTGTGAAGGTTTTTCACAAGATATTCATAGTGGAAATCTTGAGTTAGGGTTTCTAACTCAAGTATCCGGAGGGGATCCGGGTGGTTGGGACGTAGGATCACCGGGAACAAGTCGGGGAGACTTGGGTGGATCCGAACCCATTAACATCATTTGTTTGCATTGTTAATTTTGTTGTTGTCATTCAATTTAAGCTTCCGCAAATTGATTTGGTAGTTGTTTGCAATTTAATTTGGAATTATACTCCTTATTATTTTAAAGTACTATTCACCCCCCCCCCCCCCTCTAGTACTTGTGCAGTAGCTTGTAGGGCATTACAGAGGTGGTAGAGACAGTGGTGGAAGAGGAAGTGCCTCCTGGTGGTGGTGGGTGCACGGGCAGAGCTGGAAGGGCGGCCACAATGGCTGCCAGGTCGTGCTCCTTATCCTTCGAGGAGCGGGGCACCCGGTCGTCGGCGACTGCCTCGACGGGGACTCCGGGGGCTCGAGTACGTGGAGTGCTGGAAGTGGGTGGACCCGATCTATCATCTAGCTCTGCTGGACAGGCACTATGGTGGTGAGGTGAGGGGCGGGAAGGACAAGGTGGTGTGTGTGATGGGTGCCTACTAGATAGGTCCAGTGACGGGCTCCATAAGGTCTAATGACGTGCATGTGCTCAAGCACACCTAAAGTCAAGCGCGTGGGGCCAGGAGGGGTCACAAGATCATCTGAAAGATCGATACCTAGAATCCGTGCAAAAATGGTGAAGAATCTGCCGCAGCATATATTGGTGGAGTAGTGAGTGTGGGCGGTTTGCAAAAGGCGATAACACAGCGAGTGGGCTGTGTCAGAAAGTACAAAAGGGCGAGGGGAGCCGTCGAGATGGAAGCACATAGGTCGGGTCATTCCCATAAGATGGGAAAGCTCAGGTAGAGACATGGTCCCGACCTCCGGCCTACAAAAAATGGTGGTGGCGAGGTGTCGCTGCGTGTAGCGATGGCAAAGATGCACAATGCATGATGCCTTCGCCCGGCAGGGGGCGGTAGTGGTCTAGACCGGAAATGCGATGTCAGAAAGTGGAGGCATCGAAACTAGAAAGCTCGTAGTCTGGGGAGAATGCAGCTCAGGGGTTAGGGACGGCTGGGAAACGGAAGTGGGAGCATATCATGGCGTATGTGATCATGAAGTCGTGATCCAGCAGCTGGAAGATAATGCCATCGCCCGCCTGGGTGCGGGTGATGGAACTCTATGCCTCCAGAGTGAGGCGTGTGTAGGTGGGTGCGTGGACAGCCATAAGTCGCTCAAAACCGATAGTACGGTATAGCCAATGGACTCCCTGCATGAGTACACGGCGTCGGAGGGTGGGGACGTCGATAAACTGTGTAGGAATGAGTCTCCTCTGCAAGAGGGCTATGAATCGGTCTCGGTGGGTATCGTCCCTAAATGTGATGCCGAATGTCCGCACACATGATGGTAGAGCGGCGGGAACGACGGGAGGTGCAGGAGGGGCGGGAAGTGCAGTAGTGGGGATAGTGGTGGAAGAGTCGGGGACGTGTGTGTGACGTGGGGGAGAAGAATCGGACGTGGACGAGGGATCGCCCGCGTGCTCCTCCTCGGAGATGGGGGTAGTAGCACGGTGGAAGCAGCGTGAGGGTCGAGAAGAGGAGGTGCCAGTGTCCTTCCTCTTCCCATGACGTGGGGGTGTGGGACCCCCTCTAGTGCGAGGCATCATGAAAAAGGCAAGCTGAAGTGTCGGTATAAAAGTAAAGAGTGTAAGAGTGTACCGACGAGGCAATAGCTGCGATAATATTGTAGCAGGTATGGGACTGCTGCTGATCAGAGGTCTCCCCCAAGCAGATCTGGGACGTGTCCTCTGATGTAGGTGAAACGTACATGAAATAGAATAAAATATAATGTCAGGGGATGAATGAGAAATAAGTAAGGGGAAGTGTGTCGTTGCTCGACCGAGCACAATCGTTGCTCAGTCGAGTAACGTAGGGTAGGGTTGGTGTGCGTAGGGTTGCTCGACCGAGCAGCAGTAGTGCTCGGTCGAGTAGGTCGGAATAGGAGGGTGGGTGTATTGACCGAGCACTGATTGTGCTCGATCGAGCAGTGTCGATGGGGAGTGGGGGCGGCTAAGTTCCCGGTCGAGCACCATTCGTGCTCGATGGAGCAGATGGGGGTGCCCTAGGGGATTTTAGGAGGGTGGGTGTATTGACCGAGCACTGATTGTGCTCGATCGAGCAGTGTCGATGGGGAGTGGGGTGGCTAAGTTCCCGGTCGAGCACCATTCGTGCTCGATGGAGCAGATGGGGGTGCCCTAGGGGATTTTAGGGGATTCTAGGGGCTGGAGCGGTGGCGGGGTGGTTCGATATGAGAGGGGTGTATGGGGGGAGGCTGTTTCAAGAGGAGAGGGGTGGAGGGGGCGAGGTAATGGGGGAAAGAGCCGGGTGGTGCTGACGACGTTGCTCTGATGATTCGAAGGGGGGAATAGGGGGAGGAGAAAAAAAGAGGGAGAAAGCGACAGAGAGTGTGGAGAGGGCGAACAGGAACGGTGGAGCGGTCGGCGGTGCGGACGGCAAAGGGGAAGGCGTCGACAGCGGTGCGGGTCGAGTAGGATAGGGGGCTGGGTGCCCGGGCAAAGGGGATTTGTGAAAGTGAGAAAATTTAGGGCTTAATGGACTCGATTTGGGTTTTAATAGCTTGACTCGATCGGAACGTGGGGCCCGCAACATTAAGGGTAACGCGACTCGACCGAGCAGCATAACTGCTCGGTCAAGTCAGACAAAAATTAATAAAAATTTTAGAACACTCCCTCGTCTACTCGATCAAGTAAGGTCTGCTCGGTTGAGTTAGAAGACCATGCTGCCGTTGTTTCATATCTTCCCTTTTGTTCGGTCGAGCACGTGACTGCTCGATCGAGTAGGTGTCTACTCAGACTGAGTAGAGGCTACTCGGACCGTGTAGGCAGAACGTTGTTTTTCCAAAATTTCCATGTGCCTTCTTCAGCTTGATCGAGCAGATGGTCTACTCGGTCGAGCAAGGTACTACTCGACCGAGTAGATGCTGCTCGGGCCGTGTAGACGGAGCGACTTTTTTCTTTGGTTTTCGTGTGCCTGCGCTACTCGACTGAGCACGTGGCTGCTCGGTCGAGTCACATCTAACACTTTTGCTCCTCTATCAGCTGCTCTCCTCCCAGCTTCCTTCCATTCAAAACATCGATTTCCGTGCTCTCCTTAGCGTTCAACCTGTAGAAAGGAAGCACCTATCAAATTTTTATAGTTTTGCATTTTTAAGAAATAGAAAGCCTTTTTATGTGGTTTCCTGGATTAGATAAAGCAAAAACAAAAATTGAGAAAGATAATCTAAAATATAAGAGATCGGGTTGCCTCCCGATAAGCGCTCGTTTTGAGTCATGAGCTTGACTCCCTCAAGTTCTTCAATTGTTATTCTGCGTGTATGAGATGCGCGCATCATACTTGCCAACGATACCGTGCGGTGGTATTTGGCGTGCTCCATCTTCATAGTTTTTCTCGGCTACGTGATTGATGGCTTCTGACTTCTTGTGGTGTACAGAGTTGTCTATGGGCTCCGCATCAAGCACACGAAGATAGGCGGCAACCGCCTTGTAGTAAATGAGGTCGCCATTGTAATCAACACCCCTTCTCATCGGGTCCTTCATGACCCCCTCAGTGGTATACTCTCCTATGGCTTCTTCTTCTAGGAGCTCCAAATAACTAGCTCCTTCTCCACAGATATGCTGCCTCATAGACTTTTGCAACCGGAATTGGGCTTCAATATTACCCACATTCATTGATAGAGTCCCTTCACGAACATCAATAAGAGCGGCCAAGTATGAGCTGGGAACTTCGTCCTTCCGACATATTCATGATGACAAAATCCACCGGCACACACAATCCGGGAGGTATTTGCAAAATGATGTCTCTGGCAATGCCTACCGGATACGTGATCGAGTGATCTGCCAGCTGTATTGACATGTTTGTGGGCTCCAGCTCACTTCCAGTTTGTAGTCTTTCAAATATGGAGAGCGGCATCAAGCTGATGCTCGTTCCCAAGTCGACCAGAGCACGGTTGATAGATGTACCTCCTATAGGGCATGGGACTGTGAAGCTTCTCTGATCCGGTAGCTTCCTCGGGAGATGGTTCTTTATGATGGAGGTAGAGTCCTCCATAAGCTTTATTTCCTCGTGCTTCCGCTTCCCGGTAATAAGGTCTTTCAGAAACTTCACATAGATAGGAAATTCTGTAATGGCATACATAAAGGGGATGTTAAGCTGGATGCCCTTCAGAAGTTCTGTGAACTTTGAATACTTCTTCTCCATTCTAGCCAAAGCTAGCCTTTGTGGATACGACGGAGGGGGTCGGCTTCACTTGTCCTTTGCAGCATTCTTAGAAGATGGCTTACCGAAACTAGTTGCATCTTCCCTTGGTGCCGGTGTGACGGTGGGTATGGTGGAAGGTGGATCCGCTCTATCTCCTTTCACTATAGGCTCATCTGTAGCTTCTTCCTCATCATTGCCCACAATGGCATCCTCAATTATGTCTTGTTCTTTGTTTGAGACCGGCACCATCACAGCTTCAGTTGTCAGTCCTCCACGCGTGGTAACGGAGACCACGGCATTAGCTTGAGCCCTTGGATTCAGCTCCGGTTGCGAAGGCAACCTCCCTTGATTCTTAAGTAACTGGGACATCTGACCACTCAGCTCATCAAGCGACGTGTTTATGTTCTTGAATTGGGTAAACGTGTCTTGGTTGAACCTGACTTGTCCGCTCATAAACGTTTCTAATGTGATCTCCAGATTGGAATGCGGTGGCGTTGGAGCATAGCCTTGTTGGGACGGGTGATTATATTGGTAGCCCGATGGTCGATACGGCCCAGCTGGCCTAAATCCGCTCTGCTGTTATTGTGGTGGCTGTCCTTGTTGTTGTTGAGGAGGGGGCAGTGGCCTCTGAAACTGTGGAGGTTGCATCCCTCCACTTGGATTCCCGTAAGACAATCCGGGGTGATTCCTTGCGGCCGGATGTTGCCACTGAGTTCGCCCATCCCCTTGGACATACTGTACCGACTCAGATGATTCGGCTCCGTCATAGTGTACCTCATAGTTATGGCGCCATAAACTTGATCGATCAGAAATGTAACTCTAGAGCAACCTAGTTATGGCACGAATTACATGGAGATAGATCCCCGGCAACAGCGCCATAAACTTGATCGACCCGGAGTTAACTCTGAAACGTTGTTGTCTAACCGCAAGCGCACGGTATAGTGGCAAGCGGGTATCGAACACAGGGAAGCGGTGCTATACTACCTATCTACTCCTAGTTTGGGTTAGACTTGCAGATTTATTGGTGGATGTGGAGTATGGAGGGTTGTAATGGCGATGGATGCGAAGGTTGTGTCACTCAACGTCACAAACGAGGGATTCCACACAAAGAACAAAAGGAATAAAATATAAAAGATTAGGGCTTTAGGACTCACCACTAGGACCATCGGATGTCGACGCTAGGCTAGGATTCTTACATTGCATTGGGTTTATGGGGATGGTCTCTCAGCTCATACCACTCTTGTGGGTTAGAGCATTGAGGTACTTCGGTGGCTCTCATTGACGCAATGGCGGTAGCTGTCAATGTAGTGATTTAGTTCGTCGGTGGATCCCCTCAAGGCACGAGCCGGGCATGGTCACGAGCCTTAGTTGAATCCACTAACTCCCTATTTAAATCGCAAGGATACTCCTTAAGCTCATCAATTCCACTGACAGCGGGCACGATCTTAGTACGAGTTCTCCTAGGGATTTGGATGGATCGACCAAAATACAACCCCTTTTATATCCAACGCATCATAAAAATCCTATCTTTGCATCTAGATCCTAAAATCCTAGTGCTAATCCATTAGCCCTAGAAAAGATTTTTCAAACATAGCAAACATTATGAAAAACAATTGAGATCATTGCAAGCATCATAGAAAAACAATAATAAGAACTAAAATAAAATTAAAGAGATAAAATACTTAGCTTGATATAAGAGGAGGGGCCTATGGCGTAGCCAAACTCCCAAAAGATCATCTCTAAAACTCTCTAAGAAAGATCTAAGCTCCCAAAAAAGTTTATCCGGTCCTCCCCCTTTATGACGGTTACCATTCAAATATATATCCCCCTCTAAACCCTAGCAAACAACCGAAAAATCCCCCTCAAAATCGTGACCAAACCCAAATCTGGACGCAACTTAAGTTCTGGGCCCACGGCGACTCGGGTTGAGTAGCCCCATGCTCGGTCGAGTTAGGGGTAGGGCAGAAATCCCTCCAAAAACGTTGCTCTGCCTACTCAGACCGAGTAGGGTCTTGCTCGATCGAGTAGATAGCTGCTCGGTCGAGTATGTAGCTGCTCGGTCGAGTCGTCAGGAAGTCTGGATGCTTCCCCCAAAACCACGCTCTGCCTGCTCGGACCGAGTAGGGTTTGCTCGGTCGAGTAGGTAGATGCTCGGTCGAGTAGGTAGCTGCTTGGTCGAGTTGTCACTCTGCTCGGTCGAGTAGGTGGCTGCTCGATCGAGTAGGTGGTCGAAAACAGATTTCAGCACTGCAGCGTCAGCTTGCAGAAATTCTCCAGAGCTCACCCGACCTTCGATTGGCGCATTCTTGGTGGCATTGGAACCGTCTTGAAGTCTACTATCTGGGTAAAACATCATAAAAATACTGAAAAATCCTAGGTGATAGCAAATTTGAAAAGAGTGCACAGCTGTCTTGTTTCCAGCACTTTGGGTCGCTCGATTCCTTCGCCGCATCATAGCTCGATCGAGCACTATGGAGTCCATGAGTCATGGTATTATAGAACCATGCTTTCTTCATTCTCATCTTCTCTACTCCTCTCTTGCCCCTTCCTTGGTCCTCAGCAGCATTGAGTCACCGAACGCAGCGCCTCAGGAGTTTCGGTGTCAAGCACGGGCTCTCTCCTCCAATATACTCCAAATTGCTCGATATTCCTTGAAATGCAACCAAACGCTCTTAAAGTACAATAGTTCCAATTATGATGTGTGTAAAAGCGTATGAAATATGTAATTAAGCAGTCATTTTGACGTGTAATCATATAGATAAAACGTGGAATATAATGACACATCAAATCCCCCAAGCTTGCCTCTTACTCGTCCTCGAGTAAGACTAGTAAAAAGCTAACACGTGAGAGGGATCAATGGAGATGTGAGGCGGTGGCGTATAATGGAGACAAGGGGTTCAATCTTAAATTCAGAAAATACAAGAACCCAAGGTATGCAAGATCTCGTGAACACACGTCAATATGAAATTAGAACACCTATACACAACAAATACTTAAATCTCGCTCAATTTAAAATAACGTGGATTTCAATAAATGTAGTGAACTTGATAAGCGATAAAATGAGAGTAGAGTTATATCATATCATAGTTTATCATGCAATATACTAAGTTCACAGAAATGATACCAATGTCCCAACTCATTCTCTAAGCAGTATAATATGTCATGATCAAACATTTTCAAGCATGTGTGGTATTTTTTTTATACCTCATGGAATGAATTTAGCAAATTCAATCAAGGTAAGGCATCACCACACTACGACCGAAATGTAACTATGATGGAGCCATAAACTTGATCGATCCGAAATGTAACTCTAGAGCAACCTAGTTATGGCACGAATTACACGGAGATAAATCCCCGACAACGACACCAAAAACTTGACGCACCCTGAACTTACACCTAAATTCCACATAGCGGTGTCACGGTCGCTAGGCGTAGTATGGTTCCTAGGTGTCAGCTCTGGGCTCTATCCGCAAGCGGACAGTGTCAAATTATAGTACATAAGATTGTCGAATCCCACAGGGACAGTGACAGTGTATTGAGGTCTCGGATTATCTTTAGATCTCAGAGCAAGATAGCAGTCGGTTTAAGAAGATTGGTTGTGATGGTATTGTAGGTTCGATAATAAAAGAAGCTAGGGCCTTAGGAATCACCGCCAAGACCGTCGGAGATTGATGTTAGAATGGGATCTTTACGTTGCATTGGATTTAGGGGGTAGATCTCTCAACTCATACCACTCTCGTGGGTTAGAATTTCGAGGTATCTCGGTGGCTCTCATTGATGCAATGGCGGTAGCCATCAATGAAGCGGTATAGTTTGTCGGTGGATCTCCTCAATGTACGAGCCGGGCATGGTCACGAGCCTTAGTTGGATCCACTAATTCCCTATTTAAATCCCAAAGATACTCCTTAAGCTCATCAATTTCACCGACTGTGGGCATGATCTCAGTACGAGTTCTCCTAGAGATTCGGATGGATCGACCGAAATACTCCCCTTTATTTCCAATACAACCTAGAGATCCAGGTCTACATCTCTTTCCTAGAGACTTAGTGCTAACCCATCAACCCTAAGGGAGACTACTCACACATATCGATAACGATGAATAAAATGCAATTTTTATCGAAGAAAACATCGTAGCAATTGAATCAAGGAGAAATAAATAACTTACGTACCGAAAACGAGGAAGAACAATAGCCAATAGATTTCCCAAGAACTTTCACACAGATTCCAAGATGAAATAAATATAAAAAGTTAATCTTTTCTCCAAAAAACAATACAAATCTCCAAACCTAGATCTAGATCTAGATCTACAAAATGTTTTTGATCACATCTCTCCAGCTCAATTCAAAAACAGCACGTCCCTCCTCCAAGCTCTCTCCTCTCCTTAGTCTAAACATCGCTTTAATGCGTCGGTCTGGGGCCCACCAAAACATTCCGAAATTATCCCGCATGTCGTCAACCGAGTCAGTGACTCGGTCGAGCAGAAGCTTGCTCGGTCGAGCAGGCGCATTCACTGCTCTTTGCTAGGGTGAAGGGATCTGGGCTACTCGGTCAAGCAGCCCGCTTGCTCGGTCAAGTCTGTCAGTGGATCGGGCTCCTTCAAAAATGTCGCTCTGCCTACTCGGCCCGAGTAGGCCTTGCTCGGTCGAGTAGTCCACTGGCTCGGTTGAGCAAATCCTGCTCGGTCGAGCAGGATGTTGATGGGATGGACTTTGAAAATATAAATGGCTCGACCGAGTCACCACGCTACTCGGTCGAGTAGGATGCGCTCGTGTATCAGCTGCTGGGCTTCGTGTATCAGCTCGATCGAGCAGCCTACGCTGCTCGATCGAGTCGCCTGGGAAAATCCAGAACAGCTCCTCTCAGGTCCTCCTCCACTCCTCCCATAAGCTTCCGAACCTCGGTGAACTCCTGTAGAGCCTCGCCAACGGGCTCACGGGCATGCTGGATGTGTCCATATCCAAAAGTGGTTCCGAATTGCTCCAAAATCTCTGAAAATCCACAAAACTCTACGAAACTCAAATATGGCGTTAGAATTGTAGTATCGTAAGAAAATGCGGTATTTTGACGCGGATATGACATGAAATGCAATGGAATGATGCTATGAAAAGATAGAAAATATTGACACATCAATGACCTACGGTAGTAGCATCAATGAGAGCCATTAAATCACAGATCGAAGCTCTAACCCACAGTGGTGGCGTGAGTAGAGATTGAGAATAATTGTTGGTTGTAATGCGCAGATCGTGTGTAAGGCCATCCACGATGGTGGGGCTAAGCATGGGATACGTTAGACGAGTGGCATAACGGTAGTTAGCCATGAGTTCTACATTTTAGATGCGACAATCTCGCCCTAATAAAGCCAATTCAACGTAGAAATTGTAACCTAGCATTGACATGCTATGATCCTAGTGGTGACTCATATTGCCCTAATTTTTATTCTTTTGTTAATTGAAATAATAACCATTCGTGACAATATTTCTGAGTATGCCAAAGTAGAATTGTTCTGAGACTTTGAATAGATCCAAGACTATATAAGCATTTATCTCCTTGTGGGTTCGACATTTTTCTGTATTACAAAGCATTGACATCGTGCACTTGCGGTAAGTTTCCGGAGTTAAATCCGAAGCGCATCATCTGATGAGTCGATAATATGTTGTACGTGCTCTTTACTTCGATGCCACTATCATGGATCACCTAGTGAGCAATATAGTGGCGTAACGAACGACTAAGATTGGTGCCACTATCGTGGGTCACCGCACCTAGATTAACGACGTTACAACTTTATTCGGACGTGAAATGAGCTCTCAAGACTAGTGCCACTATCATGGATCACCGCGTCTATCGAATTCCCATAACCCCCGCTGATAGCAAACCACAACATAACTCTACGGCTCCCTCGATTCCTAGCTACGTTGTAGCAGCGCCAATATCTTGGATCGCTATCGATGCCACCTTCGTGGATCATCTCGCTAAGAAATACCCATGATTATTGGGTTTATCCTAGGGTAAGTCATCAACAACCAAGAGTTGTCAATTCAAGGGTTCTAGGGTTGTCGATTCCTAGAACCGATTGTGGTTAAATCCCTTCCCTAGTCTAAGTTCACATCATTCAAAGAACCCCCAAAAATCGAGATGTGTTTGGTGCCAATATCTTGGATCATCATTCACATCAAAATGATGCCCTAGCATTATGATTTAACCTAGCCCTAGCATGCAAATCTACTCAAGCATGGAGATAATCATAGCAAAAACAATACTAATCATCACAGTCATAGAAAGATATACAATGGAATCAAAGAACAAAATTCAAATAGAAATACTTAGCTTAATGGAAGAACTCTAATACAAATCTCCAAGGAGGGGGCCTAGGACATGGCCCGATCTCCAAAACAATCTCCAAGAACCCTCAAAATGCACCCTCGAACTAACCTAATTTCTTACTAGAATGAGAGAATGGAATCTCCAAATGATTGCGGCCGAAAAGCGAAAATAAAACTCAGCTCCAATTGATAATGAACCTAGGGTAGTCATTAAGTTTATATATGTTGGGTTTTATAGACCCTCAGGGCACAAATCTATGCCCCTTATAAGTCGGACGGACTATAGATTGAAAAGAATGCAACGGAAAAAATTTATTCGTTAAAATATTTTAACGAAGCCGTAAGGTTCAATACCCTTAGCCAGGATCTTTGCCGACTTGGGGTGGATCTGACCACCCGAAGAAGGATCTAAACTACTGCGATTAAATTAAAGGAAAGCTAATTAAATTCACATACCCGTAACCTTGCCTTGGTTCAGGCAAGGTGTACAACACCGTCTTCCGAGCCGCTCCCCTTTCCGCGTCGAACCGCTCATCGAACCGCTTCGCGTCCCGAGGCGAGTAATTCTCTTGTCACCGAGCCAACCACGCGTCGAAGAAAGTTTCACCCGAGCGCGATCCTTCGCCAAGATTTCGGATCGGATCTGAACCCCTCGTGGCTTTGCTAGAGCCCTTCAGGAGTATAACAGAAATTATAGGGAGAATAGAATATTTAATTTAAGCCTAGATCCGAGCGTGCTCCAACATTTTTGGGAGCCGCTCAGATCTAGAGCTTGGGACGAGTTTTGAGGATGAGAGCAGAACCCTATTTATATAGGCGGCTAACCCCTCCCCTTTACTCCACTTCCGATGTGGCACTAAAGTTTTGGAGTTAAATAATTCAAGTTAGTTTGCCTTTCACAAAGGCCAAACTTTCATGAATTTTAACTCCCTCACCGTTGAGCTTCACGATTGATACAACCTATCAAATCGAAGGGCATTCAATGGTGAACGCGTAGGAAAAAATGGTGAGTCAATCGGAGTCCGTTTGACCCCTCAATTGTGTGTCCAAAGTTCAGCCCAGATCTGTATTTTCGCACAACAAAACAGTCGCCGGCCAGAAAAGGGGTTTAGGGTTCAGAACCCAAGTCATAGGGCCCACAGAGTGGGCCACACGTGTTTGACCCAGCACGCCTGAGGTACGTGCCAATTGCACGCACCCCAGAGGGTGCATGGCGCCCTCTGGGCGCGCGCGCCCTCAAATTGTCAGCTGGCGCCCATAAAATTGTGGGCGCCAGTCAAATTAATTTGCCCGGCCCTTTTGGGCCAGGCCAAATGCTGGCAACCCCCCACCCTTTTTTTCTCAAAACAGCAAAAAAACTTCGGGCCTGGTTCCATTTGGGCTTCTATTTAAAACCACTTTTAAATAGACTTACTGGCTCGTTTGGACTCCGTTTTTGACGCGGTTTGAACCTGCGTGTAGAGAGGGACGATCCAGTCATTCAGGTAACCTTTACAACGCATTTATTATATTAAATATTGTCATAAAAAATTTACGACACATTTAACCCCACTTGCATCATATGCATACTAGTCCTTATCTAAGCTTAAAAATTCATTTGCATTAAATACAAATGATTCGAGGGCATACATCCCTCAACATCTCCCACTTACACTCAGAATCATTTATCCCGAATGCAGAGCTAACTACAAACTCTTTGCAGTTTTTATCCCTTGCACCAAATGCACATTCTCCTTAATGTTTCTACCTATTACTAGACGAAGGTCGCACTCTATGTGAGACCCTACAGCCAGACCCTACTACAGGTTGGGCTCGAAGCCCCATACGGCAGTGACCACAAGCAGCAATTGTCATCCCTGTTTCAGAATCATACTTATGTGGTTAACTCATCGACATGAGTATTGTCGGGACCACCCTGACTGTGTCTGTGATGAATTCCGCGGTTTAAGTCGCTTCGTCAAAACTATATTGTTTAATTCAAGTCTAGGGTATGGTCAAACTGTCAACCCCAATAACTCGAATCCGGTTAGTTTATATCGATCTTTAGTCAAATAATGTTGGACTTCTTCCAACATACTCAGGCCAGAGTTTTCACTAAAGAACGAACTAACTCTACGACACTAACTCCCATTGACCGGGAGAGACGAATCCTCTCTTGGTCATTACTTTCCTCGTACGCTTCAAACGTCACCCAACGAAAGAATTTTCAACAGGCCTTGCCTCAAAGCTAGGTCAGTGATCTAAGTGACATTGTTCACGCACAGGTTCATATAATGACCTCAATTCAAAAGACCAACTAGCCTATCATCACTAAGAGTTATCATTGACAGGTTGGTCAATATAACCATATGATAACTCTTGTGGGTCGTTCAGTGAACTCATTCTCCATTGAGCACCTGTGTCTCGTCTCTGACTTCGCCAAATCGAACGACCATGAGATCATCGTCACCACTATATGGCAAAGACTAAGATACATTGGTCTATCTGATGTTTCGATATCCTTTTCTTGAAACATCTACGATCACGAACCCTTTTAGACTTATGCTACATACTGTCAAGCATTTCTCCATGATCGAGATACTCATCTCGATACATGTTTGACCTTGCATTAAGTTTCAGGACTTTACCTAAGTTAATATTTAATGAAAACTACATTATGGTTAACTTCGATAAATTTTTACCAAACAGCTTACGGTTATTTTGAACAAGATATTTGTACAATATACAGAGATGTATGCCTCGAGGGCATACATCTCCAAACATCTCCCACTTGTAGTCAGGCCCATTTATCCCAGTTTCTCATACCGTATTTACACATAAGTCTTTCCAGACTTCACATGTTAGAGCCTTCGTGAGTGGATCTGCTAAAACGTCTACTGTATAGACTTAAAGGGGTTTCTATGTTTATCTTAGACCATTCATTTGGATCTCATCCAAATAATTCCGTTGGTCCTTTGGAATCCATTTAATTTTCCTGGATCTCATCCTGCTTATCGTTCCTTATGATAACAATTTTAATAAGTTACTGGTCTATTGTGGATGGTTCATATTCAAAAGTGTCAAACTCTTTTGACCACAAAATATGTTCCACCCCTTGATGCCTCGCATGTGTTTTATTCGCTCCCACTGACCTTGAAAACTCTCTGGCCAATTCATACAAGTTCGTTTTTCTACATCATATTTAGATAACGGACTATAAATGAATGCTCCAGTTTTCATGTTCATCATGAGCATTTACATCGAGATCGGTCCGAGTAGATCTATACAAATCTGTTGGTGAGACAGTTTCATTGTAATTCGTTTATAGGAGTTAGGATGAAAACCGTTCTCAACCAACGTAAGTTGTACTTCACTACTTTCTTCTGCACCAATCTTCTAACTTGAAGATTTTTCTTGCAGAAAATAAGAAACATTTTCTTTGGGCCCGTAAACTAAAGTCCATACTTTATATACGTGCACGGACCTATTGCATCAAGTTGTTAATCATAGTCTATACTCTGATTTTATCCTGGAAGTTGACTAGGCCATCATCAATTACGATGTCCAACTCGACTCTTCGTCTCACAAGACTCGAGTAATATTTTAACTTCCTAATAATTGATTTAACGATTATCTTATTGATATGTTCCTCATAGAACCTTATCAAACCCTAAGCATTACTATCTGGAACTTAACCTAGAGGTAGGATCGTGACTCAGTCACTTTGCCATGAGTCGCACTATATCTAACAAAATGCAATTCATTCTCTCTAATACATCCAATATGTTAAGATACTTGACCTGAGAGAAAATCACATTTTCTTTTAATTTATGCAAGATATATACAGCTAAGTATTCGAATTTTCGATATAATCGAATTAGTTCAAATACTTCTGTGTTTTGTTCTCTATTTTATCAGACTTGTGTTTCATCAAGAACATGTGTCTTAATAAAATAAGAATAACTTATTCTGGCTAATCTAGACTCGAGTACATCAGTATGTACTAGACTGAGTTCAACAACTCATTTTCCCACTGTCTTACAGAAGGAGTTTCAGCCATCATGCTTTTGAGAATAAGGTTCACAAGTGTCCGTAGACTTCATAATGCGAGAGGTCAGACCCCTCTTTATGTGACTTGTGAAGCTTAGTCTCTTTGGTACGGCCTAGTCTATTTTGCCATATAAGTTTATTACTATCTTGCGTTTTCATATATTAACATTTGATATATTATAGTTATTACAAATTACTAACACAAAACATTGTTTCAGAAGCAAGGTGACGAGATTCGTCAAATATGTGTTTTGTATAACAATTACTTTGAAATCATGACATCAAATATGTCACATTTTCAATTCCTCCTACTGACGCCTTTACTAATGATAAATAAAACTATCTTTCTCAATTTGACTTTTCCTTTAGTGCCTTCTTCCTTTTCTAAATCTCATTTAGATATTAAACGTCTCAACAAAATTTAATAGCTATGCAAGCATCTCATGTATCCAAACGGCTAAGCTTCGCAACCTTGGGTGTAGCTCAACAAGTTGCTCGTCTCAAGATCCGGTTGGGATACATGGTTTTGCACCGCTCATGTATTCATATTCGATTCAAATAAGTTTGATCGAATTTTTGAACCTTACAGATCGAACCTGCTTTCCATACAACCTTGAGTGTAGCTCAACAAATTGTATGGAGAAACTTGCTTTTGAACATCGATATGTTCGAGCTGCTCCATATAGAGGCGAGTGACATGTAGCATGCATTTATTTTGTTGGAATCAGAACTTAATGAAATCATATTCCTTAAGTCTGTCCTTCAGAAGGTTATTTTAATGTCAATGAGAATATAGTTTATTTTATCAATTAGAATTTAACTTGATATTCCATTAATCAACCTATTCGACCATTTAACTTATTCTGTTAGAATATTATATTTTTGATTCCATTGGTAAACTTAGAACTTGCCCTAGTTTAGCATATGTTCAATATTAAATATAGATAGAATGACTTTTATCTAACTATATCCTCCCACTATTTTTGCGATCATTCTAAGCCTTAATAATGAACGATTTAATTAAAATTAAATATAATGGGAAAGGGACCCGACCACCCTGAGTCTCACAACCTTGAGTTGACTCAACAAGTTGCTTAACTCTGCGATCGGTTGATGACTCTTCATCAATCACATCGAATGTGATTCCCTTATCGGTTTTTACCCCTAGTCACTTATGACCTTGAGTTGACTCAACAAATCATGAAGACTAGTCTAGTCGGACCCTTACTTTCATGTCCAATCCTAACTTACACCGGCAATCGGTTGATTCACGATGCGGTGGTTTGGGTTAAGTCAAACTACATCACATGTTTAATGGAATTGGTTCCCAAAAGATATTCATGTTACAGCTTGAGTTGACTCAACAACTATAACATGAAATCCCTGGTTTCCAAATTCCAATAGTAAGGAGGGCTACGGCTAATCTTGAAAAGGATTTTTAACGTAATTGACTTAGATATATTTCAGGGTGTCATATAATCATGATTTGTGTCATTGCAGTCCAGCAGACACGGCCAGGGAATTGACTAAGCCAGGGTCACTTACCCCCAGTCTAACTAGGGTGACCCAACAAACTTAGCCAAGCACATTGACCAGTATCATGATCTATTGAATGCCACTTATCATTTATATATGCGTAAACTAAAAGGCTTTTATTAACAACTAATTAATCCTATCAACTAGTTGAATCCTTAAAATTCAAAATTTTAGGATTTGTTAATAACTTTTATTAAATCCTTATCAACTATAAGGTTCACGTGCTATCCTAATCGTTATTAGGATTTTAATAAATTCATTTACAATGCTTTAAGCGTAGTCTTTTAATGAGAATTATTATTATAACGATTAAAATAATAATCTTCGTTAAAGAGACTAACCTAATCAGGAATTAGGTCTCAAATGGTAGTTAATGATTTATTAAAACATAGCATGTCATTAAAATTCATTTCATAAATTTTAACGAGTTCTTAATGGCTAACCTAAAAGGGTTGTCTTGTGTTATCACATAAGGGACAAGAATAACATATCCATTAAGCATAAACTACACTAATTTTAACGCATAAAATGAGTGTCCAACTATTTAACTATTAAATATAAAAAGGTTTGTCTAATAAACAATAAACATGCATTCTTAAATTTATCACTTAAATTGAAAATTATTATTTTAAAACATTTTATTTTTATCTCATAAAAATATATTTAAAAAATTGTTTTAAAATCATCATAGCATTTGCATGTTACTAAAACTTTTATCGCATAAAATTTTAAATCATTTAAATTAATTTTATAATTATCGCATAAATTTAAAACATTTTAAAAGGCATTTAAAAAGCATTTCAATTAAATATATCGCAGGCCTAGCTCATCATGCAAACCTGGCTCTGATACCAATGTTGGGTTTTATAGACCCTCAGGGCACAAATCTATGCCAGTCATAAGTCGGACGGACTATAGATCGAAAAGAATGCATCGGAAAAAATTTATTCGTTAAACTATTTTAACGAAGCCCTAAGGATCAATACCCTTAACCAGGATCTTTGTCGACTTGGAGTGGATCTGACCACCCCAAGAAGGATCTAAACTACTGCGATTAAATTAAAGGAAAGCTAATTAAATTCACATACCCGGAACTTTGCCTTGGTTCAAGCAAGGTGTACCGCACCGTCTTCCGAGCCGATCCCCGTCTCCCGTCGAACCGCTCCTAGAACCGCTCCGCGTCCCGAGGCAAGCAATTCTCTTGTCGCCGAGCCAACCACGCACCGAAGAAAGTTTCACTTGAGCGCGATCCTTCGCCAAGATTTCAGATCGGATCCGAACCCCTTCGTGGCTTTGCTAGAGCCCTTCAGGAGTATAACAGAAATTATAGGGAGACGAGAATATTTAATTTAAGCCTAGATCCGAGCGTGCTCCAACATTTTTGGGAGCAGCTCAGATCTAGAGCTTGGGACGAGTTTTGAGGATGAGAGCAGACCCCTATTTATATATGCGGCTGACCCCTCCCCTTTACTCCACTTCCGATGTGGGACTAAATTTTTGGAGTTAAATAATTCAAGTTAATTTGCCTTTCACAAAGGCCAAACTTCTATGAATTTTAACTCCCTCACCGTTGAGCTTCACGATTGATACAACCTATTAAATCGAAGGGCGTTCAATGGTGAACACGTAGGAAAAATCGACGAGTCACTCGGAGTCCGTTTGACCCCTCAATTGTGTGTCCAAAGTTCAGCTCAGATCTGTATTTTCGCACAACAAAACAGCAGCCGGCCAGAAAAGGGGTTTAGCATTCAGAACCCAAGTCGTGGGGCCCACAGAGTGGCCCCACGTGCTTAACCCATCACGCCTTGGGTGCGTGCCAATTGCACGCACCCCAGAGGGCACGCCCAGAGGGCGCCACGTGCCCTCAAATTATCAGCTGGCGCCCACAAAATTGTGGGCGCTAGTCAAATTAATTTGCCCGGCCCTTTTGTGCCGGGCCAAATGCTGGCAACCCCCTCTTTTTTTGTTTCTCAAAATAGTAAAAAAACTTCGGGCCTGGTTCCATTTGGGCTTCTATTTAAAACCACTTTTAAATAGACTTACTAGCTCGGTTGGACTCCGTTTTTTGACGCGGTTTGAACCTGCGTGTAGAGAGAGACGATCCCGTCATTTAGGTAACCTTTACAACGTATTTATTATATTAAATATTGTCGTAAACAATTTACGACATATTTAACCCTACTTGCATCATATGCATAATAGTCCCTATCTAAGCTTAAAAATTCATTTGCATCAAATACAAATGATCTGAGGGCATACATCCCTCAACAATATATAAGTGGTTTTGAACCCATTAAAATAAAAGAAAACCTAAAAACGATCTCCAATCTGCACAGACGACCCGCCTGACTCGACCGAGTGGACTTGCCACTCGGTCCGAGTCGGCCCCGAAGCTCCGTTGATTCTTCAGCTGATCACTTAGTTCTCGATCTGGAATAGTAGCCACTTGGACCAAGTGGCAAGACCACTCGGTCAAGTTCAGAGGCTCGAAATTTGCTTGAAAATGTCCTTCTACCATAATTTTTACTCGGACCGCGATCCGAGTGGCATTTGCGCTCTTCAGTTGGTAAGTTCTTTAGCTTCTCTTCTTTTTGCTATACCTACTCAGACCGAGTGGCAACTCCACTCGGTCCAAGTGAACTGGAAAAGCTGATATGGTTTGGGAAGCTTCTTTCTTCTCATCCTCTTCTCCTTCCTTCCTCATCCTCTCTTCAAATCTTCTTCTCCACCATGTCAAGCACCTAGCAAGCCCTGCCATTAATGCTCCGTCTATCTCGGATGTGTCCATAGATCCATTTTGCTCCAAATCTCCTCGAAACTCCTGAAAATGAAATAAAAGCTCTGAAAATCATATAATCCAATAAACGATTGATAGAGCGATAAAAACGAGTTTCGAGCGATCAAAATGATATGAAATGATGTGATAAAAGTATAGAAAACATAGACACGTCATTGTGATTCGCGAAGAGGCTCTCAAACTGATAGAACTAGTAAACGTTGGCGATCATCTCGTTGCAGCAGTAGACATGGTAGAAATCGATGATCGACTTCGAAAGAAAGAGGGGAAAGAGAGGAGCCGTTTCATCTCTTGTGAGCAAGCATGAGCTGGGGTTTGCGTATTTTTGATCAAGATTATAGGGGGGATGGGATTGTGTTCAATTTGTTTGTGTTTGGGGATTTTGAGCATGATCTGAAAAATGAAGCATCATCCCACTAAAAAAGGAAGATGTCAGCCCTAGCTAACTTTAATATTTAAAAAAATTATATGAAATATCTCTCATGAGAAATTACATGACATAGCCCTAGTTGGACTTTTTCTTCTTTATTCGTAATGATTGGGTATTATATTTCTCAACGTTTTAATGAAGCGTTAGGAAAAGTCTAGTATTTGCCAATGTTTTTTGTGAAGCGCCTGGAAAAGTCTTGCATTTGTCGATATCTTTTAGTAAAACATCGTAAAAAGTCCAGCATTTGTCGGCGTCTTTATAAACGTCAGGAAAAGTCCAACATTTACTGGTGTTTATATAAGCGACGGTAAATGTCGAAACACAAATAGACATTTACCAATGTTTCTTTAAAACGTCGACATAAAAATGTCGGTAAAAGTCAAATTTTTAGTAGTGAAATGGGCAGCTGTTATCTACAATCCCAGAGAATATCTTGTCACAATCAATGAGGAATCGTTATACACTATCGACAGACATCATCAACTATAAATAGATGAAAAGACAACGTAAGAAGGGTTCAGACTCCCAAGGTAACAAAGTGCTGATACTCTGAAACTTTATTCTTCAACATTTATATTTCTTCCTCCAATTAGCTTGTGGTGACTGACTCGAGACGAACCTTCGTGGGTCGATCTCAACAGCCCCGAGCCTTTTCTTAAATTTCCATTCTAACTTAAGCATTGGATGGGATTTGGGTCGGAACCAAGATCCGACCCCTTTGACATTCCTTTATGGTGCAAGAGATCAAAGCTCAACCCAGCAGAAAAATCGAACGGCAGCTCCCATCAACAATTATTCAAGGATCGACCCACCAGAGGGTCGAACGACTATCGTATTCAACTATGGGGTCGAGTGAGCATAAGCATGACATTCTTGTCCTTACCACCATCAACCCTGGTTCTACTAACCGAGGGTCTCACTCCATCAGCTGACGAGGCTCCACCTCGACAGAGGAATCCACGTCAGCCCAAATACAGTTATTGCCAATTTTGACTTTGGCGCCATCTGTGGGAAACTTAGAGTCGACATCCCTGTCATTCATATACTCTGATAATGTCGACTCACCCAGCTACACCTGAAGATAACATCGTGTCATCTCCCAATACCAGAGTCCTTGACATGATACTAGGAGGTCCACCCAATCCAGAATTATCGACCTTCCTCCAAATTTCTATCCTGATGAGTCCATTTCCTACAAATAGGCAGCCAGAAGCTTCCGTTGGGTATTGATTATGAAGGTTGTGTATGATGCTTTAATGCTTCAAGGTAAGTGGGATCTAGTACCACTTCCTCCTTAGGGAAATGTCATTGGATCCAAGTGGGTTTACAGGATCTAGCACCACTTCCTCCTTAGGCAAATGTCATCGGATCCAAGTGGGTTTAGAAGATCAAGTCCAATAGTCCATATGGTTCTGTGCCTCGTTACAAAGCACGCCTGATCGTCAAGGGTTTTCACCAGAAGCCCGGTCTTGACTATTCATAGACCTTCAGTCTTGTTGCCACTTGCCAAGCACAGGTCGATTCATCCCATCCATGTCCAACCAGTTTACACCATTCCCAGTAGACAACCCGTAGCATTAATTGTGCCATGAATCCTCCCTCTTGAAGTATAAATTGGATGATTTATGAACCATGAATAAGTTCGGTTTCCTATTTTTATTGCCAGCTTTTAAAAGCAATATCACTTGCTCGAACGTAAAATTCAAGACACAGTTGCCTCATCACTCCCTGCATATAAATCCAACACTCACCCTCGCCACTTCAATCCACTCAACTGACCAATCCCGTATCAACAAACAATGAGCAATCCAATGGCCATGTTCACGGTCATCTTCCTCCTCGTCTCAACAGTCACAATGGTTTCATGCATCAGAGCCCCCTCCCCCTCGCCGCAGCCCGCCGCAGGCCTTCAGTTGGTCGACCTCGTCATCCCGGTCGAGATTTCGCCCGCCGCTTACATTGAGATTGAAGAGGTCGGCATCGGCTTCCCACTGCCAAGGGATCCTAGCGCATCGGCATGCTGGAAGGCCATCCAGGGCACGGAGGGGTGCGCGCGGGACATACTCAAGTCGTGGATCACGTTCCAGGTCAAGCTCAGCCCCGACTGCTGCAACGCCATTCTGGGCATCGGGCCGAACTGCTTTCAGGGCATCTTAGGCGACCTTCCCGTGTTCGTCCCCCTCGTCCAGAGCTTCTGCTCCGCCGGCAACAATTAGCCTCGTGCTAGTTGTTGTTGTAAGGTCTGCGTTTTAAGTTCTGAAGGTTATGGAATAAGACTTGTTTTGTTTCCTAGAACATGGCATTTAGTATTTTTGCAAGTACAATGCTGTAGTCGTTCTAGTGGCTGCAAGAGCTGCAACAGTCTTTCTGAGATTTCTTGTCGCTGCAAGAGCCACTGCAATAGCCGCATGTTTACTTAGTGTTAAGATATTAATTAATATATTTAGAAAATAGAGTTGTCTCTTTGTTTCTTGTGCAAATGTCTCTTCTGTTATAGTTTCTTGGATATGGCTCTTCGTTTCTTGGTGATAGTGCATAGCATGTGCGAAAGGAGCAGAGGTCAGCTCGATGATCAACTGCCGAAGTGAAACATCGTTATCTGCACCGATGCATGGCCGAAATCTGATCCGCGGTCGATATCTCAACCACATGTTTGCTGCAGGGATTTTTCATGCATTCTTAGTCAAGCCCTCTCCAAACCCTTAACCCTGAAGAGGCAGTTGATTGGTTATATACACCTGTGTAAACTACTTGAAACCAAACCCCATCAACTGTTCTCCATTTCTTCATGCAATTCCCTTTGGAACAAGCAATTCCCGTTCTCCACCTACCACCGATTTTGAATTCCTTTTATTCCCACCCTTTGAAGCCGAGCCACAGGTTCAAGTTGCTTCCAGTCTTCTGTAGATGCGCTCAAACTGCTCGGCCATGATTCAGCTAATTCCAGTCAAACACTCATCACAAGCCGAATCCACCCTCTTATACATCATCGGAGCTCAGCCTCCTCCTAAATCATCATAGCACTGCCTCCTCAGCCTCCATTGGCATCTCATCGGCCCCCCGCGGCCTCGGTCCTCTGCAACCTCTGCCCCTTGCAGCACTTCCTCAGCCCCCAGCGGCCTCACCCCTAATGGCATCTCATCGGGCCCCCGCGGCCACGAACCCCTGCGGCCTCGGTCCTTTGCGACCTCTGCCCCTTGCGGAACTTCCTCAGCCCCCAGCGGCCTCCCCCCAGGGGCATCTCATCGCCCCCAATGGCCTCTGCCATTTGCCGCACTTCCTCGCCCCCCGGCCTTGGTCCCCTGCGACATCTGTCCCTTGCAGTACCTCATTTGTAATGACCCCAATGTTTATCTACGTGTATTAATACGTATTTTTGGAACGTATGTGTATTTTTGGAACGTATGTGTATGTATAAAAATTTTCAGTATTTTCATAATTTTTGTTAATTTTTGGGATGTCAAAAACATTTTTAATAAATTTTAAAACATCAATTGGATTAATTAAATGGAGTATATGAGGGGATATACTAGTATGGGGAGGTATACCTAGTATATTAATAAGTATACTTATTTTCCTAAATCCAAAATCCAAAAATTGCCTTAATAAGACACCTCATGGTATGAGGTATCGGTATGGGGCTAATCCCCACCTAACCATTGATAGGTGGAAAATCTAGGGAACTTTTGGATGATGACACGGCTCTTAAGGGGTTTAAAGAGAAGAAAATTCTGGAGAAAAGCAGAAAAAAGAAAGAAAATCGGAGAACTCTCAGCCCACGCACACACTCTCTCTCTCTCTCCTAGCTCACGTAAGCAGCCTTGCTGCCTTGTTCACTTCCAAAACCCAAACCTTAACTAAAGAGGAAGAAGGAAACTAGAGCGTCAGAGGGTCATCAAGGTGAAAAAGGGCCCAAAGTTGTTTGACGGACCAACTCAGGTAGGATTTTCACTAAGTTAGATAGGATTCGTTTTAAAATCGCATGAGTTTTGGATTTTCATCACTGTCGAAATTGACAGCAGAATGAACACACACGGCCGAGTCATGACCATGTGGGAGTTCTGTTCTCATCACACGGTCGAGTCACGACCGTGTGGAGGTATTTCGACCCTCAGGTAGGTCCCACGGTCGTAAAACGACGGTGCTGTAGTTTGTGGCCCCACACGGCCGTGTCGAACTACGACACGGCCGTGTCGACCCTCGAGATCCCAGGTTGCGTCGACTTACACGCAGATCGAACGAGTCAAACTTTCCTCATCCACATGATCGTGTCGGAATGGAAATGACCGTGTGGATCTACCCTTTGAGCCTAGACTACTGTTGTCTAACACGACCGTGTGAGATGGACACACGATCGTGTAACCGTGTTGTTCACCTTTCGAATCGTTCAGTACCACACGGCAGTGTAGATAAAACCACACGACCGTGTAGATTATCTATTAAGCCCCACTAGCTTTGCTCCACACGACCGTGTGGACCTTTCCACATGGCCGTGTGGATTTTTTGTGTGCTTGGGTTGAATTGATTCACACGGCCGTGTGAATCCTTTGAACGGCCGTGTGGCCATGTCTTCCTAGTTTTGACCAAACTTGAATTATCGCTTTTTATTGTTATTTTCGTTACACAAATGCCATGTTATGGATGTGATAATTTATGATTCAATTCATTTGATTCAAAATCCATGTTGAAATGTTGAACACCATGATTTGTTGATATCCTAACCATACAAAGTAAAGAATGTGAATTCCTATGAAACTTTCATGTGAAATTGGAAAAGGAAAAGAAGTATATGATGATGATAATGGATATGATGAAGATATCCATATAATGTGATGTATTGAAATATGAAATGTGAAAGTGGTGAAAGTGGTATTGAGACCACGAAATTGAAAGTAACATGAAACATTGAAATTAAGAGTGAGATGAGAGCACGAGTCTAGAGTCTTCAGTCTATTCTAAAATAGGCGAAGCTCTAGATATGGGTTTTGGGGGGAATATGTGTAAAAAGTAGTGGTTAAGGAGTGGACACTATTAGTGCACGGGTGTGGACCTTATTGGAGCATCTGAGCACCCGACCCGTTAGGCGCCCGCAACTCAATAACTGCCGCTCAGAGCGGGGCGTTGCTGAGTCAGACGAACAGGTCGTTCGACCGTTAGGCATGCGCCAATATTCGGGGGGAGATTAATGGGACGAGTAAATAGGCAGCTGTTACCCCGAATCCTGGAGGAGATCGTTTCCGGATCAATGAGGGACGGTTACATGCAATCGGGGAGGAACCGCCTATAAATGGACAGAAGAACGAAGGTAAAAGGGTCCATTCTTAGAAGGTACGAGGTCTAAGACATAGAACTCTACTTTCCTACCTGATATTTCTTATATATTCGAGCTTGCACCGCCAGTCCTGGGACGAACCTCCGTGGGTCGATCTCAGCTGCACCAAGCTCCATCTCTTCCTTAAGTTCCCACATTAACTTAAGCATTGGTGGGGATTTGGTTCGGAACCCAGATCCGACCCCCCTAACGTGTCCCTATGGTGCAGATCGACGGTCATTATCCGGTGTCGAGGGTCGTTACCGAGCCCCTAGCCTCGAGCGATCAACGTCTTAACTGCCTGAAGGTCGATCGAACACTGCATCATCATCAACTAACAACACATGACCCCGGTTCTTCCAATCGAGGGTCCCACTCCATTTGCTGACGAGGTTTTGACTCAGCACCAAGAGTATACGTCAGCTTGACAACTGTCTCGGTCAATTTTGGCCTTAAAAGTTTGGCACCGTCTGTGAAAAACCACGAGTCGACATCCCGATCAACGAATCACTTGACCTTGTCGACTCACCCATCAACATCCTCCGAGGATGCCACGAGACCTCCCAGCGTCGGTCTCATCGGCATGATAATGGAAGGTCCCCCGCACCCTGAGTTATCGACCTCTCTCCAAAGCTCCTACGCCGGAAGGTTGATGATAGTATCTGTGGGGCGAAAATGCCCTAAAGATTCTAAGCCGCCTATCTCCTTCTCGGATGAAGATCTAGAAGGTGTGGAACTACCGCATGATAATGTCATCATCATCACGGCTACCATCAAGGAGATCGCCGTAAAAAGGTTGCTTGTCGACACCGGAAGCTCGTGCGACATACTCTTTTTCACTACATTGGAGAGGATGTTGATGTCATCTGTGGAGTTGACGCCTTGTTCAGGCCCCTGGTGGGATTCACCTGGCATTCTGCACCGATAGTGGGCATCATCACCTTACTGGTGACCCTCGACACGTATCCCCGACAAATCACTCGCCTAACCAGTTTCATGGTGGTGAAGTTCAACTCGGCGTATAACGGGATCATCGGAAGACTACTACTGAACGATATAGAAGTGGTGGTCTCAACCTTTCATCAGAGGATCAAATTTTAGACCCCCGAGGGAGCCGGAAAGGCGAGAGGGAATCAGAAATAGACATGGTCGTGCTATTCGTTGTCCACCGCTCTAAGGAGGATCGAGCAGTCGGATCCAGTCGACCCACGGGTCGAAGATCGATGGCATGCAGCAGTCAACGAAATGGATAACATCCGGATCTCTGAAGAAGAAGGAAAAATTGTCTTTATTGGGTCGCTGCTCCATTTCGACCTAAAGGAACAGTTAATTGCCCTCCTCAGAGGGCATGGCGACATTTTCGCCTGGACCTCGAAGGATCTGCCCGGCATCGACCCCGAGGTAATATCACACACGCTGGAGGTTGACCCGACCTCCAGACCCATGAAGCAAACGAAAAAAAACAAGGGAGGCAAAAAAAGGAAGGCTGCGATCGAAGAAGTGGAACAACTTCTAGAAGCGGGCTTCTTTCAAAAAGTCAAATACCCTGAACGGCTCTCGAATGTCGTGATGGTCAAAAAGGCGAACGGCAAATGGCAGATGTGTATCGACTTCACTGACCTCAATAAAGCATGCCCGAAGGATAGCTACCCCCTGCCACGAATCGACCATCTGGTCGATAGTGCTTCGGGCTACGAGCTCATCAGCTTCATAGACGCATTCTCATGGTACAACCAGATACAAATGGCACCAGAGGATAAGGAGAAAACTTCTTTCATCACTGACCGAGGTATTTTTTGTTACATCAAAATGCCATTTGGTTTGAAAAATGCAGGGGCCATGTACCAAGCATGATGAACGAAGTCTTCGAGGCTCAAATAGGACGAAACCTAGAAGTCTACGTCGACGACATGTTGGTCAAGTCGAAGAAGCCAACGGATCATGTTGCGAACCTCCGGGAGATATTTGCACAGATCCGACGATTCAACCTTCGGCTAAACCCTACCAAATGTACTTTTGGAGTTTAATCAGGGAAGTTCCTCGGTTTCATGTTGACGAATCGAGGGATTGAGTTCAACCCCAACAAGATCGCTGCAATTATCATGATGAAGGAGCCCTCGACCCT
The DNA here is from genome assembly GCA_030789695.1 of Scilla litardierei. Taxonomy (NCBI): domain Eukaryota; kingdom Viridiplantae; phylum Streptophyta; class Magnoliopsida; order Asparagales; family Asparagaceae; genus Scilla; species Scilla litardierei. The sequence continues at coordinate 20,354,655 of CM061133.1, forward strand.
CAGAGAGCTTCAGAGGCTGAACAAAAGGATAGCTGCTTTGGGACGATTCTTGTCTAAGTCAGCCGAGAGGTCATTGCCTTTCTTCAAGGTATTGAGAAAGGCGATAGCCTCCGTGTCAAGCGTCAAGAGAGTCATCGAGTGGGATGCAGACTGCAAGAAAGCCTTCTCCGAGTTAAAGGAGTACCTTCACAGCCCACCGCTCCTGACCAAGCTAGATAAAGATGACCAGCTCAGCATCTATATGGCCGCTACCATGGAGGCCGTAAGTTTGGCACTCGTCAAAGAAGACTCGGAAGTACAATGGCCCATCTACTACGTCAGTCAGGTTCTCTGAGGTGCGGAGATAAACTACTCGAGGATTGAAAAGATGGCTTTCACACTGATCCAATCTGTAAGGAGATTGCGATCAAACTTCCAAGCGCACACCATCCTGGTCCTCACCAACACTCCCTTAGAGCAGACCCTGAAAAGGCTCGATCGTTCAGGGAGAATGACGAAATGGGGGGTCAAACTAAGCAAATTCGACATACAGTTCAAATCGAGGACCGCCATCAAAGGGCAGGCTCTTGTCGACTTCATTGTCGAACTCACTTACGACGACGGACCATAAGAAGAGGTATGTGCAACTAGCGTACAGCCTGCGGCTACCTCCTCACCCTCAACAAGTATTAATCCACCGAATGATGCAATTGAAGACGAGTGAACTTGGATCGTACAAACTGGAAGAGGGGCCGGAATAATTGTCCAAACATCAGCGGGCAATATATTCAAATACGCCCTTCGCTTCGATTTCCAAACCACTAACAATGGTGCTGAATACGAAGCGGCTATCAACGAACTCCAATTGGCTCGAGCTCTAGGGGAAAGAGTGTTCCAACTACTCGGCGACTCTAGCCTCGTCGTCCACCAACTGAACGGGACATTCGAGGCCCGCGTTGACTCAATGCAGAGTTACATGCAAGTCGCTAAAGTGGAGCTCGCCAAGTTCAAACGCGTGGAAATCCATCATGTGCCAAGGTCGAAAAATCATCGAGCCGACGCCTTGTCGAAGCTTACATCCTCCTCCCCTGCAGGACTCGGTTGGAGCATGTATGTACAATGTCTACTCCATCCCAGCAGGTTGGCACAAGAGCTGATAAGCCTCGACCAAGGGATCACTTGGATGGATCCCATAATCCGTTACCTAAACACAAGAGAGAAGCCGACCGACCCAGTGGAGGCATGAAAGCTAGAACGGAAGGCTTACCAATTCGTCCTACTAGATGGTTCATTGTACAAAAGACGATGGACCAGGTATGACATCTTCCCCTACCTTAAATGTTAACCCCACAGGAAGCGCACTACGTGAGCTAAAAGATCCGCGAGGGCGATTGCAGAAACCACTGCGGGGGAAAATCCATAGCCTTGAAGGCCGTGAGACAAGGGTATTTTTGGCCAACGATGTTCAAAGATTCCGTCGAATATGTTTGAAGGTGCTCAAGCTGCCAAAAGTTCTCAAAGATCAGCTCGGCCCCACCAACTGATCTGATCCCTGACATACTATGATCGTACAGAATGACCCACAAAACCTCGATGGGAGAAACTTCATTCATGTTGGCCTACGGATGCGAAGTCATCGTCCCAGTAGAGGTCAATGGGCGACCGCTTTGTCTCCAATACTATGATGAAGAAAGAAACTCAGAAGGCCTCGAGCTCAACCAACAACTGATGGACGAGCTCCGCGAATAGGCTCTGGCGACCCTCATCGAATAAAAAGGACGCATGCCCGCTATTTCAACTCAAAGGTCTGTGAATACAACTTCTGTGTAGGCGACTTGGTGCTGCATAAGGCTACTTTCACTCCCGAGATTCTCAAGTAAGGGAAGCTCGCTGCAAAGTGGGAAGGACCTTACACAGTGATCGATGTACTCGGTCCTGCCACCTACCGTCTCGCTACTTTGGATGATATAGACCTTCCTCATCCCTGGAACGCTAAGCACTTGCGGAAGTATTATCAATGTTTATACTAACTGGGGTAAATGATTGAAATCTATCTGCATATTTTATCATATGCATGTTCATGATGAATACAAAGTCGATCGTTTTTTGACATCAGTCGAAATAACCTTCTAAACATTGTCGTCGACCGTAAGCCGAGGGATTCCCCCTTGCCACTGAACGACCCCCTATGCTCGTCGGTCGTAAGTCGAAGGGGCCTCGCCTCTCACCACCGAACGATCCTTGTCGTCAGTTATAAGCCGAGGGATCCCCCCTTTCCACTAAATGACCCCCGGTGCTCGTCAGTCGTAAGTCGAAGGGGCCTCGCCCCTCGCCACCGAACTGTTGGATATGGAAGACGTTTGTACACCCTTGTGGGGGATGTACGAGGGATTACGGACCTCGAACGTCGCGTACACGAAGTCGTGTGCAAAGGGAATCTGTTCCCTTGCGGAGAGGATCTCTGGATGAGCGGGAAAGTCGCATTATATATGCATAAGTGCATGCGACATATGGCTAATAAAGGGGGAATATCTTAAGCTTATGTTGTACCATGCATATGGTACAACTTAAGCTTATAATGTGCCATGTATCATGGTACACCTTAATTAAGTTGTTCCAAAGGAACAACTTACCCTAAAATAACTACCTTGGGCGCTATAAATAAGACCCAAGGGTAGCCATTTTTTTTAAACCATTTGCATGAAATTCATGCATGCATCTTCTTCATAGCGAAGCTCTGCAGAAATATTTCCTCTCCCTCCATCCAAGTTCTTAATCTAAAATAGAGATTTAGATTGTGGATTAGTAGCCTTACTCCGTTCGTGAGAAGACTCGATCCGTCGTGGCGAATCCGAAGGCAAAGTTCCGAGACTACCGCTCCGCATACGCTAGCGTAAGTCTCCACTTTAGTTATCGATCCTAACTCTGTTTTGGACAGGATCCTTCATTGGTATCAGAGCCATATGGGTTCGCCCCGGTCAAACCACCGCCCCGTCGAAACTACGAACGAGTCGTTGTCTTTTTCACGAATGGGTCTCCTACCATTACGGATATGGTAGGAACGCTTCGTGACGGAGAGAACGCAGCGGTTGTTCTTTTCACGTTAGGGTCTCCTATCATTACGGATATGGTAGGAACTCTCCGTGACGGGAAGAACCGACCGTTCACGTAGTACGTTATTCTTTTTTGGCACACGGCCATTAGGAAATAACTAACTTCATCGACGAACGGGTGCTTCATCGAGGAAGATGATGGAAGTTATTTTCATCGGGTAAGAGGAAATTTGGTGCATGTGCACCATGGCCAAATGGGCTATGAATGCCATGCATCCCCCCTCCCCAAGCGGAGGGGGTTGGCTACGGCCAATAACCACCGGCGACCACCCCATCAAGGGGGAGGAATGAGTGCGGCAACCCCATTTAAAGGGGGTGGCCGGCCATGGCCAAAGGGGCCATGGCCGGCCAACGCCGAATGGCCTTGGCCATGACCGGCCATGGCCAAGCCATGGCCGGCCATGGCCAGGCCGGCTGTGGCCGGCCAAGCCCTGCCGGCCAGGCCGGCCCTGGCAGAGGCCAGGGCCGGCCCTTGGCCGGCCTGCCGGCCCTGGCAGAGGCCAGGGCCGGCGCCCTGGCCTCAGGCCAGGGCCTGGCCGAGGCCAGGGCAGGAGCCCTGGCCCCGGCCAGCGGCTAGGCCGCCCTGGCAGAGGCCAGGGCAGCGCCCTGGCCTCAGGCCAGGGCCTGGCCGAGGCCAGGGCAGGAGCCCTGGCCCCGACCAGTGGCCTGGCCGGCCGGCCCTGGCAGAGGCCAGGGCCTGGCCGGCCCTGGCCGAGGGGGCCAGGGCCCCTGGCCGGCCAGGGCAGAGGCCCTGGCCGGCCCTTGGCCAAGCCCCGGCCAGGGCAGAGGCCCTGGCCGGGAGAATTTGCATTTCGAAAATTGGTCGACCAATTTTGGGTTTTTGGTCGACCAATCTGGCAGAAGGTCTGGGTCGACTGCAAATTTGTCAACTGACCCATACGGGGTGACAAAGGGCATTGGTCAAACTCGAATGTGTCGATTAGCCCATACGGGGCTAACCACAGTACCGACTAGTTCATACGGGACTAACGTTTTAATGAAGTTTTTCATTGGGCTCTACTCCTTGAAGATTAGCCATAGTGCTCTACTTCATGTGAGATTAGCCATGTCATTGTGCTCTACTCTACGGAGATTAGCCAATGTACTTGTGACGTTGTGCTCTACTCTACGGAGATTAGCCAACGTGCTTTCAAATTTTGACAAAGATGTTTTTCAAATAGGTTATGTCCCGTCCTTAAATCGGGATAGCGCAATTTAGAATTCCAAGTCCTACCACGATCCGGCCATGGTTATCTAACCCATGGGTGTGTAGAACAGGTCTCGTGGATTGGCAATTGTTGCGCTAAAATTCTTTGCGCAAACTCTCACCTATTCTATTTTGAAAGATATGTTTTTCAAAGTAATTTTCCGCTGCTAATACCATACGGGTATTATTTCTGATTTCTTTTTACTTAAGATAAGTAAGAGGGATACTTTGAAAGTTACTTCTAGATGGTAGTTGGGAACGTAGTGAACTTCTCGATTCTAGAGTAACATTTCAACGCATCCAAGGAACTTATCAAGTGTTTAAAGAATCGAAACTTTATGCATAGAATTTTGATCGTGTTTTTCATTCTCTTTGCAGTTTTTTGAATCGAATATGTCTACCGCTTCTAAGAATATTGTCGCAGAGCTTAACAAAGGTGAAAAGCTCAACGGCGACAATTATAAACTTTGGTCAATAAAGATCCAATATGTTTTGGAGGAGCAAGATGTGCTCGAAACACTTCAAAACATAATGGTAGAACCTGAGTTGGGCAATACGGCCCAACACAAGAGGGACCGGGAAGCTTATGATACTTGGACTCGAAAGAACAAAATAGCACGTATTACGTTACTGTCCGCAATGGACAATGACATAATGCGTCTATTTCGGGAATTCGACCTAGCCAAAGACATATGGTCTGAGCTAGAGATAAAGTTTGGTGGAACTTCGGTTACCAAACTCCGCTCCTTGAATATTCAATTTGATTCGTACAAGATGCGGCGAGATCATTCTATGAAAAAGCATCTCCGCCACATGGCGAATCTTATATCTGAATTAAAGGATGCGGGTGTCACGCTGTCTGACGAACAGCAGATCCAAGCAGTCATTCGTTCACTCCCAGATAGCTGGGATAACATGAAAATGCATCTCACTCATAATGAGTGCATTAAAACTTTAAGCGATGTATCGAAACACCTCGAACTCGAGGAAGAGCGGATTCAAGCCGCAAAACCAAGTGCAGAAGTGCACGTGGCCGCTAGTTCCTCACATGGAGGAAATAAGCATAAGAATAAACGCTTAAGGTTTGTGAACGAACGTAAGCAAGAACCGGAGACCTCAAAGAAGACAAAGAACAAAAAGTGGCAAAAGAATGTGCACTCAAAGAAGAAAAACTTGAAGAAGATCAAGTGCTTTAAGTGCAACAAGTACGGTCACTTCGCCCGTACATGTACGGATGGAAGTGATAAGGTAACTTGTAGGGCTAGTTACATATGTGTTTCTAGTTCAATGTTTCTTGCTGAATCTAACTATTTTTGGTTGATTGATTCAGGGGCCACAGACCACGTAGCGAAGGACAGAAGGTTCTTCGTAGAGTATCGAAAGATAACTCAAGGAACAAAGTGGATATACGTCGGCAACAACACACGTGTTGAAGTCAAAGGCGTCGGAACATGCAAGCTAGTTCTCGACAACGGCCGGACTTTATTATTGCACGACGTCCTCTTTGCTCCAGATATTAGAAGGAATATCGTTTCCGTGGTCATGTTAATGTCTTTAGATTATGAGTGGAGGTTCTATAAACAATATGTTGACCTTGTTTGTAATAATTCTTTGATTGGTTCTGGTAATGTTTGTAATGGATTAATTGTTTTAAATACAATGTATGATGATTCTTCTTCCATTAATGAAAGTTTCCATTTGAAAAATGCTTCTAACTCTGAGTCTGAGATCATTTGTTGGCATGCAAGACTTGGTCATATTGGACCAACTAGAATGGATAGACTTGCCAAAAGTGGCTTGCTATCTAATGTTTCAAAAGTTGAAATGTCAACTTGCGAACATTGTCTTGTAGGGAAAACTTGTCGCAAGCCGTTTGGAACTGGCACAAGGGCCGAAGTTCCATTACAGCTTATCCATTCGGACATTTGCGATCCAATGAATGTTAAGACAAGACGCGGGAAGTCCTATTTCATCACCTTCGTTGATGACTTCACCCGTTTCGGTCACATCTATTTGATTTCCCACAAACATGAAGCTTTATCTTGCTTCAAAAACTATATGAGTTTAGTGGAAAATCAACTAGATCGCAATATAAAGGTCTTGCGAACCGATCGGGGTGGAGAATATCAATCAATGAGTTTTAAGGAACTCTGTGATGAATAAGGCATAATTCATCAAATAACTATGCCTTATACTCCGCAACAAAACGGTGTTGCAGAAAGAAGAAATAGGACATTGATGGAAATGGTCCGATCAATGATGTCTCAGGCAAATTTGCCCATCACCTTTTGGGGTGATACATTTTTGACGGCAGCATTCATCTTAAACCGTGTACCCTCGAAGTCGGTAAGTTCTACTCCTTATGAGTTGTGGAACAATAGAACTCCAGACTTAAGCATTCTAAAACCTTGGGGTTGTGCCTCTTACGCACATTTATCCTCTCACAAATATGGCAAACTTGGGCCACGTGGGAGGAAGTGTATCTTCATCCGATACGCTGAAAACTCCAAAGGATATGTTTTCGTCGGTCAAGAGGACAATGGGGGTCTAATAGAATTCGAATCGAGGAATGTTGTCTTCTTGGAAAACGAGTTTCCAAGACAGGGTGAGATAAGTCAAGACTTATCCTTGTTTGAGACTTGGGATCAAGAAGGATCGGAACGTTCGAGTGGGAGAATTCTTGGTGAAGAGGAAAATGACCCTCATACTTCACCTATGGATGATACGAATGATACCAAATCATATTCCGAGTGGGAGTGATGTTATTCCAAGTGGGAGTGATGTCATTCCAAGTGGGAGTGATCAAACTCAAGCAAGACGTAGTAATCGAACGAGGCTAACACCTCTGAGATTTGAGGATGAATTTCCTCAAACATTCATGACATTACTACAAGATGATGACGAACCTGCAAATTTCAAACAAGCCGTCACATGCCCTGCTAAAGATAAATGGATAGCGGCGATGGAAGAAGAACTTCAATCCATAAAAACAAACCAAGTCTGGGACTTGGTTGATTTACCTAAGGGACGTAGAGCCATTGGGAACAAGTGAGTTCTCAAAATCAAGCATAAGGCTGATGGCTCCATCGAGAAATATAAAGATCGCCTTGTTGCGAAAGGTTTCACGCAACAGGAAGGCGAGGGTCTATGTTTGGAAATGTGTCCCAAAGATCCAAAAGAAAAGAAAGCCATGGAAAAGGTTCCATACTCCAGTGCTGTCGGGAGTCTGATGTACGCCATGATGTGTACTAGACCGGACATTTGCTATGCTGTTGGTATGGTAAGCCATTACCAATCCAACCCAGGACAGGCACACTGGAAAGTGGTGAAGAGGATATTAAGGTACCTCAAAGGGACTGCGGACTATGCGTTGTGCTATCAAGGCAATACCTTGAGACTCGAAGCCTATACCGATGTTGATTGGGCAGGTGATCTCGACGAGCGAAGATCTACCTCAGGCTTTGTTTTCTTGCTCGGGAATGGTGCAATATCCTGGAGCAGCAAGAAGCAAACCTGCATCGCCCTATCAACCATGGAAGCCGAATTTGTAGCATTCAGCATGGCGGTCCAAGAAGCTGTTTGGCTTAGGAAATTCTTAGACAGGCTGACGGATGCCACTGACTCAAGCACTGTTCCTATATACAGTGATAGTCAAGCTTCGATTGCCTATGTCAAAGATCCTAAATTTCATTGTAAGACCAAACACATTGACATTCGATTCAAGTTTGCGAAGGATTATGACAAACGGAAGGAAGTCCTAAATTTCATTGTCCTAAATTCCAATGAATGTTAAGACAAGACGCGGGAAGTCCTATTTCATCACATTCATTGATGACTTCACCCGTTTCGGACATATCTATTTGATATCCCACAAAAGTGAAGCTTTGGCTTGCTTTAAAAACTATATGAGTTTAGTGGAGAATCAATTAGATCGCAAGATTAAGGTTTTGCGAACCGATAGGGGTGGTGAATATCAATCAATAAGTTTTAAGGAACTTTGTGATGAAAAAGGCATAGTACATCAGGTAACTATGCCTTACACTCCACAACAAAACGGTGTTGCGGAAAGAAGAAATAGGACATTGATGGAAATGGTCCGATCAATGATGTCTCAGGCAAATTTGCCTATCACCTTTTGGGGTGACGCATTATTGACGGCAGCATTCATCTTAAACCGTGTACCCTCGAAGTCGGTAAGTTCTACTCCTTATGAGTTGTGGAACAATAGAACTCCAGACTTAAACATTCTAAAACCTTGGGGTTGTGCCTCTTACGCACATTTATCCTCTCACAAATATGGCAAACTTGGGCCACGTGGGAGGAAGTGTATCTTCATCCGATACGCTGAAAACTCCAAAGGATATGTTTTCGTCGGTCAAGAGGACAATGGGGGTCTAATAGAATTCGAATCGAGGGATGTTGTCTTCTTGGAAAAAGAGTTTCCAAGACAGGGTGAGATAAGTCAAGACTTATCCTTGTTTGAGACTTGGGATCAAGAAGGATCGAAACGTTCGAGTGGGAGAATTCTTGGTGAAGAAGAAAATACGTTTCAAACTTCACCAATGGATGATACGAACGATACCAATCCTATTCCGAGTGGGAGTGATGTTATTCCAAGTGGGAGTGATGTCATTCCAAGTGGGAGTGATCAAACTCAAACAAGACGTAGTAATCGAACGAGGCTAACACCTCTGAGATTTGAGGATGAATTTCCTCAAACATTCATGACATTACTACAAGATGATGACGAACCTGCAAATTTCAAACAGGCCGTCACATGCCCTGCTAAAGATAAATGGATAGCGGCAATGGAAGAAGAACTTCAATCCATGAAAACAAACCAAGTCTGGGACTTGGTTAATTTACCTAAGGGACGTAGAGCCATTGGGAACAAGTGGGTTCTCAAAATCAAGCATAAGGCTGATGGCTCCATCGAGAAATATAAAGCTCGCCTTGTTGCGAAAGGTTTCACGCAACAGGAAGGAATAGACTACGAAGAGACTTTCTCTCCTGTCGTGCGTTTTACCTCCATTCGCTTAATTCTGGCAATGGTGGCTTGTTTGGACCTCGAGTTACATCAGATGGATGTAAAGACTGCTTTTCTTAACGGAGAACTAGATGAGGAGATCTACATGGAACAACCAAACGGGTTTGTACAAGAAGAAAACAAACATAAGGTTTGTAAACTTCGTAAATCCATATATGGTCTTAAACAATCCTCAAGGCAATGGTATATGCGCTTTCAAGAAGTCGTTTTGTCGTATGGTTTCTCCATGCTCGACGAAGACAACTGCGTATATATTAAGAGGATTAAAAACAAGTATGTAATTATGTCTCTTTATGTAGATGACATACTTATAGCCGGAAATGATAAGCGTCATATCTTGGATATCAAAACTTGGCTTTCATCCGTCTTTGAGATGAAAGACATGGGTGAAGCTGCATATATCCTTGGGGTTAAGATCTCAAGGAATCGTTCCAAGAAACTTCTTTCTCTCTCTCAAGAGACATATATAAAGAAAGTTTTAGAACGATTTAATATGCAGAATTGCAAGCCAATTGATACTCCAATAAGCAAAGGCGAGGGTCTATGTTTGGAGATGTGTCCCAAAGATCCAAAAGAAAAGAAAGCAATGGAAAAAGTTCCATACTCCAGTGCTGTCGGGAGTCTGATGTACGCCATGATGTGTACCAGACCGGACATTTGCTATGCTGTTGGTATGGTAAGCCGTTACCAATCCAACCCAGGACAAGCACACTGGAAAGCGGTGAAGAGGATATTAAGATACCTCAAAGGGACTGCGGACTATGCGTTATGCTATCAAGGCAATACCTTGAGACTCGAAGGCTATACCGATGCTGATTGGGCGGGTGATCTCGACGAGCGAAGATCTACCTCAGGCTTTGTTTACTTGCTCAGGAATGGTGCAATATCCTGGAGCAGCAAGAAGCAAACCTGCATCACCTTATCAACCATGGAAGCCGAATTCGTAGCATTCAGCATGGCGGTCCAAGAAGCTGTTTGGCTTAGGAAATTCTTAGACAGGCTGACGAATGCCTCTGACTCGAACACTGTTCCAATATACAGTGATAGTCAAGCTTCGATTGCCTATGTCAAAGATCCTAAATTTCATTGTAAGACCAAACACATTGACATTCGATTCAAGTTTGCGAAGGATTATGACAAACGGAAGGAAGTAGACATAGGATACATATCCACGCATGAGATGATAGCGGATCCCCTTACTAAGGCGATCCCCAGAGATGTGTTTTTCAAACACTTATCATCTATGGGAATGCGTAGGTGCTGAGCTGTATCATGTAATATTTCTCATGTCTATAGAAGATCAAAATTTAATTTGCATACAAGTTTCTTACAAATGATTTTATGTACATTTGTGTTTGAGTCTCAGCTATTTTATTGTGTGTATGTCGGACAGATTAAGGTTGGCTCTCTCACATGAGCAACCGCCTTATCTTATCAGATGGATAAGATAGAGATGAGACTAGTTTAAAGTCAAAATCATTAGACAAATGATTTAGAGTCATGACTTAAACAAGATAGTCGAATAAAAGATCTGCATCATACGGATGCTTACAAAAGATCTGAGATCTGTATCACAAGGATATAAAGATCTCATTGGATTTTTTAAATCCTATCTGTCTTATGCAGGATGAGAGTCCGTGAATATTTCACGAGTAGTAAGGGGACTCAAAAAGATAGGCACTGTGGTGTCTGATCTTTCATCCGTACAACATCATTAAGACATACTCTCCCTGGGAAAGGAGTGATGTTGTAGTACGTGTTCATACCACGTATGCATTTCGACCACTGAGTTAGTAGAAATAGTGTTTGCTATTATGTGAGACTCAAAGGCCATACGGGTCTTAACTCTTACCCTCAAGGACTCCAATTGGTTCCTTTAGATTTGACGAGATGATCGCTATCTTAGCGTGTTGCTAATGGGCTATGGTAATTCGGCTCGGCGGGGCACGTTAGAAAAGCGAATCAAGTCAAGATCGGAAGGTTCGCAAGAAGAGGAAGATTGATTTCATATTCGCATTTGGACTTTAATGATTCAAAGCTGGCCAGCCAATTGTAATCCAGATGGGATTCAATTGTTGAATATAAAGTATAAGAAATGTGAAGAAATAATCTAGGGTAAAGCATGCGTTGAACTACTCAACTTTGCACCTTCGAGGTCGTTGTGTATCTCTAACAAGTGCACAACAACAGACTCTACGCGCATGACGGTCGCACGGTCTATTTCTCGGTATGATAGATGAAAGAACTAAGGGAAAGACGTTCTCTTACAATCCCCTCAAGTGTGAGTGGGAGATGTTGGATATGGAAGACGTTTGTACACCCTTGTGGGGGATGTACGAGGGATTACGGACCTCGAACGTCGCGTACACGAAGTCGTGTGCAAAGGGAATCTGTTCCCTTGCGGAGAGGATCTCTGGATGAGCGGGAAAGTCGCATTATATATGCATAAGTGCATGCGACATATGGCTAATAAAGGGGGAATATCTTAAGCTTATGTTGTACCATGCATATGGTACAACTTAAGCTTATAATGTGACATGTATCATGGTACACCTTAATTAAGTTGTTCCAAAGGAACAACTTACCCTAAAATAACTACCTTGGGGCTATAAATAAGACCCAAGGGTAGCCATTTTTTTTTACACCATTTGCATGAAATTCATGCATGCATCTTCTTCATAGCGAAGCTCTGCAGAAATATTTCCTCTCCCTCCATCCAAGTTCTTAATCTAAAATAGAGATTTAGATTGTGGATTAGTAGCCTTACTCCGTTCGTGAGAAGACTCGATCCGTCGTGGCGAATCCGAAGGTAAAGTTCCGAGACTACCGCTCCGCATACGCTAGCGTAAGTCTCCACTTTAGTTATCGATCCTAACTCTGTTTTGGACAGGATCCTTCACGAACGACCCATGTCGTCAGTCATAAGCCGAGGGATCCCCCCTCACTGAATGACCCACGATGCTCATCAGCCGTAAGCCGAGGGATTTTCCCTTGCCACTGAACGACCCCATGTACTCGTCGGTCGTAAGTCGAAGGGGCCTCGCCCCTTGCCACCGAACGATCCTTGTCTTCAACCGTAAGCTGGGGTATCCCCCTGCCACTGAACGACCCCCGGTGCTCGTCGGCCGTAAGTCGAAGGGACATCGTCCCTCGCAACCGAACGACCCCTGTCGTCAGCCGTAAGCCGAGGGATCCCCCCTCGCCACTGAACGACCCACGACGCTCGTCAGCCGTAAGCTGAGGGATTCACCCTTACCACTAAACGACCCCCGATGCTCGTCGAACATATGTCGAAGGGGCTTCACCCCTCGCTACCCAAGGAAGCATGATTTATGATTTAAGAGGTTACGTTCATTGATTGAATGCACCTAAGTTACCAACGACAAAACTTCCCTAAAGATTTATATGAAATTTGAAGTTGGGTCGTTGAGGGGCCATACAGACGCATGTATTCAAGTACAAAGAAATGCGACAACATACCAAACTTGCAAATAGTTTTCATTTATTTGAATAAATGAAAATTACAAGAAGCCTAAACTAAGGCATACCGGCCTAAGAGGGAGGAGGAGCACTTCCGGATGCAAAGACACTGGTAAAAGCCTCCATCGCCTTTGTAAACCTTGACGTAAGCTCTGCCTTCTCCCTCGCAGCGGCCTCCTCGAGCCCAGCAACTTTGGCCTGAATCTCAGTCGACTTCGCCTTGCAAGCTTCCACCCACCTCTCGGAGTCGTAAGCTTTGGCCCGAAGCTCGACCGTTTCCTTCCGAGAGGCGTCGAGCTCCACCTCGAGCTAAGACTTCTCCACCTGCCACTGAAGCTAGGCAGATTTGCAGAGGTCCGATAGTGACGAGAGGCTGTCCTTAGCCTCCGCAGCTGCCCACTTAACCGTCGCCTTATCCCTGAGGGTTTCCCCAGGGCCTCCTCCACCTCCTTCGTCCGAGCCTCGATGCTGAACGCTTTGCGCTCTGCATCTGCCATCTGCCAACCTCCTTCGATCAAGTCGGCAACTTGACGACACAGCACGACTCTGAGAACGGACATATGTAAAAAAGGGATTAGTCAAAGAACGACTGACTCAGGCGACGATAAACAAGGACTCAGGAGACGTACCTTGTATCCTATTCCCACAAAAAAGTTGGACACCCTTTCGAGGCCCGACCTCTACAGAAGCTCCAGATCCCTCGGGAGAATCGAGTTCTCCACCAACCGAGCAGTCGTTCCGAAATCCAGCAAGGCCGACTCCTCCTTTCCAATGGCAAAGGGAGGCAGGTGAAAGTCACCTTGTACTGGCCCAGAGGATCGAGACAAAAGCCGATTGAGCAGTAACGCTCGATCGAACTCCGCAGGGATCGGACTGACCAAAGGAACGGGTGACACAATGTTGCCCCAGGGCCACTGATCCAAAAGGGGCATCTCGTGGGGCCTGAGACGCGGAAGGGGTCTCCACCACCCCTGAGGCTTGAGAAGAGTGACCACATGCCCTTCTACAATGGATCCTCCTCCTCCACTAGCCTCCTCTTTCCAGACTCCTCCTTCCCATGGGAGGGCATCTCTCTCTTCTGGCCGATCGCTTTGGTCGGCTCAGCAGCATTGTCAGCGTCGACGTCGACCACCACATGCGGCTCCGCAACCACGATGGAGGCCAGGGGCACAGCGGGCCATACAGGGGCCTGGTAGGAGGCCTCTCTCGAGGAGGCTTGGGAAGAGGGCATGGAGGTCTACCTAATCTCCCCTCCCTAGGAAGAAGAGCTCTGGTTGATTGGGAGAGGAGACCGAGAGCTGGACCCCTCGATGCATGCGCTCGACCTTTCAGCACGGGCACCCGACCTTTCGACGCTTCTCTTCTTCTTCCACTGCCCCTCCAAACTCGGTCCATACCGGAATCACCGCTCCGTCGATTTCCGTTAGTCATATCTGCAAACGACGGATATAATTATCGTAAGTGGTGAAGATAAAGACATTGAGTCAAAATACATTACTCGGGCTCCACAAAATGGTCTTCAATGTATGATCATCAAACAAATTCTGAGTCGGTCTTTCTCTCCTCGGTCGACCCAGAAAGAGCTTCACCGCCTCAGCCTCGGCCGGCGACAACCTGGCTCTGACCTCCTATGTTGATAACCTAGACTCTTCCGCAAGCACAGGATTCGGAGAACTCCAACCATTGAGGAACGGACCCAGTTCGGGAAGGACGACAAACACAAAGGTATCCTCCCACCCAGGGTCGGAAATCGGAAGGTTGTATATGATCCTTGTTCCAGGGTGAGCAGCAATATGGTACCACACTCGGCGAGGGTCAGATACTATCCTAAAGAAGTACCTGAATAGCCTGAGGGTTGGTCGGACCACACAAAGCTCACAGCACGATGAAGCCAACTAAGGGGGAAAGCTTGAGGAGCAAGTCTACAAATAGAAAGCTCCGAAGAGCACAGAACCTCTACTATGAATTGGTGAATGGGGAACCAGAGTCCTAGACGAAAAGCTTTAAGATACACCCCCACCTCACTCTTTCATGTAAAACAATCTCTTTCGTCCAAATTAGGTACTCTAACCCTAAATGGATGACAAAAACCACCTCGCCAAACCTCAGCGGTCAGATCGAAGGAAACCCTGGGGGCCATCTTTAAGATAACTCTGAGAACCTTCGAGCTACGATCCCTCTGGCGAATGGGAAGGTCTGGTTCTATCCAAATTCATTTTCCCTTTCCAGGAACCTCCCCACATCGTGGAGGCCGAAGGCGCGCCATGAGCTCCTCGTAGGAGGCTCCTTCAGTACGACCGGAGCAAATATACCTGACGGATCTAGAGGAGTCAAAATCGGTCAGGGGGAATACAATTAAGGAAAGCAAGCGACCTTTGGGAAGAAAACGCTGGAAGCAAGCTTTTGAGGCGAGAGGGAAGACAAAGCGAAAAGATCTCTTCTTCTTCCTCGCTTTTCTTCTTATATGAAGAAAATCAACCGGCTAACGGTCGATGGATGACACGTGCCTAGAGCAGGACATAAGAAGCGACGGAGAACAATTCAAAGATGAAAGGGTTTTGGCGGCACAAATCTAATCAAATGGTTCGAGAACCGTGCGCATTTAAGAAGATAGCACATCATACGGTCTCAATCAGCGCAACTTCTAAGGCACGAATGATGGGGGCCATTGTTAGTGCACGAGTGTGGACCCTACTGGAGTATCCGAACACTCGACCCGTAAGGCACCCGCAACTCGATACCTGCCGCTCAAAGCGGGGCGTTGTTGAGTCAGACGAACGGGTCGTTCGAACGTTAGGCATGCACCAATATTCGGGGGGAGATTAACAGGTCGAGTAAATGGGCAGCCATTACCCCGAATCCTGGAGGAGATCGTTTCCAAATCAATGAGGGACGATTACATGCAATCGGGGAGGAACCGCCTATAAATGGACAGAAGAACGAAGGTAAAAGGGTCCATTCTTCCAAGGTACGAGGTCTAAGACATAGAACTCTACTTTTCCAGCTGATATGTCTTATATATTCAAGCTTGCGTCGTCAGTCCTGAGACGAACCTCTGTGGGTCGATCTCAGCTGCACTAAGCTTCCTTTCTTCCTTAAGTTCCCATACTAACTTAAGCATCGGAGAGGATTTGGGTTGGAACCCAGATCCGACCCCCCTAACGTGTCTCTGTGGTGCAGATCGACGGTCATCGTCCGGCGTCGAGGGTCGTTACCGAGCCCCTAACCTCGAGCGATCAACGTCTCAACTGCACGAATGTCGATCGAGCACCACATCATTGTGAACTAACAACACCTGACCCCAGTTCTTCCAACCGAGGGTCCCACTCCATTCACTAATGAGGCTTTGACTCAGATCCAAGAGTCTACGTCAACTTGAAAACTGTCTCGGTCAATTTTGGCCTTAACAGACACATATTTGATTCTCACTCGCGCTCCTGAAAGGGGGAGTTGGCTAGAGTTAGAGAGGCCAGTGGTGTACACGTGATGCACCATTAGGTAATTGATGGCTTTCTCTGTTTGACCCTAAAAACCGAGAATAGTCTCACTCCCGAAAGGGGGAGTTACGAGAGGCCCCTACAGTGCTCGTGTCGCTGTTTGTGGTATCACTTTTCACCCACCCTAGGTGAAGTCCATCTCCTTAAGTGTCCTACGATTTACACGAAATCCCAAACACATAAACTGATAACTTAATGCCATTGTCATTAATTCATAAATGCTGCTATCACATATCGACATGTTCCTCTGTTTACTTTCAGCACTTGCATGTTATGATGTGGTCATTTACGCATGTTCAATGGACCCTTTACTTTTGTGGACTACCCTTCTTTGATAGGTAGTCCGATTCTAAAACTGGGTCCTACCTAGTTTAGTTAGGTATCCTATTGGATCACGTGTTGACGTATCCCATTTATGTTTTTCAGGTCCAGATTTAGAGACGTCAGAGCAGACGTGTGCTCAGTATATTACTCCATCTTCAGAGGTACAGATAGAGACTAATGGAAATTTTATCCACTTAGACTTCCCTAGGGTAGACTAGGGAGTGTGTTGTACTGTTGTGGACCCCTCTTGGTTTCTTTTGAGGGTTTTGAGGGTTGGGGTTTATTTTGTTTTACCCCCTTTTTTGTACTTTTGTACCCTTGTACAGTTCAGAGATATATGATGTACCTTTATATAATATAATATTCAGTTCAGTGTTTCTTTCAGTACTTGTGGATTTTAAATTTTGTTGGAGCTCTGTGTTTTACTTTTTGTACTATTCCAGTGTATCGTAGTTGCCTGCATGTATAGTATTATTAAATCACAATTAATGCCTAGTAGTATATGGATGTTAGGGGCTCGAAGCTCAGTGTCTGAATACTACGATGACCTAGTCAGCTACACGTCTTTCATATTTGGGAGAGCGGGGCGTGACAGGTTTTTGTGGTGGCCCATGCAGGTCCGCTCACACTACATATACGTAAGAATAGTATGAGAAAAGCTCCAACAATATAATCCGTTAATCTTGTACTAAATTCTCTTTCCTCTGTCCCTTCCATAATATGGACAGCTGGTATGGAGCATCCAGAACAGGATTTCTGCTTCAGATGCAGCCTCATCTGAGTCATCTTTGATGGCAAAAGTTCTAATAGGCATTCTGGAGCATTTAAGTCAGCCAGACAAGAAGTTGGCTAGCATTCCAGCGCAGAAGATGGGAGATATTAGGCAGTTCAGGGCCTTGTATCCGAAGTCTTTTTTGGGCTAGGAGAGTCCTCTAGAGTTAGACGAGTGGATCAGACACACAGAGGATGACCTGACAACAGCTGGATATCCGTGGGATGGATGGGCAGATGCCGTAAAGAGACAGTTGATGCTTCAGGCCCGAGACTGGTGGGATGCCCAAGAGTTACATTTGTTTAGACCAGTCTCGTGGGAGAAGTTTAGGGAGTTGTTCGAGGCTCAGTTTCTTCCCAAGATGAAGAAGGATGAGTTGCGTCTGCAATTTGAACACCTGACTCTGGGACGACTGAGTGTAGATGCCTATGATGCAAAGTTTGCATTGCTGAGCAAGTTTTCTCTGGAGTTAGTGAAGTCAGAGGCTACCAGGTCCAGACGTTTTAGGATGGGATTGGATCCAGAGTTCAGAGCAGCCATGTCCACACTAGACCTACCTACACATGAGGCTTTGCTGAAGGGAGTATAGGGAGGGTACCAGTAGTAGCAGAGATATGCCTTACTGGACAGCAGAGGGGCTTCACGAGGCGGTACAGACCACTCAGTTCAGGAGGCCTGGATCCCCACCAGTACCCTAGAGGCAAGTGTCTTACCAGCATTGCAGCAAGCCGGGACATGAGCTGAAGGACTGTAGATTCTGTGCCAGACGGTGTTTCATGTAAAGTCAGACTAAACACTTTAGCAGATCTTGTCCTCAATAGGGATAGACCTCAGGACCAGTGGCACCAGTGACAGCCATGCCGATGCAGCAGAGGACCCTTCCGCCTGCTCCACAAAGGCTTCTACTACCAGCACCATCAGTTCCTAGTACCATTGCTCCTAGGGGGCCACCTAGGCCTACCCAGCAGCAGACCACCAGGAAGGGATCATCGAGGCATCATGCCTTTACTATGACGGCTGTGGAGGCGAGGATACCGGACGAGTCATCACTGGTACTTCTTCATCTTTTCCTTAAGTGATGATTATCCTTTCATATCAGTTATAACATGATGTTGATATGATTGGGATATTAGACTCTTATATTAAGTTTCATGTTATTTTCTTTAGGCATTATTAGGGTTGCTTCCGTCCCTGCCTTATCATTATTCGATTCAGGAGCATCTCATTGCTTCATGTCCCAACAATTTGTGACTAGACATTCTATAGTAGTAGATTTATTTGCCTCTAGTTGGAACATCCACACAGGAAATGGAGTACTCCGCAGTTCTTCAGGATGCCGTCAATGTCCTGTGGAGATCTGTGGATGAAGGCTGATGGTGATTTCTTAGTAATGGAGATGCCTCATTTTGAAGTTGTGTTTGGAATGGACTGTTTAGGAATGTTCTAAGCCACTATAGATCGTAGACTCAGAAGAGTAGTATTTCAGATTTCCGACCATCCAGAGTTTGAATACCTTAGTGGTAGTAGTTCACTTGGACCAGTGAAGTTCAAGGCCGATCCAGTAGAACAAGTGATGATGGCAATGGAAGCTGAACCAGTTTTACCGAGTGTAGTCCGGGATTTTCCTGATGTCTTTCCAGACGACATGTATGGACTCTCTCTAGATAGATTCTTGAAGTTTACCATTGATCTCATACCAAGCACTCAACCGATTACGAAGGCTCCATATCGAATGGATCCTCTAGTACTTATTGAGCTTCGAAATCAGTTAAAGGATTTGTCGGAACGTGGTCTGATTCAACCTAGTGTATCTCTGTGGAGAGCACCAGTGTTGTTGGTGAACAAGAAAGATGGATCCCGAAGGATTGGATCCGAAGTCTTGACGGAGGATCCACTCAAGGTGAAACTTTCTGGAGCGCATGGTTGACTCCGTGATAAGGCAATTGCTCGCCTCAGGACGCGGTTCAGCTCGGGAGAAGCAGCTCAGCCCCAACGTGAGGCATCGCTTTGGGGATTAAAGACGGGTTGCTGAAAACGACGCTTCGTGCGATAGCAAAGTGACATATGTAGTTTAATATTCATGTGTTTATAATTGCAATGGATTGATAGATTTATCTTTAGGGGTTCGTCGGACCCAACCCCGGGAGAGTAGAGATTCTGGCTAAGGTTATTTCTTTAGGGCTGTTCTTAAAATGGTTTTATGATACTTTCCACTGCTTACTTTGATTTTGTCGTCCGTCCGACTTAGGTCAGACGTCGATTTTATAGCCCTAAGGACCCAGAAAACCCTTTAGTGGTATCGGATGCAGTCTACCTTGATCTATGTTTTTACAATTATAAAGTGCATAGGATGCAGTATGTTTCTACATGAGATGGAGGTTTATTATGCTATTAAAAATTGTTTGTTCCATGCTATGGTTATTTTCGAAAAATTTTTTTTTGAAAATTAGATCTATTTTTAAAATCATGTGATAATTTTAAAAATTAGATCTTGGTAATTATATGATGATTATTAATAAAACTTACACTTATGAGATAATTTTAAGTTTATTGTTATGCTAAAAATTTTATGAGATAAATTTTTTTAGTTGCTCTGTTATCAGGTTAAAATTTTATGAGATAAAATGTTTAGTTGATAATTTTAATGGTTTTTTACTTTCTTGTTCATTATGTGATAATACAAAATCCCCTTTAGGTTAGCCATTAAAAATTGTCTAAAACTTATGAGATAATTTTTAGGTAAAGGTGTTATGATTTAAAATTGTTGCCAACCATTAAATTCCTAATACTTGATTAGGGGAGCTAACTATGATTTAATTTGTTGCAATTTGAATTTTTAAATACCTAATGCATGATTAGGATATCATCCTAAATATTCCTTATAATTGATAAGGACATTAATAAAAGTTATTAACCAATCCTAATAATAATAAATTTTAGGATTCAACTCGTTGATAGGATTAACTAGTTTAATGAAGCCATGTTAAGTCGATGTTACACATATAAATAATTAGTATCCTTAAAGGATCATGAACCGGCGTTTTTGTGACTAGTGTTGTGGATCACCTCAACTCGACTGTGGATAATGATCCAGGCCTAGCCAAATCTCTTGACCATGTTTCGTTGGACCACAAGGATGCGAATTATTATTATGTGAAACCATCGATCAAATCTAGTCAAATACGTTTAAAATCTTCTTAAAGATTAGCAGTAGCCCTCTGATGAGTGTTTATTGTATATAGTTTTTCCCTCTTTTTCATGCACATTTTACATCGTTTCATTCTCCATTCCTCCCAGTTTTCCCCGTTTTGTCTCCTCTTTTGCTTTTATGGTCTCTCATGTGCTTTGCAGGAAATATGTGTCGATTAGGGACCATATGGCGAGGTTTTAGTGCAAAGAGGCGAAAGGAGTGAAGCCGGTGGGTCAATTGGTGCAAGGAAAGAGGATTTTGTGAATGATCGCAACCCATGTGGCCGTGTCATCATGTACCAAACGGACGCGTCAAACTGCATTCGAGATGACATCTACGCGATCGCGTCGAAGAACACCAAACGACCGCGTCAGAGAAGATAAATATCGAGAATCTGAAGCCTGTGTGGCCCACGCAGACGAAGATGACGCGGCCGCGATTTTACAAAGACCAAAGCACATCGACGCGGCCGCGGTAAATATGACGTGGCCGCATAGCCATTTTCGATGTGGCCACGTCTTTAATGACATGATCGCATCGCTGAAGCCCCGCTTCCCACTTTACGTAAGGGATCGACGTGACCGCGTTGTTTTCGACATGGTCGCGTCAGACCGGTTTCCTGAGGGGCTAAGGAGAATTCTGGGGGCTATTTTTGTCTTGTGGGGCACGTGTATATAAGCGCCCCTTCTTCCTCCGGCGAGAGGATCTTCTTTTCAGCCATTTTTCTGTTACTTTCTAGTTTTGGGAAGTTTTGTAAGGATTCTAAACTCTACTTCTTTGTTGTTTTTATTGTTCTTATTGCTTATTAGTGTAATAGTTTAACTATTTTCAATAGAATCTCTCTCTCTCTCTCTCTCTCTCTCTCTCTCTCTCTCTCTCTCTCTCTCTCTCTCTCTCTCTCTCTCTCTCTCTCTCTGTATTATTATTGTCTTGTTTTACCATCTACTGCTAAACTAATCTGAACCTATGGCTTTAGATGCTTACCCATTGCTAGGAATCCCTTCCATTGCAATGGACAGTGAGTAGTTTCCTTCTAGGGCAATGGGATGATCCCCATTGGATTAGAGCTATGGGTTGGACTAATTAATTAACTTAATCGCTAGGCTAATTGAGATTAGGGGTACATTGGGATGATTAGTATCATCGTAGATTCGACCCCTCCCTTCGGGGCGATCAGAATGGCCGTCGACCAAAAGTCGGGACCAATCCAGAGATCTGATTCCTTGACGACCCATACTATTGGTGTGGCTGACGAGAGTCGGGCACTGATTAGAGCTCTCCCAATGTAGGTCTAATCCCCGAACACCACTATGGGCGGGAGGAAGATTGGGGATATTTGTCGAGCGTAATGCGTCCAACGTACATCGATGCATCAGAGACCACTGAAATCGGTGTAGGTTGGGTTGGCCTATCATTGCATCACGATAGCAGGGGGTAGGACATGACACAATGGAATAACCTATCACGCATCACGATAGTGGGGGATAGGCGAATGCCCTTAGGTCACATGACCTCTCCCGAGTCCCAATGAACCCGGCAACCTGTTGATTGCTAGTCTAGCCCTAACCTTAGTCCAATGGCGGGGATTCCTCACGCCCTAGAGCTTTTATCCCTTGACCACAATTTTCTTATTTTCACCGACCGATCAACGACTTTATTGTGTAGCTCTCACTTGAAGACCCATAAACCGATACTCACTGACCGCCTCCTCGTGTTCAACCCGTTAGCGACTACACACGACCCGTGTGCTGTGGTTTTATTAGCATCGTCCCTTGGGCGACGATCACCCTCCTTGCTTTTGGATTTTGGAAACCATGGATTCCTGTTATAGTTGTGGAGTCAACTCAAGCTATAACTTGGCTATCTTTTGGGAACCAATTCCATTAAACATGTGATGTAGTTTGACTTAACTTAAACCGTCGCGTCATGAACATAACCGAGTGCCAGTGTAAGTTAGGATTGGACAAGAAAGCAAGGGTATGACTAGACTAGTCATTATGATTTGTTGAGCCAACTCAAGGTCATAAGTGACTAGGGGTAAAAACGATAAGAGAATCACATATGATGTGATTGATGAAGAGTCATCTACCGATCGTAGAGTTAAGCAACTTGTTGAGCCAACTCAAGGCTGTGAAACTCAGGGTGGTAGGGTCCCTTTCCCGCTAAATATTATTATTCGTTCATCTATATGGCTTAATATTTAGTGGGAAAGGGACCCTACCACCTTGAGTTAAGCAACTAGAACCGCACCCACTCGGGCGGGCATGAGCACGTGCCTGCGAGGGCCTGATCCGCTCATTGGGTGGGCGGACGCCCGCGCCCGCAAATGCAGGCTGGGCTCTGCTCTGCCCGCCAACGCGGGCGGGCACCCGGCCCACCCGAGCAGGCGGGCACGCCTGTTGGGCACGACTGATCTGCAGATGGGCCTCACCCACAGGGCCCACCAAGTGTTTATAAAACCCTTAGTGTAACGGCTGCGGTGTTGGGCAAAAAACATGGTTTTTGGGCGAATTTTAAGACGACGTTTGAGGGGTCAAACAAAGTTGGAATGGATCACCATTTATTTCTATGTGATCAATGTTCAGTGCTCTTTGATTTGATATATGATATCACTTGCAAAGCTCAATGGTGAGGGAAGGAAAATTCGTTGAAGTTTAGCCTTCACGAAGGTCAAATTTGAAATTGATTTTCTCCTCAAAATTTTAGTCCAACAGCGTATATGGAGAAAGGAGGAGTGTTCAGTCGCATCTAGAAATAGGGGCCAACCCCCTCCTTGAAACTTGTGCCTGTGCACCCTGCACCAAGCTTCAGATCTGCGTAGCTCCATTAAACGTGAACAAGCCCGGATTAAAGCTTAAATTAATATTCTCTCTTTCTCCAATTTCTTCATTGCTCCTGATCAGGCTCTAACAAAGATACGAAGGAGTTCGGATCAGATCCGAAGTCTTGACGGAGGATTCATTCAAGGTGAAACTTTCTAGAGCGCATGGTTGACTCGGTGAAAAGGGGATTGCTCACCTCGAGATGCGGTTTAGCTCGGGAGAAGCAGCTCGGACCCAACGCGGGGCATCTGTCACGTCCCGCTTTTCATTATACGGGTACGAGGACGAGACGAAGGTCTGCATGGGCTGGAGCTGTGAAACTCGGGCCCAATAAGCATCTGTAGTGATACACCATTCAATGTACATGTTCTTGCATGCAATCAAAACAATAAAAACATTTCATTAATTTAAAACCACATCCAGAGTTCGTACAAGAAATAACAACGGGGCCTCAGCATGGCCAAAGGAAACTACAATAATGGTACTATCCCTACTACAAGGTACTAAAGCAGTGACAGAAAAGAGTCCACAGCTTCCTGCAAAAAACGACTCAGTGTTTACCGTAACACCTAGCTCTCTAAGTCAGGCGTCTCTAACAAAGTCCTCCTGGTACCTGCCTCGTAATCTGACATACATTCCAAAAACATGAATGTATGTCAGCAAGGGCATGCGAGTAAAAGTAAGAAGGCCCAATGCAAGGTGTACGAAAAGTAATAAATTATAAAGCATTAATGATTTTATTACAAGATGTCAGCAGCATTAAACATGGCAATTCAAAGCATGGTAAAGTAAGTTACTTCTAGCATGGTAGTTCTAAACATTTTAAATGTGGAGTAATGAGCATGGCAATTTTACATAGACAGGGTAGGAAAGTAAAAACAATGCAAGAAAGAAAACGTGGCATGGCAATGGCTGTAGCGTGTGCTACCGTCTACAAGACAAGACAAGACAAGACCGTGTGTGTCATGAAAGGTTCACGCCCTACGGTTAGAGGGGGGTCAACCCCTCTAAACCGTGCACACGCTCAACCCTACCCCAGCCCAAGTGCACAAGATAAGTCCATACAAGGGATCACTCACTCTGCTAGGTGAGTGCCCTATTGCCCGCTGGCTATCCGTACAAGAGGTCACTCACTCTGCTAGGTGAGTACCCTATTGCCTGCAGGCTATCCGTACAAGGGATCACTCACTCTGCTAGGTAAGTGCCCTATTCTCCCGCAGGGTTGGCTATCCGTACAAGGGATCACTCACTCTGCTAGGTGAGTGCCCTATTTCCCCGCATGGTTGTGTAATGCAATTCATCAATCAAGTCTGTTTTAGTATTTTGTGTCCTCCACATGGCATTATCAAGTTACTTATTAGGGGTCCACACCCACGCACACACAGAGAGATGCAATTAAACATTAATACTTCAATAATTTTTATAAATTCGTACACTTGCCTGTTTTGGTGAATCAATGTCGTTGAGATTGTATGAACGGCGCAGAACATATCTGCGTCGATAGATTCGTGATATTAATCTAAAAGCGTTAAACCATCCAAATAATAACATAACATTTAGCTCCAGTTAACTAATTTATATTAATATTGTTACTAACATTACTAATGTATTATAACCCATGCTTTTTAACAGAATCAACACTACTAACTATTCTACTGATTCCTTTAACGGGATTCATATTATAACATTAATATTACTAACTAATGTCCATACTAATCATTATTATAACCTACAAAATTACATACTGATATATTGTAACTAATATGTATTAACCTATTCCTATTAACCGAGCATTAATATTACCAACATACTAACTAACATTATTCTAAATACTTACAGCTAAGTTATACATTATAAGTACTGTTGGATCTGGATCCTAGCCTAGAGGGGGGTGAATATGCTTATAAAAATAATTCATGCAACCCACGAATAAGCACACGCAGTTATAGCAGTAGCAGGGTAAATAAAAGACAGACACAGAGTACACAGCAGATTTACCCTGGTTCGGTCGTCCCAAC
Organism: Scilla litardierei; assembly: GCA_030789695.1. Taxonomy (NCBI): domain Eukaryota; kingdom Viridiplantae; phylum Streptophyta; class Magnoliopsida; order Asparagales; family Asparagaceae; genus Scilla; species Scilla litardierei. Next base: position 20,380,104 of record CM061133.1, read on the forward strand.
GACCTACTCCAGCCCCCAAAGTAGAACTAGTATAGAATAGCGCAATAGGTACAAAACCACAAGTTAGAGCACGCTCAGAGCACCCTCTACGTCTCTACACTCGCCAGGCTCTCAGTACCCCCACACACAGTGTTTTCTCTTACTATCAATCCTAGTAACGCTTTCTAAGAGCTAGTCCCAAACTAGCTGGGTCCCACTTGTCTAGTCCCAACTAGACAAGTCCCAAAATAGTCACAAAATATATGGTAAAATTTCCCCTACAGAGAACGTTACACTAAGACACAAATAAAAGAGTTTAAGGGTATAGAAATGCTCAGTTTGTGTCCGTGTAGGCGTCTCTATCAATCAGCACGTCGTCAGCTCCAATCTGACGCAAACGGTGTCTCAATCTGACTCCTGGATGTCAAGTTGTGCACTGGTCTGTGCACAAAGCAATTTCAGTTCAATCCCTTATAAACTGTCGGTCTGTGCGCGTAGCAGCTCCCTTTAAATGAAGAGGTCGGTGCGCATGGGAAATCAGTTCAACTTAATACGTCTTGGGTCGGTGCGCAAAGAAACTCCTAATTAATTCCCACGGCCACATCAGCACATGAAGAGGGCGCCCGTTGGTTCATTTGCGTTTGGTTACGCAATCTCCGCCGTAGATCATTTAGCTTTCGCTCAATCTCCACCGTCAATTCCAATTTCACATGCAGTTACGAAGGCGACGGCGGCGGTGGCTTCAGGCAACGACGAAGGCTTAATGACGCTTCTCACACCGCCGACGACGGCGACTTCGTGGTGACGGCGGCTTCTCCAAGGGCGATGACAGCAGCACTTTGCAGCGGCTCTTCGACTTTGGCGGCGTGATCAGCTCAGGCGACTTCGTGCAGCGGTGATCACGACGACGGCGGAATCCTTCGACAGCAGCGTCTCCTTCCGACCTTACTTCGAAGACGGCGGCAAGCTTTAGATGGTGACGGCGGAATCGGACTCTGCAGCAGCTGCGAGAACTTCAAGCAACGGCGATGGCGTCGGCTTGAAGAGATCTTCTTCGTGCAGCGGTGATCTCTCGTCAGTGGTGTCTTCGTCTACGGTTGTAGATCTCTCAGCGGGCTCCCCTCTGATGGTGATGGATGGCCTCGACTTTGCACGGCAACTACGGCAAGGGTTCACGAGTGCTGGCAACAAAGCTTCGTCTTCATGGCAGCATGGGCTCACGGTGGTAGAGGGATCACAGCAGTGTTCGGTCTCTTCTCCGACTCGATGGTGGTGATGGCTCGCGTGGACATTGAAGAAGTTTGCACAGTTGAGGGCTTCGACGGCAGCAGCTTTGGAAAAAGAACAGGGCTAGGGTTTGTGTAGGATAATAGCTTGACCTAGGCCCTAGGGTTTGGAAGATGATGATAGCATGGCCTATATCTTACGGCTTGATGATGATCTTGACGATGTATGGTCCGTAGCCTTCAATTTTTTGTTCCGGCCCTTCTTTGTATTTTTTATTGCCGCACTCCAAAAAATGTTGTAGCCCCTCTTCTCCCTTATTTTTTTGCGGCTCACCTCTAATTTTTTGATTGTCGTAAAAAAGAATTGTAGCCCCTCCTTTTTTTGATTGCTGCCGCACACTTTTTTAACCTAGGGGAAGGCACTCCAATTTATAGTATAGGCTAGAGATTGAAACAAGTAGTTTGGGAGATTGGGAGTGTTACGACATAAAGATCGTGACACTCCAACCTTCCATCTGTTACGACCTAAAGATCGTAAGAGTCCAACTCCCACCCGGATCCGTTGACATACCCCATTAACTCTCCCCTTCGTGAAAGGGCCTCCACCCCGGAAGACCGAAGCTACGCGGGAACGGGCGCGCCTCGCCACACTCCCCCCACCCGGCCGAGGCACGCAACCGCAGTTGCTCGGCCCGCCAGGGGCAGGGCGCTTGGGGAGCCCCCGGACAATACCGCCGGATATGCTGACATAGTCATGTGCGTATCCTTCCGTTCCAGCGGCCCACAACCCGCGACCGACAAGGAGACGCGGCAGGGCCGAACAGCCCCCGAGCCGGTCGACCCGGCCGGCCCACACGCACCGCGACGCCAGGGATAGCATAGCCCGACCCTTAGTTCGTCACCAACGACAAACAACCTAGGATAAGGACACGACTGACACATACGCCACCCGACCGTCCGACAAAGCACCCCCTGACGGAAGAGCCACCTGACAGATAACGCTTTCACTTTCGGCTCTGACATCCCGACAAAAGCACCCCTGGGCCGTTGCGCCGCCTGACAAAGGCAGGTCGAAGACTCCTGTTCCCGGAGTCCTTGTCCGAAGCCTCCGCCGACACTCGAGCCAGCTCAGCACGCCTAGTCACCACCCGTCAGGTATAAATACCCCTTCTCCTCTTACGGAGAAGGGGATGCTGCTGAATTCTTCCTGATTCTATTATTCACACACGAGTGCAAAGGTCTTCCATATCTTTGCTCTCCCACCTATAGCTCGCCACGCTCGGTCGACACACCGTTGGTCCGGCCGGCGTGACCAGCCCCCCATTTTAAGCGCCATCACTGACTTAGGCATCGGAGGGGCTAAGGGTTGAACCCCAACCCAGCCCTTCTGACGAGTTGTTCGTGTTGCAGGAGAGCTCGCCCATCAACACAGGTCGGTGTCACCCCCCTGCCCGTCAACCTGGTTCAGCTGCATCCGGCGAGATTTCCCCCGTGACCATCACAGGCGTCGAGATCGACTTCGTCACCCCACTAATCGCTTGTCAAATAGCCTACCTAAACCCCCTTCTCCACATAACCACCGTGCCCTTGGTTCCCATTAATACAAATTCATTGTACGCGAGTTCCACCTCGTAACAATTGGCGTCGTCTGTGGGAACGAAGGGTCACACCCATGTCAAATCCCATACCAATCACCGAGACCCTGACTAAGGGTTGGACCCCAACCCGCGATTTTGAAGACCTCCAGGGCAGCTCGTCAGCTCGCCACCCAAACTGGAGGGGGAAATGCGGGGGAGGCTTTGGCCACTCTGTACCCGCTATCTTGAAGACCTCCAGGGCAGCTCGTTAGCTCGCCACCCAAACTGGAGGGGCAAAATGCGGGGGAGGCTTTGGCCACTCTGTACCCGCTATCTTAAAGACCTCCGGGGCAGCTCGTTAGCTCGCCACCCAAACTGGAGGGGCAAAATGCGGGGGAGGCTTTGGCCACTCTGTACCCGCTATCTTGAAGACCTCCGGGGCAGTTCGTTAGCTCGCCACCCAAACTGGAGGGGCAAAATGCGGGGGAGGCTTTGGCCACTCTGTACCCGCTATCTTAAAGACCTCCGGGGCAGCTCGTTAGCTCGCCACCCAAACTGGAGGGGCAAAATGCGGGGGAGGCTTTGGCCACTCTGTACCCGCTATCTTAAAGACCTCCGGGGCAGCTCGTTAGCTCGCCACCCAAACTGGAGGGGCAAAATGCGGGGGAGGCTTTGGCCACTCTGTACCCGCTATCTTGAAGACCTCCGGGGCAGCTCGTTAGCTCGCCACCCAAACTGGAGGGGCAAAATGCGGGGGAGGCTTTGGCCACTCTGTACCCGCTATCTTAAAGACCTCCGGGGCAGCTCGTTAGCTCGCCACCCAAACTGGAGGGGCAAAATGCGGGGGAGGCTTTGGCCACTATGTACCCGCGATCTTGCAGACCTCCGGGGCAGCTCGTTAGCTCGCCACCCAAACTGGAGGGGCAAAATGCGGGGGAGGCTTTGGCCACTCTGTACCCGCTATCTTGAAGACCTCCGGGGCAGCTCGTTAGCTCGCCACCCAAACTGGAGGGGCAAAATGCGGGGGAGGCTTTGGCCACTCTGTACCCGCTATCTTAAAGACCTCCGGGGCAGCTCGTTAGCTCGCCACCCAAACTGGAGGGGCAAAATGCGGGGGAGGCTTTGGCCACTCTGTACCCGCTATCTTGAAGACCTCCGGGGCAGCTCGTTAGCTCGCCACCCAAACTGGAGGGGCAAAATGCGGGGGAGGCTTTGGCCACTCTGTACCCGCTATCTTAAAGACCTCTGGGGCAGCTCGTTAACTCGCCACCCAAACTGGAGGGGCAAAATGCGGGGGAGGCTTTGGCCACTATGTACCCGCGATCTTGCAGACCTCCGGGGCAGCTCGTTAGCTCGCCACCCAAACTGGAGGGGCAAAATGCGGGGGAGGCTTTGGCCACTCTGTACCCGCTATCTTGAAGACCTCCGGGGCAGCTCGTTAGCTCGCCACCCAAACTGGAGGGGCAAAATGCGGGGGAGGCTTTGGCCACTCTGTACCCGCTATCTTAAAGACCTCCGGGGCAGCTCGTTAGCTCGCCACCCAAACTGGAGGGGCAAAATGCGGGGGAGGCTTTGGCCACTCTGTACCCGCTATCTTGAAGACCTCCGGGGCAGCTCGTTAGCTCGCCACCCAAACTGGAGGGGCAAAATGCGGGGGAGGCTTTGGCCACTCTATACCCGCTATCTTAAAGACCTCCGGGGCAGCTCGTTAGCTCGCCACCCAAACTGGAGGGGCAAAATGCGGGGGAGGCTTTGGCCACTCTGTACCCGCTATCTTGAAGACCTCCGGGGCAGCTCGTTAGCTCGCCACCCAAACTGGAGGGGCAAAATGCGGGGGAGGCTTTGGCCACTCTGTACCCGCTATCTTAAAGACCTCCGGGGCAGCTCGTTAGCTCGCCACCCAAACTGGAGGGGCAAAATGCGGGGGAGGCTTTGGCCACTCTGTACCCGCTATCTTGAAGACCTCCGGGGCAGCTCGTTAGCTCGCCACCCAAACTGGAGGGGCAAAATGCGGGGGAGGCTTTGGCCACTCTGTACCCGCTATCTTGAAGACCTCCGGGGCAGCTCGTTAGCTCGCCACCCAAACTGGAGGGGCAAAATGCGGGGGAGGCTTTGGCCACTCTGTACCCGCTATCTTAAAGACCTCCGGGGCAGCTCGTTAGCTCGCCACCCAAACTGGAGGGGCAAAATGCGGGGGAGGCTTTGGCCACTCTGTACCCGCTATCTTGAAGACCTCCGGGGCAGCTCGTTAGCTCGCCACCCAAACTGGAGGGGCAAAATGCGGGGGAGGCTTTGGCCACTATATACCCGCGATCTTGCAGACCTCCGGGGCAGCTCGTCAGCTCGCCACCCAAACTGGAGGGGGAAATGCGGGGGAGGCTTTGGCCACTATGTACCCGCGATCTTGCAGACCTTCGGGGCAGCTCGTCAGCTCGCCACCCAAACTGGAGGGGCAAAATGCGGGGGAGGCTTTGGCCACTATGTACCCGCGATCTTGCAGACCTCCGGGGCAGCTCGTCAGCTCGCCACCCAAACTGGAGGGGGAAATGCGGGGGAGGCTTTGGCCACTATGTACCCGCGATCTTGCAGACCTCCGGGGCAGCTCGTCAGCTCGCCACCCAAACTGGAGGGGCAAATGCGGGGGAGGCTTTGGCCACTATGTACCCGCGATCTTGCAGACCTCCGGGGCAGCTCGTCAGCTCGCCACCCAAACCGGAGAGAAAAAATGCGGGGGAGGCTTCGGCCAATCTGTACCCGCACTCTAGAGGTCCTCCGGGGCAGCCCGACAGCTCGCCATCCAAACCGGTCACCAATCCATCTCTGATACACGTCTATGTTTCGGCTAACGCACTTTGTGTTTCTATTATAAGAGAGGCCTAGTCCAAGATCGGCATGATTGCCTAGGTGGCCGACCTCGCCACCCCCAAAATTCGGAACATGCCTACAAGCTGGACCCTTGATAGGTCGTTAGGGCTTATGGAGCTCACTACCAGCCAAGAGGTACAAAGATTTGATACGTCTTCCGAGCTAGGCCGGGCTTCCGTCTCAAGCTCGAATGACGGGGGAAATTGTTACGACATAAAGATCGTGACACTCCAACCTTCCATCTGTTACGACCTAAAGATCGTAAGAGTCCAACTCCCACCCGGATCCGTTGACATACCCCATTAACTCTCCCCTTCGTGAAAGGGCCTCCACCCCGGAAGACCGAAGCTACGCGGGAACGGGCGCGCCTCGCCGCACTCCCCCCACCCGGCCGAGGCACGCAACCGCAGTTGCTCGGCCCGCCAGGGGCAGGGCGCTTGGGGAGCCCCCGGACAATACCGCCGGATATGCTGACATAGTCATGTGCGTATCCTTCCGTTCCAGCGGCCCACAACCCGCGACCGACAAGGAGGCGCGGCAGGGCCGAACAGCCCCCGAGCCGGTCGACCCGGCCGGCCCACACGCACCGCGACGCCAGGGATAGCATAGCCCGACCCTTAGTTCGTCACCAACGACAAACAACCTAGGATAAGGACACGACTGACACATACGCCACCCGACCGTCCGACAAAGCACCCCCTGACGGAAGAGCCACCTGACAGATAACGCTTTCACTTTCGGCTCTGACATCCCGACAAAAGCACCCCTGGGCCGTTGCGCCGCCTGACAAAGGCAGGTCGAAGACTCCTGTTCCCGGAGTCCTTGTCCGAAGCCTCCGCCGACACTCGAGCCAGCTCAGCACGCCTAGTCACCACCCGTCAGGTATAAATACCCCTTCTCCTCTTACGGAGAAGGGGATGCTGCTGAATTCTTCCTGATTCTATTATTCACACACGAGTGCAAAGGTCTTCCATATCTTTGCTCTCCCACCTATAGCTCGCCACGCTCGGTCGACACACCATTGGTCCGGCCGGCGTGACCAGCCCCCCATTTTAAGCGCCATCACTGACTTAGGCATCGGAGGGGCTAAGGGTTGAACCCCAACCCAGCCCTTCTGACGAGTTGTTCGTGTTGCAGGAGAGCTCGCCCATCAACACAGGTCGGTGTCACCCCCCTGCCCGTCAACCTGGTTCAGCTGCATCCGGCGAGATTCCCCCCGTGACCATCACAGGCGTCGAGATCGACTTCGTCACCCCACTAATCGCTTGTCAAATAGCCTACCTAAACCCCCTTCTCCACATAACCACCGTGCCCTTGGTTCCCATTAATACAAATTCATTGTACGCGAGTTCCACCTCGTAACAGGGAGGATTTGATTGGAAGTTTGAATAGGATTAGAAGTTTGAAAGTCTAGCTAATAGATTGGATCAAATCCATTTGTAATTCAAATTGGGCTCAACCCCTTTTCCTCTTTGGACCAAGTCCAACTTCTTTGTGCACACACACTCCATCTCTCCCAATGTGCTATACGAATAGCAATTCCACCAAATATCGAGAATATATTGTTTCGCCAAGCCTGAAACACACTAAGCACACACATGAGATATAACTACACGTTTATCTTCATCAAACCAAGATCCTAGATCGTTGCTCCCAACAATCTCCCCCTTTTGGTGATGACAAACCCATAAAAGATTTGAGCAGTAAGTATGGGTGTGTGAAGTGTGTTGAAGGGTGTAATGCAATATGGAATGAGATATTCAAGTATTTCATTAAAGCATGCACAACATTATAACAAATACAATAGCATGCTCCCCCTTCTCTCAAGCTCCCCCTTCACCATATATTCAAGTATTTTTCAAGCTCCCCCTTCAACAAATAATACCGACATCAAAGCTATAGAAAAATTTTTCTTCTGCCCCTTTGTAATCACCAAAAGTGGATTAATGAATTCACAAAAATATTCCATGCAAAAATAAACCATTATTAAATGTAGCGGGCAATTTACATGAGTTTTCCAAAAAACAGACATTTCATGCTCATAGAATTTCATACCACGACTTCCCACCTTTGTGTAAGTGTAGAGATATATAAACATTAAAGTACTAGAGGAGATTCAATTTCAGAAAATCAACCAAATCAATCCACATTTTCCAATTTTTCATGATTATCACTAGGATTGATTTTTCCCACCTCATCAAAGATGAGTTCAAGTTACCGAACCCCGAAACATGGCCTAAAAGGACTTTTAAATGTGTGGTGGCATTGCTTGACGAGTTATATACACCAACGCTAATGATTACCCATGTAGCACAAGTTGGATACTCGTGGTTTGTGTATTAGCCATGAAGTGTATCCATTTTTCATACGGAGCAATTTTCAAATTTTTTTTTTGATTTGCAATTCTTTTGTGCTCAATTTTAATTCATGGCTAAACACTTCATATCCCTTAGAAAATTCAGAATTTAATCATTCCTACATTCACTTTCCATTATTCTTCAAAAGAATCTCCAAAAGCACTAAAAAGTCAAATATCGTGAACATGCAGATGTAGGTGTAGAAGTCAAGTTTAAAACTAATGAGACATGTCATGGCTACTAAAAAGAATAACTTCATGTTCATGTAGCTACAACAATAATGAATTGACTTCTACACGGGATAGAATTGATCATTCATACAATACCACTTAAGAGATTCATAAGAGGATATTCAATAAGCACTTTTTTTTATTTTTGTTTTTTTTTCAATTTTTTTGTTTTTTTTCAGAAATAAAAACATTTAAAAAAATCATGCATGCAAGCACACAAAATAAAATAAAAACAAGCACACAAAAAATCTATGAAGGTATGCAATGAAATGCAAAGAGGGATCAAAAGTATACCTTCTCGTCGCTATTTGACGAAGGAGCTAAAAGAATGAGACATTGAATTTATCGCTCCTCGCCAAAACTCCATCACACCTACATGAAAGGTGTTAAGTGTGACCTTGGAATCCAACAAGGTCCACTAGTTTAGCCAACATTGTTTTAGGAACCCACACTTGTTTAAATTTGATATTTGTGTGCCTAAATTTACAATAGTATGATGTGTGGCCTACACTATCACAAGTAAAGAACTTTGCATATAAGTTCTTTGCAATAGATGGTGCATTGTGGAATTTCTTGAATTTTGGCTTTTCGACATTTTTCAAACCAAATCCAAGTCCTCTTCTATTATTGCCATATAATTGATTCTCTAAAATATTATCCAACGATTGTTTTCCTATAGAAAATTTCTTAATGGCCAATTCAAGATTAGAGACTTTGGATTTTAACAATTTATTTTCTTCCACAAGCAATGTGCATTTAGTTATAAAAGCTCTCTTGGTTTCCTCTTCCTTCTTTTCAAATTCAATCATTTTCCTTTTAAAATCATTATCCAACATGCAGAATTTATCGTTAAGCTCTCTAATCACAGTCTTTTTCAATTTCGAGCTTAATCAAATCAAGTTTAAGCATGCTAATATTATTCATCAAGGAAGGGCAAGAGAGACAAGGTGCTTCATCATTAAAACTGGATTTTTCCTTTTTCAAAATGTTAATAGTAGAGTCACGAGCAACAATTTCAATTTTCAGATTTTCAATCTCTTTAGACATATCATATTCAGATTGTTGCATTTGAAAGTTCTCATTTTGATAATCATCTATAGTGGATTCAAGCTCTACTATTTTATCTTGCATTTCTTTACAAAGAGTACGGAGTTCAGTTTTACTACCAGAAATTACCTCATCGTGTACTCCCATCAAAGTCATGCATGAGTGGGCTTCGTGTTCATCCTCCTCACTCTCAGCTTCGCTATCCATATCCCAAGTTAGCACCTTGGATTTTCCCTTTTCTTTAGCTACCTGAGCTGTCTCATATGGGCAATCCCTCATTCGATGTCCTCTTTTCTTGCATTTAAAACAGGTCATTCTATTAGTAGCATTCTGATCATAAGTTTGCTTAGAAGACTGAAAAAAGTTAGAGCGATTAAACCTGGGTGCCATTTCTGTTCTTCCTTGCTTGGTGTGGACATACTTTCTAAAATTTCTGACCATTAGCTCTATGTCATCATCATCATCTTCGCTTTCGTCAGCTTTCAGAGCAAGTGGCTTTGTAGCTTTCTCCTTCTCCTCAGGTTTCTCCCATTTATCCACATTTTGCAATTCAAGCTCGTGGGACATTAGATTACCTATCAAGTCCTCCACCCTCATCTGTGACAGATCTTTCGCTTCTTGGATGGCAGTGACTTTAGGCCTGAAAGAGCTTGGCAGTGCTCTTAATATCTTTCTCACCTGCTCAAGGCTAGAATATGGCTTACCGAGCGAACTAGACTTGTAGACAATGTTGGTGAATCTCGCAAACATTTCTGATATGGTCTCTGACGGTAGCATGCGAAATCCCTCGTATTCCGTGCTCAGAAGTGCAAGTCTAGATTCCTTCACCTGTGACGTTCTCTCGTGTGTCACCTCCAATGTATGTCATATTTCCTACGCAGTTAGACAATGTGAGATACAATTGAATTCAGATTTATCTAATGCACAAATGAGAGCATTCATAGCTTTAGCATTAAGAGAATAAAGCTTCCAATCATTATCATCCCATTTATCATCAGGTTTAAGCATCTCAGTATTTTCAATTTTAATAACAGGTGATTTATAGCCTTTTTCAACAATTTGCCAAGCTTTATAATCAATAGAAATCAAGTAGATTCTCATACGATTTTTCCAATAAGCATAGTCTGCTCCATTAAATCTAGGTGGTCGTGAAATATACTGACCCTCAGCAAAAGCACTATCAATGTGGTCCATGGTCAAACCTAGGCTAGATCCTAAAACCTGCTCTGATACCACTTGTTGGATCTGGATCCTAGCCTAGAGGGGGGATGAATAGGATTATAAAATAATTCGTGCAACCCACAAATAAGCACACGCAGTTATAGCAGTAGTAGGGTAAATAAAAGGCAGACACAGAGTACACAACAGATTTACCCTGGTTCGGTCGTCACAACGACCTACTCCAGCCCCCAAAGCAGAACTAGTATTGAATAGCGCAATAGGTACAAAACCACAAGTTAGAGCACGCTCAGAGCACCCTCTACGTCTCTACCATTGCCAAGCTCTCAGTACCCCACACACAGTGTTTTCTCTCACTATCAATCCTAGTAACGCTTTCTACCAGCTAGTCCCAAACTAGCTGGGTCCCACTTGTCTAGTCCCAACTAGACAAATCCCAAAATAGTCACAAAATATATAGTAAAATTTCCCCTACAGAGAACGTTACACTAAGACACAAATAAAAGAGTTTAAGTGTATAGAAATGCTCAGTTTATGTCCGTGTAGGCGTCTCTGTCAATCAGCACGTCGTCAGCTCCAATCTGACGCAAACGGTGTCTCAATCTGACTCCTAGATGTCAAGTTGTGCACTGGTCTGTGCACAAAGAAATTTCAGTTCAATCCATTATAAACTGTCGGTCTGTGCACGTAGCAGCTCCCTTTAATTGAAGAGGTCGGTGCGCATGGGAAATCAGTTCAACTTAATACGTCTTGGGTCGGTGCGCAAAGAAACTCCTAATTAATTCCCACGGCCACGTCAGCACATGAGGAGGGCGCCCGTTGGTTCATTTGCGTTTGGTTACGCAATCTCCGCCGTATATCATTTATCTTTCGCTCGATCTCCACCGTCAATTCCAATTTCACATGCAGTTACGAAGGCGACGGCGGCGGTGGCTTCAGGCAACAACGAAGGCTTCACGGCGCTTCTCACACCGACGACGGCGACGACTCGTGGCGACGGCGGATTCTCCAAGGGTGATGACAGCAGCACTTTGTAGCGGCTCTTCGACTTTGTTGGCGGCGTGATCAGCTCAGGCGACTTCGTGCAGCGGTGATCATGACGACGGCGGAATCCTTCGACGGCAGCGTCTCCTTCCGACCTTGCTTCGAAGACGGCGGCGAGCTTTAGATGGTGACGGCGGAATCGGACTCTGCAGCAGCTGCGAGAACTTCAAGCAACGGTGATGGCGGTGGCTTGAAGAGATCTTCTTCGTGCAGCGGTGATCTCTCGTCGGTGGTGTCTTCGTCTACGGTTGTAGATCTCTCAGCGGGCTCCCCTCCGATGGGATGGATGGCCTCGACTTTGCACGGCAACTACGGCAAGGGTTCACGAGTGCTGGCAACAGAGCTTCGTCTTCATGGCATCATGGGCTCACGGTGGTAGAGGGATCACAGCAGTGTTCGATCTCTTCTCTGACTCGATGGTGGTGATGGCTCGCGTGGACGTTGAAGAAGTTTGCACAGTTGAGGGCTTCGACGGCAGCGGCTTTGGAAAAAGAACAGGGCTAGGGTTTGTGTAGGATGATAGCTTGACCTAGGCCCTAGGGTTTAGAAGATGATGATAGCATGGCCTATATCTTACGGCTTGATGATGATCTTGACGATGTATGGTCCGTAGCCTTCAATTTTTTGTTACGGCCCTTCTTTGTATTTTTGATTGCCGCACTCCAAAAAATGTTGTAGCCCCTCTTCTCCCTTATTTTTGCGGCTCACCTCTAATTTTTTGATTGCCGTAAAAAAGAATTGTAGCCCCTCCTTTTTTTGATTGCTGCCGCACACTTTTTTAACCCTAGGGGAATGCACTCTAATTTATAGTATAGGCTAGAGATTTGTCACGCCCCGCTTCCCAAAAATATGGAGGCGAAGCGTGAGAAGGTCCGCTCAGACTTGAAGCTACAAAGCCGCAAGTCCGATAAGCGTCAATTACTTTAAAACTGCAGGTCCTTGCAACGCGAAACGAAACAAAGATAATAATAACGAAAGAGACAAAAGAAACATCTCAAAATATCCATAATAATAAATCTCAACAACGCAGGAAAGCCACCAGGCTACAAATAAAAGAGTCTAAAGGCCCAAACATGGCCAACAAAAGTACAAAGTACAACGACGGTGCTACGCACCAACAAACCTAACAAAAGGCCTAAAACAACATAAAGCTCAACAAAACTCAAAGCAAGGTCACCGGTGTCCACCAAAATCCTCCTGGCAATCATGGACTCAGACTCAGCGTCAGCGACTCATCACGTACACAGCAACGATCTCTGGCTCAGGGTCTAACATGTGACACCCAAAGAGAAAGGGGCACATGTCAGCAAGTCTGGAAGACTTGTGCAAGTGAAACTGAAAGTACAAGTAAGAGCAACCTAGCAGTTCTAGCATGATGCAATGACATGGCAGTTTAAGTATGAGTGCAGCAGGTAAAGAAAACAACAAGTAGCTAGCATGGCATGGCAAGTGTGGCAAGACTAATAACATTTACAAGGATTTCTCTAGTCACGTTTTCATGTCATTTGCAGAGTTTACGCCTTACAGCTGAAATGACTTTCTTTCACACTGATTGGCCGCTTAACTCTGCCCCACCCAGAGTTTACGCCTTACAGCTGCAGTTGCTGATCAGGCAGACTCCCAGCTGATTGGCCGCTTAACTCTTACCCCATCCCACGTGTATCGAGCCAGGGCCTTACCCCCGAACGGTATGCTCGCTTCTGGATCACGAGCCAGGAAGTGTTTTTAACAAGTATGGCGTAGGGGTGCACCTAGCCAGGACAAGCAAGTACAAGTATGTAGCGTGTGCTACGAATGCAATATTCAACTTGGATGACATGTAGAATGCAATGCATGGCAGTTAAAAGTGCGTACGGATAAGGAAAGTAAACGTGACAGTTTAGTATGCATGAACAACAAGTTTAAAGGGTTGGATCTAGCTTCGTTGTCAAGCTAGATCAATTAGGTGACGGATCTAGTTTCGTTGTCAAACTAGATCAAGTAGGCGTCTAGCCAGCTATCATTTCACTGACTAGTCTCTTTTACGCTAAAAGCAAGTAAGTGGCCTAAAAACATGGCCCTACACAAGAGTTGGCAAGTTTCACTTGCCTGCAATTATCACGTCAAGAAAACACCGTCCAACGAGTCCAAAGTCACGATTCCTACGTGCACAAGTCCACCGGCCTACATCCGTTTTATTAATCTTGATTAGTGATTCCTAAAACATTTAAAATACTTTAAAAATACTGATTTTAGTCTTGATTAGCATGCAATTGGGTTGGGGGTCCTAGGGGTGCAAAACGTTACCTCAACACGACGCGAAAGCTACACCGGCGTCGGGTAGCGACGCCGGGGGTTGGAATAATAAGATCGCGCTCCAAGTCCAGATTCCAATTAAATTCCTCGCTGGAAATTCAGAGCAATCAACCCGGGGCGACGATTCCAGATTCCAAAGCTAATACGTGCGACGACGGGCTACGACGTGCGACGACGTCGTACGCGGCAAGTCGTCGAAGAGAACGTACCAAAGTGGGGCCCACAGTAGTCCTAGGGACCTTTGGGGAACCCACAATAACTCCGGAGAACTTGGGGGGCCCACGGAGGCAAGCGGTGCGACGGATGCGGGGTTGCGACGAGTGACTCTCGGTCGTACCCCTCCAATGCGGGAGAATTCCTCGGTCGCTGCGAGAGAACGGGGCTGTGCAGCAGCGGGGGTCGGTCACAGCGGCGGGTGCGGGCGTTTCCTTCGGTCAGACCGATAGGGAACGGCTGTGCAACGTGTGGGGGTCGGTCACGGCAGCGGGGGCGGCCGTTTCCCTCGGTCAGACACGGTGGAGGCCTCGGTCAGGCGCTTGGGTACGGGGCGGGGCAGCGTCGCAGCGATGCAGCGCTCGGGCGCTCGGTCACAGCGGGCGGGGCCTTCGGTCGTGCACGGAGCGGAGCGGGGCGACAGAGCGGGCGACAAGCGGGTCGGTGCGGAGCGGGGCGACCGGGCGGTTCTCTCGGTCTGACCGAGAGGCCCTCTCGGTCAGGCGGGGGAACGAAGCGGCGGTCGACGTTGTGTGCGGAGCGGAGCGGATGCGGGCGGGACGGCCGGTCAGAGCGGGTGGATGCGGGGGATTTCCTCGGTCGTGCGGGGTGCTGAACGTCGCAACGTTGCGACGATTCGTCGCAACGTCCAAGATGACTTTGGAAGAGGCTAGGGCTAATTTCTTGTGAAAATAGGACTTGCTAGGGGTTGCTTATATAGTATAGGTGGGTTGACTTGGTCTAGGGCTAAATCTAATAGGATTAGAATTCAAAAAGATTTGAAATTTGATTTTAAACTTCTCCAACCCAATCTAGGATTTGACCTGGTCCAAATGGGCTGGAAATTGGCTCAAAAATTCCTTAAAACGTTTAAAACTCAAATAAATTTTATTTGGCCGAAATTAATTGAAAAATAAATTATTAAAAATAATATAAAACTTGTAAAAATTATAAAAGTGGTCAAATAAACTCCAAAAATTATAAAATAAATATCGTGGTGATCGTGGCGACGAATGTGAGCTAACTAAGAAGACGGATCTCAAATTCGACGTCGGACGACGAAACTAAAAATAGAAACGTCTCCCGTCAAAGTGAAAGTCGTCACGTCTCATCGAGTGAGTTTAAATTGTGGGAAAACGACTCGAGAAGTGTCGTTTCAAGATAGTGCCACTATTTAATACTCTCAGAGACGTTCGCAACGGCATATCACACAAGAGTATTCACAATCAAATAAAGTCTAAAATAAACACGTGCACGGCCAAAAGCACGTGCACGAACAACGCACAACGAAAAGTGGTCGTTACATCCTCCCCACCTTAGAATAAAGTCCGTCCTCGGACTTTCTAATATAACTAGTCGCTCTAGTAACTACCCCAATCAAGCCATATAATAATTTAACCAGGTATATTCATTTCAAGTGCTTATATATGCACTAGATAGTCAAACGTTAATACCACTAACACGTGTATATATACATTCACATACGTATACACTTATACCTATTATAGTCCGTCAACTTCATACATGTATTTCAATCAGGTATATAAACATACATCCCTTATATAACTGCTACTCACAAACAGTAGTTCAGATACTTATATAGGATAGTCTCACACTTAGCCAATACAATCATCGCTCTACCTATATGTAGCTACCTATGCACAAGCATCAAGGGTATACTACCCTCTAATATTCATCCATTACCAAGCATCTCAACACATATAGTCACACCATACCATTATTAAATCAAGTTCACTATATCTAATATACATTCACCACTACTATAATTTCACAATATATAGTCATTCAAATACACGCAATTAGTTCACCATATATTCACATCACGTACGGTCCTATAACTATATTTACGACACGCCACATAGACCATAGTCATCCATACCTATAACTAAGCACATACTTACCCGTGTATGGTGCACTCCCATACACGCTAACATTTCATTTTCATACGCCAATCATACCATTATATAACTAGCACACCTACGCACCTAGTTTTAGCTAGTACACATACGTTCACACAACAAGTCCTCAGTAAATAACTATACCGCAAGACCAACACCTATAACTATATACTGGTGTAGCGACCCACAATCATGTGCGTAGCACAACCAGGCACAAACACTCCTATCACTATACATACATCAAGCATTGCTATATTCAAACTACAACATACATTCAATATACTTAGAGTATACTCACTCAAGCTTGAGTGAGACTCAATACACATATCAGAATATTCCATATACGTAGCACGACATTCATACTTATACCATATCACTCCAATATTTATACGTCTACCAATACAACCATATACATACCATAAGTCATTCACCTAATATCTAGTCAGGTAATATTCACATGGTTAAATCAATCTATATACCATAATAATAATACAGACATCAGCACACGTATAACTATAATACACTCCCTAATACATACGCATTCATCGTATAGTCACACACATGTAACATATATTCACACCATAGCCTACTACCTATAATTAGTATACTAACACATCCACACATACATAATTAAGATGTGCAATGGTCGTGTATACCTCACGGTATGCACGCATGCGACATCCCGCGAAAGCAAACAATACCAATCAAAATTATAACCCTACTACCTATATATATATCACCTATATACTCATGCAACGAAACATAACTACTTACATATAAGCACATATATACCTACCTACGAGCACATACTCATACGTAATAATATATGGGTCATTCAATAGGCCTACTTACTTAACTATACATACACTTATTATTATCACACCTAGCACACACATAGCTTTACCAATCATTTTATTTCAACCATTATAAGTATCTCTTACTACATACACAACTTAGATTTTCCAACGCTAATTCAAATATACACAAGCATCCCTAGTATAGTATATCTAACCACTCACAAGTCTATACATTCTAGCACACAACCAACTTCATAATATCACGAATAACTCCAAGTACATATATATATCACACAATAGGCAAGCATCAATATACTATGGGGGTACACTCATTCAAGCCCACGTACACAACTTAGGTACGTGCACAACGACACCTCACAAGGGTCCAAGGGTCTACTAACAACTAAGGGTTGACACAGCCATTGACGGTCCCTAAGGCCTAAGCAATAAAGAGAGATCGAGGGCGAGACGAGGGAATGATCGACAAGCACGAGTTCAGATAGGACGAATACGAGGAGACGGCTTGGTTGGACGAAACATTGACTCAAAGGTGAGGTTTAGGTTGAGGGAAAAAGGAGATGTAGTGATGCTTGAATAGAGTACAGAAAAGCAACTAGGATAAATAGCATAAGCTAAAATACGCAAAATTGAAAACGGTTGTACTTTAAAATCCTCATCTGAGAAGAAATGTTTGGGAATCGATAAAACGAGTTGTTCAAAATAAGTTTGAGTTGAATATTCATAATAAGAGAAAATGTTTTATTAGCTTATCAAAAATCATTAAGAAAAAGAAGTAAAATCATTTACACGAATATTAAGGACATGGTTTAGAAAATTTTAAACGTCAGTAATTTAATATAATGTTGTCAAAAAAGTTTTTGAAAGTTAAAGAATGAAATCAAATAACGGAAGAATTTAAACTCATGTTAAATGCTTACAAAACTTTTAGGCTATGGAAAGTTGAAAATAATCAATTTGAAACTACTTTTAGAGAACCAGAGTTTGCCAAAAATGAGAAACTGATTTTCACAAGGTTCTTAATATACGAGCACAATAAGTCTGGTACGGGTATAAAAATAATTGAAAGTATGTATGGTGCACGGACAAATAATAATAATGACTTAGTGTAAGAATTTTCAAGATCGAATCGCAAATCAAATCAGGGAGGGTCTAAAGCAGGAAGAGGTTATGAAAATAGTAGTTTTGCAAAAATTTGGAATAGTGAGTACGACGAGTAAAAATCAACTTACTGAAATCTGAAATTCCATGTGACATGAAAAGTATATTAAAAGTAAACACGAAGTATTATTCAAATGGCATAAATAAGAGGGAAAATTATAAATCGAACTGAGCAAAATAAAAGTACGGTTCAGAATAAAATTTAATATATGAAAAGACGACATGAGTACGAAAACATAGGCTGGGAAAATATTGTCAGCTAGAGTTCAAAATTCCGACGAACGTTTTAAAAATTTAAATCAATGAAGAAGTATGAAGTATAAGTATATTAAAATTTTGAACAAATTTAAACATAGTGAAAGAGGAAATCGAAAGATACTTTTGGAAGATTCAAGATTGTAACGGAAAGGTTTGAAAATTGACGACGATCGTCATGGGGCGATCTCGTGATTCGAGGCAAGGAAATTGGTCAGGTGATCAAAACATTCGTATGCCTAGGATATGACTCAGGAGAGGCTACGGGAAACTCCTACGGTCGACCAACTAAAGATTAAAACTAAGCGCTAAGACTTCTAAAGGTTAGACGGTAAAGAAATGCGTTCAGCTTGGTCCGAAATCGATGACCCCAAGCGAACGACAAAAGGAAATTCTAGAAGTCTAATATGGTCAGAGGTAGACAAGGACCACTAAGGTAACTCCTACGACGATCAAGTCAATTGCTAGAAGGGAGTCTAACTAACAATCAGGGGCCTCTAACTAGCAAGCACGGACGTCTAACTAAGTCTTCTTATCACCTAGTGTCCTAAAAACAACTAGACTCAGGGCTTATTACTCGGATGTTGCAATTTATTTAATGGACATTCTGTTATTATCGTTGTTCCGTTAATTCGCAATTGCAAGACCGACCTGCATGGGCCACCAACAAAACCTGTCACGCCCCGCTTCCCAAAAATATGGAGGCGAAGCGTGAGAAGGTCCGCTCAGACTTGAAGCTACAAAGCCGCAAGTCCGATAAGCGTCAATTACTTTAAAACTGCAGGTCCTTGCAACGCGAAACGAAACAAAGATAATAATAACGAAAGAGACAAAAGAAACATCTCAAAATATCCATAATAATAAATCTCAACAACGCAGGAAAGCCACCAGGCTACAAATAAAAGAGTCTAAAGGCCCAAACATGGCCAACAAAAGTACAAAGTACAACGACGGTGCTACGCACCAACAAACCTAACAAAAGGCCTAAAACAACATAAAGCTCAACAAAACTCAAAGCAAGGTCACCGGTGTCCACCAAAATCCTCCTGGCAATCATGGACTCAGACTCAGCGTCAGCGACTCATCACGTACACAGCAACGATCTCTGGCTCAGGGTCTAACATGTGACACCCAAAGAGAAAGGGGCACATGTCAGCAAGTCTGGAAGACTTGTGCAAGTGAAACTGAAAGTACAAGTAAGAGCAACCTAGCAGTTCTAGCATGATGCAATGACATGGCAGTTTAAGTATGAGTGCAGCAGGTAAAGAAAACAACAAGTAGCTAGCATGGCATGGCAAGTGTGGCAAGACTAATAACATTTACAAGGATTTCTCTAGTCACGTTTTCATGTCATTTGCAGAGTTTACGCCTTACAGCTGAAATGACTTTCTTTCACACTGATTGGCCGCTTAACTCTGCCCCACCCAGAGTTTACGCCTTACAGCTGCAGTTGCTGATCAGGCAGACTCCCAGCTGATTGGCCGCTTAACTCTTACCCCATCCCACGTGTATCGAGCCAGGGCCTTACCCCCGAACGGTATGCTCGCTTCTGGATCACGAGCCAGGAAGTGTTTTTAACAAGTATGGCGTAGGGGTGCACCTAGCCAGGACAAGCAAGTACAAGTATGTAGCGTGTGCTACGAATGCAATATTCAACTTGGATGACATGTAGAATGCAATGCATGGCAGTTAAAAGTGCGTACGGATAAGGAAAGTAAACGTGACAGTTTAGTATGCATGAACAACAAGTTTAAAGGGTTGGATCTAGCTTCGTTGTCAAGCTAGATCAATTAGGTGACGGATCTAGTTTCGTTGTCAAACTAGATCAAGTAGGCGTCTAGCCAGCTATCATTTCACTGACTAGTCTCTTTTACGCTAAAAGCAAGTAAGTGGCCTAAAAACATGGCCCTACACAAGAGTTGGCAAGTTTCACTTGCCTGCAATTATCACGTCAAGAAAACACCGTCCAACGAGTCCAAAGTCACGATTCCTACGTGCACAAGTCCACCGGCCTACATCCGTTTTATTAATCTTGATTAGTGATTCCTAAAACATTTAAAATACTTTAAAAATACTGATTTTAGTCTTGATTAGCATGCAATTGGGTTGGGGGTCCTAGGGGTGCAAAACGTTACCTCAACACGACGCGAAAGCTACACCGGCGTCGGGTAGCGACGCCGGGGGTTGGAATAATAAGATCGCGCTCCAAGTCCAGATTCCAATTAAATTCCTCGCTGGAAATTCAGAGCAATCAACCCGGGGCGACGATTCCAGATTCCAAAGCTAATACGTGCGACGACGGGCTACGACGTGCGACGACGTCGTACGCGGCAAGTCGTCGAAGAGAACGTACCAAAGTGGGGCCCACAGTAGTCCTAGAGACCTTTGGGGAACCCACAATAACTCCGGAGAACTTGGGGGGCCCACGGAGGCAAGCGGTGCGACGGATGCGGGGTTGCGACGAGTGACTCTCGGTCGTACCCCTCCAATGCGGGAGAATTCCTCGGTCGCTGCGAGAGAACGGGGCTGTGCAGCAGCGGGGGTCGGTCACAGCGGCGGGTGCGGGCGTTTCCTTCGGTCAGACCGATAGGGAACGGCTGTGCAACGTGTGGGGGTCGGTCACGGCAGCGGGGGCGGCCGTTTCCCTCGGTCAGACACGGTGGAGGCCTCGGTCAGGCGCTTGGGTACGGGGCGGGGCAGCGTCGC
This sequence comes from Scilla litardierei, assembly GCA_030789695.1. Lineage (NCBI taxonomy): Eukaryota > Viridiplantae > Streptophyta > Magnoliopsida > Asparagales > Asparagaceae > Scilla > Scilla litardierei. The sequence goes on from CM061133.1 coordinate 20,400,972, forward strand.
AGCGATGCAGCGCTCGGGCGCTCGGTCACAGCGGGCGGGGCCTTCGGTCGTGCACGGAGCGGAGCGGGGCGACAGAGCGGGCGACAAGCGGGTCGGTGCGGAGCGGGGCGACCGGGCGGTTCTCTCGGTCTGACCGAGAGGCCCTCTCGGTCAGGCGGGGGAACGAAGCGGCGGTCGACGTTGTGTGCGGAGCGGAGCGGATGCGGGCGGGACGGCCGGTCAGAGCGGGTGGATGCGGGGGATTTCCTCGGTCGTGCGGGGTGCTGAACGTCGCAACGTTGCGACGATTCGTCGCAACGTCCAAGATGACTTTGGAAGAGGCTAGGGCTAATTTCTTGTGAAAATAGGACTTGCTAGGGGTTGCTTATATAGTATAGGTGGGTTGACTTGGTCTAGGGCTAAATCTAATAGGATTAGAATTCAAAAAGATTTGAAATTTGATTTTAAACTTCTCCAACCCAATCTAGGATTTGACCTGGTCCAAATGGGCTGGAAATTGGCTCAAAAATTCCTTAAAACGTTTAAAACTCAAATAAATTTTATTTGGCCGAAATTAATTGAAAAATAAATTATTAAAAATAATATAAAACTTGTAAAAATTATAAAAGTGGTCAAATAAACTCCAAAAATTATAAAATAAATATCGTGGTGATCGTGGCGACGAATGTGAGCTAACTAAGAAGACGGATCTCAAATTCGACGTCGGACGACGAAACTAAAAATAGAAACGTCTCCCGTCAAAGTGAAAGTCGTCACGTCTCATCGAGTGAGTTTAAATTGTGGGAAAACGACTCGAGAAGTGTCGTTTCAAGATAGTGCCACTATTTAATACTCTCAGAGACGTTCGCAACGGCATATCACACAAGAGTATTCACAATCAAATAAAGTCTAAAATAAACACGTGCACGGCCAAAAGCACGTGCACGAACAACGCACAACGAAAAGTGGTCGTTACAAGATTGAAACAAGTAGTTTGGAAGATTGAGAGGATTTGATTGGAAGTTTGAATATGATTAGAAGTTTGAAAGTCTAGCTAATAGATTGGATCAAATCCATTTGTAATTCAAATTGGGCTCAAGCCCTTTTCCTCTTTGGACCAAGTCCAACTTCTTTGTGCACACACACTCCATCTCTCCCAATGTGCTATACAAATAGAAATTCCGCCAAATATCGAGAATATATTGTTTCGCCAAGCCTGAAACACACTAAGCACACACATGAGATATAACGACATGTTTGTCATCATCAAACTAAGATCTTAGATCGTTGCTCCCAACAAGTACTGCACCATAAAACAAAACTAACGTGCAAATATAACCCTACTCACATCTTTCCATGTGCTTGCAATGGCATGGTATCAACTTCGAAGCTCGCCGGTGGGATGCTGGCGGCGAGGGCTTGGTGAAAGTCGAGCGAGGGAGTCGCTGGAGGGCTGTGCACAGCATCGGGGTGGTGACTTTGCGACGGTCGGTGGACTCAGAGGTGGAGGAGAAGTGCTTGGTGGAGGCTTGTAGGGGTGTTGTGTGCTGAGGGCAATGGAGAGTGACGTCGGAGATGGATCGGACAGCGGTAGCGAGATGTGGGTTGGAGAGGGGAAGGCGGAGTGGTCGGTGGTGTTTGAAAGTGGCCAGAGAAGAGGCAGGCTGGTCTGAGACATCGGTGGCGGAGGTAGGTGAAAGGAGGTGGTTCCGGCTGGTGGGTTCGGGGGTGCTAGCTGTCGGTGGTTGCGGCATGCCTGCAGTAGTAGCGAGGTGGCAGGCAGGCGAGGAAGATGGAGGCGACCGGTTGGGAGGCTGCCATGGCGGCGACTGGGGTCTCCATCGACGATGTCGTCGAGAGAGGAGGAACAGGGGTGTGTTGCTCTATTTTGCCAAAACAGGGGACGGCTCGGGGAAAGAGAGAAGGCAGCGAGGTGTGGGGTCGAACCGTCGGCTGTTGAGATGGAGGATTCCCGACGGCTAGGGGAAGATAGCCGGACTGCCAGCGGTGAGGTGCCGGCGGGCATGGGTTGGGCTGGCCGGAGAAGGAAGGATAGGAGAGGGAGCGGTTTGGAGGTTGTCGACGTCTGGGGTTCGCCGGAGGCCGTCGGTGGTCCTTGAGGTTATGACGAGGGCTGGAGTTGGCCGTGGCGAGAGGAGGGGTGATGACGATGGGGTTTGATGAGAGGAGTGGCTTCCGTCGGGAGTTGAAGGAGTTGTTGGGTTCTTTGGGGAAGAGAGGGTAGGAGGTAGGGGAGATGGAGGAAGCTAGGGGCTAGGTTTCGGTTTATTTTAAAAGGTTTTGTTATGCATGAGTTTAGCCCTATGTTGCTTATAGAGTAGGAGAGTGGGAAAGGGATATGGGAAGTGGGTGACGTGAGGAAACGTGGGGAGATAATGGGGGAGAGATATGGGGGGTACAGTTAGGATATAGGTTAGGATATTATATTAGGAATGGATTTTAAAAGATTTGATTTGTTTTGAAAGCCGTATTTGAATTTGAATTTTAAAACTTAGGGTTATATAATATTAAAATAATGGGGCTTTAGCGGGTCGGTCCAACGGCGTCCGAAAAATAAAAGAAAAATACCGTGGCGATCGTGACGTCGTGAGGTTCGAGAATACGAGGTCCGGTCACGTGCTAGGGCTAAGGAAAACTATAATAAAAATCGAATACTAATATACACATACGATACGAAATACGCGTTAGAATACGTATGGTCGAAAAGTGATCGTTTCAGCTTCGCTTCGGGGATTAAAGACATGTTGCTGAAAATGACGCTTCGCGCGGTAGAAAAGTGACAGGTATGTAGTTTAATATTCATGCGTTTGTAATTGCAATGGATTGATAGATTTATCTTTAGGGGTTGGTCGGACCCAACCCCAGGATAGTAGAGATTCTTTCTAGGGTTTTTTCTTTAGGGCTATTCTTAAAAAGGTTTTCAGATGATTTCCACTGCTTTGATTTCGTCGTCCATCCGACTTAGGCTGGACGTCGATTTTAAAGCCCTACTGACCCAAAAAACCCTTCACATACTTTTATGCCTTGATATATAACATATGAAATCTTTTTCTTACATGACTAGTTTGAGATAAACTGTTATGTTTTTATGCATTGTAGAATATTGCAATTAAATGGTTATGCTTTGTTATAAGTTTGACTCATTTCACTAATTGAACTTGTTAAACAACTATGGATAATTCTACCATCCACGAGACCATTCATGACATATGCTACCAAAAGCATCTCACTATAATGATAGTCCCGAAGCACTATCTTAGGATGTCTGCCTTGTAGATCAAGCATTGCAAACATGTAAACTCTTGAACAAAATATGAGGATGACATGTACTCTCAGAAATCATGAAAGGAAACGTACTAAGTTTCAATGGATATTCGTCAAAATGAAATCCCTAATAGAAAATGATATTAAAAATAAATACCGAATATTTGTATGTAACGACTCAACAAAAAAATGGCTTGAAGGCCATATTTGAGCATTTGAGTGGACTTTCAGAAGGCCCAACCAAACAAATTTTGAAGAGAGGAAGCACGTTTAAATGGAGCACCTGAAGTGCCCAAAATCATCCAAGTTTTTACGTAGACTTGACCACCCTAGATTGGTATTGATGCACAACATTATATCCCAATCCTACAGACATAATCTGAAGAACCTGAAAATTCTTTAGAAGGGATGAGTTTACATGGCCCCCTTATTATAATGGAAAATTAATGATAAAATCATCTCCTTTAAAAGTGGACAATGAATCTCAAAGCTTCCTCGAAAGAATTCAAGGAGAAGTATTTATGAAACTATCTCCACTAAACATGAAATAATGAAACTTTTGAGTTTCTTGATGGTACTTGATGGGTTTTTTGGACGTATCCACTCCCTGGGAAAGGACAGATAAAGTACCTTACCATACTTATAGATATCCTCTAAATGGTCATAAGCAAGCATATTATCTAAAAGCGGTCCATCTTTTCCAAAGCCATTAAGACAAATTAACAAATTACGGGTACATTGGATAATACTGGGAAATTAATCTATAACTGGAATAATAATTTAACACCCTGAAGCTCGTGTTCACACCAAATGGGTTGGATGAGTCGATTATTAAAACCGACTCCAATGGATTACGCATCGGTTGTTAATAAAATTCATGTTGTTGGTCATTGCATGTGGACATAATAGTTTGCATGTAGCATCGTTGATTCGTCTTAAGCCATGAAGGCGTGAGACTTAGCCTCCGATGCAATTAATATACAGTGCAACACCAACCTCCTATTTCAGGATGTTTGAATGCACTACAAATATCCCTACAACATCACCACATAGAATAAAATTAGGACCTCAATGCCATCTTGGAATATATATTAGGTTTGATACATCCTAGATAAATAGATACATTGCATCCCAAATGAGGGAGGCATTAAAAGCACGTCTTGAAGATTGTGTATTGATGTGTTCGCATTCCCAGCACTGGCTTAACTTGGTTGAAGCATAAAGCTCCACTGACCATTTAAAATAATAAAAATAAAAATAAAAATCTATGATCCGAGAATTATGAAATATGATAATGAGATCCTGAAGATTCTCCACATTTAAGAAAACTGTTCAACAGTTATCGGGCATAGTTACTGACAACAAGAAAATTGTCAGATCACACATTCATATTGCTAATACTCCAGCTTGGATTGACATCCCTAAATATGGATGCAATCCACAGTAGTAGAAGTGGCTGATCCTTAATTGAAAATATGTAGACAACCAGGCTCCAAGGATAAAGTTCCCAGAAATATGAAAACTCCTGGAGCACCTGAGGCAATACCACCACAGGACGATGAGCTCATGTCCATACCCTCACCCCTCCCGGAACCCCCAGAAGAGGAGAACCCAGGTGAAATTGAAATATCATTAAATTTTGTACGTACTGGGAAGGTGTTGGATAGAAAGAACACAATTGTAGACAATATATTTACATATCATACTGACACTTACATCGTAAAAGCGATGATAATTATATAATATCGATCCACATTCCGTTGTTAAAATGCAAGCGTAGAGATTGGCCAATGTGGAATGAGGCAATAAAAGCTGAGTTGGACTCGCTTATGAAATGTGAAGTGTTTGGACCTGAAGTATAGGCACCAAAAGGTGTCAAACCTGTGGGTATAATGAGGTTTGTATAAATATGAATATAAGCATGAAATCGTACGATATAAGGTTACATCCTATAGCTTAAGATTTTTTTTCGCTAAAACTGGGGAATAAATAAGTGCGATGAGTTTGAGTACTCACTGATATAAATAACGCATTAGACTCACTGGTTATAGTTGTTGTTCAGCATAATATTACCATATTTCCCCTCATTGGACCCCAATTTGTGCAGACATAAGTGCTAAAATAGCTCTACTATAGTTATATTCAGAAAATCATAAAATATTAGAGCCTAATCTCATAGTTTGCACAATTATCAATTTTTGTGAACTAATTTATGTTGCTTTGTATTTTACAGGACTAGAGCTCGAGCCTATGATTCCCACGGCTGCTCATTCAGATTTTTCGGAGCCCGTGATAATTTTCTACAAATTATGGAAGCACATTAGTTCAAATAGAAATGGAAAAAAATTAAAATATATATATATAACATAGCCCGCTTATTTGAAATGAGCGGGCCCCGCTCATTTGAAATGAGCGGGTGCTTCCTACAAGCAAACGCGCGTGCAATAAAAAAACATATGCGCGCGCACAAAAGCAAGCCCGCGGGTCGGGCTGCTTAGCAGCCCGATCCGCCAATTTCTCCACCCAGCAGGCATGCGCAAGTTGCGGGCATGGGTTGCGTGCGTGGATTCGACTCAAAAGCACAAAAAAGACACGATATGAAGTTCAAAGGCCATTTTGAAGCTGTTTTGTGCGATTTTTGAAGCAATTTCTGAACCGTTTGTTGCCCCTTCATCTTCTAATTCATGGGCAAGCTGTTGGCAGTCATAAAGCCCCACTATCCATTGATTCATTGGAGTTATTTATATATTGATTAGGGGGGAAGATGAAGAGCCAAACACATTAAACCCCATGAAGAGTGTAAAGCCTATAAATAGGTGTTTTTCTTGAACTATTGGCATCGGATTTTGGTGTAATCTTCTTCTATATATTTCTGATTTTAGAGAGGCTATTGTGAGTGATTTGTCATAGGATTTTAGAGGAGGAAGAAGGTGTTTTCATTTGCAAAGGAAGGTGTAATTGGTGATATATCCTCAAACTTATTTGTCTATCTTTCAAGTTTATTTTCTTTTAAATAAAATTATGTTTTCAATGATTATAATCTCTTTTATTTTCAATATGTGTGGTTAAATTTTAATTGTGCATGATATGATGTAGTTAGGAGATGTGATTTGTACCAATTTGGTTGAGTTTTTAAGCTTTCAAAGTAAACGTTTTAATGCTTTTAATCTTTTCTATTAAACTTCTCATTCATCATCCAAAAGAATATGAATGAACAGTTGATTACCCCCACAAGGGTAAATCTTGATCTTTTCAAAGGAAGTTTCATCTCTTATTTTAAAAAAGATTATTATTTTAGCAACAACTTTTATCGAATTTGCGCTTTAATCCTCACAAGGGTATTTTCCGACAACTTTCTCTCAAAAAGAGATGTCGTTGAGTTATCTCTAATCAACCAAAATAATACAAATCATGTATCCTAATCAAACCATATCATGTGCATATTTATAAATATTTTCTAAAACAAAAACGTTCTTCCTTCAATTTTCCATAAACTTAAAAATCACATCCAAAACCATTAAATCATCATCATTCAAAGTAGTTAGTTTCTCTAAGACAATTTTCTATTTGATTTAAATTTGTGGTTGCAACAGGATTTCTCTTGAGGATACGATATCTGGACTCCCGGAATTTTACTACTTGCACGAGCTCTTACGCTTGAGAGTAACACATTATTGGGTGAAGCAAGTTTTTTGGCGCCGTTGCCGGGGAGAACGGCTTGCAACCAAAGTTTATTTCATTTAGAGGACATTCAGTGAGATCTTTCCACTTTGTTGTTCATAGAATTTTTTTTTTTACTTTTCTTTCTTCAACTTAAAAACCCATAAAAATTAGAATTTTTTTAAAAAAACTTGTGCTTGAAATTGGTTTATGTGGCATAGGAGTCCTAGGACAAAGAGGTTAACTAGAAGCTTTCAAATGGCTGAAAATAATACAAACAATGATGAAAACACTAGCAACAACAATGAAAATAATATATGTTTACGGGTGTTTTCTCACCACAGTTCGTTGACCGTAGGATGTGTGGTCAACGTGGTCAAGGGGCCGACTTGGGGGTCCCTTGGGGACGTCGAGCCCGCTTGTACTCGGCGTGGGAGAGCTGAGGAGAAGCCTCTGCTCGGTGGATCGTGCTCGACCTCGGCTGGGTCGCGCTCGGCCTCGGTTGGATCCGCGTCGAGGGGTAGCCTCAGCGCCTTGCGGGTGGGCTGGTGCTTGATCAGCCGTCCACCTGACGACTGCGATGGTGATAGCCGACCGACGCTGAGGGTTAGTCTCGGTGCCTCGGATGTCTTCTTCCTGGACAGATGAGGAAACTCGTCAGGGAGGCCAGACCTAGGTTCCGGCCAAATTCCCTCCGATGCCTAAGTCAGATCAAGGTCTGAAAGGATACTCGGCGGGGGAGATCCGGCTTGTGAGGAAGCCGGAACGTCAACCCAGGCAGCACGAGTTTGGGGGAGGGAGGAAATGGAGTGGCGAAAGCCTAGGTCGTTGATGGAATACCTCTCTGTTGGTTACCTGAGTTTTGATCCTCCTCTCCGTCGTCCTATCCTTCCCCTTATAGGGTCCCTCGTGACTGCCCCACGTCCCGCCTCCTCTCACGTCCCCACGATCCGCCTCCGCCTCCTCTCACTCGTGCGTAGTGGAGGGGTGGCCCATTAAAGGGTCCGTTAATGGCCATTATGGGATCACGGATTCTGAGGGGCGGTTGATCCGGCCGAATGGGGGCTAATCGGGTGCCTCCGAGGTTGAAGTGGATGGGCCTTCAACCCCGTCCGTGGGCCCTTCCGGGCGGACCCGTCTTCTCTAGTGGGTGCCTCCTTTGTGGTTGGTCCGTGGGCCGTTGTAGTCTGGGCTGGTCCAAATTAGTCGTAACAATTGTCCCCATCGTCCGGGTCGTTCAGCTTCCGTCAGTTCGGTTCGGGTGATGTGACTCTTTCATGATCTGATGGGTGCGTCAGTCGAGGCTCCGCTATTAAATGAATGTCATTATTACCGCTCCGTTTGAACTTTTGTTGGTGTAGTTTTCAAAGCATCGCCGCCGCCTTGATGTCACCATGTGCCCCTTGCATTCATCTCCACCGTGCGCAGGGTCATTCAAAGAGCACCAGGAAAGGAGCACCGACATCAGTTGGTCGAACGTGGCCATATTTTCCTTCAGCATCTCCTTTTTCTAATCTGACCTAGCTCCTCGTCATGTCGTCTTCTCCTGTGCCCGGTTCGGGTCATCCAGAGGATGCAGTCCACCTCGACTCGTCTGATAGCCCCGGCTCGGCGGTCGGTAGTCAGGAGGGTGGCCCCTCGGTGGTGCCTCCGGAGGTTCTGGGATGTCCTTCTTCCTTCTGTGCCACCTCTGCCGGAGATGTGCGCGACCGCTACCTCCTACCCCCATACTCCATCCGGGCCCCTGAGCCTAATGAGTGGATCTGTTTTCCGAGTCCGAAGGCGGTCGGGGTGTACGAGGTGTGCTTCCGATTCAGGCTTCGGTTCCCCCTTCATCCTTTCATCGTTGAGTTTCTGCGTGCTCATCGCGTGGCCCTATGCCAGTTCTGCCCCAACACGATCGGGCTCGTCATCGGGTTTGCGTGCTTTGCCTTCAGAAGGGAGTGGTCCCCTCCCCCCGACTCTTCTCCCAATTTTACCGTCTGAGCCGCCATCAGTCGGGGGCCTGGATTTACATTAGTGCTCGGCCCTCGAAGAGCCTGATACTGGGGCTGCCAAGCTCCGTCAAGCTCTGGAAGGGGGAGTATCTCTTCGTTGTCGGCACATCGGATATGGATTTTCCAACCCACTGGAGCGCCGACGTGATGCTGGCACCGGAGCTGGGTGACCCGACTGCGGCTGAACTCGAGACCGTGGAGGCCCTGTTGGCGATCCCACCGGGCGATCGGAAAGTCGCCGTTCTCTTTTCTGACCTCAACCTACGGAAGACCACGTGGCCTGCTGGTGAGTTTTGCCATCCTTCATTGCTCCGAAGATAGTGCTCCGTGGCCACTGTTTTGTGGCTGACAGGGTTGGTTGATGATGACTTTCCCCTGCGCAGGTGGGTTTCCCTCCAGTTCTTTGGCCTTCCGTCTCAAGTCGAGATTCCGGACCCCGCCTCTTGAAGAGGGGATCATGTGCTGGCGGTCCGGAAGAAACAATGCGTTGAACGCCCGTCGGCTGGTGCCGAGAATTTGAAGAGGAAGGTCCCCTCTTCTTCCCAGCATGGCGCCTCTAAGAAGGTCCACACCCTCGCCGGGGGGGTTAGTGCTTCCTTGCCCCAGTGCTGGGATCTGTCACCTCCGGCTGAGGCGGTGTGGCCATGGGCTGGCCCCTCGTCTCCGCAGCCAGGCCCTCTTCATGATATATACGAGCGGTATTTAGGTGCGTTCCGCTCCACCCTTACTGATTTACCTCAGGGGGAGGATGATCTTCTTCGTCCCTGCTTCCCTGTAAGAGCGGGTGAGTCGGTCTTTTCCGGCTGCGACGTAGCGGCACGGGTGGCTGAGAACTGCAGTCTCTCCGCGGACCGAGCTGCCTTGGACGAGGTCAATGGCGACCGTCTGGCCGCTTTCGTGGTACAAGCCGAACAACAGGTGTGGTTTCTTCCCTAACCCAGTCTTTTGCTGCTATCTTCAACTTACTCCCGCCTCTCTTGTGTAGCTGTCCTCCGTTGGGCTTTCGATGAGGCGCCAATTTGTGGCTCTCTCCAAGGCTAAGGCAGACGCGGCGCCAGTTCCCGGGGCCCGGGAAGGCGAGGAGGAGGCCGATCTCTTGTCCAAGGCGCTCGTGAAGTCCTTGGAGTCTCGTGTGGCCGAGCTTTCCTCTGCCCTAGAGAAGTCAGACCAGGAAAAAGCCTTAGCTCTGGTCGGGAAGTCCAAGGCCGAGGAGCGAATTGCCGCGCTCACCGCGGCCTCTGGGGCGACAGCTGAGGCAGGTGCCGATCCGGCCCCTTTCATCACGGCCGATGCCCAGGAACTCAATGCCCTGCTGGAGGCGGCGGAAGAACGGAAGAGGGCCTACCTATCCCAGCTTAACGCGAGATCGAAAGAGATCGAAATGATCTGATCTAACCACCAACAACAGGTGGCCACTCTCGAGGGTCGGATCCGCGAGCTAGAGGGCGTGGACCTTGCTAAGGTCGCCCATGATGCCGTGACGGAATACGCCCTTTCCTTCACCTCTAAGGCACTATCCTCGGCGTTCGAGAAGGGATTCGCCCACTGCCAAGCCGAGGTTCGAAAGAGGTTCCCGCTTGCGGAGATCAACTTTGAGGAACTTCAAGCGTACTCTGATGAGGAGGAAGAGATCCTGGAGCGGTCCGGCGCTCCTCCCATCGACGGTCTCCTTCCTAGGGGTGGAGCCCCCTTTTGAGTTCTGACGGAGAAGAGTCGGAGCTTCTGCCGGGGGTGTTATCCCCCGGGTCGTTCGGCATGCCGACGGGCCGAGGGAATTGCCCTTGGCTCGGTTAACGTGCTGTCGTATCGGGGGAGTTGCCCCCGGCTCAGTTGGCGTGCCGACGGGCCGAGGGAGTTGCCCTCGGCTCGATTTAATCGTGCTACCGTATCGGGGGAGTTGCCCCGGCTCAGTTGGCGTGCCGACAGGCCGAGGGAGTTGCCCTCGGCTCGGTTAATCGTGCAGCCGTATCAGGAGAGTTGCCACAGGCTCAGTTGGCGTGTCGACGGGCCGAGGGAGTTGCCCTCGGCTCGGTTAATCGTGCAGCCGTATCGGGGGAGTTGCCCCCGGCTCAGTTGGCTAGTCAGCCTGGGGCACGACCCCATGTCTTGTGACTAGCCAATGAGGACGACCTCTGAGGTCGTCCCTTCGACCGACCCGCCCGGGGAGCTACCCCTGGCCTCACGGTCGGTCGGCTCGCCGGTCCGCTGGGGGAGTCGCCCCCAGCCTTACGGCCGCTTCGAGTCGTCTCGCTCGCTGGGAGGGCTATCCTTGCCTAGTGGCCGGCCCACTCCGAGGTTCGGCCCTGGGGAGTTTCTCGTCCGGGCGAATCGTGGAGGGGGGACCAGCCTGTTTGGGGATCGTCCCTTATCTTTGTGTGGTGCCACCCGGACACTCCCTTGGCAGGGTCCCCCCTCTTCATGAGGTTTTTTACAGCCATGCTATAAGAGGAAAGAAGGACCAAACCAATTTATTGAGAAAGGGGAAGAAAAGAGTTACATTCGCGGGAGATCTCGTAGGCTTTACTGGTAATACTTGCGCAAATGCTCGGCATTCCAGGAATGGGTGAGGGTCTTTCCCTCCGAGTTTGCCAGCCGATAGGTGGCGGGTCCTAGAACTTCGATCACTGGTAGGGACCTTCCCACTTGGCTGCCAGCTTCCCTTTGCGCGCGACCTCTGGACAGAAGACCGCCTTTCTAAGGACCAAATCCCCTTGGCAAAAACTCCGCTCCTTGACGCAGGAATTATAGTAACGCGCCACCTTTTGCTTCTGGCGGATGATGGTGGCCAAGGCCTGTTCTCGTTGTTCACCCAGGAGCTCCAGGCCGAGCTCCAAACCTTCGGTGTTTCTTTCTTTGTCGAAGTGTCGGATGCGGAGGGACTCCTCACCCACCTTGACTGGGACCACTGCTTCGGCGCCATAGGTGAGCATGAATGGAGTCTCACCCGTGGCTTGTTTGTGGGTCGTACGGTAAGACCAGAGTATCTCGGGGAGCTCTTCAGGCCACTTCCCTTCGGCACCTTCTACTTTCTTGCGGAGGGGGTTCTATGATGCATTTATTGGTGGCCTCCGCCATCCCGTTGGTCTGGGGGTGCGCAACCGACGTGAAGAGCAGCTTGATCTTCCATTCGGTGTAAAAGTCTTTAAATCCAGCTGAGTCGAATTGCTTCCCGTTGTCGGTGATGATGGCGCGGGGGATTCCGAACCTGGAAATGATGGAATTCCATACGAAGCTCTTTACCTTCTTTCAGGTGATTGAGGCTAGAGCTTCGGCTTCGATCCATTTGGTGAAGTAGTCCACGGCTACGATCAGGTATTTCCTTTGTCATCGGCCCGTCGTGAACGGTCCCAGGATATCAAGTCCCCACTTCGCAAACGGTATTGGGCTGATGATTGGGACGAGCTCTGAAGGGGGAATGGTCCCGGTGCTGGCGAACCTTTGGAATTCCTGGCACCTCTGGACGTACTCTGTAGCGTCATGTATTAGGGTCGGCCAGTAGTATCCTTGCCTCAAGATCTTCTGGGCGACTGTTGTGCCTCCATGGTGGTTCCCGCAGGTCCCCTCGTGCACCTACCTGAGGACGTAGTCAGCTTCCTGGGGGCCGAGGCACTTAAGGTAAGGGAGGACGTCCGTCTTTGTCCACCGTCTTCTGTAGAGGGCTCCTTCATGCATCACGTACCGGAGCGCTTTCCTCTCCAAGGTTCGACGTTCTTCCACATCGGTTGGTGTTTCCCCATGGGTGAGGTATTGGATGATTGGGTCCATCCAGGTGGGGTCTCCGTCAATCGCCATCACCTCCTTCTCTTCCGTGCTGGGGCGCCTGAGGTTTTCTATATAGACGGTGCGACCCAACTCCCTGGGCGAGGAGGAAGCAAGCTTGGATAGAGCGTCTGCTCGGGCATTCTCCGACCGTGGGAGGTGAAGGGTCTCGGCCCTTTTGAATTTGGACATCTCAGTCTTGGCCGTGGCCAGGTAGCCCTGCATCGTCTCTTCATGTGCCTCATAGCTCCCTTGCAGCTGGTTGATGATGAGTTTCGAGTCGCTAAGGAGCCGTACGTACTCAGCTCCGAGTTCTCGGGCCAGCCTCAAGCCGTTTATCGCGGCCTCATACTCGGCCACGTTGTTGGTGGCCGGGAACTCGAACCTAAGCGCGTATTCGACGACGTTCCCCTCGGGAGATCGAATCATGATCCCGGCCCCGCTCCCTGCCCGGGTCGCTGAGCCGTCTACGTGAATAATCCACGTGTCCTGGTCACCTGAGTGGCCAGCCGAATTGATGTCAGTCATAAGCAAGTACAAAGGTTGGTTTGTTACCGTTACCAAGACGTCCTCCGGTGTGAGGGTCCTTTCTTCCATGGTACACTCGGCGATGAAATCAGCTAGTGCCTGCCCTTTGATGGCCGTACGTGGCTTGAACCACAGGTCGAATTCGCTTAACTCGACCCCCCAGTTCAGCATCCTTTCCATGCGGTCAAACCTTTTGAGGTTCTGTTCCAACTGGGAATCGGTCAGGACCAGTATCGTGTGAGCCTGGAAGTAGGGTCGGAGCTGCCTGGCTGAGAGGACGAGGGCGTATGCTAACTTCTCCATTGGTGTGTACCGCCCCTAAGCGTCTTTCAATACACGACTGGTGTAGTACACCAGCCTTTGTACCCCGTCGTCCTCCCGGATCAGCATCGAGCTTGATCATTCCTTATTTTACACCTTTTTCTCCGCATGTTTGCATGCCATTTAGATCGCCCAAATCATGTTTTTCACGATATATCGACGATATTGCGATGCTTTTCACAATTTGTTGTTTTTGTCGCATTTCAGGTGATTTGGCGCGATTTGGAGTGATCATGAGATGCGCTCACTCTAGACGGCCACCGACGACCTCCTCGAGGGGTATTTTGCTGTTGGAGAGGAGCGGAAGAAGAATGGACGTCGCAGGAGCGACGAGGAGGCCAAAATAAGCAGAATGGGCATTTTTTGTGTCCCACTCGGCCGAGTGGAGGAGCCACTCGGCCGACCAGCGAGACACTGCTCGGCCGACCCGTTAAGACACGATTTCCATGTGTACTCGGCCGAGCGACGGAGACCACATCGACCGAGTGACGATACCACGTCCGCCCGAGTGGCGCCCAGACGAAGCCCCTCCAAAATATCGAAGTTACTGTTTTTCGGCCATCTGAGCTTCAGAAGACCCACTCGGCCGAGTGGGAAACCACGTCCGCCCGAGTGCAGTGAAGCCATCGGCCGAGTGACGATAGCTCACTCGGCCGAGCCGCCCCCGAACTGAAGACCCCTGAAGCCCCCAACTTACTGGAAAATGACAGGGTTTTCACTCGGCCGAGCGACTTTTGTCACTCGGCCGAGTGCGATGCGCTGCCTGTAGCGAAATTTGCGGAAAACAGGCTGTGCAGGGGCGTTTTGGTCAGGATTTTTGGACGATTTTGAGGGCTATTTAAGCCCTGTTTTTACCCTAGTTTAGGGAGCGATCTCTTAGATTTTTTACAGCTTTTTGAGACTACTTTTTGCTTTATTATTTGTGATTGGAGAAGAGGGAAAACTTGGATTTTTGTTGGATTAATTGAAGAACTACATTGGTTTGCATCTCTCTTCCCCAAAAACTCTATTTTTATTGTTTATATCATTGTTGTGATGAATTCCATTGCCTATTTCATTGATTATTTTTGTGCTATTGCTATGATTTGTGAGTAGTCTTCACGTCTTGGGGCGTGGGGATGAACCCTACAAGCCCTGTTTCCTATTTGTGTTGAATTGGTAGAAATTGAGCTAGAATAGCTATTAGGGATTAGATTGAGATCGATTTACTACGGATAGCTAGGTATTCATATCAATTGGGATTTGCAAGAGATTGGATCCCAATTTGATAGGAAGCCCTAGAAATCCGAATTGGGTTGGAGTCGGATTTTCGAAGTATCGGTTTGCAAGAGATTGGACCGATACTAGGATTTCCGGTTGCAATTCCATGGCGATACTCATTTGCAAGAGATTGGACGGGTAGGAACTATCTCAATCTAGATCGTGGACCGAGTTTGCAAGAGATTGGACTCGGTGCACGATTGAACGATGATGTTGATCCTAATGCTAGCTTTCCTAGGCTAGGGTTTGCAAGAGATTGGACCCGAACCTAGGATAGCTATAGACCGGCAACAGCGCGAGAGCGTGAGCTTGGTTCTACATTTAGCTGCAACTAGTTCATCCAAATTCTCATTCTAGCAATTTTGATACCGACGAACCACATTTATGAAATACGGTGAGTAGCGGGAATTCCCCATTCCCTAGACGTTCTTTATTTGATTTGATATTTCGCACACTTGTCTGACGATTGTGACAGGATCGCCCAAGGCAATTCTCTCTATTCTTAAATAGCCAGGTTGATTAGGAGCAAGCACAGTCATTCGTCCTCCCTATGTTCGATACCCGCTCGCCGCTATACCGTGCGCTTGCGGTAAAACTACAACCGTTCTTTGGGGTCACATCCCGGAGCGATCAAGTTTTTGGCGCCGTTGCCAGGGAAGGCATTTTGACGGTGCTCGGCATCGACCACCCGGTTATTTCTTCTTACTATCTTCCTTTACTTCCCTCTCTATCTTATTCTAACTTCATTCGCAGCACTATTTGCATGTTCTCCCCGTATTTTGCGTAAGATCTTAACAGGGAGAATGGAGGATGCAACGCCAACAATAGAACTCAGTCAAGAAGACTATGACTCCTTCACAGACCTCCTTAAGGAGCTTGTCGACGAGGTCCACACTACCGGAGCATTTGCTATTGATGTCAAGGACCCCGACGAACAACTATTTACTAGTTTTGTGATGGACCAAATCTCCCCGGAGGGGATTATCGGAGGCAATGTCAGAGTTGACGTGGTCGACGACAAATTGTATTTCGAAGCCAATAGAGCAAGCGTCGAAGAACACTATGCTCCCGAAGAACCCTTCGAACAAACCGACATTCAGGGAGTTACACTCTATGACGCTCACTCTTGTTTTTATGAATCGTCTGATGAGTTTCTTGATTCCAGGTACGAACTGGAGCAGAGTGAAGGTTTTGGCGATGCTAGCACTGAATCGGAGGGCGCCTATTTCGATGCCTCATCCTCACTAAGTAGCGAGTCTAACTCGTCACAAGAGAGCATGCCCCCTGAACATGAGGTAAACACAGATAACAAGGAAGAAGTCGAACTCATGCGAGCCGATGAAGTGGAAGGAGCAGCGCCACCTGAGGTAGAGCTTAAACGATTACCACCGAATCTAAGGTATGCCTTTTTGGGTAATAAATTAACTTTCCCGGTAATAGTCAGTTCCCACCTCACACAATATCAACTTGAAAAACTCCTAGAGGTTCTCAGGAGCCACAAAGATGTCTTGGGATACACAATCTCCGATCTAAAAGGGATAAGCCCTAGGCTTTGCACGCATCGGATCCATTTGGAGGATACCGAAGCCACCTCCATAGAGCCTCAAAGGCGGCTAAACCCGAACATGAAGGAGGTGGTTAAGAAGGAAATCCTAAAATTGTTAGAAGCCGGTATAATTTATCCTATCTCTGACAGTAGATGGGTTAGCCCCGTTCACGTCGTCCCCAAGAAAGGGGGGATGACTGTCATAAAAAATGAAAAAGGTGAGCCAATATCTACGCGCACTGTCACGGGATGGCGAATGTGCATTGACTATAGGAAACTCAATAAAGCCACCCGAAAGGACCATTATCCATTGCCATTCATTGATCAAATGCTTGAACGCCTCACGAACCATAAATATTTTTGCTATCTAGACGGGTATTCGGGTTTTCCAAATCCCTTTGCACGAAGATGACCAAGAAAAGACAACTTTCACTTGTCCCTATGGCACCTATGCTTACCGTAGGATGCCATTTGGCCTTTGTAATGCCCCCGCCACTTTTCAAAGATGTATGACATCCATATTTTCCGATTACATTGAAAATATTATGGAAGTTTTTATGGATGATTTCTCGGTTTACGGAAGTGAGTTTGACTCTTGTTTGGAAAATCTCACTAAAGTCCTGAAAAGGTGCCAACAAAACAATCTCACTCTCAATTGGGAGAAGTGTCACTTCATGGTCACGGAAGGTATAGTTCTCGGACATCTTGTTTCCTCGAGGGGAATCGAGGTAGATAAAGCAAAAATTGAGGTAATCGAAAAACTTCCTCCTCCTATTAATGTCAAGGGCATTAGAGGCTTCCTTGGTCACGCGGGGTTTTACCGCCGCTTCATCAAGGATTTCGCCTCGATTGCCCGACCACTTACTTCCTTGCTCGCTAAAGATGTTCCTTTTGACTTTTCAGGAGAATGCTTGCAAGCTTTCAACACCTTGAAGGAAGCGCTAGTCTCCGCGCCCATCATACAACCGCCGGATTGGAGCCTCCCTTTTGAGCTAATGTGCGATGCTAGCGACCAAGCCATTGGAGCGGTATTGGGACAAAGGAAAGATAGGAAGCTTCATGCGATATACTATGCGAGCAAGACATTGGATGACGCGCAGAAAAACTACACAACTACCGAAAAGGAGCTTCTAGCGGTCGTCTATTCCATAGAGAAGTTTCGCTCCTACCTCCTCGGCTCCAAGGTGATTGTTCACACCGACCATGCGGCATTGAAGTATCTTTTGAACAAGAAGGAGGCCAAACCCCAGTTGATTAGGTGGATACTCTTGTTGCAAGAATTTGACCTAGAGATCAGAGATAAGAAGGGTACGGACAACGTCGTGGCGGATCATTTATCTAGGCTTGTTCGTGACAAGGAGGATGAGAGCTTACCTATTGACGACACATTTGTTGATGAGATGCTATATGCGGTAAGGACCGGGGAAGTACCTTGGTACGCGGACTTCGTCAACTACTTGGCTTGCGGTATCAAACCGCATGGGATTTCCACGCAACAAAAGAGGAGATTTATGCATGAGGTCCGTAGCTATTTTTGGGAAGATCCTTACCTTTTCAAGATATGCAAAGATAGTGTCATTCGTAGGTGTGTTTCTAAAGAGGAGGCAACGTCTATCATTTTGCATCGCCACGATCTACCATGCGGGGGACATCATGCCGCCTCTAAAACCACCGCTAAGATCTTGCAGAGCGGGTTCTTCTGGCCGACAATGTTTAAAGACACCCACACCTTTGTAAAGGGGTGCGATAGATGCCAACGGACCGGGAATATCTCCAAGCGCAATGAAATGCCAATGAGGCCCATCCAAGAAATTGAGCTTTTTGATTGTTGGGGAGTAGACTTCATGGGACCATTTCCATCGAGCAATGGCAACAAATACATCTTATTGGCCGTCGACTACGTCTCCAAATGGGTGGAGGCAATTGCCACCCCCACTAATGATGCAAGGGTCGTCTCCAAGTTCTTCAAGCAAAATATCTTCCCGCGCTTTGGAGTGCCGCGTACCTTGATAAGCGACGGGGGAAGCCACTTCATAGAGAACAAGTTTGAAGCCATGCTAAAGAAGTATGGGGTGAATCATAGAGTTGGCATGGCTTATCACCCCCAGACAAGTGGCCAAGTGGAAGTCTCAAATAGAGAGATCAAGCAAATTCTCGAGAAAACCGTGGATCGGTCTAGAAAGGATTGGTCAATGAAGCTAAACGATGCTCTATGGGCATATCGCACGGCCTTTCGCACCCCCATCGGTACCACACCGTTCCGACTAGTTTATGGGAAGGCTTGCCACTTGCCGGTTGAGTTGGAGCACCGCGCATATTGGGCCATCAAGACCTTTAACTACGACTACAAGAGTGCGGCGGTGAGGCGACTCTTGGACATCAACGAGCTTGATGAAATAAGGAGAGACGCCTATGAGAGCTCGAGAATTTACAAGGAAAGGACCAAGATTTTCCACGATGCCCACATAACCGTCACGGATTTCAAGGTGGGAGACAAGGTCTTGCTCTACAATTCCCGGCTCCGACTATTTCCCGGTAAGTTGAGGTCACGTTGGTCGGGACCTTTCACCATCAAGTACATACAACCGGGAGGAGCTTTCGAGTTGGAAAGCAAGGATGGTGCCACATTTAAGGTGAATGGTCAAAGGCTCAAGCACTATTCCGAGGGGATCCCGACGGGCGAAACCAATAGAGTATATTTGCTTAAAGAGCGATCGGATGATCTCTCGGACCTCCTTGATGAGGTGATAGAGGAGGCGATTCCTCACTCAATCGGCGCTCTTTTTGATGAAGAATTTGAAAAAGGCCCGGATTTAGGCCAAGATGAAGAGAATAAAGATGATTCCCCCGACTTCTCCGCTGATGAAGATGAAGTCGACGCTGATGTCGCAAGGATTCGAGAGCTCTGCAAGCTCTCGAAATTAAAGTCTCCAAAGAAAGCTCCGCCGGTACGGAAATCGGCATCGCCGGTTAAGCCGTTGACCGGGGCAAATGCTAGCTTGGGAGAGCCTCCCCCCAACACTATTCGAGATAGGAGACCTCCGAGGGAGAACGCTACTCCGCCACGTCCAAATCCAAGCGCGCTCCCCGGGAAGTTTGACGGGTGCATCTCATATGCACCAAACATCCCGCATTGATTGAAAATTATAGGGGGTCGAGCTCACGACCTAAAACAAGCGCTTGTCGGGAGGCAACCTGACGGTTTTTGCTTTATTTTTACTTTTTCTTTATTTTCGTTTTAGAAATTTTTAGTGTTCTGAGTCATTCGACCAAAAATTTCGTGATAACGGGTCCCATTTTTCTTGACAGGAGAGGAGATAGGTAGATCCATCATGAGGAGGATGAACGAGACGACGAGAAGCGCCCCAAGAAGGCGCTCGACGCTCAGGAGGAGGATGAAATCGACTGGAGAAAGAAAGACGGAGTTTAGAGCCAAAAACGAAGACAAACAGCAGAAATTAAGGCTCACTCGGCCGAGTATACTAGTCACTCGGCCGAGTACACAAGTTCGTCCGGCCGAGCCGCTCACGAACGAGGGAAGTCTGCTGAACCCAACTCTCTGTTTATTTTCTTGATTTCGATATAACTGCTACTCGGCCGAGTATATATATCCACTCGGCCGAGTAAAACGGATACCCTCCTAGGGCGAGTCATGCCGAGTAGCTTGAGTCACTCGGCCGAATGGACTTACGTCACTCGGCCGAGGCTGGCAAAGCCACTCGGCCGAAGCGTTATCGGGGAGAAAATTTTTATTGCCTCGCTCGGCCGAGTGAGCACGTCACTCGGCCGAGTCGTAACTTTCTTTTATATAAGTGGCGAGGGGGGGCGCGGATTTCGAAATCGAAAAATCCCAAATCCGCCCGCGCCCCCTCAGCTACCCTCGCCCGATCTCGCTTCACCCAGCCCCCACTCGCCCGACCAAGCCCGCGCGCGCCACCGCTCGGCCAGCCACCGCCGGCCGACCGTCGCCGCACCCCGCCCGAGTCGCCGCCGGCGGCCTCGTCTCCGATCGCCTCCGGTATAGCTTGATTTGCCCGTTTTCTCCTCTTTTTGCGTATTTTTCGAGGATCCGTGTATTAATCGAACCCCTAACCCGAATCAATTCCTATATCTATCTGTTATACCCCTATTGCTCCATACATTTTGATTATTACTCGCTGATATCGCTTTTTCATGCGCAGGTTGCTTTTTGGAGCTTAGGGGAGCCTAGGGGAGCCCCTACGGGCTGTTTCGGACTTCATGGAGGCGCGTACTTCGCACGCTTCCACCGCTTAGCACTCGCGGCGTGTTTTGGTACACTCTTTCCATTCTTTTTGCACACGCCACACTTTTTCACTTTTCGGCGCGCTCGGGGCCGATATGCCGCCCCGGACACGGCCGCGGACGAGGAGACCTTCCGCTAAGCGGAAGAGGTCGGATGACGCCGGCCTCGCCCACGAGGCGGAAGAGTCTCCTCCTCCTTCCCCCACACATGCCGTCCACCCAGCACAGCCTGCAGGCCCCGCACACCCCGCACAGCCTGCAGTGCACCCACAGCCCGCACAGCCTCTCCCTGCCGATCCACAGCCACCACCACCGGCTCCACTGGTCGGGCCGATCGGGATTACGTTCCGAGACGACGCACACCGCGCCGTCTTTGAGCGTATCTCCCAGCGCTCGATCGTACCCTCCAGGTTTGCACACCTCGCTGACCTAGGACGCCTGGGGGTACTTGAGGGGATGCTCACGTTGTACGACAACGTGGGCTGGCGAGATTTTCTGCAGGTGTCGGCGGATACTTTTACCCGCCCGACACTTGAGGTTTTGAGTTCGATCGCCCGGACCGATGAGGGATGCTCATTCCGGTTCATGGATCGAGAGTGCCAGGTCACTCTCGATATGATGAGAGCGTTTTTCTCTTGGCCCGCCGTCCCCGGAGCCGATCGCGGTTACGGCCCCACACATATCCCTCCACCCTCTTTCGACGCCGGTGCCTTCTGGGCACGTATCATGGGTCTCCACGCCGCCTTTGACCCTAGTAGGGCCAAGGCCTCGGCCATCGTACATCCCTGCCTTCGCATTGCTCAGCGCCTTATGGCGACGACATTTTTGGCCAGATATGAGCCGGGCACGATGTCTACGCCAGAGCTTTACATGCTCTACGCGATGACACGTCCCAGAGCTCTATCTAGGGATGGAGATGAGCTTGTCCCCGCCGTCATGATCGATATCGCGGCATGGTACTTAGACCGCATCATTGTATCGGTGGGCGCTCGCTCACCGATATGCTGCGGCGGCCTGATTACCCTGCTGGCTCTTATGACCGGCGAGGACTTCCCCGACGACTTGCGACGCGTCCCGGGCCCCACCTCTTTGTCGATAGATGTTATGGCCTGGATGAAGATGCTTCGTCCGTATGGTGAGCGTCACTGGGTCTGGTTGCACAGCCCTTTCGGTGCCGACTACATGATTCTCCCGAGCCCAGCTCGGACCCAGATTGCACCGGCCCACGTTGACTGGCTCCCTACGATGGATGTCCTCATCCCCGCTGCGTACTTGCTCGAGGCCGAGGAGGCCGAGCAGGCCCCCGTTCCCCCTGTAGACCCTGCTGCACACCCTGCCGAGCCTGCTGCCGAGCCTGCTGCCGAGCCCGTTGACCCTGTGGCCCCTAGCCCATACCAGATGTTTCCGCTGCTCCTGACACCGCTGTCGGTGTCGGGAGCACCTTAGCTGAGCCCACCCCCACCACTTCCGAGGCTGTCACCACCACTCCCACCACCACCTCCGGCCCTCTGTCCGTCGAGCCTCTTTGCTCCGCTCTCCCCGAGCGCCCGCAGACCTTTGTTGAGAGTGGAGAGCCCTCGTTCGCCGCGGTCGTGGAGACCATGGCTAGCATGATCTCCGCTGGGATTGCGCCTTTTGGTCCACACACTTCCACCCCAGCGGTCGAGTCCTCTGTCTCCACAGCTGCCGTATTCTCTGAGAGCGTCGTGGCGTCTGTCCACACTTCTGTGCCACTGACCTCTCTAGCCGCCTCGCAGCCGCTTTTGTACTCTTCTTTCACTGCCGCTGCCTCCACTTCTCACCGCCCGCCCCGGCCTCACACTAAGGCCCGGCCCACATTTCCAGGCGCGGCACCTTTCGTCCCCTTCCCTGCTGAGCCCGTTACATACTCCACTCGCGTACGCCAGCCTCGCCCTGCGCAGCCCCGACCGGTGCGTCCCTCTGCACCACCCCCGCCCGACACTGTACTGCAGAGCATACGTGCTCTTGAGTTGGCGGTGAGTGGTCTTAGAGGAGACCTTAGGACCCTGTCCTCCACCGTCTCTGCGATGGCTGGACGCTTCGAGCTGATCCCCCAGATCCACTACTGCCTTACACAGGTTCTGGAGCGTCTCCCACGCGTACCCCCACCCACCCAGCAGGTTCCCACACACACTTCCACACACACTAGACCTGCTTCCACTTCCACGCCCACCCCAGCTCAGCAGCCTGTCCAGCCAGCACCACCCACACGACCTCCGCCTCAGGACGGAGACGGCGCAGCACCGCCTTCTTAGGCACTCTTGATGCCTTGATCCATTCCTGCCGTTGTGCTGCCCGTCTCTGCTGGGTCCTGATGCCCTTTTGTCCACCCCCCCCTCCCCTCACTTATTTTGGGATTATATTTTTGATCATATCTATTTGCGCATATCATATCATATCTACTTGGGATTCTCATTTTGATCACATCTATATATATATCTTTTTTGGGAGAGAGGGAGAGTTTTTGGTGCCGCATTTATTTTCATATCACTCCTATCTGTGCATGCATCATTTCCGCATCATATTTTCATTTCTTTTTTTTTCTTCCATTATCTTTTTTTCTTCCCATCATGCATGCATCCTCACTTGCCCCTCACATTACTTGTCTCTCTGGGTGCCACACTTTGCACATTGAGGACACTGTGCCGTTTAGCTTGGGGGAGTGAGTTCTCACGTTCTTTTTCGATTCGTCACCTTTATTTTCAGTTTTTCACACCGTTTTTCACTTTTGCACTCATTTTTCATTATTTTTCTTTTATTTTGCCATGCATCACGTTTTTCTTATTTTCCTGTGTGCCGCATTGCATAGTTCTATTTTCCTTTTATCTTTACTTCTTTCTTTTTCATCTCATGCTAGAGATGAATTTTCTGTGATGATGTCTACGTGGAGTTAGCTTATTCTATATGCATGCTATATTTGTCATGTCTTAGATTTCATTTCTGATATCATATGCTATGACTTGCTTTGCATTTAGGAGTAGTAACCCACACTTTTTCCTCATGAAAATGGATGAAATTTTATTATTAGCTGAGCCTGAATATTCATATGTATGCTATCACAGAAAACACACCAAGATTCACGCATTGAATGCCTATATCTGGAGTACTGATTTCTTTTCCTTTATCACTTCTATATGCATGAATTGTACACTTCACTTCAGGATGATTGAATGATGATTAGCTATGATATATCTGGATTAGTTAGCTTTTTGTGATCGAAACTGAGTAGATTAGATTACCCTGCTGAAGTTGTCGTGCATGTCTTATAGAGTGAGGCGAGAGTTATATGTATTTCTTTCTCCACAAATCTTGAACATCATTTCTCTACTTTTAAAAATCATTGGTGAATCTCCCCTTAGTGATTCTGTTTTATGGCATTTCCCCCGCTATTAATTCCTAGCTCCAAATCTCTTATTCTAAAAGAAAAAAAATAATAATAAAAGAGAGAAGAACATTCTTGTATATCATTATCTCTCTCTGAGTTGGGATCATTGTGTATATATTGCTTATTGAAGAAAAAAAAAGAGAAAAAAAAGAGGAAAAATCCTCAATAAAAGATCCCATCTCGCTTACTTTCTTTCTTCTTTCTCTTCTTTGCCTTTGGAGCTATATAAAAATGGGGATGTAAATATTTTTGTGCCACCACGCTTATAGATAAGCTTGGGGGAGGGGATCCATTGATGTGTGAGAGAGTGACTACTTGACATTGCACGACAACCTAGGCTAAGTAATATTCTATACTCGGTGAGATTGTTTCTAGCTTTACGAAATCCAGAAATCTAAGCCTAGCGTTCATTTCATGAAATCCGTACTTTTCTATTCTCTCTATTCTATGGTGTGATACTCTTATACTCCAGATAGAAAGCGTTCAATTGAAAAGTGTGTGATCTGAGATTTGTATACCGCTTTAGATGATTCAGGCGATGTTAATTTTAAAATTATTCTGTTTTTCATGATTATACCATTGTTCGTGGGTTTTCTATTTTCTACTTGCACTATTATACTATGATATCAAAATGAGATTCTTTGACATGTATTTCTCACTCGGTGCATGCTATAAGAGTAAGTGAAACCCACGTCCTGAGAAAATGATCTAGCATCCTACCTCTTTCCTTCTTTCTTTCTTTCTTTCTTTATTTTCATTTGGTTTTCATTCTTCTTCGTTTTTCATTTTTTCGTTTTTCACCATTTTCGTTTTCCGAATCCACCGGGTTCGCCTTTTACTTATCTTCCTCGAGGACGAGTAAGAGGCAAGCTTGGGGGATTTTGATCACTCCTTATTTTACACCTTTTTCTCCGCATGTTTGCATGCCATTTAGATCGCCCAAATCATGTTTTTCACGATATATCGACGATATTGCGATGCTTTTCACAATTTGTTGTTTTTGTCGCATTTCAGGTGATTTGGCGCGATTTGGAGTGATCATGAGATGCGCTCACTCTAGACGGCCACCGACGACCTCCCCGAGGGGTATTTTGCTGTTGGAGAGGAGCGGAAGAAGAATGGACGTCGCAGGAGCGACGAGGAGGCCAAAATAAGCAGAATGGGCATTTTTTGTGTCCCACTCGGCCGAGTGGAGGAGCCACTCGGCCGACCAGCGAGACACTGCTCGGCCGACCCGTTCAGACACGATTTCCATGTGTACTCGGCCGAGCGACGGAGACCACATCGGCCGAGTGACGATACCACGTCCGCCCGAGTGGCGCCCAGACGAAGCCCCTCCAAAATATCGAAGTTACTATTTTTCGGCCATCTGAGCTTCAGAAGACCCACTCGGCCGAGTGGGAAACCACGTCCGCCCGAGTGCAGTGAAGCCATCGGCCGAGTGACGATAGCTCACTCGGCCGAGCCGCCCCCGAACTGAAGACCCCTGAAGCCCCCGACTTACTGGAAAATGACAGGGTTTTCACTCGGCCGAGCGACTTTTGTCACTCGGCCGAGTGCGATGCGCTGCCTGTAGCGAAATTTGCGGAAAACAGGCTGTGCAGGGGCGTTTTGGTCAGGATTTTTGGACGATTTTGAGGGCTATTTAAGCCCTGTTTTTACCCTAGTTTAGGGAGCGATCTCTTAGATTTTTTACAGCTTTTTGAGACTACTTTTTGCTTTATTATTTGTGATTGGAGAAGAGGGAAAACTTGGATTTTTGTTGGATTAATTGAAGAACTACATTGGTTTGCATCTCTCTTCCCCAAAAACTTTATTTTTATTGTTTATATCATTGTTGTGATGAATTCCATTGCCTATTTCATTGATTATTTTTGTGCTATTGCTATGATTTGTGAGTAGTCTTCACGTCTTGGGGCGTGGGGATGAACCCTACAAGCTCTGTTTCCTATTTGTGTTGAATTGGTAGAAATTGAGCTAGAATAGCTATTAGGGATTAGATTGAGATCGATTTACTACGGATAGCTAGGTATTCATATCAATTGGGATTTGCAAGAGATTGGATCCCAATTTGATAGGAAGCCCTAGAAATCCGAATTGGGTTGGAGTCGGATTTTCGATGTATCGGTTTGCAAGAGATTGGACCGATACTAGGATTTCCGGTTGCAATTCCATGGCGATACTCGTTTGCAAGAGATTGAACGGGTAGGAACTATCTCAATCTAGATCGTGGACCGAGTTTGCAAGAGATTGAACTCGGTGCACGATTGAACGATGATGTTGATCCTAATGCTAGCTTTCCTAGGCTAGGGTTTGCAAGAGATTGGACCCGAACCTAGGATAGCTATAGACTGGCAACAGCGCGAGAGCGTGAGCTTGGTTCTACATTTAGTTGCAACTAGTTCATCCAAATTCTCATTCTAGCAATTTTGATACCGACGAACCCCAAACCCGATAAGCGTCAATAAAACATAAGAAGTTCCCTGTAACCACAACGGAACAACAATAATAACACAAGGAGAGACTGAAATAAAATCTCACATCTCATAAATTATCCAACATGAAAATAAGTCCAACATCCAGAAAAGCCACCAGGCTAAAAGAAAAGAGTCTCAAGGCCCAGAACAAGGCCAACAAAAGCAACGACATAACAAAGTATAGGTGCTACGCACCGATAACAAAACAGCTGTCTAAACAAAAGTAAAACACAACGAAGACACTAGGACTAGTCCCCAGTGTCCACATACTCCCCGTCAAACACAAGCTCGGGCTCGGCGTCAGCAAACACCTCGTCCTCAACAAGGTACTCAGGCTCGGGATCTAACATGTGTCACCCAAAAGAGTAAAGGGGCACATGTCAGCAAGTCTAAAAGACTTGGGCAAGGAAACTGTAAGTAAGGCAACTAGCAACCTAGAAGTTAAAGTATGCATGGCAGTTATAGCATGAGTGCACAAGTAAGACATGGTGAACAATAAGTATAAGAGAACAATTATCGGGACAAGACAAGAGTAGCCACGCTACTAACAATCTCAATCAATTCACTAGTCACGTTTCACGTTGTTTGTAGATGTTTACGCCTTACAGCTGAATGGTTTCACATTCACGCTGATTGGCCGCTTAACACTACCCCAAAACCCAGAGTTTACGCCTTACCACTGCAGTTGCTGATCGGGCAGACTCCCAGTCGATTGGCCGCTTAACTCTTACCCCAAATACCCACACGTAATGGAGCCAGGGTCCCCGCACATGAGCTCAGCAAGTGAGCCGGGGTTGCCCCGCACATGAGCTCGCATTCTTAAACATTTGGCGTAGGGGTGCACCTAGCCGGAAACAAGCAATTCGGGCATTGGCTATCAACCAACACATGGCCCGCTTCTAGAACACGAGCCAGGAACACAAGCATTTGTAGCGAAGCTACGCAATCACAGAAGCACTTAAAGAATGCAATGACATGACAATTAATTCGCGTACCGTTAATGGAAAGTAAACATGACATGGTAATTGTGCAACATGATATATGTCGGAACTAGCTTTGTTGTCAAGCTAGTTCCCCAATTTGCGCCTAGGCGAGTATCATTTCGTCACCTAGCCTCTTTTACGCCTACAACAAGCAAATGGCCTAAAACATGGCCTAAACCCTAAGTGGTAAGTTTCACTTGCCTAGCACCGGGGATGACAATCACGAAGGTTCGTCTCGTGGATGCTATTCTACGGGGAAGTCGCTGTTATGGGGAAACAATCATCAAACAACATGAAATTTCATTAGGGTTTTATAAAAATACAAATAGGTTATGAAAACATCGAGAGATCGATTTCTTACCGAGAGGAAGCGGAAGAAACACTCCGGAGAACCCTAGGACCAGATCTGGAAACAAATGGAGAAGTTTGGAGAGTTAGGGTTTCGGGGGATTTTGGGGATTTGATGGAGATTTGGGGAAAATGAGAGGTGGAATGAGTGGATGGAGGGTTTAGATGATGGATTTAGGGCTTGGAATGAAGGAATAAGGCTTGGAGGAAGATGAAATCGTTTGGGAGGGGTATAAATAGGTTGGGCTGGCGGCTGCCTAGAAATTAGGGTTTTAACACAGATTAGTCGGTCAAAGAGCAACCACTGACCGACTAGTTTGGCAACTAGTCGGTCGGTCGACCAACGCAGACCGACTAAGTGTAAACAGTAACCTCTGAACGAAAATAGGATTTAGATTTAGTCGGTCCATGAACAAATACTGACCGACTAGTTTAACATCTAGTCGGTCAATGAACGTTCTTAGACCGACTAAGAGTAAACAGTACTGATACTAAAATTAAGATAATGTGTTAGTCGGTTAAAGAAGCATTGCCGACCGACTAGTTTGCAACCTAGTCGGTCAACCAACGTTCTTAGACCGACTAACGATAAACAGTAACTCCTGAGAAATTTAGAAAGCCAACTAGTCGGTCCAAGAAGGATTGCCGACCGACTGGATCGTCATCTAGTCGGTCGGTTCCCCTTCTTATACCGGCTAATAAGCACCAAAAGTTCCGATACGGAGTGCGGGGCCCCGGGGTCGATTCCTAAGACTCCTAGGCTTGATCTAACAGTAAGATACGACCGTTATGAAGTCCGTCACGAATGACATACTTCGAAATCGACAATCCTAAGGAAGAAACGAGAAAATACGACGAATCGATCGAAAATGAAAGCTACGGGGACGAAAACCACACATGAGGAGAAAATCCACCAAAACATATATTATATTATAATAAATCCAGATACATGAAAAGCAGTCGTTACAAAACTCGTCAGGGAGGCCAGACCTAGGTTCCGGCCAAATCCCCTCCGATGCCTAAGTCAGATCAAGGTCTGAAAGGATACTCGGTGGGGGAGATCCGGCTTGTGAGGAAGCCGGAACGTCAACCCAGGCAGCACGAGTTTGGGGGAGGGAGGAAATGGAGTGGCGAAAGCCTAGGTCGTTGATGGAATACCTCTCTGTTGGTTACCTGAGTTTTGATCCTCCTCTACGTCGTCCTAGCCTTCCCCTTATAGGGTCCCTCGTGACTACCCCACGTCCCGCCTCCTCTCACGTCCCCACGATCCGCCTCCGCCTCCTCTCACTCGTGCGTAGTGGAGGGGTGGCCCATTAACGGGTCCGTTAATGGCCATTACGGGATCGCGGATTCCGAGGGGCGGTTGATCCGGCCGAATGGGGGCTAATCGGGTGCCTCCGATGGTGAAGTGGTTGGGCCTTCAACCCCGTCCGTGGGCCCTTCCGGGCGGACCCATCTTCTCTAGTGGGCGCCTCCTTTGTGGTTGGGCCGTGGGCCGTTGTAGTCCGGGCTGGTCCAAATTAGTCGTAACAATATACAACTAGGAGTACCTAGAACTTTAAAAGATCATCTCAGACCCACTAGAACTAGCACATCTGCATGCTTTGTCTTACCCACCGATGTAAATTCTTTTAATTTCAAACCAAGGGTAATCCAACTTTTACCCGCTTTTCATGGGATAGACAAGGAAAACCCCTATCTTCATATAAAAGGTTTTGAGGAAGTGTGCTTGACGTGTTTCGATGGAAAAACTAGTGAGGACACGATATATTTAAAATTATTTCCATTCTTACTAAAAGATAAAGCTAAATACTGGTTGAATGCTTTGCCACCACGTTCTATCACTACTTGGATTGAATTACAGGCTGAATTTTTAATGAATTTTTTTCCTATACACAGGACATAGGGATTGAAAAGACAGATCATGAACTTTGCCCAGAAAAGCGAGGAAACATTCTATCAAGCGTGGGAGAGGTTCAATGAGCTGCTGCTAGCGTTTCCACATAATGGCTTCAACAAAAGCAGGATTATTGGCTTCTACTACGATGGACTACAACCCAAGATGAAACAATTCATAGAGATGATGTGCAACGGGGGATTTTTCGATAAAGAGCCAGATGAGGCTTGGAGTACTTGGAGGAGATAGCGGAGAATGCACAAACATGGGACACTACTTCAGAGTACAACAGCGGAGCCATCCCAACATCTTCCCAGCCACACATGGTGGGATGCACACTTTGAAGCCAGAGGATGCTATGGAAGCGAAGATGGAAGCTTTGCTCACAAAGAAGCTTCAAGCCCTCAATTTGAAAGGATCCAAAGGAGTTGAGGTCATACAAAGTTGTACGCTTTGCGAGGTTGGTGGCCATGCCACTAGTACTTGCCCCACACTTTCAGCTTTGAAGAGCATGCTACGCAATCTTACAGAGGTAAACCAAGTCTCAACCAATTATCAAGGCTTCAATTCTAACAATATGGTGTGGCACAACAATCCCAACTTAAATTAGAGACCCCAACAACCCCAACAACATCAACATCAACAACAAGCTCCTCCTCCCTTTAGACAACTACAATTCATCAGCAACTACCAAGGGGGAACCAGAGGAGGAATCAAGAGCCAACGCAAGAATAACAGATGCAACCATTTAGAGATGCACTTCAACAACTTATCCAACTACAACAAGCCCAAATGCAACAACAACAGGCTCCATTACAGGCTCAATAGACCTAAAACCAACAAATGAGCGAAAGCCTGGCTAAGCTTACAGCAACTTTGGAGAAAGGTAAGCTTCCATCACAACCATTTCCTAATCCTAATATGAGCTCATCTTCTTCTGCAGGTAACAACATAAAGCCTTGCCAAGCTGTTACCACACTAAGGAGTGGGAAGGAAATTCCGAAACCTGATCCACCCAGCAACGAAACTGAAAAAGAGGATGAGATTCAACCACAAGAACCTGAGCAAGAGGAGAGCACAGACGGTGGCTTGAACAATAAAAACAATAAAGAGAAAGAGCTGGCACCATATGTACCTTCAGCACCATTTCCTCAATGGCTACTTCAAACGAAAAAAGATAAGTACCAATCTGAGATTCATGAAATTTTTCAGAATTGTCAGATAAATATTCCTTTGATTGATGCTATAAATCAGATCCCTGCATACGCTAAATTTCTAAAAGACATTTGCACAATTAAAAGAAAGTTAAATGTGAAGAAAAAGGCCTTCTTAACTGAACAAGTTAGCTCCATAGTTCAACAAAACACACCACCAAAATTTAGAGATCCTGGATCACCCACCATCACTTGTAATATTTGCACTAAAAAGATTGAAAATGCCTTACTAGATTTAGGATCTAGTGTCAACATTTTACCTTATCCAATTTTTACACAGCTTGGTTTAGGGAACCAAAACCAACATCGGTTGTACTGCAATTAGCTGATAGGTCTATAAAAGTTCCTAAGAGATGTATCGAAGATGTACTTGTCCAAGTAGACAAATTTTATTACCCTGCAGACTTTATAGTCCTAGACATCCAAGGACCCCAAGCTACAAATTCTACTCCTATCATACTTGGTAGACCTTTTCTTGCAACATGTAATGCCCTAATTAACTGTATGAATGGTCAACTAAAAATCACTTTTGGAAACATGTCTTTAGATTTGAACATATTTAACACATCTAAGCTTCCAAGTGTGGATGATGAAGTTGAAGAGGTAAATATGATCGATTCTTTGGTGAATGATTACATTATCTCCGAATTTGATGGTGATACTACAATTATGGAGGATATTTATGACGTCTCTTTTGTGCAGGAAGATGTGAAGGAGCTCAATGCGATATGGGAACCTAGATTCGAGGCCTTGCCATCAAATCCAACAACTCTCAAACCATCTAAAATGGAGGATCCAAAGCCTGAACTCAAGCCACTTCCAGACTTTCTCAAGTATGCTTTTCTTGGATATGAAAACAGCTTTCCCGTGGTAATATCGTCTAAACTCTCTTTAGAACAGGAAAGCTCTTTAATCAAAGTTTTGAAAAAGCATAAGGGGGCTATTGGTTGGTCCATTACTGATATTAAAGGAATTAGTCCCATTGTATGCATGCATCATATTTATTTAGAAGATGACACCAAACATACTAGAGAATTTCAATGAAGGTTAAACCCTACATTAAAAGAAGTAGTAAAAGGCGAGATTCTAAAATTATTAGATGCAGGTATCATATACCCAATTTCTGACAGCAAATGGGTTAGTCACATTCAGGTTGTACAAAAAAAGTCTGGCCTCACTGTGGTTAAAAATGTGAATAATGAATTTATCCCAGTTAGGACTACCACAGGATGGAGGATGTGTATAGATTATAGGAAATTGAACTCCAGAACTAGGAAAGACCACTTCCATCTACCATTCCTTGACCAAATTTTAGAGAGAGTGACTGGACATGAGTACTATTGTTTCTTAGACGGCTATTCAGGTTACTATCAGATTGAGATTGCACCAGAGGATCAAGAGAAAACGACTTTTAGTTGTCCTTTAGGTACTTTTGCTTATAAGAAAATGTCGTTTGGTCTATGTAATGCCCCTGCTACTTTTCAGTGATGCATGCTTAGTATTTTTGATGATATGACTGAGAAAATTGTAGAAGTATTCATGGACGACTTTTCTGTGTATGGTAGCTCTTTTCATGATTGTTTAGCTAACTTGGCTCGTGTTCTTGACAGGTGCATTGAGAAAAACCTCTTATGGAATTGGGAGAAATGCCATTTCATGACCACTGAAGGCATTATCCTTGGTCATGTAGTTTCAAAGGAGGGAATTCAGGTAGACAGAGCCAAGGTAGGAGTAATTGAGAAGCTACCAAGTCCCAAGTGTGTAAGGGACATCAGATCATTTCTTGGTCATGCAGGATTTTACAGGCGATTTATTAAAGATTTTAGTGCCATTTCTAGCCCTCTTAGCAACTTATTATCTCAAAATGTGGATTTTAATTGGACACCTGAGTGTCAACATTCTTTTGATACTTTAAAAAAGTTGCTAATTTCTGCTCCTATTTTGCAGGTTCCAGATTGGACCTTACCCTTTGAGATCATGTGTGACGCTAGCAACTATGCAGTTGGCGTAGTGCTTGGACAAAGGAAAGATAAGCACCTAGTGGTTATTTCCTACGCCAGCAAAACAATGAACGATGCTCAAAGGAACTATACGACCACAGAGAAGGAGTTGCTGACTGTAGTGTTCACCTTGGAAAATTTTAGGAGTTATATTTTGGGATCTCCTATCTTGATTTACACGGACCACTCTGCTGTGAAGTATTTATTGTCTAAAAAAGATACTAAACCTCGACTAATAAGATGGATTTTATTGTTTCAGGAATTCAATGTCATAATCAAAGACAAGAACGGCGTGGAGAATTTAGTAGCAGACCACCTATCACGATTGACAGTCGGCCTTGATTCAGCAGAAGTACCCTTGGAGGACTCCTTTCCTTATGAGCATCTTTTTAGCGTTTCCACCTTGCCATGGTATGCAGATATAGTAATCTAGTGACTGGTAGACCCCTGAAACTTGGTCATTTCAAGATGTAAAAAGGTTTAAGAATGAGGTAAAATACTTTTTCTTTGATGGTCCATACCTCTATAAATACTGTAGTGACCAAATTATTAGGAGGTGCATCCCTGACCATGAGATAGGTAGTGTGATACAATTTTGTCACGATGGGGTGTGTGGAGGACATTTCTCTGCAAATAAAACTGTGGTTAAAATCTTGCAATGTGGCTTTTATTGGCCAACCATGTTTAAGGATACCCTTCGGTATTGTAAAACATGCATTCCTTGCCAACAGTTAGGAGGTATTACTAGGCAAATCATGATGCCTTTAAACCCCATTCTAGAGATAGAAATATTTGACTCCTGTGGTATAGATTTCATGGGACCTTTCCCACCTTCATTTGGATATGTTTATATCTTGGTTGCCATTGATTATGTTTCTAAATGGGTGGAGGCTATTTATTGCAGGTCGAACGGTACTTCAATTGTGCTCAAATTTCTCAAGGAAAATATCTTTTCTAGGTTTGGAGCACCCAAGGCCTTGATCAGTGACGGATGATCTCATTTCTGCAACCGTTTGTTCGCCAATTTAACGAAAAGGTTTGGGGTCACGCACAAAGTTTCTACTCCATATCACCCTCAAACCAATGGTCAAGTAGAGCTGGCAAATAGAGAGATTAAAGGGATCCTACAGAAGACGGTTAATCCATCAAGGAAGGATTGGAGCTTGCGCTTACCTGAAGCGTTGTGGGCCTACAGGACAGCCTAAAAGACAATTTTAGGGATGTCTCCCTACCGTCTAGTATTTGGAAAGTTTTGTCATTTACCGGTTGATTTGGAGCATATATCATATTGGGCTATTAAGAAATTGAACTTTGATATTGATTCATCTTTTGCCTCTCACAGGTTACAG
Source organism: Scilla litardierei (assembly GCA_030789695.1). Taxonomy (NCBI): domain Eukaryota; kingdom Viridiplantae; phylum Streptophyta; class Magnoliopsida; order Asparagales; family Asparagaceae; genus Scilla; species Scilla litardierei. Next base: position 20,435,244 of record CM061133.1, read on the forward strand.
TTTTTGGAGCTAGAGGAACTTAGGAGAGATGCATACGACAACGCAAAATTATCCCAGGAAAGGATGAAGTCTGTTTATGATAGAATGATTCTTAGGAAAGAATTCATGCCAGGTCAGAAAGTTCGTCTCTACAATTCCAGACTCCACATCTTTCCTGGTAAACTTCGCTCTAGGTGGTTTGGGCCTTTTGTCATCAAAGAAGTTTTCCCACATGGAGCGGTCCTATTGCTGAATGAGAAAGACGGAAGTGAGTTCAAGGTGAACGATCAACGATTGAAGCACTTTCATGAACCTTGGACCAAGGAGGCGAGCACCATCAATCTCACGGACCCACCTTCGGGTGGCAACTAATCAAGTGTTTTCTCTCCAGGCTTATTCTCCCTTACATTGAGGACAATGCTAATTTTAAGTTGGGTGGAGAGTATAGATTATTATTAGACTTTTTGTCTTCTTTTTCTCATCTTTAGGAAAAAATTTAATTTTTCTTTTAATGTTTTTAAGATTTTTTTCTTCTATGACAAATAAATAATAATAATAATAATTTGCATCATATTACGTTTGCTTAGTCTCTAAATGCTTAATTCCATGTGATTTTCTCGGATCGTTATTTGGTATCAAATTTGTAGATGTTTGAATGGCACGAGTTAATTTCTTTTCCACATTGGAATCAAATGTTAATATGCCATGTATGAAACTAGTTTATATGTCATGATATTCTCCTTGAAATAATTTGGGAATAGTTTTGTGCAATCTATTGTTATGTGTGAGTGGATAAAGCAATTGAGTTGATTGGTTCTAAATTGGATAGGATTTTGGCCATTTGCATATGTTTGGCGACTCCTAATGAGTGGGTGGTTGAGTTGATAGCTCAAGTTACGAGTGAAAAAGAAATATAATAAGTGAATAAACGAATCATTCTCCTAGTCAAGTTGAGCAGCCGGGGCCCCACGAAACATTGTGGATGACGCCAAAGATGAGATTTAGGGGGGGTCATTCTAGCCCTTTGTGTATATAGCATCATCGCGTGTATACAAAAGTAGCGGTGTTTGCATTTCATAGCGTTAGCGCGTGTATGCAAAACAAAAAAATATTTAAAAAAACTTGAGTATGATTTTTGAGGAAATAAGAAAAATGAGTGATACAATCTCAACCCCCACAAGTTAGAAGAAGCTTTGCATTGTTTTTGACCAAATCCTTGAAAATTGAAAACTATGATATGATTAGTGATATATCCTTACAAATGCATACTGTGCTTACTACTTTACTCTTCTCTGAATTAGATTGGGGGGGAATGTCATATGTTACTTTTCATATGATGTGTATATTGGCTTGAAATCATTTTGGAAATAACTTTTTGAGTTGGCCGTCATAATATTATGAGTTTGGTACACATTTTTAATTGAATCCGAATTTATCGCATAATTTACTAGAGACTAGCAAATGGCTAGTTGGGGGTGTGATTTCAGCATAATATTACCCTATTTCCCCTTCATTGGTCCCTAATTTGTGCATACATAATTACGAAAATAGCTCTAGTATAGTTATATTCAGAAAATCATATAATATTAAAGCCTAATCTCATAATTTGCACAATTGTCAATTTTTGTGAACTAATTGATTTTGCTTTGTATTTTACAGTACTAGAGCTCGAGCTCACGATTCCAACGGCTGTTCATTCAGATTTTTCGGAGCCCGGGATAATTTTCTACAAATTATGGAAGTACATTAGTTCAAATAGAAATGGAAACAAAAAAAGAAAAAAAATTAATATATATATAACACATCCCGATCATTTGAAATGAGCGGGCCCTCAAATGAGCGGGTGCTTCCTGCAAGCAAACACACGCGGAATAAAAAAAACATATGCGCGCGCACAGAAGCAAGCCCGCGGGTCAGGCTGCTTAGCAGCCCGATCCGCCCATTTCTCCACCCAGCAGGCATGCACAGGTTGCGGGCGCGGGTTGCCGGCACGGATCCGACCCAAGAGCACAAAACAGACCCGATATGAAGTTCAAAGGCAATTTTGAAGCTGTTTTGTGCAATTTTTGAAGCAATTTCTGAACCATTTGTTGCCCCTTCATCTTCTAATTCATGGGCAAGCTGTTGGCAGCCATAAAGCCCCCATTATCCATTGATTCATTGGAGTTATTTATATATTTATTAGGGGGAAGATGAAGATCCAAACGCATTAAACCCCATGAAGAGTGTAAAGCCTATTAATAGGTGTTTTTTCTTGAGCTATTGGCATCGGATGTTGGTGTAATCTTCTTCTATATATTTCTGATTTTAGAGAGGCTATTGTGAGTGATTTGTCATAGGATTTTAGATGAGGAAGAAGGTATTTTCATTTGCAAAGGAAGGTGTAATTGGTGATATCTCCTCAAACTTATTTGTCTATCTTTCAATTTTCTTTTCTTTTAAATAAAATTATGTTTTCAATGATTATAATCTCTTTTATTTTCAATATGTGTGGTTAAATTTTAATTGTGCATGATATGGTGTAGTTAGGAGATGTGATTTGTACCAATTTGGTTGAGTTTTTAAGCTTTCAAAGTAAACGTTGTTAATGCTTTTAATATTTTCTATTAAACTTCTCATTCATCTTCCAAAAGAATATGAATGAACAGTTGATTATCCCACAAGGGTAAATCTTGATCTTCCCAAAAGGAAGTTTCATCTCTTATTTTAAAAAAGATAATTATTTTAGCAACAACTTTTATCGAATTTGCGCTTTAATCCTCACAAGGGTATTTTCCAACGACTTTCTCTCAAAAAAGAGATGTCGTTGAGTTATATCTGATCAACCAAATTAATACAAATCATGTATCCTAATCAAACCATATCATGTGCATATTTATAAATATTTTCTAAAAAAAACGTTCTTCGCTCATTTTTCCATAGACTTAAAAATCACATCCAAAACCATTAAATCATCATCATTCAAAGTAGTTAGTTTCTCTAAGACAATTCTCTAATTGATTTAAATTTGTGGTTGCAACAGGATTTCTTCCGAGGATACGATATCCGGACTCCCTGAACTTTACTACTTGCATGAACTCTTACGCTTGAGAGTAACACATTATTGGGTGAAGCAGTTGTGAATACCTTGTGATTTGGCAAAGGAAATTTTAGATATGCTGCTATTGGATGTTGTGACAGCATACATCTATGGATATCTTGATAAAGATACATTCCTCATTTCCTTAAATGCTTGAATAGACTTCGTGACGTCTATTCTATTAATAAAATATTGTACAACCAAGTGAATCCCTTGACAAAGCAAGGATTCCTATTAAAGGTTGTCTTTGCATCTTTATAAGAGCAAAGTACAAGATTTAAGAATATAGTTGTAGACGACTTAAATCTCAATGGATCTTCTGAAGAGAAAACCAAAATATCTTTCTAGCCTGACTATCAAATATGATATGAAAGACCTAGGCAAAATAAAGATATTCATGGCTCACAGATTTATTATCTAAAAGATGAAATCTTGTTACATTAGACTTCATACACCCAGAGTGTGTTGAAGAATTTACACAGAGACCATTGTCATCCACTGATTACACATATGGTAGTATGTTCATTGGATGTACAAAAAGACACCTTCTGTCAGCTAGAAAAGGGGGTGATTTTCTAGATCATGTAGTCCATTATCTAAGTGCAATTAGAGCACTTCTCTATCTGGCTAACTGCATGCGTTCCAATATAGCATTTGTAGTAAATCTACTAGCCAGATATAGTGATGCGCCTATAAAGCGCCACTGGACCGGAGTTAAACGTCTTATGCGCTACCTCCAATGGTCGATAGCTTTGGCTTATATTATAAGAAAGAATCATCATCCATGCTTATTGGCTATGATCGCTCCTTATTTTACACCTTTTTTCTTCATGTTTTCATGTCATTTCGATCGCCCATATTGCATTTTCCACGATTATTCGACGATATCGTGTTGCATTTCACTATTTCTTGTTTTTGTCGTATTTCAGGAGATATGGAGCGATTTGGAGCAAATATGAGATCAAAGGACTTTCACGCATATCGGAGCATCACCCACAGCTTATTTGAGGAGTTAGCAGTGCTATAGAATGAGTGAAAGAGGAAGGAACTCGATTGAATCGACGAGGAGGCGAGGAGGAGAAGAAAAGAGCCCAGATACAGCTCACTCGGCCGAACAGCCAGTTTACTCGGCCGAGTGAAGAGCTGTACTCAGCTGAGTGAAACGAATACGTACTACCAATTTTCAGAGTTCACTTGACTGAGCAGGAAAGTTCACTCGGTCGAGTGAGGATACTCACTCGCCCGAGTGGTACATGGATTTTTCTTCCTAGAAGCGGCCAAGTTACTGGAAATTCTGAGAAGACCCACTTGGCCGAGCAAGATTGCTCACTCGACCGAGTGAAGAAGCCACTCGCCCGAGTGGAACGGGGTGACAGACCTCCCGAAACCCCAGATTCTCTGTTTTTTATTGGGTCTGTCACTCGGCCGAGTGACATAGGTCACTCGGCCGAGTGACGCAATCCGACTACTACGCAAATTGGGATTTCTGGGCTGCGCAGGGGCAAATCTGTCAGGATTTTTTGGATGAATTTGACTTGTATTTAAACCTAGTTTTATCCCTAGTTTTAGGAGAGACTTCTATATTTTTTTTACGGCTATTCCTTTTGTAAATCTCAGCTGGAGATCATAGACGACAATTTTGGTTTGTTCTTTCTTGCCAAAACTCTTATTTTTATGAATTGTTTCTTCTCTACAATGAATTGTGCTATGAATATTTGCTATCTCTGAGATTTTCATGATGATTTGTGAGTAGTTTCGTCGTTCTAGGGCATGGGGATGAACCCTATGGACCCGATCTTTGAATTGTGATGAATGAATAGAATTATTGCTAGGATTGAAGAAAGGTTAGGTTGTGATTGATTTATTGCGAGTAGCTAGGAACTTCCATCGATTGGGATTTGCAAGAGATTGGATCCCAATTGATGGGAAGGCCTAGATATTCTATTTAGTTTTATAATTGAGATTCTCTAGATTTGGTTTGCAAGAGATTGGACCAAAGCTAGGATTTTTATTATAAATCTATACTAATATTCTTTTGCAAGAGATTGGACGAATACAAACTATCATAGCCTAGATCGTAGCTCGAGTTTGCACGAGAGTGGGCTCGAGTTACGATTGGACGATGATGTCTATCTTCACGCTAGTGGCTTAGGTTAGGGTTTGCACGAGAGTGGGCCCTAATCTAGGTTGCTATAGACCGGCAATAGCGCGAGAGCGTGAGCTTTGTTCTACATTAAGTTGCGACTAGTTTACCCACTTTCAAGCTTTGCAACATTGATATTCATGACCCACAAGGATAAGAGACGGTCCGTGGCGGGGATCTCCTATCCATAGACGCTTTATTATATTGAATTCTATTTGCTATTTGAACGATTGTGACATTACCATCAAAACTATTCTTATTCCATCAATAGCTAGGTGATCAAAGTAGGATACTGTCAATTGTCCTCACTGAGTTTGATACCGCTCGCCACTATGCCGTGCGCTTGCGGTAAGACTACAGTCGTTTTCGGGTGTATATCCGGGCTCGATCAAGTTTTTGGCGCCGTTGCCGGGGAGGCGACGGTATTTTATTTTCTTTGCTTAGTTATTTCTTTTTATTTTTATTATCTTTTCCTTTTTATTCCTCTATCGTGCTAACAATTCCATCAAGACTCTCTTTTTCTGTGCATGTACACGAGATCGAAGGCACATCAATAAGACATATTATTTGATCCTGAGATCGAGCGTACGGCAAGGAGGCTTAGAGCCGAGAGGAGACTTGCTATAGAGGAAGATCATATGACCGCTCTGGAGACACCAGAGGAGTTAGCGGCACTCGTGGCTAGGCTTGTCTCCATCTGAGATAGGCTACGGCCTAAGACTACTTCTACTACCTCGTCTATTGTGATGCCGGAGTTGGCAGCGGACAAGAACTTCTAGCTTAAAACGGGACTTGTGGTGTTGATGCAACAAGACCCATTGCATGGGAACTCCCAAGAGAACCCACACTACCATCTACAGTTTTTCTTGTCCAAATGTGCTACTTTTCATATGCACGGCGTGCCGGCCGATGCTATTCGACTGCGCCTCTTCCCGTTTACTCTTCGAGACAAAGCATTGTATTGGTTGAGGACGCAAGCTGAGGGGATCTTTACCACATGGGATGAGTTGGCGAGCGCATTTGTTAACAAATTCTACCCACCATCCAAGACCGTCAAGATAAGAAGCGCGCTCATGTCCTTCAAGCAATGACCTTAGGAAACTCTATTTGAGGCATGGGAGCATTTCAAGGATCTCCAACACCAATGCCCCCATCATAGTATTGAAGCATGGGAACTTGTGCATAGATTTTACAACGGATTGCAACCGGGCACTAAGAAAATAATCGATGCAACCTCTAATGGAGCTATTTTGTCTAAGACGCCAGATGATGCTACGGCCCTATTCGAGGAGATGGCCTCGAATAACCAACAATGGGGCGACTAGAGGGGACATTCTTCGTCATCCTTGAAGCCAACAAGTATTTATGAGGCAAAGGCCGTAGCGGAGCTATCTACAAAGTTTGATTCTCTCCACAAACTCGTGGAGAGATTGGAGAAGTTGATTAGTGATCTGCATGGAGCCCCTACCATTTCTACACCGGGAGGAAGCATGAGCGATTGGCAAGACCAAGCTCATGTTATGTATGTTGGAGGAGAGCAAGGAGAGGGAGCTATAGAGCAAGTCCAATATGTTGCGAGAAACACCAGTTATTGAGCAAACCCGGCTACGAGAAATCACCTGGGATTTTCATATGCTAATAATGATGGGGCCTTGAATCCACCACCGCAACAACCTCAAGCCCAGCCTCCACAACAACTGCAATATCAACTGAAAGGGCCTCGACAACAAAACTTCCAACCGAGGTAACAAGCGGGACCATATAGACCTCCAGGGTGCAATCAAGGGTGGAGAGCACCTAATCCACCATAAGCACTGCCGAGGTCGGACCATGAAGCAAGGGTTGATGAATTCATGGCCGAACAAAAAAAGTTAAATGCTAGATTGACGGCCCAACAAGACTCTCTCAACACCGTCGTGGCACAATTATCGGAGCAACTAGCATTGCCCAATAAGAATACTCAACAATTGCTGGCTCAACCAGAACCAAACCCACAAGCAATACCGGCCAAATCAATGCGGTGGTGGCGGTAACTACAAGGGACGGGAAGGACACTACTCTCGCCATGGTTCAAACTAAGGAGTCGGAGGAGGAAATTTTGGATGACAAGGAGCCGGTTAATGAGGAGGAGTGCCTAAAAGAGCCAAAAGGCGGTGAAAATTTTGAAATTGTGAAGCACCGTGAGGAGCGCAACTATATGCCACTGGTACCCTTCCCACAACGGTTGGCAAGGGCAAAGATTGAGAAGCGGCTCGCCAAATTTCTAGAGTACTTGCGAGGAGTGAGCCTAAATATCCACTTCTTGGATGCTATTGTAGAAATCCCGTCTTACGCTAAGTTCCTAAAAGACTTGATTGCAGGAAAGAAGCAAAAGGAGAAGATAATGCTCGCCGAGCAAGGTACATAGTTTACCCGGAAGGAGAAGGAGCCTACAAAATTTAAAGATCCCGAAAGCTTCCACATTCCTTGTACGCTTGGAGGAGTCCCGCTACAAAAAGCTTTGGTAGATTTGGGAGCAAGCGTGAGCCTAATGCCCCTAACAATGTTTAAGAAATTGAATACGGGGACCGACCTAAAGGCGACGGATATGAGAATACAACTCGCGGACGGTCGGGTCACTAGGCCAGTGGGAATCGCGGAGAACATACCGCTCCAAGTACCGGGAGGAATTTGCTTGCCGTGCGACTTCGTGGTAATGGATATCAAGGAGGAGGGCGATACGTCGCTAATTCTTGGATGCCCCTTCTTGGCCACCGCAGGCATGATAGGTGACGTGAGAGAGGGCACCTTGTCTTTGAACGTCGGAAACATTGAGGTCGAACTTCACATTCCTAAGGTAATGAAGCACATGCCTTGGACAGAGAACGTCGATTACGTGGACCTCCTCGACGAGGTCATTGATGATGCTATGCCATATACTATCGGCGCCTTGCATAATGACGGCCTCGAAGAAGGCCAATCTTCTAAGGATGGAGAAATGTTGGAAGACCTGCCGGATCGCTCTATGGACGATGACAAAGACGATGCTGATGTCGTAAGAGTTAGAGAGTTATGCAAGCTCTCCATGGTGAAAAATGCAAAGAATTTGAAGAAAGCTCCGCCGGACGAGAAATTATCACTGTCGGCAAAGAAAAAGGACGGTAAAAGCTCAAGCTTGAGGGACTCATCCCCCATTACCACCCATGATGAATGGGAGCCAAGGAATGCCAATGAACAACAACAATTAAATCCAAGTGGCCTTCCCGGCAAGTTTGACGCGCGCATCTCACATGCGCCGAATATCGAGCATTAAATGAGCATCTTAAGGGGTCGAGCTCAAGACCTTAAACGAGTGCTTGTTGGGAGACAACCCGACGGTTTTATCTTATTTTTAGTCGTATTTTTCATTTTATTTTTCTTTTAGATATGTGTTAGTGTTTAGAGTCAAGAATCTATGAAAATCCTGACAACGGGCTCTATTTTTCATGACAGGAGATGGAGAACAAGGAATCATTTGAATGGAGGATGACCATGGCAAAGGAGAGCACTCCAGGGATGCGCTCATGCCTCAGGAGAAGGAATAAACTGACGAGGACAAGAAAATCAGAAAGTGGAGCAAAAACAGAGAGTTGGAGCTGAAAACAGAAGCCCACTCGGCCGAGTGCAATTTTCACTCGGCCGAGTAAAGATCGACTTGGCCGAGTAGGGTACTGATCAGGGAAGATCCTATAAAAACTACTCTCTGTATTTTATATGCCACTCAGCCGAGTGACTTGGTCACTCGACCGAGTGAATCTGATACTTGCAACACTTGAAAAACACCGAGTGGCAATTGTCCACTCGGCCGAGTGGGAAGCGCTGCTCGTCCGAGTCGCTACTTTTGGGGAAAATTTTTCGAAAAAATTTAACTGAGCCACTCGGCCGATTATACGCGTCACTCGGCCGAGTGACTAACCCTATATATTTGAAATCGCGGCCCAAAATTCCCGAAAATCCCCAAAAATTAGTTTTCATCTCCCGAGCTCTTCATCTTCCCCCGTACTTGCCCGAATCGCCACTCCCCTCGGCCAAGCCACCACCCCCTTTGCCCGAGTCAGCGACCAGTTCCGATGACCGCTGCCGACTCCACGTCGTCGTCCCCCCCCCCCCCTCTACCGCGCATCCCCAACTTCGCCCCAAAATCCCCTTTTTCTCCATTTTTCCAATCCGTAAGCCCAACCCCGCCCCAAATCGAAATTGATATATATATATATATATATATATATATATATATATATATATATATATATATATATATATATATATATATATATATATATATATAATCTCTGATCTTACCCCATACTTATTGATCTACATTGCTAATTTGTGAATTTGCGTTTCAGGCAAGCTTGGGAGAGATTCAGGGCGGATTTGGAGCTTCTCGAAGGCAGGGATTCTTCGCACTCGTCCACTGCTTGCACTCACGTCATGATCAGGTACACTCTTTCCTCATTTATATCACTTCGCATTCGGGTAGGCACATTTCGCGGCTCACATGTCGCCCCGCACTAGGTCGCACACGCGGGCACCCGCCTCGAAGCGGAAGAGGAACAACGATCCTGGCTCTTCTTCCGCTAGAGTGGACTCCCCTCCACCTAGCTCGCCACCACCCACACTTCCGCTTCCTACCGCACCTATTCCACCACCGGCCCAGCCCGCCCCCGCTTTCGACACGCTGGGCATTACGTTCAGAGATGACGCACACTGCGCCAGATTTGAGCGTATCGCCCGTCGTTCGATCGTACCTTCTAGGTTTGCGCATCTTGATGATTTTGAGCACCTAGGGGTACTTGAGGGGCTGCTCCAGTTGTATGATAATGTGGGGTGGCGTGACTTTTTGTCGGTGTCGGTGGACACTTACATCCGTCCGACACTAGAGGTTCTGAGTTCTATTGCTAGGACTCCCTGGGGTTGCTCTTTCCGACTAATGGATCGTGAGTGCGAGATCACTCTCGACATGCTCCAAGCCTACTTTCAGTGGCCCCCGTTCCAGACCCAGACCGAGCATATAGTCCCACACACATCCCACCGACGTCATTCGACACACACGCCTTCTGGACACGTATCACGGGATCGCCCCTCGCCTTTGACCCTAGCCGGGCCAAGGCCTTTGATATCCTCCACCCATGCCTCCGCATTGCACGGCGTCTTATGGCGACCACTTTCCTAGCGAGGTATGAGCCGGGTATGATGTCGATGTCGGAGCTTTACATGCTCTACGCGATGACTCGAGCGAGAGCCTTCGAGAGGGGTGGAGACGTTTTGCTCCCCGCCATGGAGATTGATATAGCTAGTTGGTACTTAGACCGCATCATTATCTATGTCGACACTAGGACGCCTATCTGTTGCGGCGATCTGCTTAACCTTCTGGCTCCCTTGTGCGGAGTAGACATTCCAGCTGGCTTGCTTAGACCACCGGGCCCCACTTCCCTTTCCATAAATGTTATGGCCCGGATGAGGATGATGCGTCCTCACGGTCAGCACCACTGGGTGTGGCTGCACGGTCCTTTTGGCGCTGATTACATGGTTCTTCCGAGCCTTGCTCGGACTCATATTGGACCCGCAGGTGGGAAGTGGATTCCAGCGATGGATCTCCTCATCCCAGCTGCGTACGTGCTAGAGCCTGAGGGTGCTCAGCAGGAGCCCCTCATTCCACCCCTGGACCAGGAGGTACCTCAGCCTGCACCAGATCTGCCTGCACCTCCTGACACCTCTGTCCACACTTCTATCAGTGTCGGGAGTACACTTGCTGTCACGCCACGCTCACCCAAGTATGGGGGCGTAGCTGACGAGGTCGTCGTAGTATTCAGACTCAGGCTTCGAGCCCTCTTATCTAAATACTACTAGGCATTTTTTTGTGGTTGATTATGAAATAAATTAGCAGGCCACTGCAATAACACTGGAAAAGTACACATAGAAAAAAGTACTCCAACAGAAATAAAAACGCAGTACTGAAAAGTAAATACATCAACACTGAAGTTACATTACATTACATAAGTCCATATACATACATACATACATCAGCTGTACAACGGGGGTACAAAAAGCGGGTACAACAAAAGAGAAACCCCAGCCCAAAAGTACAAAAGTACACACCCGGTGCAACGCACCCATTAGTCTAACCCCGGGTAATCTAACAGTACAAAGTCTCCTGAAGGCTCTACCTCGGTAGCACTGGCACTAACCTCTGGCTCCTGAACACCCGAAGACTGCTCGGGACTCGCACCTGTAAACCACGAGATGGGACACGTCAATGCGTGACTGGTCGGTCCCGAGTATACACCCAAAGAACGGTTGTAGTTTTACCGCAAGCGCACGGTGTAGCAGCGAGCGGGATATCGAACACAGGGAGGACGAATGACCGTGCTTGTTCCAACCAACCTGGCTATTCAAGAAGAGAGATTTGCCTTTGGCGATCCTGTCACAATCGTCAGACAAAAATGCGAAATATCAAATCAAATAAAGACGTCTAGGGAATGGGGAATCCCCGCTACTCACCGTATCTCATAAATGTGGTTCATCGGTATCAAAATTGCTTGAATGAGAATTTGGATGAACTAGTTGCAACTGAATGTAGAACCAAGCTCACGCTCTCGCGCTGTTGCCGGTCTATAGCTATCCTAGGGTTGGGTCCAATCTCTTGCAAACCCTAGCCTAGGAAAGCTAGCATTAGGATCAACATCATCGTCCAATCGCGCACCGAGCCCAATCTCTTGCAAACTCGGCTCACGATCTAGATTGAGATAGTTCCTACCCGTCCAATCTCTTGCAAACGGGTATTGGCACGGAATTGCAACCGGAAATCCTAGTATCGGTCCAATCTCTTGCAAACCGATACTTCGAAAATCCGATTCCAACCCAATTCGGATTTCTAGGGTTTCCTATCAAATTGGGATCCAATCTCTTGCAAATCCCAATTGATATGAATACCTAGCCATCCGTAGTAAATTGATCCCAATCTAATCCCTAATAACAATTCTAGCACAATTTCTACCAATTCATCACGAATATGAAAATGGGCTTGTAGGGTTCATCCCCACGCCCCAAGATGTGGAGACTACTCACAATTCATAGCAAGATCACAAAAATAATCAATGAAATAAGCAATGAAATTCATCACAATATTGAGATAAGCAATAAAAATAGAATTTTTAAGGAAAAGAGATGCAAACCAATGGAGTTCTTCAATTAATCCAACAAAATTCCAATCTTTGTCTCCTCTCCAATCACAAGAATAAAGCTAAAAACTATTCTAAAAAGCTGCAAAAAATCTAAGAGAGATGCCCTCAAACTAGGGTAAAAACAGGGCTTAAATAGCCCCAAAAATCGTCCAAAAATCGTGACCAAAATACCCCTGCACAGCCTGTTTTCCGCAGTTTTCGCTACAGGCAGCGCATCGCACTCGGCCGAGTGACAAAAGTCGCTCGGCCGAGTGAAAACCCTGCAATTTTCCAGTAAGTCGGGGCTTTCAGGGGTCTTCAGTTCGGAGGCGGCTCGGCCGAGTGAGTTGTCGTCACTCGGCCGATGACTTCATTGTACTCGGGCGGACGGGATTCTACACTCGGCCGAGTGGGTCTTCTGAAGTTCAGGCAGCCGAAAAACAGTAACTTTGATGTTTTGGAAGGGCTTCGTCTGGGCGCCACTCGGATGGACGTGATATCGTCACTCGGCCGATGTGGTCTTCAGTGCTCGGCCGAGTGCACACATAAATCGTGTCTGTTCTGGTCGGCCGAGCAGTGTCTCGCTGGTCGGCCGAGTGGCTCCTCCACTCGGCCGAGTGAGACACAAAAAATGCCCAATCTGCTTATTTTGGCCTCCTCTTCGCTCCTGCGACATCCATTCTTCTTCCGCTCCTCTCCAACAGCAAAATGCCCCTCGGGGAGGTTGTCGGTGACCGTCTAGAGTAAGCGCATCTCGAGATCACTCCAAATCGCGCCAAATCACCTGAAATGCGACAAAAACAACAAATCGTGAAAAGCATCGCAATATCGTCGATATATCGTGAAAAACATGATTTGGGCGATCTAAATGGCATGCAAACATGCGGAAAAAAGGTGTAAAATAAGGAGTGATCAAAATCCCCCAAGCTTGCCTCTTACTCGTCCTCGAGGAAGATAAGTAAAAGGCGAACCCGGTGGATTCGGAAAACGAAAACGGCGAAAAAAATGAAAAATGAAAAACGAAGAAGAATGAAAACGGAATGAAAATAAAGAAGAAAGAAAGAAGCGAAGAGGTAGGATGCTAGATCATTTTCTCAGGACGTGGGTTTCACTTGCTCTTATAACATGCACCGAATGAAAAATACATGTCAAAGAATTTTATTTTGATATCATAGTATAATAGTGCAAATAGAAATAGAAAACCCACGAACAACGATATAATCATGAAAAACGGAATAATTCTAAAATTAACTTTGTCTGAATCATTTAAGGCGGTATACAAATCACAGATCACACACTTTTCAATTGAACGCTTTCTATCAGGAGTATAAGAGTATCACACTATAGAATAGAGAGAATAGAAAAGTATGGATTTCATGAAACGAACGCTAGGCTTAGATTTCTGAATTTCGTGAAGCTAGAAATAATCTTACCGAGTATAGAATATTACTTAGCCTAGGTCGTCGTGCAACGTCAAGTAGTCACTCTCTCACACACATCAATGGATCCCCTCCCCCAAGCTTATCTATAAGCGTGGTGGCATAAAAAAAATATTTACATCCCCATTTTTATATAGCTCCAAATGTAATAAGAAGAAAGAAGAAAGGAAGAAAATGAGATGGGATCCTTCATTGAGGATTTTTCCTCTTTTCTCTTTTGTTTGTTTGTTTTTTTTTTTGATAAAGCATATATACACAACGATCCCAACTCAGAGAGAGAGATAATGATATACAGGAATGTTTTCTCTTTTTCTCTCTCTTTTTTTTATAGAATAAGAGATTTGGAGCTAGGAATTAGTAGCGGGGGAAATGCCATAAAATAGAGTCACTAAGGGGAGATTCACCAATGATTATAAAAGTAGAGAAATGATGTTCAAGATTTGTGGAGAAAGAAATAAATATAACTCTCGGTTCACTCTATAAGACATGCACGACAACTTCAGCAGGGTAATCTAATCTACTCAGTTTCGATCACAAAAAAGCTAACTAATCCAGATTTATCATAGCTAACATCATTCAATCATCTTGAAGTGAAGAGTACAATTCATGCATATAGAAGTGATATAGGAAAAGAAATCAGTACTCCAGATATAGGCATTCAATGCGTGAATCTTGGTGTGTTTTCTGTGATATCATACATATGAATATTCAGACTCATCTAATAATAAAATTTCATCCATTTTCATGCGGAAAAAGTGTGGGTTACTATCTCTAAATGCAAAGCAAGTCATAGCATATGATATCAGAAATAAAGTCTAAGACATGACAAATAAAGCATGCATATAGAGTAAGCTAAACCCAACGTCATCATCATCACAGAAAAGTCATCTCTAGCATGAGATGAAGGAATAAAAAGAAATGAGGATAAAAGGAAAATAGAGCTATTTACAATGCAGCACACAGAAAAAGTAAGAACAACGTGATGCATGGTAAAATAAAAGAAAAGTGGTGAAAATAAGTGCAAAAGCGAAAAATGGTGTAAAAAACAAAAATAAAGGTGGCAAGTCGAAAAAGAACGTGAGGACTCACTCCCCCAAGCTAAACGGCACAGTGTCCTCAATGTGCAAAGTGTGGCACACCGAGAGACAAGAAATGTGAGGGGATGGTGAGTATGCATGCATGGAAAAATGAAGATAAAAAGAAAAAAAAGAAATGAAAATATGATGCGGACATGATGCATGCACAGATAGGAGTGAAACAGATATATAAGTGGTACCAAAAACTCTCCCTCTCTCCCAAAAAAGATATATAAAGATATGATCAAAAAGAGACTCCCAAAATGAGTGAGGGTAGGGGGTGGACAAAAGGCGTCAGGACCCAGCAGAAACGGGCAGCACAACGGCAATAAGAATCGATGGCATCAAGGGTGCCTAGGAAGGTGGTGCTGCGCCGTCTCCGTCCTGAGGCGGAGGTCGTGTGGGTGGTGCTGGCTGGACAGGCTGCTGAGCGGGGGTGGGTGTGGGAGTGGTAGCAGGTCGGGTGTGTGTGGAAGTGTGGGCGGGAACCTGCTGGGTGGGTGGGGGTACGCGCGGGAGACGCTCCAGAACCTGGGTGAGACAGTAGTGGATCTGCGGTAGCAGCTCGAAGCGGCCAGCCATCGCAGAGACGGTGGCGGACAGGGTCCGGAGGTCGCCTTTGAGGCCACTCACCGCCCCCTCTAGAGCACGAATGCTCTGAAGTACTGTGTCAGGGGGAGGTGGTGCAGAGGGACGCACCTGGCGGGGCTGGGCAGGTCTGGGCTGGCGTACACGGGTCGCGTATGTGACGGGCTCAGCGGGAAAGGGTACAAAAGGTGCTGCGTCAGCAAAAGTGGGCCTGGCCTCAGTGTGAGGCCGGGGCGGGCGGTGAGAAGTGGAGGCAGCAGCAGCGAAAGAAGAGTGCAAAAATGGCAGCGAGGCGGCAAGAGAGGTCAGTGGCACAGAAGTGTGGACAGACGCCACGACGCTCTCAGAAAATACAGCAGGGGTGGAGACAGAGGTAACTACCGCTGGGGTGGAAGTGTGTGGTCCAAAGGGCGCAACCCCAGCGGAGATCATGCTAGCCATGGTCTCCACGACCGCGGCAAAAGAGGGCTCTCCACTCTCAACAAAGTTCTGCGGGCGCTCGAGGAGAGCGGAGCAAAGAGGATCGACGGACAGAGGGCCTGTGGTGGTGGTGGGAGTGGTGGTGACAGCCTCGGAAGTGGTGGTGGTGGTGGTGGTGGAAGTGGGCTCAGCTAAGGTACTCCCGACACCGACAGAGGTGTCAGGAGCAATGGAAACGTCAGGTATGGGCTGAGGGGCCACAGGGTCAACAAGCTCGGCAGCAGGCTCGGCAGGGTGTGCAACAGGGTCTACAGGGGCAGCGTGGGCCTGCTTGGCCTCCTCGGCCTCGAGCACGTAAGCAGCGGGGATGAGGACATCCATCGCAGGGAGCCAGTCAACGTGGGCTGGTGCAATCAGAGTCCGAGCAGGGCTCGGGAGAATCATGTAATCGGCACCGAAAGGGCCGTGCAACCAGACCCAGTGACGCTCGCCGTGCGGACGAAGCATCTTCATCCAGGCCATAACATCTATCGAAAGAGAAGTGGGGCCCGGGACGCGTCGCAAGTCGGCGGGGAAGTCCTCGCCGGTCAAAAGAGCAAGCAAGGTAATCAGGCCGCCGCAGCATATCGGTGAGCGAGCGCCCACCGATACAATGATGCGGTCTAAAAACCAAGCCGCGATATCGATCACGACGGCGGGGAAAAGCTCATCGCCATCCCTAGATAGAGCTCTGGGACGCGTCATCGCGTAGAGCATGTAGAGCTCTGGCGTAGACATCGTGCCCGGCTCATATCTGGCCAAAAAGGTCGTCGCCATAAGGCGCTGAGCAATGCGGAGGCAGGGATGGACAATGGCCGAGGCCTTGGCCCTACTAGGGTCAAAGGCAGCGTGGAGACCCGTGATACGTGCCCAGAAGGCACCGGTGTCAAAGGAGGGTGGGGGATATGGGTAGGGCCGTAGCCGCGATCGGCACCGGGGACAGCGGGCCACGAGAAAAATGCTCTCATCATATCGAGAGTGACCTGGCACTCTCGATCCATGAACCGAAACGAGCATCCCTCGTCGGTCCGGGCGATCGAACTCAAAACCTCAAGTGTCGGGCGGACAAATTTATCCGCCGACACCTGCAGAAAATCTCGCCAGCCCACGTTGTCGTACAACGTGAGCATCCCCTCAAGTACCCCCAGGCGTCCTAGGTCAGCGAGGTGTGCAAACCTGGAGGGTACGATCGAGCGCTGGGAGATACAGTCGAAGACGGCGCGGTGTGCGTTGTCTCGGAACGTAATCCCGAGCGGCCCGACCAGTGGAGCCGGTGGTGGTGGCTGTGCAGCGGCGGGGAGAGGCTGTGCGTGCACTGCAGGCTGTGCGGGGTGTGCGGGGCCTGCAGGCTGTGCGGGGTGTGCGGCGTGTGTGGGGGATGGAGGAGGAGAGCCTTCCTCCTCGTGGGAGGGGCCGGCATCGTCCGACCGCTTCCGCTTAGCGGAAGGTCTCCTCGTCCGCGGCCGTGTCCGGGGCGGCATATCGGCCCCGAGCGCGCCGAAAAGTGCAAAAAGTGCGGTGTGCATAAAAGAGTGGAAGGAGTATACCCAGACACGCCGTGAGTGCTCAGTAATGGAAGCGTGCGAAGTCCGCGCCTCCACGAAGCTCAAATCAGTCCCGAGAAGCTCCCTTGGGCTCCCCTAAGCTCCAATAAGCAACCTGCGCATGAAAAGGCGATATCAGTGAGTAATGATCAAAATGTATGGAGCATTAGGGGTATAATAGATAGATATAGGAATTGATTTGGGTTAGGGGGGCGTTTAGCACATGGATCCTCAGGAAATACTCGAAAAGAGGAGAAAACGGGCAATAGGGGTGATACCGGAGGTGGCCGGAGCAGCTGCCGCCGGCAGCGACTCGGGCGAGTCGCGGCGGTGGTCGGCCGGCGGTGGCGGGCCGAGCGGCGGCGCGGGCAGCCGAGTATGGGCGCGAGCGAGGGGGGTTCGGGCGAGGGGAGCTGAGTTGTCGGGCGGTTTGGGGATTTTGCGATTTCGAAAAATGCGCCCCCTCAGCTCCTTATATAATAAAAGTTACGACTCGGCCGAGTGACGTGGTCACTCGGCCGAGCGGGACCAATGTAAATTTCCTCCCCGCTTACGCATCGGCCGAGTGGCTTTGCCAGGCTCGGCCGAGTGGAGTAAGTCCATTCGGCCGAGTGACTCAAGCTACTCGGCAAGACTCGCCCTAGGAGGGTATCCGTTTTACTCGGCCTAGTGACACTATATACTCGGCCGAGTAGCAGTTTTAATGAAATGAGGAAAATAAACAGAGAGTTGGGTACAGCAGACTTCCCTCGTTCGTGGGCGGCTCGGCCGGACGAACTTGTGTACTCGGCCGAGTGACTAGTATACTCGGCCGAGTGAGCCTTGTGTTCTGCTGTTTGTCTTCGTTTTGGCTTTAAACTCCGTCTTTCTTCCTCCAATCGATTTCATCTTCCTCCTAAGCATCGAGCGCCTTCTTGGGGCGCTCCTCGTCATCTCGTTCATCCTCCTCAAGATGGATCTACCTATCTCCTCTCCTGTCAAGAAAAATAGGACCCGTTATCACAAAATTTTTGGGCGAACGACTCAAAACACTAAAAATTTCTAAAACGAAAATAAAGGAAAGGTAAAAATAAAGCAATAACCGTCGGGTTGCCTCCCGACAAGCGCTCGTTTAAGGTTGTGAGCTCGACCCCCTATAATTTTCAATCAATGCGGGATGTTTGGTGCATACGAAATGCACCCATCAAACTTTCCGGGGAGAACGCTTGGATTGGGACGTTGCGGCGTTGTGTTCTCCCTCGGTGGTCTCCCGTCTCGAATAGTGTTGGGGGGAGGCTCCCCCAAGCTAGCATTTGCTCCGGTAGACGGCTTCACCGGTGACACCGATCTCTGTACCGGTGGAGCTTTCTTTGGAGACTTTAATTTCGAGAGCTTGCAGAGCTCTCGAATCCTTGCGACATCAACGTCGCCTTCATCATCTTCAGCGGAGAGGTCGGGAGAATCATCTTTCTTCTCATCTTGGCCTAAATCCGGGCCTTCCTCGAAATCTTCGTCAAAAAGAGCGCCAATTGAGTGGGGGATCGCCTCCTCTATCACCTCATCAAGGAGGTCCATGTAGTCAAGTTCCTCGTGATAAGGCATGTGCTTCATAGCCTTAGGAATGTGGAGCTCCACCTCGATGTTTCCGACGTTTAAAGTTAGGGTACCTTCGCGCACGTCGACGATGACTCCGGCGGTGGCGAGGAACGGGCGTCCAAGTATCAATGAGGTGTCTCCCTCCTCCTTAACGTCCATGATCACAAAGTCACATGGTAAGCATATTCCACCCGGGACTTGTAGCGGGATGTCTTCAGCGATCCCTACCGGCCTTGTTATTCGCCCATCGGCCAATTGAATGCGCATGTCGGTAGGTTTCAACTTTGTCCCGGTGTTTAGCCTTAAGAACATGGAGAGAGGCATGAGGCTCACACTAGCCCCTAGATCAACCAACGCCTTTTGAAGAGGGACGCCGCCCAAGGTGCAAGGAATCCAAAAACTCCCCGGATCTTTAAATTTGGCCGTCTCCTTTTCTCTCTTGGTAAACCAAGAGCCCTCCTCGGCTAGCATGATCTTCTCCTTCCTCTTTCTCCCCGAAATCAAGTCCTTCAAGAATTTAGCATATGTGGGGATCTCGACGATGGCGTCAAGGAAGGGAATGTTAAGGCTAACTCCTCGTAGGTACTCGAGAAATTTTGCTAGCCTTTTCTCCATTTTCGCTCTAGCGAGCCTTTGGGGGAATGGGACCGGTGGAATGAAGCGCTTTTCCTCAATCAATTGCTCCGCTCTAGATTTCTCCTTGTCTTGTGGCTCCTTCTCTTTTTCAACTTCAACTATCGGCTCAATTGGCTCCAAGCTTTCCTCCACGGGCTCCTCAATAGGAATCATGGCGGGGGTGGTGCCCTTCCCGCCTCTAGTAGTAACGGCAACTACGGCATTGATGTGGCCCGTGTTGCCCCGTGGGTTTTGCTCGGGTTGCGCCGGCAATCGTTGAGTGTTCCGATTGAGCAACGCCAATTGCTCCGATATTTGAGCCACAACAGTATTAAGAGAGTCTTGCCCTGCCTTCAAGCTAGCATTTACCTTATTTTGCTCGACCATGAACGCCTTCACTCTAGCTTCGAAGTCGGATCGTTGTTGAGCTTGAGGAGGGTTTTGATTTTGATTCATCCACCCTTGATTGTATCCGGGCGGCCTATATGGTGGAACTTGTTGCTTCGGTTGAAAATTTTGTTGAGTAGGCCCCCTCGGTGGATAGTTTTGTTGTTGGGGTGGTGGTGGTCGAGCTTGTTGAGGTGGTGGTGGTGGCGGGTTCAAAGCTCCTTCATTGTTGGCGTAGGAGAATCCGGGATGATTTCTTGCGGCCGGATTGGCCCAATATCCTTGGTTCCCCGCAACATATTGTACTTGCTCCAAGGATCCTTCTCCTTGCTCTCCTCCCGAGTACATGGCTTGAGATTGGTCTTGCCAATCACACATTTGGTTCGTTGGAGCGGAGGTAGAAGGGGCTCCTTGGGGCTCCGTGATAAACTTCTCCAATCTCTCCACTACCTTGTGGAGAGAGTCGAACTTGCTCGTAAGCTCCGCTACGGCCTTCGCCTCGTAGATGCTTGTTGGCTTTAAGGAGGACGTGGAGTGTCCTCGCTCATTGCCCCATTGTTGATTATTTGAGGCCATCTCCTCAATTAGGGCCGTAGCTTCCTCGGGAGTCTTTGACAAGATAGCACCATTCGCCGCGGCATCAATAATTTGTTTGGTCCCCGGTTGGAGACCATTGTAAAAGCTATGCACTAACTCCCAGTCTTCAATGCTATGATGCGGGCATTGATGCTGCAAATCCTTAAAACGCTCCCAAGCTTCATAGAGCGTCTCATGTGGTCCTTGCTTGAAGGACATGAGAGCGCTCCGGATCTTCACCGTCTTGGATGGCGGATAGAACTTGTCAATAAATGCACTCGCCAACTCGTCCCAAGTGGTGAAGACACCCTCAGCTTGCGTCCTCAACCAGTATAGTGCCTTGTCCTTTAGGGTGAAGGGGAAGAGACGCAGTCGGATGGCATCGATGGAGAACCCCGGCATCTGGAATGTGGCGCACTTCGACAAGAACGATTGGATGTTGTAGTGTGGATTTTCATGGGCATTCCCATGAAATGGATCCTGCTGCATCAGAACCACTAGTCCAGTCTTTAGCTCGAAGCTCTTGTCAGCCGCCAACCCCGGCATGGCAATGGATGAGGTGGTAGAAGAGGTCTTAGGCCGAAGCCTATCTCGAATAGAAATTAGCCTCGCCATCCTTGCCGCCAATTGTTCCGCAGTTTCCGGGTTGGTCATAAACCGCCCTTCCGGATTTTGTCTCCTTTCCGCTCTAAGTCTCTGCGCGGTACGTTCGATCTCGGGATCGAATAATATAGCTTCAGGGTCCGCCGTAGATCTCGTGTACATGCACAGGGGAAACAGAGTTTCAAAGAAATGATTAGTACCGTGGAAGGGTTAGGTAAGAAATAGGAAATAAAAATAATGATAAAAATAATAAAAAGGAAAGAAATAGCTAGGGTGAGAAAGAATCAAACGCAATCGCCTCCCCGGCAACGGCGCCAAAAACTTGGTCGGTCCCGAGTATACACCCAAAGAACGGTTGTAGTTTTACCGCAAGCGCACGGTGTAGCAGCGAGCGGGATATCGAACACAGGGAGGACGAATGAACGTGCTTGTTCCAACCAACCTGGCTATTCAAGAAGAGAGATTTGCCTTTGGCGATCCTGTCACAATCGTCAGACAAAAATGCGAAATATCAAATCAAATAAAGACGTCTAGGGAATGGGGAATCCCCGCTACTCACCGTATCTCATAAATGTGGTTCATCGGTATCAAAATTGCTTGAATGAGAATTTGGATGAACTAGTTGCAACTGAATGTAGAACCAAGCTCACGCTCTCGCGCTGTTGCCGGTCTATAGCTATCCTAGGGTTGGGTCCAATCTCTTGCAAACCCTAGCCTAGGAAAGCTAGCATTAGGATCAACATCATCGTCCAATCGCGCACCGAGCCCAATCTCTTGCAAACTCGGCTCGCGATCTAGATTGAGATAGTTCCTACCCGTCCAATCTCTTGCAAACGGGTATTGGCACGGAATTGCAACCGGAAATCCTAGTATCGGTCCAATCTCTTGCAAACCGATACTTTGAAAATCCGATTCCAACCCAATTCGGATTTCTAGGGTTTCCTATCAAATTGGGATCCAATCTCTTGCAAATCCCAATTGATATGAATACCTAGCCATCCGTAGTAAATTGATCCCAATCTAATCCCTAATAACAATTCTAGCACAATTTCTACCAATTCATCACGAATATGAAAATGGGCTTGTAGGGTTCATCCCCACGCCCCAAGACGTGGAGACTACTCACAATTCATAGCAAGATCACAAAAATAATCAATGAAATAAGCAATGAAATTCATCACAATATTGAGATAAGCAATAAAAATAGAATTTTTAAGGAAAAGAGATGCAAACCAATGGAGTTCTTCAATTAATCCAACAAAATTCCAATCTTTGTCTCCTCTCCAATCACAAGAATAAAGCTAAAAACTATTCTAAAAAGCTGCAAAAAAATCTAAGAGAGATGCCCTCAAACTAGGGTAAAAACAGGGCTTAAATAGCCCCAAAAATCGTCCAAAAATCGTGACCAAAATACCCCTGCACAGCCTGTTTTCCGCAGTTTTCGCTACAGGCAGCGCATCGCACTCGGCCGAGTGACAAAAGTTGCTCGGCCGAGTGAAAACCCTGCAATTTTCCAGTAAGTCGGGGCTTTCAGGGGTCTTCAGTTCGGAGGCGGCTCGGCCGAGTGAGTTGTCGTTACTCGGCCGATGACTTCATTGTACTCGGGCGGACGGGATTCTCCACTCGGCCGAGTGGGTCTTCTGAAGTTCAGGCAGCCGAAAAACAGTAACTTCGATGTTTTGGAAGGGCTTCGTCTGGGCGCCACTCGGGCGGACGTGATATCGTCACTCGGCCGATGTGGTCTTCAGTGCTCGGCCGAGTGCACACATAAATCGTGTCTATTCTGGTCGGCCGAGCAGTGTCTCGCTGGTCGGCCGAGTGGCTCCTCCACTCGGCCGAGTGAGACACAAAAAATGCCCAATCTGCTTATTTTGGCCTCCTCGTCGCTCCTGCGACGTCCATTCTTCTTCCGCTCCTCTCCAACAGCAAAATGCCCCTCGGGGAGGTTGTCGGTGACCGTCTAGAGTAAGCGCATCTCGAGATCACTCCAAATCGCGCCAAATCACCTGAAATGCGACAAAAACAACAAATCGTGAAAAGCATCGCAATATCGTTGATATATCGTGAAAAACATGATTTGGGGGATCTAAATGGCAAGCAAACATGCGGAAAAAAGGTGTAAAATAAGGAGTGATCAGTGACCCAGTAGGAATTCCTAATCACCCTAGTAGAACCCAGTTTAGAACTGGTTTCCCTAACTAACTAACTAACTATAGGTGTCATGTCATCACATATTACGCAGAAATTAAAAACAGAGTACCAGTGCTGAAAGTAAACAACAGTGAACAAGACTGAAGTAATAAACGATTAAGTTAAATAAATTAAATGGTTATTCTGTATTTGGAACCCGGATAAACCATAGGCTGCTAAGAGAGCGGACTTCACCCAGGGTGGGTGAAAAGTGGTACCACTCCAGCGACACGAGCACAGGAGGGGCCTCTCGTAACTCCGTACCCGACTAGACAAGGTACCGGAGTGAGAATCATCTCGGTTTTTCTGTGGGTCAAACGGAGAAAACCATCAATTACCGTCCAGGTGCGTCACGAGCGCACCGGCGGCCTCTCTAACTCTAGTCAACTCCCCCTTCCGGGAGTGACGAGGCGAGTGAGAAATCATATCGCGTCCGCTTCTTAACACCTACAATTTACCCGTGTTTCCCCCAAACCCCGTTTCACCCTCCTGTGGGGAGGACTTAATCATTTTCCTTATATCAATTTCATGTGAGATAAAATAAAACACATGAGCAATTGGGGTAAAAGAACCACAACCAAGAATATACGAAAAGCAACATAAGAGAAATGTTTCCATAGTCAAATTATCCATTTCCTTCATGTTCTCCATCTTCCTACCTCTCTTTCCTTTCCACATTTCGTATTCCACAACAAACCGATCATCTTATGTAACCACACAACTAGTGATTCGACAAGTATATGGTATAATGGTCAATTAGTTCAGGTAATAAAATACATAGGCATAAGAGAGGTAATATGAACATGTACACATAGTACAACATCACCCAAACCATTTCAGGTTACTGGAAATGCACAATCAATCAGATTGAAGGCCGGATTAAAGGCATTTATAGTTAGAATTTAGGAAAATTTAAAGCTGCAAAGTTGCAGGTATGACAGTTTTGCATCACCACACCAAATTTCAGAAACTAATATGACATGTGTGATTTATTGTGCTCAGATTAGTAAAAGATGGCAATTCTGCAGAAAAACAGAAAAATTGCATCAACTTAATCAGTGATTTACAATCAGATCTGGGTAAAATAAAAAATATGGTATTTTGTATCTTGAAGAGTAGTTGTCCAAAATGTCCTAAAACACCTAATTTCATCAAGTTAAGAGGTGGTAATCACCATTTTAGTGCAGGATGTCAAAACTGCCAGAATTTCGACATGTTGCAGAAAAAGCTCCATTTCTCCTAGTTTACGAATTGAACATATATCATATCTTATATGATTTTAGGGTAGGATTTCGAGATCTACATGAATATATTTATTTCAGATTTTATTTTGATCTAGGTTGGGAGATATGCATGTTTTAACCGAGGCTAAAACTGCTGGAAATTTCAGAACTGATTCATGAACACAAAAGATAAGTTTTTCCAAGCAAACATGCACGCAAGTGAACTCCAAGGTGGAGATGGGTATCCTACTAAGTGGAGTTGAGATTCCTACTAACACCACATATGAAACTCAACATAATTTTAACATCAAATTGTTACATTTACTAAATTAATGAGAAAACCAATCCTAAACCAAACTCTACTATATGATTAAAGTTCCTACCTTGTAAAAAGTCCTCCAAATATGATCTTGGGCCCTTCTTAGTCCTTGATGACACTTGAGCCTCCTTCTTCAAAGCTCCAATTTGATCTCCCAAAAAGTAGGATTTTTAGGCTATTTTGGCTAGTTCTTGGTGTTGGAATGAAAAGGAATTTTAGGGCTTTTTAGAGGTTGAAGAGGGGAGCTAATTAGAAGTATGTCTTAAGGAAGAAGATGAAGGAAAATGAAAGAAAAGAGCATGCTAATTTTTTGGCCAGAATTAGGGAGTGAGGGAGAGAAGGAAAAATGAGAGTTTTTCTTTTCTATATTTTTTTGGTTTTGTTGTTTTCATGCATAGATTTTAGAACCCCTAAATCCCTCTCATTCTTACACCTAATAAGCCATGTGGCCTCTTATTACTAATAACATGACACATACCATGGTGTGTTGTCATGGTAATAAAAATAATGATTTTTGTATTTTTAAGAAAATCAAAATACATGTAGAAATACTTCATACACTCCAAATATTTGTATTTCTCCAAATACTCTCATTTACTAAATTCAAGTAGTGAGTTTAAAATCTTTTAAAATAAATTCCTACACCAAATAATTAAAAGAAAAATATAGGCATACTTCCCAAAAATATACAGATGTGTCTACGTCTAAAATACGTACAAATACGTGTATATATAAATTAGGGTCATTACATCCTACCCCCCTTAAAATAAATTCCGTCCTTGGAATTTCAAATTAAGGGAGAAAACTTTCTATACATCATATCACATACAAAACAAAATTACATCAGACAAACAAGTGAGGGTATTTCTCTCTCATCTCATCCTCGAGTTTCCAGGTAGACTCCCCTGGTGACTCTCGGTGCCACAAAACCCTCACTAGATTGATCGACTTCTTCCTCAGCATCTTCTGTCTCCGGTCTAGAATGGCTACAGGTTGCTGATCATAAGTCAAGTCTGGTCGCACTTCGATCTCAGAGAAGTCAACGACATGATCAGGATTTCCAACACATCTCCTGAGTTGCGATATATGAATCATATTATGCACTTCCTCAAGAGATGCTGGTAAGGCAATTCTGTAAGCCACTTCTCCCACACGAGCCAGAACTTCAAAAGGTCCGATATATCTTGGGCTCAACTTCCCACGTCTTCCGAAATGAATCAACCCTCGTGTCGACGAGATCTTCAAGAATACCAACTCTCCTGGTTGAAATTCCAAGTGTCGCCTCTTTGTATCTGCCCAGTGCTTGTAACGGTCCTGAGCTATGCGATGATTGTCTCTGACGACTCTCACAACATCTATGGTTTCAGTGACCATATCCGGCCCCAATAATTCGTGATCTCCAACATCATCCCAACTGAGAGGAGATCGGCACTTTCTTCTATACAAGGCTGCAAATGGTGCCATGCCTATGCTGGCTTGATAACTGTTATTGTAGGCGAACTCTACCAGATGTAGATGTTCGTCCCAAGAACCCTTGAAATCCAGCATGCACGCCCTCAGCATATCTTCTAGAATCTGAATTGTCCTCTCCGACTGACCGTCTGTCTGTGGATGGTATACAGTGCTGAAATTCAGTTGAGTTCCCAAGCTAGCCTGCAGACTTCTCCAAAAATGAGACGTAAACCTTGTGTCACGGTCGGAGACTATGCTTACAGGTACTCCGTGAAGCCTCACAATTTCCTCAATATATCTCTTAGCAAGATGGTCTGTTGACTGGCCAAATCGAAAAGGTATGAAGTGAGCTGATTTGGTCAATCGGTCAACGATTACCCAAATAGCATCATGTCCTCGAGAAGTGCGATGTAGGCCAGTTACAAAATCCATAGTCACATGCTGCCATTTCCACTCTGGAATTGGGAGGGGCTGCAGAAGTCCTGTCGTTCTCTGATGCTCGGCCTTGACTTGCTAACATGTCATACATGAAGCTACACTTCTAGCCACACTACGCTTCATGCCGTGCCACCAAAAATGTTGTCGCAGATCACGATACATTTTGGTGCCTCCAGGATGGATAGAATAAGGTGAGCTATGAGCTTCCTTCAATAGTTCATCCCGAATGTCACCTGATGGCACACAGATCCTGCTCCCAAAACACAGAGATCCATCTTCATGAACACGGAAATCATTACGAAGTCCGGCTTCTGTCTGCTCGTGAATCTTCTTTAACTTCGCATCTCCAGACTGAGCTGCCTTAATCCTTTCAACCAAATCAGATTGAACCTGCAAGTTCATCATCGTCACTGAGGAACCAGGTAAGACAACTTCAATCTCCAACTGTCGAATATCACCTCGAAGTTCCCTCTGAGCTGTCAACATCATCACTGTCGGCATGCGACTAAGAGCACCAGGTACTACGTTGACTTTCCCAGGGTGATATTGGAGCTCGACATCATAATCAGCCATCAACTCGAGCCATCTCCGCTGCCTTATATTCAGCTCTTTCTGAGTGAACACGTACTTTAAACTCTTGTGATCTGTGTATATCTTTATACGTTCACCCAGAAGAAAATGCCTCCACAACTTCAATGCAAACACCACTACTGCTAACTCCAAGTCATGCGTAGGATAGTTCCTTTCATGGGTCTTCAACAATCTAGAAGCATAAGCTACTACCCTACCATGCTGATGGAGAACACATCCCAATCCTCTGCCTGACGCGTCACAGTAAATCTCATATCCACCTGAACGGTCTGGAATTGTCAGGACAGGTGCAGTGATCAATCTATGCTTCAGTTCATCAAATGCTCGCTGACATTCCTCTGACCAATTGTAAGCAACATTCTTCTTGGTTAGATGAGTCATCGGTGCAGCGATCTTAGAAAAATCTTTAATGAACTTCCTGTAGTACCCAGCCAATCCCAAGAAACTTCTGATCTCCGTCACTGACTTAGGAATTGGCCACTTCTCTACTATAGCAACCTTCTCTGGATCTACAGCTATACCATCTCCAGATACAACATGTCCCAGAAAAGCAACCTTGGTCAGCCAAAACTGACACTTGCTATACTTAGCATATAACTGGTGCTGTCTCAGAGTCTCCAGGACTATCTTCAGATGCTCAGCATGATCTTCCTCTGATCTCGAGTATACCAAGATATCATCTATGAAAACGACCACAAACTTATCCAAGTACTCATAGAAAACTTAATTCATCAACCTCATGAATGTGGCTGGTGCATTAGTAACCCCGAAAGGCATCACTAAGAATTCATAATGACCATATCGGGTCCTAAATGCAGTCTTTGGAATATCTGATCCTCTGACCTTCACCTGATGATATCCGCTTCTTAAATCCAGATTTGAATACACACGAGATCCACCCAACTGATCAAAGATGTCATCAATCCTAGGAAGAGGATACTTGTTCTTCACAGTGACTTTATTCAACTCTCGGTAGTCGATGCACATCCTTCGAGATCCATCCTTCTTGTTCACCAAAAGCACTGGCGCACCCCATGGCGAAACATTTGGCTGAATCAAACCACGCTCTGACAAATCCTTTAACTGACTACGAAGCTCTGCTAACTCTGGAGGAGCCATTCGGTATGGAGCCTTCGCAATCAGTTAAGTGCCTGGAATCAGATTGATAGTGAACTCCAATGATCTATCCGGAGGAAGTCCATAGATATCGTCTGGAAAGACATCAGGAAAATCCCGGACTACCCTCGGCAATACAGGTTCAACATCCATTTCCATCATCACTTCTACTGGACTGGCCTTAAACTTCAATGGTCCAAGGGAACTACTGCCACTAAGAAACTCAAACTCTAGATGATCGGGAATCCGAAACACTATCTTCCTGAGCCTACAATCTATAGTGGCATAGAACATCCCTAACCAGTCTATCCCAAACACTGCTTCAAAATGGGGCATCTCCATCACTAAGAAATCTGCATACAACTTACGTCCACAAATCTCAACAGGACACTGTCGGTATCCTTAAGAACTGCGGATCACTCCATTCCCTGTATGGATGTTCCAACTAGAAGCAAATGAGTCTACTACTAATGAATTCCTAGTCACAAATTGCTGAGACAGGAAGCAATGGGACGCTCCCGAATCGAAAAGTGACAAGGCAGGGAAGGAAGCAACTCTAATAACACCTAAGAGAATAAACATAAGCTAACATAAGAATCTAAGCATCCTAATCACAACCACAAACATAACATACTATAATAACAAAGCATTCAACTCTGAAAAGAAATAGGTACCAGTGATAACACGACCGATGTCCTCTGCCTCGACAACCGTCATGGTGAAAGCCTGACGCCTCGGCGCCGCTCTCCTAGGGATCTGCTGCTGCTGTTGTGGAGGCCTAGGTGGTCCTCTCTGAGTCCCTGCACCAGGTGCTGGTGGAGCTGGCAGTGGAAGCATCTATGGAGCTGGCAGAAGGGTCCTCTGCTGCTGCTGCACAGGCCGGACTGCCACTGGTGCCTCAGATCCTGAAGTCTGTCCCTGCCGAGGACACTTCCTACTGATGTGCCCAGACTGACCACAGGTAAAGCATCACCCATGCCTAAACCTGCAATCTCGCTGCTCATGTCCAGTCTTCCCACAAAATCCACAAGACTGACGCCGTTGTGATGCTGGTGGAGCTCCAGGCCTCCTAAACTGAGTGGTCGGTGTGGGCCTCGGGAAACTCCTCTGCTGACCCGCAGGGTGCCTCTCAGATGCTGCTGCTGTGGGACCTCTACCCACACTCTTCAGGTGCATTTCATGCATCCTGGCTGCCTCCAGCATGGCACTGTAAGTAAGCAACACCTGAGTCGACATCGCTGCTCTGAACTCGGGGTCCAGCCCCATCCTGAATCGTCTAGCTCTGGTGGTCTCTGACTGCACCAACTCCGGAGCAAACTTTCTCAATAGTGAAAACTCAGCATCATAAGCATCTATGCTCCGTCTACCCTGAGTCAGGTGCTCAACCCTCAACCACAGCTCATCCTTCTTCGTCTTTGGCAGATACTGGGCCTCAAACAACTCTCTAAACTTCTCCCACGAGATCGGCTTAGTCAAATGCAGCTCCTGAGCGTCCCACCAATCTCGTGCCTGATGTGTCAGCTGTCTCTTCGCGGCATCCACCCACTTATCCCTCGGGTATCCAATAGCTTCCAGATCATCCTTAGAATGCCTGATCCACTCGTCCACCTCCAGAGGACTCTCCTTGCCTGAAAAGGATCTCGGGTGCAAAGCTCTAAACTGCCTGATACCCACTGGCCTCGGTGGCGCACCACTAGCCACCCTATCCTCCATCTGTTGCATGTGCTCCAGAATCCCAATCAGAATCTTCCCCATCAGGGAAGCCTCAGAAGAAGCAGCATCAGAAGCAGGGGTCCTGTTCTCGGACGATCCATTCCCCGGATCCATTCTGCAAGAATGAACAGGGAAACAACATTCAGTACCAAAATTGGGAATTATAATGTTGGAGCTTACTTGTACTATTCTTACGTGTATCTCAGTATGAGCTGACCTGCATGGGCCACCACAAAAACATGTCACGCCCCGCTCACCCAAGTACGTGGGCGTAGCTGACGAGGTCGTCGTAGTATTCAGACTCAGGCTTCGAGCCCTCTTATCTAAATACTACTAGGCATTTTTTGTGGTTGATTATGAAATAAATTAGCAGGCCACTGCAATAACACTGGAATAGTACACATAGAAAAAAAAAGTGCTCCAACAGAAATAAAAACGCAGTACTGAAAAGTAAATACATCAACACTGAAGTTACATTACATTACATAAGTCCATATACATACATACATACATCAGCTGTACAACGGGGGTACAAAAAGCGGGTACAACAAAAGAGAAACCCCCAGCCCAAAAGTACAAAAGTACACACCCAGTACAACGCACCCACTAGTCTAACCCCGGGTAATCTAACAGTACAAAGTCTCCTGAAGGCTCTACCTCGGTAGCACTGGCACTGACCTCTGGCTCCTGAACACCCGAAGACTGCTCAGGACTCGCACCTGTAAACCACGGGATGGGACACATCAACGCGTGACCCAGTAGGAATTCCTAATCACCCTAGTAGAACCCAGTTTAGAACTGGTTTCCCTAACTAACTAACTAACTACAGGTGTCATGTCATCACATATTACGCAGAAATTAAAAACAGAGTACCAGTGCTGAAAGTAAACAACAGTGAACAAGACTGAAGTAATAAACGATTAAGTTAAATAAATTAAATGGTTATTCTGTATTTGGAACCCGGATAAACCATAGGCTGCTAAGAGAGCGGACTTCACCCAGGGTGGGTGAAAAGTGGTACCACTCCAGCGACACGAGCACTGGAGGGGCCTCTCGTAACTCCGTACCCGACTGGACAAGGTACCGGAGTGAGAATCATCTCGGTTTTTCTGTGGGTCAAACGGAGAAAACCATCAATTACCGTCCAGGTGCGTCACGAGCGCACCGGTGGCCTCTTTAACTCTAGTCAACTCCCCCTCCCGGGAGTGACGAGGCGAGTGAGAAATCATATCGTGTCCGCTTCTTAACACCTACAATTTACCCGTGTTTCCCCCAAACCCCGTGTCACCCTCCTGTGGGGAGGACTTAATCATTTTCCTTATATCAATTTCATGTGAGATAAAATAAAACACATGAGCAATTGGGGTAAAAGAACCACAACCAAGAATATACGAAAAGCAACATAAGAGAAATGTTTCCATAGTCAAATTATTCATTTCCTTCATGTTCTCCATCTTCCCACCTCTCTTTCCTTTCCACATTTCGTATTCCACAACAAACCGATCATCTTATGTAACCACACAACTAGTGATTCGACAAGTATATGGTATAATGGTCAATTAGTTCAGGTAATAAAATACATAGGCATAAGAGAGGTAATATGAACATGTACACATAGTACAACATCACCCAAACCATTTCAGGTTACTGGAAATGCACAATCAGTCAGATTGAAGGCCGGATTAAAGGCATTTATAGTTAGAATTTAGGAAAACTTAAAGCTGCAAAGTTGCAGGTATGACAGTTTTGCATCACCACACCAAATTTCAGAAACTAATATGACATGTGTGATTTATTGTGCTCAGATTAGTAAAAGATGGCAATTCTGCAGAAAAACAGAAACATTGCATCAACTTAATCAGTGATTTACAATCAGATCTGGGTAAAATAAAAAACATGGTATTTTGTATCTTGAAGAGTAGTTGTCCAAAATGTCCTAAAACACCTAATTTCATCAAGTTAAGAGGTGGTAATCACCATTTTAGTGCAGGATGTCAAAACTGCCAGAATTTCGACATGTTGCAGAAAAAGCTCCATTTCTCCTAGTTTACGAATTGAACATATATCATATCTTATATGATTTTAGGGTAGGATTTCGAGATCTACATGAATATATTTATTTCAGATTTTATTTTGATCTAGGTTGGGAGATATGCCTGTTTTAACAGAGGCTAAAACTGCTGGAAATTTCAGAACAGATTCATGAACACAAAAGATAAGTTTTTCCAAGCAAACATGCATGCAAGTGAACTCCAAGGTGGAGATGGGTATCCTACTAAGTGGAGTTGAGATTCCTACTAACTCCACATATGAAACACAACGTAATTTTAACATCAAATCGTTACATTTACTAAATTAATGAGAAAACCAATCCTAAACCAAACTCTACTATGTGATTAGAGTTCCTACCTTGTAAAAAGTCCTCCAAATATGATCTTGGGCCCTTCTTAGTCCTTGATGACACTTGAGCCTCCTTCTTCAAAGCTCCAATTTGATCTCCCAAAAAGTAGGATTTTTAGGCTATTTTGGCTAGTTCTTGGTGTTGGAATGAAAAGGAATTTTGGGGCTTTTTAGAGGTTGAAGAGGGGAGCAAATTAGAAGTATGTCTTAAGGAAGAAGATGAAGGAAAATGTAAGAAAAGAGCATGCTAATTTTTTTGGCCAGAATTAGGGAGTGAGGGAGAGAAGGAAAAATGAGAGTTTTGTTGGGTGATAATGGACTCAAGAGAGAGAGAGAGAGAGAGAGAGAGAGAGAGAGAGAGAGAGAGAGAGAGAGAGATCATTTCATTGCTAAGAATTAGTAACCATGGCTAAGAGCCATGGTGCTCTATTTATTTATCTCATAGTGGGGAGGCCAAAAGCCTCTAGTAGACCAAGGGTCCCCATTACCCTAAGTAATGGGGGACCTAATGAATGTGTAATGAAGGATGGGAGGCCAAAGGCCTCCCTCATTCATAACACTCCCCCTTACACATTCATCACTTCGGTTTCAGCTACTGAGGCAAGGGGTGGATACTTCTGGATCCAGAGTAAGTGTGTTTGCCTCGTTAAAACCTTAGCTGTGGAAAACCCAGTGGGAAAACCCAACAGCTTAAGGAAAAAGAGTGCAACCCACAGGTTACTCCCCCTGATCCGTACAAGCTTCAGGCTTGCAGGTCTTTCAACTGTCGCATACCAATGTTCTTTACAAGCTTTACAAAAGTACATTTAGGCAATGCCTTAGTAAAAAGATCAGCTAAGTTGTTGCATGACTGGATCTGTCGAACTTCAATCTGCTTGTCGTTCATCTGCTCGTGCGTCCAGAAAAACTTGGGAGAAATGTGCTTTGTCCTGTCGCCTTTGATGTAGCCCTTCTGAAGCTGAGCAATGCACGCGACGTTGTCTTCGAATAGGGCAGTAGGCTCCAGATCACCGGTCTTCAGGCCAGTGGATTGGAGGATGTGTTGGACGACGGAGCGTAGCCAAAAACATTCTCTGCTCGCTTCATGGATCGCGATGAGCTCTGCATGGTTGGAAGATGTAGCAGTAGTGGTTTGTTTTACCGATCTCCAGGAGATAGCAGTTCCTCCGTAGGTAAAGACAAAACCAGTCTGTGATTTTGCCGTATGCGGGTCTGAAAGATAGCCTACATCGGCATAACCAAGTAACTGGGAGGAGGCACCTCTCTGGTAGTAAAGTCCAAAGTCTACAGAACCCTGGAGGTATCGCAGAAGATGCTTTACTCCATTCCAGTGACGCTTTGTAGGCGCTGCACTGTGTCTGGCTAGGAGATTGACTGCAAATGCTATATCGGGACGCGTGCAGTTAGCCAGATAGAGAAGTGCACCAATGGCACTTAGGTAGGGTACTTCTGGACCCAGTATCTCCTCCCCCTCTTCCAGAGGCCGGAAGGGATCCTTTTGTATGTCTAATGATTTCACGACCATAGGGGTATATAAAGGATGACATTTATCCATTTGGAACTTATTTAAAAGCTTCCTGGTATAATTGGATTGATGTAGAAGGATTCCACCTCGTAGGTGTTCAATCTGCAAGCTAAGGCAATACTTCGTTCTGCCTAGGTCTTTCATTTCAAAAGTGTGCTTTAGCCTTGCAGATATCTCATTAATCTCTGCTGGAGAGACTATGAGATTTAAGTCATCAACGTAAACTGCTATGATGACGAATCCTTTTCCCGTTCTTTTGATAAAGATGCACGGGCAGACTTCGTTATTAGTGAATCCTTGCTGTGCAAGGAAATCACTTAGTCTATTATACCACATTTTGCCTGACTGTTTTAGTCCATACAAGGATCTATGTAGTGTAACAGAGAATACGTCCCGAGGTATCTCTTTCATCTCTGTGGGTAAGTTAAACCCATCTGGTAGTTTCATATAGATCTTTTTATCTAAATCGCCATAAAGATATGCAGTCACAACGTCCATGAGCTGCATTTCTAGGCTTGCCAGAGATGATAGGCTTATTAAGAATCTGAATGTATTAGCGTCCATTACCGGGGAGTATGTATCTTCATAATCGATACCCGGTCTTTGGGAAAAACCCTTTGCTACAAGACGCACCTTGTAGCGGACGATCAGATTTTCTTCATTTCTTTTTCTAATGAAAACCCACTTATATCCCACAGGTCTAACACCTACTGGTGTTTGGACTACAGGTCCAAAGACTCTGCGTTTCGAGAGTGAGTCCAGCTCTACTCTTATCGCCTCGTCCCACTTTAGCCAATCATCTCTGCGTTTACAATCCGCTAGAGAAAGTGGTTCGACGTCATCGTCGTATTCAGCGACGTGAACGGCAATAGTGAACGCAAAATCGTCGTCGACGACTGTGCTATGTCGGTCCAGTACCAACCCAGTACGTACAAAGTTTAATGATGTTTCTCTTAATGTTTCCTCTGCGGAGGAAATTAGGAGGGGAGAGGTAGCTGTCCTGAGCTCAGTATCCTGTGTAGGGATAATCTTATTTTCACCAAGAATCTTCCTCTTTCGAGGAACTTTATCTTTTGAACCTGGTGGCCGTCCTCTTTTCAATTGAGGTACAACCATTTCTGCTGCGGGTGGATTGCATCCATTTATAGGGATGTCAATCCTAGCTGGAGTGTTAGCAGCAGGGACGTGTGAACGGACAATCTTCTGGCTGTCCGTGAATTTATCCGGCAATTGGTGTGCTGTATTCTGGATGTGAAGGATCTTCAGGATCTCATCTTCACACAGATTTGTACGCGGATCATAAAAGGACAAAGACTTATTTTCCCAATTAATGGTCTCCGAAGCTTCAAGCTTCTTGGAATGTTTGCCCAACTTTGGAAAAGTTTTCTCATCGAATTCATAATCAGCAAGACGTGCCTTAAATGCGTCCCCCGTTAGGGGTTCTAGGTATCTAATAATCGAGGGTGAATCAAATCCAATATAGATTCCTAGACGACGTTGAGGACCCATTTTGGTCCTCTGAGGTGGTGCTATTGGAACATAGACCGCACAACCAAATATTCTCAAATGAGATATATCTGGAGTTGAGCCGTATGCTAGTTGCATCGGGGATAATGTATTGCCTCCAGAGGGGCGTATCCTGATAAGAGATGCGGCATGCAGAATAGCATGCCCCCAAGCATCCACCGGCAATTGGGATTGCATAAGCAATGGACGTGCAATCCATTGGAGTCTCTTTATAAGAGACTCTGCTAATCCATTCTAGTGTGAACATGAGCTACTGGATGTTCAACTTCTATACCTGTTGCCTGGCAATAGTCTTCGAAGACTTGAGATGTGAATTCGCCCGCATTATCAAGACGTAGTTTCTTGATATGGTTATCGGGGAAATGAGCACGTAACCTAATTATCTGTGCCAACAGATTTGGAAAAGCTAGGTTACGGGTGGACAAGAGGCACACATAAGTCCATTTTGTGGATGCATCTATTAGTACCATGAAGTACCGAAATGGGCCACTTGCGGGGTGAATAGGCCCGCAAATGTCACCATGTATCCTCTCAAGGAAGCCAGGAGACTCTAAACCTACTTTTAGGGGCGATGGTCTCGTTATTAGTTTCCCCTTGAAACAAGGGGGACAAGGAAATTCACCTTTCTGAAGAATCTTCTGGTTCTTCAAATCATGTCCGCAGGATTCAGATAAGATGCGTCGCATCAGAATGGATCCAGGGTGACCAAGTCTGTTATGCCATAGTTGAAATGGTGGCATTGGCTGGCACGTCTGGTGCTCAGTCATATTGGCTTCGACTGGTTGAATGTATGTTTGGTAGAGACCTGACGGGAGTCCCTTAAATCTTTCGCAGATGGTCTTCTGGCCATCTTTACGAAGAGTGACATACAGGTATTTAACCTTATTTTCATCTCTAGTTTCTAAGTGATATCCGTTTAAACGGATGTCCTTGAAGCTTATGAGATTTCTATTTGATCTTGGAGAAAATAGTGCATTATTGATTTTTAGTCTTGTGTTATTTGGGAGCAATAATATTGCATCACCAGATCCTTCAATTATTTTGGACAGTCCTGAAATTGTAATGACAGGACCGTCATATTTACTTATGCTATTGAAATAGCATTCATCGCGAAGGATAGTGTGCGTCGAGGCACTGTCCACTAGGCACTCATACATCATCTATATAAGCAAAAAACGATAATGTATTGATGGAAATGTAAAATGCATACATTCAAAATAAAAGATCGTCTTTATTAAGCATACTAGAGATGAAGATACAATTTATTCTTTGAAAAGCATAGATAAAGATGAGGCTCAATCGAGCAGGTCATCATTTTCGAAATCCTTGGAAGTGAACTTCGTCGGATTTTCCACATTTGCCATGTTTGTTTTAGGCGGAGGCTTCTTGCTCGCCTGATACAGTTCCTGGAAGTGGCGAGGTGTACGACAGTTTCTGGACCAATGTCCAGTCATGCCACAACGATGACATTTGTCATCCCATGTCTTCTTTGGATTTGACACTGTATCAGTGTTCTTACGCTTCCAAGTGAAGTTTTTCTTCCCTTTGTTATTATTGCCTTGGGGAGGAGCATTAGCTGGTTTCATAGGAGCATTTCCTTTGTTCATTCTGCCCCTCTTCTTGTTCTTCCACTTCGGGGGGTGAACACTGTGGGCTTCGGGAATAGGAGCTGAGCCTGCCGGGCGCTGGTTATGAGTGGCCAGTAAAAGGTCTCTATTCTGCTCTGCCCTCAGGAGGCAAGAGAGCAGGTCAGAGAACTTCGTGAAATTGCGTTCACGATACTGCTGCATGAGGATAGCATATTTCTCGTGAAACGAGGTAAATGTCTTTTCCAACATGCGGTGCTCCGAGACTTCTTCACCACACAACTTCAGGCGTGAGGTGATGTTGTGAAGTGCTGAGTTGTACTCAGCAACGGACTTGTAGTCCTGAAGTCGGAGGTTCTCCCACTCATAGCTGGCACGCGGGAGTATGACATCAATTTGATGTCTATAGCGTGCCTCTAACGCTGTCCATAACTCCAGAGGGTCCTCTACCGTCAAGTATTCAGCCTTCAGGGTCTGATCTATGTGTCGTCTGCTATAGATAATGGCTTTCGCCTTATCCATGTCAGAGACAGTGGTAGAGGTACTGCCAGCTAAAGGGGCCGCTTCTGGGGCTTTGCTAGCAGATGCATCGGATGCTGCGGGAGCCGATGATTGATCCACTGCGGGGGCCAGGATGGAGTGCAGGAGCGCCATGGAGCGCAAGTGGAACTTCAGGTCCACTCGCCAGCTCAAGTAATTCTTGCCAGCTGCATCGAGCACCTCGAAATCGACGCTTGCCAATTTAGCCATTTTATCTATGCAATTTAAAGATGAGCATGAATTTAAATAAATTCAACAATCCATGCATAAAGAAATTAATAAGTAAAAATGCGGGGATCGGCCAGATACCCAAAATAATATACAGTCCAAAGTCCGATTACAGTCCAAAGAAAAGAGAATGAAAAATACAACTTTGGAAACCCCAGGTGGGTCCCTATTTCTGCATCGGTCTTCTTATGCTGTTGCACCGAGCCTTGGCTATTTATACAATTTCCTCACTTACAAATTCTCTCAAAAAAAAGAAAAAGTACTGGAAATGTAAATAGGTATGCAATGGCCGATCCCGAAAGACACATTTTTACTTATTTTAAACATCCACGCAGTTTATATGCTACATGCATAAATTAAACAACCATGCATATATCTCAAGCACAAAAAATATGGAAAAAGTAAACTAGAAAATATAATTATCTCGTAGACCACGTGGAAACGTCATACAACGTTAGGTTAGTTAACTAACGGCAGAGCGGTCTCAGGATCTCTGAGATGATTATATTTTAAAAATTCTAGTAAACCCTACATAATAATTTGCAAGAGAGATGTTTAAATAAATAGAGGAACATATAAATGTAATTATTGATTTTACAAAGTTTTTCTCATAAATTTCAATTTGCAAATTTAATTCTTCTTTAAAATTATGAAGAAGCCGAATTTGTGTAGAATTTTGTGGCTTCGGGCCAAAAAT
Organism: Scilla litardierei; assembly: GCA_030789695.1. Classification (NCBI taxonomy): domain Eukaryota; kingdom Viridiplantae; phylum Streptophyta; class Magnoliopsida; order Asparagales; family Asparagaceae; genus Scilla; species Scilla litardierei. The sequence continues at coordinate 20,474,033 of CM061133.1, forward strand.
TATTTTTAGTATAAGCACTTGTGGCCCGTTCCGCAGTTCTGCTAAGTTGTTTGCCGCAATTATTATGGCTTCGGGCCAAAAATAAGCTATTAGCCTCGGCCGCGGGCCTCGGGCTCGGCCTTGGACGCGGGCCTCGGGCTCGGCCTCGGCCGCGGGCCTTGGGTTCGGCCTCGGGCCTCGGCCTCGGGCCCCTGCAGCGGGGGGCGGTGGCGCGGAAGGCCCCCCGCTGCAGGGGGGATCGGCCTCGGGCCGCCCCCTTACAGCGGGGGGCGGCGGCGCGGAAATCCCCCCCCCCCCTCGCTGCAGGGGGGATCGGCCTCGGGCCGCCCCTTGCAGCGGGGGGCGGCGGCGCGGAAGCCCCCCCTGCTGCAGGGGGGATCGGCCTCGGGCCGCCTCCTTGCGGCGGGCGGCGGGCGGCGGCGCAGAAGCCCCCCCCCCCCCCCCCCCCCCCCCCCCCCCCCCCCCCCCCCGCTGCAGGGGGGATCGGCCTCGGCCGCCCCCTTGCAGCGGGGGGCGGCGGCGCGGAAGGCCCCCCCGCTGCAGGGGGGATCGGCGTTGTGGGGAGGCCCCCTCCTCCGTCAGGGGGGAGGGGAGGATTTCATTTCGGTTCTTCTTCCCACCGAAGAGTTTTAATGGCAAAAGGAAAAAAAATTCATAGGAAAAAAACTTTGTAATAGGGATAATTTTTTTTCTTTTATTAGACTAAAATTTTTTTACTTGTATATTAAAACAATGTAAAAATTATTTAGTCTAATTTTATCTACAGGATTATATGGTTTTACCTCTAGATCAATGATATAGGGAAGAACGCGACGATGATCCGTAGAAATAATATTCCAAGCTCCCGAACGCTTTGAGGATGCCGCAACGCTCCAACGAACCGCCGCAGCAAAGTTAGATTCCTTGCGCGTAGGGATGAATTTAGATGAAGATTTTTGCTCAAGAATGGAGAACACGTGCTGATAACGTGTTGGGTGATAATGGACTCAAGAGAGAGAGAGAGAGAGAGAGAGAGAGAGATCATTTCATTGCTAAGAATTAGTAACCATGGCTAAGATCCATGGTGCTCTATTTATTTATCTCATAGTGGGGAGGCCAAAAGCCTCTAGTAGACCAAGGGTCCCCATTACCCTAAGTAATGGGGGACCTAATGAATGTGTAATGAAGGATGGAAGGCCAAAGGCCTCCCTCATTCATAACAAGTTTTTCTTTTCTATTTTTTTTGGTTTTGTTGTTTTCATGCATAGATTTTAGAACCCCTAAATCCCTCTCATTCTTACACCTAATAAGCCATGTGTCCTTTTATTACTAATAACATGACACATACCATGGTGTGTTGTCATGGTAATAAAAATAATGATTTTTGTATTTTAAGAAAATCAAAATACATGTAGAAATACTTCATACACTCCAAATACATGTATTTCTCCAAATACTCGCATTTACTAAATTCAAGTAGTGAGTTTAAAATCTTTTAAAATAAATTCCTACACCAAATAATTAAAAGAAAAATATAGGCATACTTCCCAAAAATATACAGACGTATCTACGTCTAAAATACGTACAAATACGTGTATATATAAATTAGGGTCATTACACTTGCTGAGTCCACCACCACCACCACCTCTATGTCGATGACCATCGACCCCATTTCAGCTGTGAGCCCTGAGCGTCCCACCACCATTATTAAGAGCGGCGAGCCCTCTTTTACCTCTGCAGTGGAGACCCTTTCCACTTTCTTATTCTCGACCCATGGGGAGTCATTTTCTGCACACTTCAAGGCCTCCCCAGCCGTCGACACTTCTGTCTCCACTGAGCTGTCTTCACAGTGAGTGTCGTGACGTCTGTCCCCATTTCTGTGTCAGCGACCTCTCTGTCCTCCTCGCCCTCTGTTACCATTTCAGCATCTGCTGCTGCTCCTTCTTCTTAGACCATTCCTGCGTCTTAGCCTCCCACAGAGGCTGAGCGTCTTTTTGTAAGTACAGCACCACAGCCCCACCAGGTAGTTGCACCAGTCATTTACGGTAGCCGTGCGAGGCAGCCCTGTTCCTCACCTGTTCGACCGTCTGCTCCACCTCCCCTCGACACCCTAGTTCAGCACCTGCGTGCTCTAGAGGGGGCAGTCAGTGGACTCAGAGGAGACTTTCGGGCTCTCTCCGCTACCGTCAGTGCTGTACAGTCTCGTGCCGCTTTACTTCCTGGTATTCAGGCTTGCCTGAACCAGATTCTTACGCGACTGCCACAGCCGCCACCTGCCACTACACCTACCCCTACCTAGCAGCCACTGCCACCACCTCCACCACCACAGGACGGTGCTAGCGCTCCACCACCCACTTAGGCACACGCTGGATGCCTCTCATACTTTTGCTACTGCTATTCTGGATATTTTCTGCGTGCTAATTTTGCACCCATCCTTCACACACGTTTTGGTCACTTTTTGCTCTTATTTGTCTATATCATTTTGGGAGAGAGGACGTATTTTTGGGGACACTTATATTGCACCATCTTGATCTCTGCATGCATCACTTGCATATCCATCTCATTTTCTTTTATTTCCATCATGCATGCATCCTCACCCGCCCCACCCATATCATTTTTTCTCGGCGTACCATACTTAGCACATCGAGGACACTGTGCGGTTTAGCTTAGGGGAGTGAGTGTCTCACGAACTTTTCATTTTCTTCACTTTTACTTTTATTTTTCCACCTTTCTTTGTTTTACACTTATTTTCACCCACTTTTTCGTTTTTTCCCTCATGCATCACGTTTTCTTATCGTTAGTGTGTGCTGCATTTGTATAGCAGTTTTCATTTTTCTTTTATCCTTATTCCCTTTACCCTTTTTTGCTAGAGGTAAATTTTCTGTGATGATGATGACGTGGAATTAGCTTATCTCTATATGCATATTATCTTGTCATGCCATCGTTTTTATTTCAAATATCATATACCATGCTTGCTATGCATTCAAGATAGTAACCCACACCTTTGTTATATGAATGTGAATGAAATTCTTCTATTAGCTGAGTCTGATGATTTATATTGTATACTCTTCATAGAAAACACACCAAGCTTCACGCATTGATTGCTTAAATTTGGAGTACCGCTTTGTTATCTGATATCACTTCTTATTGCATGAAAATTGTACGCTTCACTTTCAGGTTGATTGAATGTATGCTATGTTGATATAACTGGATTAGTTTACTTCCTGAGATCAAACTGAGTAGATTACATTACTCTGCTGAGAGTTGTCGTGCACATACTACAGAGTGAACTGAGCGTTACACACTTTTCTTTCTCCACATATCTTGAGCATTATTTCTATACTTAAAATCATTGGTGAATCTCCCTTTAGCGAATCCTATATTGGCATCTTCCCCTTGCTATAAAAATCCATGCTCCAACACCCTAAAATCAAAAAGAAAAAAATATATGTATATCTCTCTATCTTTTGATTTGGGATCCTTATTGTATATATTGATGAAAAAAAGAGAGAAAAGAAGTTCATACATGACCTCATCTCATTTATTTCTCTCTTTCTTCCCCCTCTTTTGTTTTTACTTTTTTGGAGCTTCAAAAAAATGGGGAAAGCCTTATTGCTAAATTTGGTGCCACCACGCTTATAGATAAGCTTGGGAGAGAGGATCCAATGATGTGTGAGAGAGCGACTACTTGTCTGTGCATGACAACCTAGGCTGGGTAATTTTCTATACTCGGGGATTACTAGAAGTATAACGAAATTCAGGAATTGAGACTTAGCATGCATTTCATGAGAACCACTCCTTTCTATTCTTATTGCTTCATATTGTGTGATACCTTTTATACTCCAAATAGAAATCGACCAATTGAAAAGTGTGTGGTCTATGATTATGTATATTACTTTAGATGCTTCAGACGATGCTAATTCTAGGATTATTTCATATTTCATATTGGTTCCATATTCTTGGGTTTCTATATCGAATGCACCCTTATATGATCATGATATCGAGATAAAAATCTTTGGCATGTTTTTATTCACCGTATGCTATTTGAGTAAGCAAGTCCACATCATGAGGAAATGATCTAGCACCTCCATCTTAGTTTTTCTTTTCTATCATCTTTTTCATTTTTTTTCCTTATTTTTACTCGTCGGATTCGCTTTTTACTCATCTTCCTCGAGGACGAGTAAGAGGTAAGCATGGGAGATTTTAATCGCTCCTTATTTTACACCTTTTTTCTGCATGTTTTCAGGTCATTTCGATCGACCATATTGCATTTTCCACGATTATTCGACGATATCGCGTTGCTTTTCACTATTTCTTGTTTTTGTCATATTTCAGGAGATATGGAGCGATTTGGAGCGAATATGAGATCAAAGGACTTTCACGCATATCGGAGCTTCACCCACAGCTTATTTGAGGAGTTAGCAGTGATAGAGGATGAGTGGAAGCGGAAAGCACTCGATAGAATCGACGAGGAGGCGAGGAGGCGAGGAGGAGAAGAAAAGAGCCCAGCTACAGCTCACTCGGCCGAACAGCCAGTTCACTCGGCCGAGTGAAGAGCTGTACTCGGCCGAGTGAAACGGATACACACTGCCAATTTTCAGAGTTCACTCGGTCGAGCAGGAAAGTTCACTCGGCCGAGTGAGGATACTCACTCGCCCGAGTGGTACAGGGATTTTTCTTCCGAGAAGCCGCCAAGTTACTGGAAATTCTAAGAAGACCCACTCGGCCGAGCAAGATTGCTCACTCGACCGAGTGAAGAAGCCACTCGCCCGAGTGGAACAGGGTGACAGACCCCCCGAAACCCCAGATTCTCTGTTTTTTATTGGGTCTGTCACTCGACCGAGTGACATAGGTCACTCAGCCGAGTGACGCAATCCGACTGCTACGCAAATTGGGATTTCTGGGCTGCGTAGGGGCAAATCTGTCCGAATTTTTTGGACGAATTTAACTTGTATTTAAACCTAGTTTTATCCCTAGTTTTAGGATAGAATTCTATTATTTTTACGGCTATTCCTTTTGTAAATCTCAGCCAGAGATCATAGACGACAATTTTGGTTTGTTCTTTCTTGCCAAAACTCTTATTTTTATGCATTGGTTCTTTTCTACAATGAATTGTGCTATATATTTATTTGCTATTTTTGAGATTTTCATGATGCTTTGTGAGTAGTTTCGTCGTTCTAGGGCATGTGGATGAACCCTATGGACCCGATCTTTGAATTGTGATGAATGAATAGAATTGTTGCTAGGATTGAAGAAAGGTTAGGTTGTGATTGATTTATTGCGAGTAGTTAGGAATTTTCATCGATTGGGATTTGCAAGAGATTGGATCCCAATTGATGAGCTAGATATTCGATTTAGGTTTATAATTGAGATTCTCTAGATTTGGTTTGCAAGAGATTGGACCAAAGCTAGGATTTTTATTATAAATCTATACTAATATTCGTTTGCAAGAGATTTGACGAATACAAACTATCATAGCCTAGATCGTAGCTCGAGTTGGCACGAGAGTGGGCTCGAGTTACGATTGGATGATGATGTTGATCTTCACGCTAGTGGCTTAGGTTAGGGTTTGCACGAGAGTGGGCCCTAATCTAGGTTGCTATAAACCGACAATAACGCGAGATCGTGAGCTTGGTTCTACATTAAGTTACGACTAGTTCACCGACTTTCAAGCTTTGCAACATTGATATTCATGACCCACAAGGATAAGAGACGGTCCGTAGCGGGGATCTCCTATCCCTAGACGCTTTATTATATTGAATTCTATTTGCTATTTGAACGATTGTGACATTACCATCAAAACTATTCTTATTCCATCAATAGCTAGGTGATCAAAGTAGGATACTGTCAATTGTCCTCCCTGAGTTCGATACCCGCTCGCCACTATGCCGTGCACTTGCGGTAAGACTACAGTCATTTCCGGGTGTATATCCGGGCTCGATCAGCTATGCAGATGCATGTTATAGGTCCGACCCCCTAGTGAGAAGTTACAAACTGGGTACATATTTACCTACTATGGTGTTAAGGCCAAAATTGACTGGTATAATTGTCAAGTTGACAAAGACTCGGAGCGCTGAGCTGGAGCCTAGTCAGCCTTCGGAGTGAGACTGTAACGGTCGGTTTCCGATCGTACTTTCTTTGTGCACGTACTCTTGATTGTGCACGTGCTTATTTTTGATTTTATTTGATTTTGAATATTATTGAGTGATATATCGACGTGATCGTCTCTGGAAGTATTAGATTATGGAATAACTTTGTAACAACATATCTCGAGTCGTTCTTCAGCGACGCTATCTCAATTGACGTGACGTCGCGACTTTCTGTTTTGATGCGAGACGTTACGAATTTTAGTTTCGTCTCTCGACATCGAAATTTAGATCCCCCTTCTCCGCTGACTTTCTTTAGTCATCTAGAACACCCCATAATTATTTTATAATTTTTGGACTTAATTTGACCTATTTTCTATTTTTTTGAAAGCTTTAAATAATTTTGAAACCCATTTTTATAAAAGTTTTAATTACAATAAATTACTATATTATAATAACGTATTAAGGAATTTTTAGGAAAAATTTTAGAATTTTTGGCCGCACCAATTTCGTGTGAGGGAGAGGAGAGTAATTTTTAAGTAAATTAATTATTTTAAATTATTTTAATAATATTTTTCCGAACCCAAACCCTAACCCTAGCTCTAACCTATTTAAGTTAGCCCTAGGAAAAGTTATTTCGTCATAACTCAAAACCCTAGCCGCCGTTTCATCTTCTAAAGCTTCGTCGCAACGTTGCGACGATCGCAACGTGCACGACCGGAGCTCTCCCCCGCAAATCCCCTTGCACGACCGGAGCTCTCCCCCGCATCGCCGCTCGCTCAGCCCGCTGCATCGCTTTCCCCCGCTGTCGCCCGCTCCGACCGAAGTTCTCTCTCGGTCTGACCGAGAGGCTCCCTCGCACAGCCGCCCGCATCGCCCCGCTCCGCATCGCCAGCGCTTGACCGACCCGCCCCGTCGGTCTGACCGAGGCCCGCTCCGCACCCGAAGCCGCTCCGCACCCCGCTCCGCTGCCAGCTTCGTCCAAGCGCCCGACCGACAAGATCTGTCGGTCTGACCGAACAAGACCCTCGCACCGACGCCGTGCCGACCTCCCCCGCATCGCAGCTCGCACGACCGAGAGCTTCTCTCGGTCTGACCGAGAGAAACCCTCGCACCGAGGGTGAACGACCGACGGCCTAGTGTCGCACGTGGGTTTCTCCCACACCAACTTCTGTGGTGGGCCCCCCAAGTGCTCCTGAGGTGTTGTGGGCCCCCCTTGGACCCCTAGCACTGCTGTGGGCCCCACTTGGACGTGCCACTTCGCGGATTTGCCGTCTACGACGTTGCGACACGTCGTAGGCCTTCGTCGCAAGTTCGAACTTTTGGAGAGACGTGCGAGGACCAGATCTGAAGCCGAGGAGTCCTCCGATCAGACCCGACATCCAATCGACAGCAAACTCCGGTTCAGGTTGGTTCCCCGAAACTCGTAGAAACCCCCACAATAGCTGACTGAACCCTAAACTAAAAACCGTCAACTTGAACTAAATTTAATTTTCAGCTCCTGTAAAACGTTGTGCGAACATAGAAAATCGACGAACAGACAAATTTGACTGTGCACATAGGATAGATCGTCGATTAGGTTGATACATAAAAAAAAGTGACTTTTGACGAATAGGATAGTCCCGAAAAACCTAGAAACGAAACCTAATAGGATTTGACGAATTCGCGACCTGACACCGTCGCCGTGACTGTTTCAGACGGACTACCGCGGACGCGATGACTGGACGAGACGCTTCGGGAGGACGACGCGCTCGCCATCGCAGGCAAGTGTATCCACTTGCACTTTTGGCCGTGTTTAGGCCTCAGTTGGTTAGAACTGTTAAATGTGAACAAATAGAACCGGACGTGAAATGATAGCGTCCGGGACGACTCTTGACGGCTCAGACTTGACGACGAAGTCTGAGCCTGACAACAACAATTTTTGATGCTGTAGGACTATCATGTGTGTGCGTGTGTGTGGACACCCTAGAATAACCTTTCCTGCCGTGTCACGTCACGTCCCGTCTTGCACAGCCCGCTGGGCAATAGGGCACTCGCCGAGTGATCCCTTGTACAGACTCACAGCCTGCGGGCAATAGGGCACTCTCCAAGTTGAGAGAGTGATCCCTTGTACGGATACACAGCCCGAGGGCAATAGGGCACTCTCCAAGCTAGAGAGAGTGATCCCTTGTACGGATTCTCAGCCTGCGGGCAATAGGGCACTCGCCAAGCTAGAGCGAGTGATCCCTTGTACGGATATCTTGTCTTGTCTTGTCTTGGGGTTTGGGGTTGGGTTGAGCGTGCGCACGGTAAGAGGGTCTGATCCCCCTCGAACCGTAAGGCGTGAACCCTTTCGTGTCTCACTTGTCTTGTCCTGCCTTGCTTCCGTCACGTCACGTCTTGTCCTGACACCTGTAGGCTAGTCCCGTAGTTGGTAGCACACGCTACCACTACTACTTGTTACGCTTTACTTTCCTGCTACGTTACTTCTCTTGTACTTGTTGTAACCCCAGCATGCTAATCAACCAGTAAAACATTGTCTAAAAGTTGATACACTTGCAGTTTGGTCTAACCCTTTTTGTAGACCTGACCTGACGTACAGTTCCTTCTTTTGGTGCTGTACGTCAGGTGTTGAGCCAGAGTACGTTGACGAGGCGGACTTGCCAGCTGACGGAGAGCCGGAGGACGTTGATCCGGAGTACGACCCGGAGGAGGACCAGAGTTAGAGGCCTCTTGTTGCTGATCCAGATTCCTATTCCAGTTTAGATTGGGTGGGTAGCACCTGTTGCTTTCTTGTCTAGGTTGGGTGCTTGCACCAGTAGTTTCCGTTTCTGCAGTTGTAGCCTTCGGGCGTTTTAGACTCTCAGTACTTTTGGATGTTTTAATTTGGAATAAAATGAATTGATATCTCTTTTCAATACTTTGTTGTTTCCGTACTAACTTGCAGGGACCTGTTGCCTTTGTTTGGAATATCACAGACGCTTATTGGGTCTGGGCTCATTGCCCTGGCCTAAGCGGGCCTTAGTCACGCTTCGCCTCCGACCTTTTTGGGAAGCGGGGCGTGACAGGTTTTAGTGGTGGCCCATGCAGGTCCCCTACTTCTGCGAATAGGGAACAATCGAAGTATTGGAATTCATTTTATTATCATCCAATAATTGTACGAGTCTAACCTCTGTGTTTCTGTCAATAGGATGGCCGGACGACGTGTTACCCGATCGGGGAACTTAGGCGATGGAGCTTCGGAGGATCAGAGCGGAGACTTCCGTCAGTTTCTGGGTGTGATGAGGGAGATGCTGGATGTTCAGCATCAGTTGGTTCAGCAGTCCCAACGTGCTGCCCAGGCTGTTCCAGTTGCACCACCACCACCTCCACCTGCCCCTCGAGCTGCTCCAGGAGTGAAGCAGTTCAACGAGCTCCAGCCAAAGACATTTTCGGGGAAGGAGGGACCCCTAGCTGCTGACGAGTGGATCCAGAGTACGGAGGAGAAGTTAGTTGCTGCGAAGATTCCTGATGATACCCCTGTGGAGATAGCAAAGATGCAGCTGACGGAGAATGCGAGGAACTGGTGGCGCATCGAGGAGAGGCGTCTTGAGAAGCCAGTGGGATGGAAGACCTTCAGGTCTATGTTCAAGGATAAGTACTTCACCAAGTCTGCTAGGAGGGAGCTGCTGAGCAGGTTTATAGATCTGAAGCAGGAGAACATGACAGTCGAGGAGTATGAGGCGGAGTTTGAGATGCTGAGCCGCTTTGCTCCGCACATGGTGAAGAAGGAGGAGAAGCGAGCTGATCGCTTTCGTCAGGGACTGCGTCCGAAGATTCAGGCTTCTATGTCTTCGACGAGTTTCACTATGAGGGAGGTGCTGGATGCTGCGAAGAATCATGAGCTTATTTCGCTTCTACCTGACCCTCCAGCTGATAAGGGGAAGCGTCCTATGGAGCAGTACCGGCCACCTGCCAGGCCGACGATGAGGCCAGTTCAGACAGTACCATTCAAGAGGCCTGGAGCACCAGTTCAGAATCAGGGCAAGGGCCCGTGCCACTTCTGCGGAAAGCTTGGACATGTTCAGGCCACCTGCAGGAAGAAGATGGGGCTATGCTTAGTTTGTGGAGATGCCTCGCATGCTGCGAGGGATTGTCCGAGGGCTCGTCAGGCTGTGGTTGGAGCACCAGCCCCGTTGCAGATGAGAGCGCCTGCTCCAGTTCAGAGAGGACCTGCTGCTCGTGGACCACCTTTGCCGCCACAGAGGCAGATGTACCAGAGAGCAGCACAGCCCCAGAGGCCGGCGTATACCATGACTGCTGCTGAGACTGAGGAGCTGGATGGAGTTATAGCAAGTAACCCTTAATCCTAGTTTTTCATTTCATAGTTTAGATCTTTTATTTGTGTTGCTTGGTTGACTTGTTATTAGAGTAGTTGATTTGACCGTAGTTCCCTTATATCTTAGGCACCATTCTAGTGTCCTCTCACCCAGCCTTGGCTTTGTTCGACTCCGGTGCATCTATGTGCATCATATCCCGGAGGTTTGCAACAAAGCACTCTATCCCCACCCATACACTCCCTAAGTGTTGGGACATTACCACCGGGAACGGAGTGGTGACGGTAAATTTGGGATGTCGATCGATTTCTTTAGTGATCAGTGGACACGAGCTCTTTGCAGATTTTATTGTCCACGATCTGCCACATTTCGATGTCGTTCTTGGCATCGATTGGTTGGGATATTTCCACGCCTCGATCGACTGTCACAGCAAGAGGGTGGTGTTTCGGATTCCAGGTCATCCGGAGTTCGAGTTCCGCAGCAGGGATGAGTCGCTTGGGCCCATCAGATTTCGGGCCAAGCGAGAGGTGCCGATTGAGGCAGCCATGCAGATGGAGATGGAGATCGAGAGACCAGCAGTCGTCAGAGACTTCGACGACGTCTTCCCGGAGGATATCTCAGGTTTGCCACCCGACAGAGCTTTAGAGTTTGGAATTGATCTTATGCCGGGAGCGCAACCGATATCGAAGGCGCCGTACCGTATGGCCCCCGCTGAGCTCGAGGAGCTGCGGAAGCAGTTGGATGAGTTGCTGCAGAAGGGTTTCATCCACCCTAGTGTGTCACCGTGGGGTGCACCTGTTTTGCTTGTAAAGAAGAAGGATGGGTCCCGCAGGATGTGCGTGGACTATCGAGGATTGAATGCTGTCACCGTAAAGAATAAGTATCCGCTGCCGCGCATCGACGATATCTTTGACCAGCTTGGAGGTTCGAGAGTCTTCTCGAAGTTGGACTTGAGGAGTGGATACCACCAGTTGAAGGTAAAGAAGGACGATGTTCAGAAGACGGCTTTCCGGACGAAGTACGGACATTATGAGTTCGTGGTCATGCCGTTTGGCGTGACCAATGCGCCGGCTGTGTTCATGAATTTGATGAATTTAATATTCTACGACTTCCTGGACAAGTTTGTCGTCATCTTCATTGATGACATTCTTATTTATTCGAAGTCTGAGGAGGAGCACAGCTGTCATCTGAGGACAGTGCTGGAGACGCTGAGGAGACATAAGCTTTATGCCAAGTATAGCAAGTGCGAGTTCTGGCTGGATAGAGTCGCATTCCTGGGACACGTGGTGTCCGGTGATGGCATATCTGTGGATCCGGAGAAGGTTAGAGCAGTCAGAGATTGGCCGACTCCGCAGTCAGCGTCCGACATCAGGAGCTTCCTTGGTTTAGTTGGCTATTATCGGCGGTTCATCAAAGATTTTTTGAAGATTGCAGAGCCGATGACGAAGCTGACGAGGAAGGACGAGGAGTTTATTTGGTCAGATGCTTGTGAGGAGGCCTTCAGTATCTTGAAGGCGAGATTGACCACGGCACCGGTGTTGGCAGTACCGGATCGAAGCGGAGGCTTCGAAGTTTATTGTGATGCATCAGGGAAGGGCCTAGGATGCGTCTTGCATCAGCATGGCCACGTGGTCGCGTATGCTTCTCGTCAGTTGAGGACTCATGAGAAGAATTACCCGACGCACGATCTGGAGTTGGCAGCAGTGATTTTTGCACTGAAGATTTGGATGCACTTCTTGCTAGGTGAGAGTGTGAAGATTTTCACCGATCACAAGAGCTTGAAGTACATCTTTACGCAGAAGGAGCTCAACATGCATCAGAGGCGATGGTTAGAGCTCATGGCTGACTACGAGATTGATTTGCAGTATCATCCGGGGAAGGTGAACGTAGTGCCGGATGCCTTGAGTAGACTTCCTACTGCGATGATGCTTGCAGCAGACTGGAGGATTCAGCAGGAGCTGAGGGAGATGGACTTGGAGGTTGTCCTACCTGGTGTGGTTCGTTCGTTCATGAATTTGCAGATTCAGTCCACGATCGTGGATCGGATCAAGGCAGCACAGGCAGGAGATCCGAAGCTGCAGAGGATCAGGAGGCAGGTTGAAGCCGGACTACGGGCGGAGTTCGTGATTCATGAGGATGGTTCGCTGCGGTACGACAGTAGACTCTGTGTACCTGCAGGTGATGTTCGTGAGGAGCTGTTGAGCGAGGCTCATAGCTCGCCATATTCTATACATCCTGGAGGCACCAAGATGTATAAGGACCTCCGTCTGAATTATTGGTGGATTGGCATGAAGAGGAGTGTGGCACGGAGCGTTGCCAAGTGTTTGATATGCCAACAGGTGAAGGCTGAGCACCATCGTACTGCTGGGTTGTTGCAACCGCTTCCCATTCCAGAGTGGAAGTGGCAACATATTACGATGGACTTCGTGACTGGTTTACCTCGGACCCCGAGGCAGAACGACGCAGTTTGGGTGATCGTGGATCGGTTGACCAAGTCTGCGCACTTTATCCCCTTCCGAGTGGGCCAGTCTACGGAAGCTTTGGCGAGGAAATATCTGGAGGTAAAGTTCTGTTCTACTTTTACTTCTATTCTGATTTTCGCTTTGAAATAGTCGTGACGTAGACCGTGTACGTGCAGGAGATTGTACGATTACATGGAGTCCCCGTGAGCATTGTGTCTGACCGAGACACGAGGTTCACGTCTCAGTTCTGGAGAAGTCTACAGGAGCATTTGGGTACGAGTCTGAGTTTCAGCACGGCGTACCACCCGCAGACTGATGGCCAGTCCGAGAGGACTATTCAGATTCTGGAGGATATGCTGCGAGCTTGCGCGCTCGATTTGAAGGGATCATGGGAGGACCATCTTCACTTGGTGGAGTTTTCATATAACAACAGCTACCAGGCGAGCATTGGCATGGCGCCGTTTGCTGCCTTATATGGAAGGAAATGTCGATCGCCACTGAGCTGGGATGACATCGGAGATCGAGAGCTGTTGGGTCCGGAGATGATAGTTGAAGCTGTGGATGTCGTGAGGGACATCAGGGAGAAGCTTAGAGTTGCACAGGATCGCTTCAAGCATTGGGCAGATGCCAAGAGGAGACCTTTGGAGTTTCAGCCTGGAGATCACGTCTTCCTGAAGATTTCTCCGAACCGCGGAGTTATTCGTTTTGGGAAGAAGGGCAAGCTGAGTCCGAGGTATATTGGGCCATTCGATGTGCTAGAGCGTGTGGGAGCAGTGGCCTATCGCCTTGCTCTGCCACCATCTTTGGAGGGTGTTCACGATGTATTCCACGTATCTCAGCTACGTCGGTACGTCAGTGATCCGTCGCACACGGTCGATTTCTCGGAGATTACGGTTCGACCGGACCTGACATATGACCAGCAGCCTGTGCAGATCTTGGACCGTCGACAGAAGCAGTTGAGGAATAAGATAGTCGACCTGGTGAGAGTGATGTGGCGTCACGGATCGCCTGGAGAGTCCACCTGGGAGCGTGAGGATGATATGAGAGAGCGCTTCCCGCATCTCTTTCCCAGCAATGCTTGATGTTGATTCTGAGGACGGAATCATTTCTAAGTTGGGGAGGATGTAACGGTCGGTTTCCGATCGTACTTTCTTTGTGCACGCACTCTTGATTGTGCACGTGCTTATTTTTGATTTTATTTGATTTTGAATATTATTGAGTGATATATCGACGTGATCGTCTCTGGAAGTATTAGATTGTGGAATAACTTTGTAACAACATATCTCGAGTCGTTCTTCAGCGACGCTATCTCAATTGACGTGACGTCGCGACTTTCTGTTTTGATGCGAGACGTTACGAATTTTAGTTTCGTCTCTCGACATCGAAATTTAGATCCGCCTTCTCCGCTGACTTTCTTTAGTCATCTAGAACACCCCATAATTATTTTATAATTTTTGGACTTAATTTGACCTATTTTCTATTTTTTTGAAAGCTTTAAATAATTTTGAAACCCATTTTTATAAAAGTTTTAATTACAATAAAATTACTATATTATAATAACGTATTAAGGAATTTTTAGGAAAAATTTTAGAATTTTTGGCCGCACCAATTTCGTGTGAGGGAGAGGAGAGTAATTTTTAAGTAAATTAATTATTTTAAATTATTTTAATAATATTTTTCCGAACCCAAACCCTAACCCTAGCTCTAACCTATTTAAGTTAGCCCTAGGAAAAGTTATTTCGTCATAACTCAAAACCCTAGCCGCCGTTTCATCTTCTAAAGCTTCGTCGCAACGTTGCGACGATCGCAACGTGCACGACCGGAGCTCTCCCCCGCAAATCCCCTTGCACGACCGGAGCTCTCCCCCGCATCGCCGCTCGCTCAGCCCGCTGCATCGCTTTCCCCCGCTGTCGCCCGCTCCGACCGAAGTTCTCTCTCGGTCTGACCGAGAGGCTCCCTCGCACAGCCGCCCGCATCGCCCCGCTCCGCATCGCCAGCGCTTGACCGACCCGCCCCGTCGGTCTGACCGAGGCCCGCTCCGCACCCGAAGCCGCTCCGCACCCCGCTCCGCTGCCAGCTTCGTCCAAGCGCCCGACCGACAAGATCTGTCGGTCTGACCGAACAAGACCCTCGCACCGACGCCGTGCCGACCTCCCCCGCATCGCAGCTCGCACGACCGAGAGCTTCTCTCGGTCTGACCGAGAGAAACCCTCGCACCGAGGGTGAACGACCGACGGCCTAGTGTCGCACGTGGGTTTCTCCCACACCAACTTCTGTGGTGGGCCCCCCAAGTGCTCCTGAGGTGTTGTGGGCCCCCCTTGGACCCCTAGCACTGCTGTGGGCCCCACTTGGACGTGCCACTTCGCGGATTTGCCGTCTACGACGTTGCGACACGTCGTAGGCCTTCGTCGCAAGTTCGAACTTTTGGAGAGACGTGCGAGGACCAGATCTGAAGCCGAGGAGTCCTCCGATCAGACCCGACATCCAATCGACAGCAAACTCCGGTTCAGGTTGGTTCCCCGAAACTCGTAGAAACCCCCACAATAGCTGACTGAACCCTAAACTAAAAACCGTCAACTTGAACTAAATTCAATTTTCAGCTCCTGTAAAACGTTGTGCGAACATAGAAAATCGACGAACAGACAAATTTGACTGTGCACATAGGATAGATCGTCGATTAGGTTGATACATCAAAAAAAGTGACTTTTGACGAATAGGATAGTCCCGAAAAACCTAGAAACGAAACCTAATAGGATTTGACGAATTCGCGACCTGACACCGTCGCCGTGACTGTTTCAGACGGACTACCGCGGACGCGACGACTGGACGAGACGCTTCGGGAGGACGACGCGCTCGCCATCGCATGCAAGTGTATCCACTTGCACTTTTGGCCGTGTTTAGGCCTCAGTTGGTTAGAACTGTTAAATGTGAACAAATAGAACCGGACGTGAAATGATAGCGTCCGGGACGACTCTTGACGGCTCAGACTTGACGACGAAGTCTGAGCCTGACAACAACAATTTTTGATGCTGTAGGACTATCATGTGTGTGCGTGTGTGTGGACACCCTAGAATAACCTTTCCTGCCGTGTCACGTCACGTCCCGTCTTGCACAGCCCGCTGGGCAATAGGGCACTCGCCGAGTGATCCCTTGTACAGACTCACAGCCTGCGGGCAATAGGGCACTCTCCAAGTTGAGAGAGTGATCCCTTGTACGGATACACAGCCCGAGGGCAATAGGGCACTCTCCAAGCTAGAGAGAGTGATCCCTTGTACGGATTCTCAGCCTGCGGGCAATAGGGCACTCGCCAAGCTAGAGCGAGTGATCCCTTGTACGGATATCTTGTCTTGTCTTGTCTTGGGGTTTGGGGTTGGGTTGAGCGTGCGCACGGTAAGAGGGTCTGATCCCCCTCGAACCGTAAAGCGTGAACCCTTTCGTGTCTCACTTGTCTTGTCCTGCCTTGCTTCCGTCACGTCACGTCTTGTCCTGACACCTGTAGGCTAGTCCCGTAGTTGGTAGCACACGCTACCACTACTACTTGTTACGCTTTACTTTCCTGCTACGTTACTTCTCTTGTACTTGTTGTAACCCCAGCATGCTAATCAACCAGTAAAACATTGTCTAAAAGTTGATACACTTGCAGTTTGGTCTAACCCTTTTTGTAGACCTGACCTGACGTACAGTTCCTTCTTTTGGTGCTGTACGTCAGGTGTTGAGCCAGAGTACGTTGACGAGGCGGACTTGCCAGCTGACGGAGAGCCGGAGGACGTTGATCCGGAGTACGACCCGGAGGAGGACCAGAGTTAGAGGCCTCTTGTTGCTGATCCAGATTCCTATTCCAGTTTAGATTGGGTGGGTAGCACCTGTTGCTTTCTTGTCTAGGTTGGGTGCTTGCACCAGTAGTTTCCGTTTCTGCAGTTGTAGCCTTCGGGCGTTTTAGACTCTCAGTACTTTTGGATGTTTTAATTTGGAATAAAATGAATTGATATCTCTTTTCAATACTTTGTTGTTTCCGTACTAACTTGCAGGGACCTGTTGCCTTTGTTTGGAATATCACAGACGCTTATTGGGTCTGGGCTCATTGCCCTGGCCTAAGCGGGCCTTAGTCACGCTTCGCCTCCGACCTTTTTGGGAAGCGGGGCGTGACAGAGACCCTTGACTGGAAGAACAGGGGGTCGGTTGTTGTTGGTTGATGATGGTACGACCGTTGATCGACCTAAGAACGACCGCTATGTCGATCGTTCGAGGCTGAAGGGCTTGATGTCGATCTTGGACGCTAGAAGACGATCGTCGATCTGTACCACAGGGAGTCATCAGGGGGATCGGATCTGGGTTCCGACCCAAATCCCCTCTGATGCTTAAGTTAGATAGGAACTTAAGGAAGAGAAGGAGATTGGTGTAGCTGAGATCGACCCACGGTGGCTCGTCCCTTGACTGACGACACAAGCTCGTATATGGAATGGTAAAGTAAGAAGATAGAGTTCTATGTATTAGCACTCGTACCTTGAAGATAGAACCCCCTCTCCTTCGTCCGTCGACATATTTATAGGCTGTTCTTCCTTGATGAGGCATAACCGCCCCTCATTGATTAGGGCACGATCTTCTTCGAGATTCGAGCTAACGGTTGCCTATTTACTTGGCTCCATTAACTCTTCCTCAAATGTCGGCGTCAGTCCAACGGTTGTCTGACCCGTTCGCCCGGCTCAGTCGCAGCCTGCTTAGAGTGTGGGGGTTACAGGTCGCGGAGGAGAAACGGATCGGGTATGCGGATACCCAATCGAGTTTGCATGTGTGCACTAACAATGGCCCCCATCATTCGTTCTCGGAAGGTAGCGCTGATCGAGGCCGAATGATGAGTACTTTCATTAAATGCGCACAGATTTCAAAAAATTTGATTTGATATGTGCTGCCAAAACCTCTTCGCCTTTGGAGTGATCTCTGCCGCTTCTGGTGGCCGGTTTTGGACACTCGTGCATCGGGGGCTAGGCGGTTGAGTATGTTTGCTCCGCTGAAATTTTCCAGCATCATCTTCTTCCTTACTTCCATCGTCGCTTTTCTCGAAGATTGCTTGTTCTTTCCCAAGGTATCTCCTTTCTTCGATCTTGACTCTTTAACAGGTCGGTCAGGTATGTTTGCTCCGGTGGTGTTCAAGGTGCCGACCCCTGAGGAGCTTGCGGAGTGTCTTCGACCCCCTCGCCCGGTGGAAGTTCCCGGAAAGGGGAAAGCAATTTGGTTGAGACCGACCTTCCCATTCGTTTAAGGGATCGGAAATCAAAGGCTCCTAAGGTTATCTTAGACATGGCCCCTAGGTTCTCCCTTGACCTGACCGCCGAGGTTTGGCGAAGTTGTTTTTGCGAACCCTATAGGGTTAGGGTACCTGATCCGGATGAGAGAGAGTGGTTTCCACAGAAGAAGGAGGTTGGGGTGTATCTTAAGTCTTTTCATTTAGGACTTCGATTCCCCCTTCGCCCCTTCATCATCGAGATTTTGTGCTCCTCGGAGCTTTCTCTCTGTAGACTTGCTCCTTACTCCTTCTCTCCCCTGGTGGGTTTCATCGAGCTGTGTGAGCTTTGTGGAGTTTGTCTAACCCTTGGATTGTTTGGGTATTTCTTCAGGATAGTTGCCGACCCTCGTCGAGTGTGGTATCACATAGGTTCTCACCCGGGTACGAGGCTTTTATACGACCTCCCAATTTCTGACCCAGGGTGGTCAGATACATTCGTGTTTGTCGCTCTACCCGACCTGGGTCTGTTGCTTAATGGCTGGAGTTCCCTGAACCCTGAGCCTGCGAGGGAGTCTCGTCTATCCCTGGAGCAAGTCGGAGCCGGGTTATCGCCGAGCGAGGCCAAGGCAGTGAAGACTCTGTTGGATCGGTCGAGACAAGATAGATCGATTCATTACCTGTTGGATGATCGAACGATAAAGATCCTTCTATGGTGCCCAGGTGAGGTATTCTGCATCGATGTCCTTATTTTTTCAGCTCACGGTAATTATCTTCGTTGTCTACAGATATGACCAATGGGAACCGACGCAGTGGCGAGTCCAGCCTTGACTGAGTCTAGAGGGAGTAGAGGAAGAAGAAAAGGGCGGTTGAGAGGTCAGGCGCTCGAAACGACCAATCGGACGCTCACGTAGAGGGGTTAGACTCTCAGTCCCCCTCCTCGTTCACTAGAGCTCCTCCTCCGAAGGAGGAGAGACCAGACGGGCATCCAGGCCTCCTTTTCGAGCCTCTTCAAGGGAGGCCTCTAGCCGGGCTCCTCTGCAGACCTCAGCTCCTCTGGCTTCCGTTGTGGTCAGAGTGGCACCTACGATCATTGACGTCGACTCTACTGACGTCATTGAGTCGACTGGGGGAGTCGGTCAGAAAAGGGAGATTCCTTCTCGTGAAGAGGAGGGATCCCCTAAGAGGAGACGTGTGGATGAGGAAGATCCCATGGGGAAGGGCAAGGGAGCTGCTTCCCTCGGGATTCCAGAGGCGGCAGATACCCTGTCGATCCCCCAGAGATTCGTGACGCCCCTCGTGGATCTGTGGCCATGGGGGGGACATCGTGTCGCCCACCCCGCTGGTTGGCCCGATTCCTGGGGAGTTTGATCGAGCTCTCATGCTCAATCGGCTCTCGACTCGAACTTCGGGATCGATCGAAGGGGATCTTCACCAGCCCCATTTGCCGTCAGCAAGGAGGAGTCGGCCCTTACGGACTTTGGGATGACGGCCAGGGTGGTGGAGAACTTGATCCTCCGAAAAGATTCGGAGTTCCTGCGGAAGCCAGACCTCGAGCGGATGGCCAACTTCTTTGTTAAGAGTGGGTACTAGGTATGTCTCTCGAGCCCATGTTTTTTGGTATCCAACTTGGTCGACGTTCGTGACTGACCTTCGTTTTATTTGCAGATGTCTATTCTTGGGGCTGCGCTGCGTCGCCAGGCTGTCGACTTGATCGACGAAGGTCGGCGGGTGGCGGACGCGGAGTGTAGAGCCCTTGGCACCGAAGCACGGGCGAAAGAGGCAGAGGAAGTCTTGGGGAAGACCGTCGCTGACAAAGCGGCGGTCGAGTGGGAGGTGACAAAGGCTAAAGATAGCCTTTCGTTGCTATCGACCATACATAAGTCTGCCGAGCTCCAGTGGCGGACGGAGAGGGCCCAGCTCGAAAAGGAGCTCGATGCTTTCAAGAAAGAGACGGTCGAGCTTTGGACCAAAATCTTCGACCTTGAGTGGTGGGCGGAGGCTAGCCAGGTGGAGAAGGTCGAGCTCCAAACCAAAGTTGTGATGCTCGAGGAGGCTGCCGTGAAGGAGAAGACTGAGCTAACTACTAAAGTCACGAAGGCGATGGAGGATTTCACCCATGTATTGGTGTCGGGGAGCACTCCCCCTCCTCTTAGGTTGTAGTTAGTCCCTTGGTAACTCCAAATTTTGTAATATCTCTGATTTTAAATCAATGAAGAAAGTCTTTTTGTGTTTCCATTTCTTTTATCCGAAAACTTTTTTTAAATATCTGCGTGTTGTACGGCCCCTCGACGACCTAACTTGAAAGAACGCAGAAGTCATTTAGGCAAGTTATGTCGTGGATAAGTTAAGTGGATTCACCGTGAATCACGCTTCTTTGGTCATACAGTGGTCGTTAGGTAGAGAGGGGGTGGCCCCTTCGACTTGCGTCCGACGAGGGTCGTTCGGTGGTGAGGGATGTTGAGTATTGGTGTTTCATACCAATCTTATTTTGATGATGATCACAACATTATGTTGTTGCTAATGAATCTCATGTTTTTGTCTCTCAGTTTATTTCAAGGATATCTTTCTTGGAGACTAATCACTTGGTGTACGGATGGACATCATGTGAAGAAGGGCCAAAGTTTGGACTCAAGGAGTGCCAAAGTTTGAAGATGGTGGACCACAATCAAGGCATCAAGATTGAAGACTTAGACTCTTAAGAAAGCATTGTAATCCATGTAATTTACTTTATTGCTTTTTCTCTCTTTTGAGTCTAGGGTTGATGTAATGCCTTGCTAGATGGTTTGCTCATTCATGCACATGCATTTAACCATCTTAGTGAACCTTAGGATTATCATAGAATCCAACCCAATAGGTTCACTATGTCCAAAGACTCACTTGGAGTCTCTGGCTTTCCGTCAGTCGCCTGATGAGGGAAACACAGCCGACTGGGTGATTTCCAGTCGCCTGTAGATCCTTCTACAGTCGCCTGATATGCACAGCTCAAGTCAACATTTCAATTGACTCAAACTTGAGCTTTACGCACAGTCGCTTGTCGATCAGTTTTCAGTCGCCTGTATATTTACAGTCGCCTGAGATTTGGCCAACAGTCGCCTGTCTAGCGTAACTGCAATCTCTGCATCTCTCTGTCTTCTCTCCATACTTTACAGTAGTCGACTGATGAAGAATTTACAGTCGCCTGACTATTTGACAGATGACTGTAGTATTAACATCAGTCACATGTGCGAAGAATTGGAGAAAGAGTGCAGCTCTATGTTTCGATCCATCCCCTACAGCAGTCGTCTGCTGAAGGATTAACAGGCACCTGTCCTGTTTGTCAGTCGACTGTATTGACTTCGTCAGTCGACTGTCCTGGCTCAGATTATAGCCGTTGGATATTTTCTAGCCGTTGATCAGTCGACTGTCTTTTGATCATCAGTCGACTGTTCCTGTCGTTTTCACCCAGTTTCTAGCCGTTGCTGATTTGATTATTTGGCTGTTTCTTTGGGTTTTTGGGCTTGATATAGGATTCCTATATATATGAGTGTACTGCCATTCACTTGAGAACTCTTCACAACACTTGATAACTCTTGACTCTATAGAAAATCTCAAGAGATCTTTAAGCCACTCTCAAGCTCCCTCATTTCCCTTTATTGAGCATTCATCTTCCTTCATGCATTGAAGTCCAGCTCAAGGGAAATCGTCTAAGTGCTCTCAAGCATATTCCAACACTTAGAGACCCTCTTCCATGCCTTGCATTCATTCATGAGTAAGCATCTCAAGGCATAGGTAAGAGTATTTACTTTACATGGTGTAATTTGTTTTCCTATTTCTCTTTGTGGGATTAGGATACTCTCTTTGTGGGAGTTTCTCTCTTTGTAGGAGGTTGTCTCTTTGTGGGACTTGGGAATTCTCTTTGTGGGAATTAACTCTCTTTGTGGGAGTTCTTGTGTCCTAGTGTAGGGCTAACCCTAATTCTCTGAGTGTGAGTTAGTGATTCTCTGTGTGGGAGTCTTGATCCTTGTGTAGGATTGGTTGGGTCCTTGTGTAGGGCATAAATCCTCTTTGTGGAGTATCTCCTTGTGAGATTTGTATTCACTTCTCTGTGTGGGAATATAATGAATATTGGTGTGGCTGGATGTACCCAAGTTTGGGGAACCAGGGTAAAACTCTGTGTTTGCGTTTGGATTGATTGTGCCATTTAATTCCGCTTGCATTTATAATTCCGCATTTGCAAGTTAAATTTTAATTGGACAATTTTATTGCCATTACACTATTCACCCCCCCTCTAGTGTGTGTTGTTAGTATTGCAAGGGTTAGACGATCCCTACAATTGGTATCAGAGCGAGGTTAAAGCATACTGCAACGATGGCATTCAACGCTACATCCGCGCCTCATGAAGAAGGTCTTTCTACCGTCCGACCCCCGCTCTTCAACGGAACCAACTACCCGAGTTGGAAGATCAGGATGATGGTCTACTTGAAGAGGCATGACCTTTGGGACATAACGGAGTTACCTTTCGAGGAGCCTACTTCACCCGCGGCCTTGAGAACTAAAGCGGAGAAGGACTTGATCAAAGTCAATGCTAGGGCTATGTGTGTTCTCCATTGCGCCCTCACTCCGGATGAGTTCGATCGCATCTCCATGTGCAAATCGTCTAATAGTATTTGGCATACATTGGAGATCTCTCATGAAGTGCTTCTTCAACATAAGGAAGAGATTCAGTCAACCAAGCCCGAGAAGAAAAAGGGCGTTGCTCTGCAAGGTGAGAAGGAGTCCTTCAAGTGGAAAAAGAAGTTCCAACAAGAATCTCCAAGTGATGATGAAGAAGTTCTTAGTGACGATGACTACATCGAGCTTGCCAAGAAATTCAAGAACTTCAAGGCATTCCTCAAGGACAATCAAGGTATGTCTTCATCAAAGTTTGTCTCACAGTCTAACAAGTTGGTTTGTTTCAACTGCAGTGGAATAGGTCATGTGGCTACCGAATGCCCTTCCAAACTCAACATAGATACCGGTAAGGGTAAAGGGAAGAAACATTGGAAAGCTAAGTCCGAGGTCAAGAACCAAAAGAAGGGACTTATTGGCACATTTGATGATTCCGATGGGGACACAACTAATGATGATGAAGAGGATGACAAGGAGCACGATCAAAGGTGTTTCGTTGCCTTTGATGATTCTTCATCAACTTCATCTGACTCTAGCGATGAAGAGATAGAGACATGGCTCAACTCCAAAGAAGAAAGTTGCTTTATGGCTAATGGGGAAGAGTCTTCGTCAAGCTCAAGCGAGGAGCATAGTGATGAAGAAACCGAGGAGGAAAATCCATCCTATGAGGAGCTTGAATACCGCCTAAATGTGGCCTCAAATTTGGCAAGTAAGTGCATCGACTCATATGAGAAAATGAAAGCTAAACTTGATAATGCTATGAGTAGGATGCATGATTTAGAATCTAGTGAAAATGTTCATGATGAAAGGCATGTTTATGACACTTGTGAGAGAGATACACTTCTCTCTCAAGTTAAGGAATTGAGCATTTCTAATGAAAATCTCATTGCTCAAAACCTTAGCTTAGATGCTCACATTCAACAACTTACGTTGAAATGTGAAGAGGAATCCCGGAAGCTCATAAGCTTTGTGTATTCTAGGGATTCACTCCACGATTTGTTGGAAAAACAACATCCGGCAAATCATTGAGGAGGTTTGGGTTATATTCAAAATGTGGTTCGCAAACCCACCTCTAATTCCTCTTATGGTGTAAATACAAAAATTATTGCTAAATCACCTAAGAAGAATCACCATGCTTTCTTGTACAACAATAACACCAACAAGAAGCATGTAGATCACAAGGTGATGAGGAAGAAGGAAGAATCTTCATTTTTTGCTAAGAAGCAAAATCCTCATTCTTTGCATGCTAAGAAATTTGTTTCTACACCTAAGCATGCCACATCCTTCCCTCTTGCAAAGGCAAAACCATTACCTAGGAATTCCTTGAGATTATGGATTCCCGCTAAGGTTAGTGTGCAAGAGAGAGATAGTTACATCAACTCTCTAGTTAGGGATGTGATCACCTCGTGTGATTACATTAGGAAATCAAACTCCTATTGGGTTTGGTTACCTAATGTTTAGGTTCCTCGCACATATGCATATTGCATGGGTATTGTGCGTCTATGTTTTTTAAGCATACCCATTGATTGTGTGTGTTTCATGATTTTGAAAATATTTTCAAATTTATTTCTTTTCATGAAAATGGGGACCTTGGGGTTTATTGACATGCATGCATTTTTGATCCATGTGTATGTCAATGGGGGAGTTAATATAGTATATGTTTAAATTATTTTAAGACATATTTTAACTCTCATTTCGGAGGTTATTTGAGATCATTATATACATTTGGTTATTTTGGGTCTCAAACCAAACCTCTTGTTTATTGCCAACTTGTTTCATGTCTCATTGTTTTTGGCAATATCCTTGTGTATCTTTGAAGCTTGATTTCTTCATATCTATTGCTTTGATACACTTTTAAGGCCCATGGCTCCATTAATTAATTGGTATTAGATCCTAGAAGTCAAAAGTTGAACATTTCTATGATCTAGGGGGAGCATGGGATAGTGAATTGATACCCACTAAATTTTTAAATTTGGTATAATACATATCTTTCTTTTCTTGCATATTGTCACATCTTGGTTAAGATGACAAAGGGGGATATTTTTGATGTCCACCTTTTTGACGATGTCAAGGGGGAGAGATATATGCATTATGTGATCATATCTATAGGGGGAGAGAGATATACATATGCATATGGGGAGAGATATCTCTATAGGGAGAGATATATGGGATTAGATAAACCATTCATGTTTGCATGCCTTTATTCTTTGCAATTGGTTTATGTAATCCATGCCTATTATATGTCACCATGTTTTTATTGGTATTATGAGTATTTACCTTTGTGTAGCTCATTATATAATTGGTGCATAAAAGTAGGGGGAGATCATTAGCTTTGTGCTTTAATTATTTATGATTTACATAATGTGTGTCATCATCAAAAAGGGGGAGATTGTTGAGTATTGGTGTTTCATACCAATCTTATTTTGATGATGATCACAACATTATGTTGTTACTAATGAATCTCATGTTTTAGTCTCTCAGTTTATTTCAAGGATATCTTTCTTGGTGATTAATCACTTGGTGTAAGGATGGACATCATGTGAAGAAGGGCCAAAGTTTGGACTCAAGGAGTGCCAAAGTTTGGAGATGGTGGAGCGCAATCAAGGCATCAAGATTGAAGACTTAGACTCTTAAGAAAGCATTGTAATCCATGTAATTTACTTTATTGCTTTATCTCTCTTTTGAGTCTAGTGTTGATGTAATGCCTTACTAGATGGTTTGCTCATTCATGCACATGCATTTAACCATCTTAGTGAACCTTAGGATTATCATAGAATCCAACCCAATAGGTTCACTCTGTCCAAAGACTCACTTGGAGTCTCTGGCTTTTCGTCAGTCGCTTGATGAGGGAAACACAGCCGACTGAGTGATTTTCAGTCGCATGTAGATCCTTCTACAGTCGCCTGATATGCACAGCTCAAGTCAACATTTCAATTGACTCAAACTTGAGCTTTACGCACAGTCGCCTGTCGATCAGTTTTCAGTCACCTGTATATTTACAGTCGCCTGAGATTTGGCCAACAGTCGCCTGTCTAGCGTAACTGCAATCTCTGCATCTCTCTGTCTTCTCTCCATACTTTACAGTAGTCGACTGATGAAGAATATACAGTCGCCTGACTATTTGACAGATGACTGTAGTATTAACATCAGTCGCATGTGCGAAGAATTGGAGAAAGAGTGCAGCTCTATGTTTCGATCCATCCCCTACAGCAGTCGTCTGCTGAAGGATTAACAGGCACCTGTCCTGTTTGTCAGTCGACTGTATTGACTTCGTCAGTCGACTGTCCTGGCTCAGATTATAGCCGTTGGATATTTTCTAGCCGTTGATCAGTCGACTGTCTTTTGATCATCAGTCGACTGTTCCTGTCGTTTTCACCCAGTTTCTAGCCGTTGCTGATTTGATTATTTGGCTGTTTCTTTGGGTTTTTGGGCTTGATATAGGATTCCTACATATATGAGTGTACTGCCATTCACTTGAGAACTCTTGACAACACTTGATAACTCTTGACTCTATAGAAAATCTCAAGAGATCTTTAAGCCACTCTCAAGCTCCCTCATTTCCCTCTATTGAGCATTCATCTTCCTTCATGCATTGAAGTCTAGCTCAAGGGAAATCATCTAAGTGCTCTCAAGCATATTCCAACACTTGGAGACCCTCTTCCATGCCTTGCATTCATTCATGAGTAAGCATCTCAAGGCATAGGTAAGAGTATTTACTTTACATGGTGTAATTTGTTTTCCTATTTCCCTTTGTGGGATTAGGATACTCTCTTTGTGGGAGTTTCTCTCTTTGTAGGAGGTTGTCTCTTTGTGGGACTTGGGAATTCTCTTTGTGGGAATTAACTCTCTTTGTGGGAGTTCTTGTGTCCTAGTGTAGGGCTAACCCTAATTCTCTGAGTGTGAGTTAGTGATTCTCTGTGTGGGAGTCTTGATCCTTGTGTAGGATTGGTTGGGTCCTTGTGTAGGGCATAAATCCTCTTTGTGGGGTATCTCATTGTGAGATTTGTATTCACTTCTCTGTGTGGGAATATAATGAATATTGGTGTGGATGGATGTATCCAAGTTTGGGGAACCAGGGTAAAACTCTGTGTTTGCGTTTGGATTGATTGTGCCATTTAATTCCGCTTGCATTTATAATTCCGCATTTGCAAGTTAAATTTTAATTGGACAATTTTATTGCCATTACACTATTCACCCCCTCTAGTGTGTGTTGTTAGTATTGCAAGGGTTAGAAGATCCCTACAAGGGACGTGGCTCCTTCGACTTACGGCCGACGGGGGTCGTTCGGTGGCGAGGGACGTGACCCCTTCGACTTACGGCCGACGAGGGTCATTCCGACTGATGTCAAAGAATGGTCTGCTTTGCACTTATAGTGAACATGTGTAGGGTAAAATCTGAACGATCGACTTACCCTTTTGGTACAATCATCGATAATACTATTGTGGATGTTCCGCACTCTAATGATGAGGGAGTTCCCTACCATTCAAAGTAGAGAATAGGTAGGTGGCAAGACCGAGTATGTCGATCACTGTGTAGGACCCTTCCTATTCCGCCTGCAAGCTTTCCCCGCTTGAGGATATCGGAAGTGAAAGCGGCTTTGTGCAACACCAAGTATCCCACACGGATATTGCGCCTGCGGATTTTCGAGTAGAGGTAGTGTGCCATGCGCCCCTTTATGCTCGAAGAGGGTCGCCAATACCCTCTCATGGACCTCGTTCCCCAGTTGTTGGCTGATTTCGAGGCGGTCCTTACGGACTTTGATGGAGACGACATCTTTGCATCCATAGGCCATCGTGAAGGACGTTTCTTCAGTTGAGGTTTCGTGGGTCGTTCTGCATGACCATAACATGTCGGGGACCTCACCCGACCAAGTTCCTTCGAGCCCAACTATTCTTTTCCGCTGGGGACCAAAGACGCTTTGCTTGGCGTACTCTATCGAGCCGTTCGACTGGGGATGAGCGACGGAGGCAAAGTGCAGCTTGATCTTCTACCCTGCGCAGAAGTCTTGGAAGCCGGTGTTATAGAGTTATGTCTCGTTGCCCATCACTGTCGGATTCCGGGGCATTAGGCAACAGACTCCCAGACGAAGCTTCGAGCCCCCCCTCAGGTGATTCGTGGCGAGGGCTTCGACTCAAGCCACTTGATGAGTCGGCCTGTCGCCACTATCATGCCCTATTGATCGCTCGTTGGTTTGAATGGTCCAAGGAGGTCCAGTCCCCATTTGGCCAAAGGAACATGGCTGACGATGTGGATCAGATCAGTCGATGGTGCCGAGCTGATCTTTGAGAGATTTTGGCAGGTCGAGCATCGTCGGACGCACTCAATGGCATCTTTGAACATTGTTGGCCAAAAGTACCCGTGTCTCACATCCTTCAAGACTATGGACTTCCCCCGCAATGGCTCCCGCGGTCGCCCTTGTGGATCTCTTGGATCACGTAGTGTGCTTCCTACGGGGCTGCACATTTAAGATAGGGGAAGATATCATACCTAGTCCATCGTCATTTGTTCAACGAACCATCCAATAGGACAAATTGATAGGCCTTTCGTTCAAGCTCTCGTGCTTCCACTGGGTAGGTCGGTTTCTCTGCTGTGCTCAAGCAGCGGCTTATCGGGTCCATCTATAGGGCCCCCTGATTGAGGCTTAGAAGCTCTTGAAGTAGCCTGCTAGGATGGGATAAACATTGCACGTACACGGTTCGACCGAGCCGTAACTCTGCATTGATTTGTCGCGGGCCTCGAAGGTCCCATTCAGTTGATGGACGACAAGGCTAAAGTCGCTGTACAGTTGGACTACTCTTGCCCCCAGGGCTCGAGCTAGTCGGAATCCGTTGATGACCGCCTCATATTCCGCACCATTGTTGGTGGTTTGGAAATCGAAGCAGAGGGCGTATTCAAATACGTCGCCCTCGGAAGTTTGGACGACTATTCCGACCCCGCTCCCAGCTTGGGTAGATGAACCATCGACTTGTGCGATCTAGGTTCCCTCGTGCTCTTCCGACCCCCTCGGGGGTCTGGGATTTGATCGTCTGGTGGAAGGCCGTGACCACCGATTCTAGGGCATTCGGCAGCGGTCTTCCGATGATCCCGTTGTATGCCGAGTTGATCTGTACCATCATGAAATAGGTTAGGCGTGTGATTTGTTGAGGATGCATACCGAGGGTCACCGGCGGGTATCGGGGCGAAATGCATGCTATCGGGGCGAAATGCCTGGTGAATCCCACTAAGTATCCCATACACGGCGTCAACTCCGCGGTGGACGTTGACATCCTCTCTAGTGTAGTGAAGAAGGGTACGTCGCACGAGCCTCCGGTGTCGACGAGCGACCTTCTCACGGTGATCTCTCTGATCGTGGCCGTGGTAACCTCGGCATCATCATGCGGCAGCTCCATCCCTTCTAGATCTTCGTCCGAGAAGGAGGTAGGCGGTGTAGAGTTTATGGGGCTCTTTCGCCCTACAGATATGGTCGCCGGCCTCCCAGCAAAGGAACCTTTGAGGGAGGTTGGTAACTCCAGGTGCCAGAGACCTCCCGTTATCGTGTTGACGATCCCGATGCTGGAGGATCCTGCAGCAACCTCGGAGGATATGGTTGGGTACGTCGGCATATTCGAGTGGTTCGTCAAGGGGGATGTCGACTCGTGGTTTCCCACAGACGGCGCCAAACTGTTAAAGCCAAAATTGGCCGGTACAATTGTCAAGCTGACGAAGACTCGGAGCGCTGAGCTGGAGCCTAGTCAGCCTTTGGAGTGGGACCCTCGGCTAGAAGAACCGGGGTCGGTTGTTGTTGGTTGATGATGGTACAACCGTTGATCGACCTAAGAACGACTGCTATGTCGATCATTCGAGGCTGATGGGCTCGATGTCGATCTTGGACGCTGGAAGACGATCGTCGATCTGCACCACTGGGAGTCGTCCGGGGGGTCGGATCTAGGTTCCGACCCAAATCCCATCCGATGCTTAAGTTAGATAGGAACTTAATGAAGAGAAGGAGCTTGGTGTAGCTGAGATCGACCTACGAAGGCTCTTCCCTAGACTGAAGACACAAGCTCGTATATGGAATGGTAAAGTAAGAAGATAGAGTTATATGTATTAGCACTCGTGAAGATGGAACCCCCTCTCATTCGTCCATCGACATATTTATAGGATGTTCTTCCTTGATGAGGCGTAACCGCCCCTCATTGAGTAGGGCATGATCTTCTTTGGGATTCAAGCTAATAGATGCCCATTTACTTGGCCCCATTAACTCTTCCTCGAATGTCGGCGTCAGTCCAACGATTGTCTGACCCGTTCGCCCGGCTCAGTCGCAGCCTGCTTAGAGTGTGAGGGTTACGGGTCGTGGTGGAGAAACGGGTCGGGTATGCGGATACCCAATCGGGTTTGCATCCGCGCACTAACATGTGGGATAACCATCTCCTAGAGATCTGTAAAGCAAACTATGATGGCGACCTCATCTAATCATTCAAAAATTCTCGCCACTCATGAAGCAAGCAAAGAGTGTGTTTGGTTACGTCAGTTATGCATCACATTATGGTGACGATCGGATTGAAGACATGTGATATTGAGCCAACCACCATATTTGAAGACAATGCTGCCTATATAGCCCAGCTATGAGGAGGTTGCATCAAAGGCGACATGACAAATCATGTCTCTACAAAGTTCTTTTGGACACATGAGCTGCAAAAGAATGGCGAGATCGACGTGAAGCAAGTACAATCTAGTGGATATTTGGCTGATAGGTTCACTAAGTCCCATACCACATCTACTTTTTGCAAATTTGTATAAAAGATTGGTATGAGATGCCTAAGAGATTTGCAAGCCTAGAGCTTGCACAGATCATGAGGATTTAAAAGAGAATTGTACTCTTTTTCCGTAGCTGTGGGTTTTCCCACTTGGTTTTACATAACCAAAGGGTTTAACGAGGTAAATCTCAATAACTCTGGATCCCGAAGTATCCACCCCTAGTGATTCTCACAAATGCTTAGAATCCCAAAGTATTCATGAGTATGAGTTCACACTATTGGCAGGATAAAGGGGGAGTGTTGTGAATAGTCTATCCTGTTACAAACTATGTATCCTACCTTTGTATGATCTCTTCACTATAAATAAAGATCTATGGGCTTCTGTATAAAGTACCCCACAACATTCTTTTGTTTTTAGTTTGCTTCCATGATATTATTGAATGTGTTCATTAGTGAGATAGACGAGGAGAAGATGGAGGTGAGATATTCCTTAAAAACAACTAAAATATCATGGAAAAATCACTCAAAAAAATCTTGTTATGTTCAAGAATGGTGTACTATTTTTATTTTTATTTTTAGTTTATTTTATTGTTGATATAATGAATTTAATTGATAGATTCATTGAAAAGGAAGAGAAAAAGAAGGATGTGTAAGGTCCCTTGCTATGAGGAAAACACTAGAAGGGGGGTTGAATAGTGTTTATACAATTTAAAATGATATTTACACCAAATTAAATTCCTAACCAACAAATAATGTGGAATGTAAATAAACCCTAAAATGAAACAATGCAAACACAAGGATGTTTCAAGGGTTCGCATTACCCACGTCAACTCCCGACTTGTTCCCAGCAATCCTATGTCCCTTCCACCCGGATACCACCGGATATACTCAAGTTAGAACTCTAACTTGAGGTTTCCTTTAAACCTACTTGTAGCAACCCTACAAGTGAAATCGAAATACACTCGATGTCCTTGACTCCCACAACTTAGGAGCAAGCAAACCACACTCACAAACCGAGAGTTAATCTAATAACGAAAGTTATGAAATATTGAAATGACAACACGTACAATCACCCATGCCTTGAAGTAGTACTTGAAGGAGCAAGTGTGTTATGTGTTGATGTCTATCTTGGGAGAGAAGGAAGCCCTTTCTCTTGTCACCACCAATTGCCTAGAAGATATCACTTTGATTCTAGATTGGAGAGCAAGAGAGTAAAAGATTGGAAGTCTAGGGCTTTTGGATTTAAGAGCTTGAGAAGATTGAAGATGACAGCTTAGGGTTTTAATAGATGAGTGACTAACCTCTCAATGGAACAGTAGAGGCTGTCTTTATAGGTTTCTCAAACCCCTGAAACTAAATCCCCAAAAACTCCTTTGAAATCCGTAGAGAAAAAAGCCAACGGATAGAATTTACACAGTAGACAGTCGACTGTTGAACAAAACACAGTCGACTGTTGTACTGTGTCAGAGGGTAGGTGAGAATTCAAATGGTAACTTACCACGTGGACACTCGACTGATGAAGAGAAGACAGTCGACTGTAAATCCAACAGGTGATTGTAAATCCTTCTACAAGCGACTGGCCGCAATATGGGTAAGCTGAGAAAATCTCAGAAAGTTCCGGGAAGACAGGACATGCGACTGATGTGGAACACACAGGCGCTTGTGACATGGGCAGGCGACTGTGAAACCAACATTAGTCGACTGTCACAAAACCTGACATTTTCCAGAGAGCAGAGTCTGCAAAGAGCTCAAAGACAGACAACTGTTGAAGTATTGGCAGTCGACTGTGCCATTGGACAGTCGACTGTAAATACAACATCAATAGTCTGGCACTAGAATGTTAAACATTCCAGAGAGCAAGATTCTACAGAGGAATCATAGACATGCGACTGAAGCATTTACAGTCGACTGTGCCTTGGACAGGCGACTTGTAAATACAACATGAGTCGACTGGCCAGATGAAAAGAAAAATGATCTTTGGGCTGAAGATAGACATGCGACTGTTTAACAAATCATAGTCGACTGTCTCTTGGACAGGCGCCTGTAAAATGTACAGCAGTTGCCTGACGGAGTTGAAGTTTAGAAAGCCCAAAAATCAATTGGTTAAGTAAGTGCATAACATGCGACTGTAGAACAAATCATATTCGACTGTTTTTAGACAGGCGAATGTAAATCGTTCAGCAGTCGATTGTTGAAATCACAACATGCACATGCTTGGTAAAATATGAATTGGAGTCTAAGGAAAAGTGATCTAATGATTTCCTAAGACATAAATGATGATGTGTGTGTGTGTGCTCCAACATAGTTCTACTTCTAAGCTACAAATTAGAAGAGAAAAAGAAGATTACATTATGTAGAACTCTCTCTTCTATCCAAAGTATGAGCTTGAAGTCTTCTAGGAGCTTCAATCACCATCTTTGATCATCCAATCCACTTATCTTGCTTTCATTGATCTTTGAGTGACATCTATTGCTAATTGATCTTCATGATATGCTTATGCAATGGATTAACTGCAAATAAGAGATTAGTCATAAGTATTTATGTTTGCTCATCATTAACACCAAGTAGGAAGAAGTCCATTACTCAAAAGGATGTGGGGGTATTTTGGTCATTCTGCCAGAAAACATCATCCATCTAACGTTGATGGTGGGTTTTTTTTGCAAAGAACAAGGTTTGATGGTGTTTTTTTAAAAGTTTTAAAGTTTTGAACAATTTTTTCAAAAAGGGGAAAAGTTCAAGGATGTTTTTAAAATTTATCCTAATTTGTATTTTGTAATCTATTGTTAGGAATACATACGGAGCCTATAATCTCAAATGGTTCCGGTCTATACAATTAAAAAACTAATTCATGGTCTTAATAATTATATCAAAGACATATTTATTAATTTATTTTGTAGATTTTTGTGTTAATAATTTTTTGTAGTTTAGTTTTTTGTTACTAATTATTTCCAAGCTAGTATTAAATTTTAAAAATGATAAAAACAAATTGTAACGGATCGGTTCGTGAGTCAAACCACCTCAACCCGGCCCGCGCGGATTAGGCTCGCGGATCGTTCTCGGCCAGAAGCCTGCTTAGGCACGAGCAACCCAACCCGTATCTAACCTGCAACGGGCCGGATCGGGTTTCAACCCGCACCTTCAACCTGCGGGCGACGAGCCATATTACCATAACCCGGCCCAACCGCAACTCTCAGCGATATCCCCCTCGATAAACCCTAAAGCCCTTAGCCCCTCGGCTCGTCCAAGTTCGCCGGCACTTCTACAATTTTTACATCTCGCCGGACCCGAGGAATAAAGATGACCAACGAGAAAAGGACCAAAACATCGGAGCAAGCTCCGATGGCTGACCAGAATACCGAGGAAACAAGTAACGTCGAAGTAGTAGAAGATGAAGAGGGAGAAGCATCGACGGGGACCATCTTCAACTCCAGTTCTGACATATGCAAGGCCCTCACCGATCGATACGCAAAATCCAAGGCCCCTCAGCATCGCCACCTCGTCGCCACCGCCGCTGCCATGAAATCCATTCTTCTCGAAGAGGGCCTGCCCCTATCCCCGGCCGCCTACTTTGCCGCCGCCATTACAGCGTTCCGCGATTCCGATGGGTCCGATCCCGATTCTATCGCGGCAATTTCTTCTCTTCTTTCGATCCTTCTCTCCGTCGATTCAATGGTGCTGCCCCCGCCCAAAGCAAAAGACGCTGCCTTATTTCTTGCATATTTCTTAAGGCAACCAGGCTGTACTAGTTTGCCCACCGGGACTGTTAGGTCTTTGATCAAGTCTTTAGGGACGTTGCTAATCCTTGTTGATATGGGGGATTGGAGTGCCCTGGAGCTGCCATTGCAAACCCTTCTCACGTATTCTGTTGACAAGCGGCCCAAGGTTTAACATCTCTTCTCTTCAATTCTTTTCGTCATGTAGATTGATTATATGTAAGTTTGCTCGCTTTTCCATACAATGTGCAGGTCCGTAAATGCGCTCATATATGGGTCGAGAAACTCTTTAAAACTTTTGATAGTCCCCTTGTTATGAAAAATGCAAGCAAAGCTGTATTCTCTTTGTACATGAAGTATATTCCTTCGTTAGACCAAGTCGACTCTATTGAGCTTTCTGGGCCAGATCGGTGTAAAATTCAGGCAGAATTTGAGCATCTAGAAGCACTCCATATGTTTAATGGGCTCACGATATTTGTTCCGGAGTTATCTGAGAAAGTCAGGATGAAGATCATGTCTGGCATTTGTAAGATCTTTGGCTGTGGTTTCTCGTTGCACATGGGGCACATTTTTAGGCTTCTCGAATCACTAGTCGAACATATTAAAGTTGAGCATCTTGTTTCTGAGGCAGAGACCATATTCTCTGCACTCACATCATATGTCTCCACGGATAACACTCCAATTGATACTGTTATTTCTGCAACAATCTTATTAAAAAACGGTCTAAGGAAGCTTCGTGATGTGCAACCAAACTTATGGATAAAGTTTCTTCCTCCCATCTTCACTTCAGTTGCAGGTGCGTACCATATTTTTTGAGAACATAATGCACCCTATAATATAGTGTAAAGTTCATTCTATATTTTGGTATTGAGGATATTGGAATCATAATGGTTTCTCATGCAACATACTAACAAAGAGTTGTTAAAGAGTTTCAAATTGTAAGTTGGTAAGATGGTCACTCTGAAGTCTGAAATTTATCCGGTAGCCACACCTGTTTTAGTGTTCATATTGGATGCTTGCATGTCAATTATGTGTAGTTTTTTGAATCTTGTCACTATAGTTGGTTTATGAAGGCTTATATATCATCTTTCCATACTAATCTTCATTTGGTATGCCCAAAGGTTTTTTTCTGCATATAAAGCTATTAAACAGCAGTAACCATTTGATTTATGGTCTATGTTGCTCGGACATAGGCCACACACTGACATGGGCATGACAACACGACACATAGATAGTTGATCGAATTCTTAAAGGTATACCACTATATGTAGAGTATAATGTGTTGAGCATGCGTTCTGATGTATGTCGAACACGACATGGTTTAAGGTAGCTACATGGTTTAAGGTTGCCATCAGTTCTACACCATAGTAGTGTTCAACATAAACACCAGATACATCATCTGAGGTTTGACGACCATAAAACCCCCGGTAGGACTAGATCAATATTTTCATGGGAAGCAGATAAACATGAATAATGCACTTTCTATCAGATGAGTAGACCAATCATAAAGTTGTAATTAAACAGAACATATATTTGTAAGCAGAAATCTAATGAAAATGCCAAAGACCAGGAACACTTTTTAAATGATATAACACTAAAGACAAAAGTCAATGCTTATGATCTCTTACTGATTTGTAATAAATGAACCCATGAGGGGATCCGATGATTCTTCTCATAACCGCAATTGAGGAATTAAGCAAATATTCTTGTTGCGGGTCAAGTCCGCCAAACAATGAGATTTGCATTAAATGGGAATCACATGTACAATGATTATAGGTTTAGGGTTGATGGCAAGATTAGCACGACTTAGAGAACGCTTCGGGGGCGAAGAATACATGGTCGTCTGAAGGTCGCCGAAGGTCGCCGACTCCCGGTAGCTGAGGCAAGCTTCCTGCGAGAATGACAACTCGTCAGAAAGGCTGGGTTGGCTGTCAACTCGTAGCCTCTCCGATGCTTAAGTCAGTGTATTACTTGCGAGGAGTATGTCGAACACGCTGGACGACCTTAGGGTAGATCGACATGACGTGACGAGCTTATGAGGAAGGCACAGATATATAGAGGATATCTGACCTTGAGTATGGAATTAAAGTTAAAGATTTCAACTGACCAACCACATCCTCGGTGTCTGGAGGGGGTATTTATAGGGCTGAGAGTCGGTTACTCGTCGTCCAATCAGCTGTCGAATCTGCTTAGCTGGATCTCAAGTGGAGAAGCGATGGATCGGCAGGGGTGTCAGAGATATTTACACATTAATGCGTGTCAGGTGGTGTCAGACTCATTAATGCATTAATGGGAGACGCGATGGACGGCCATCAGTTCTTGCCTTAACCTCTGGCATTAATGGGGGCGTAGATGGTCCTATGTCACCCTATCAGAGATATTTACGTTGGCCGTCCTTGGATAAGCACAAGCTCGACGACCGAGCTTGGTGTCTTCAGACCGTCTGGCCGCTCTTCTCAGTGGAGAGTGGGCGAACTTCTTTTGTTGACCCTGACGGTGAGCTTTCCGCTCGGCAAGGCGAACTTCCCAGGGTCGCGGCGACCTTTCGTTTGGGCTTCAAAATGAATGTGCTTTATTATCTGGGCCGACCTTAAGGCTATAACAATTGTCCCCGTCATTCGAGTTCGAAACGGCAAGTCCGGCTCGGCTCGGATGACGTGTCGCATTCTCACTGGATGGAGGCTGGTCGGCAGCATTTAATTCGAACTGACCGCCAGATCTCGCCTGTCATGATGTCGATTCAGCGATGGGGAGAAATCGAGGTGTCCAACCGCTCAGGGAATGACGCGTGGCTGACGTGATTGCGGGGAGATGTTGAGGAACCAGTTCAGTCTCGCTTAGATCTCGCCACGTGGCCTACGTTCGACGGCTGAGATCGCCTGACTCTCCCTATAAATAGAGATGGAGGGGCATCGGGAGAACTTTCTCTCAAATTTTCAAAATCTCGACTTTCCCCTTTGTTGCAGAGAGCAGTCACCGTCGACCGTCGTCGTCCGTCCACAACCGTCGGAGCTCCGTTCATCTCCTTGTTCCTAGGTACTCTCTCTTGATCCATCAATGCCTTCGTCTGCTTCTTCCGCTTCCAAATCTTTCGTCGAGCAGTGGTTCTGCGAAATTGGTGAGGGCGGCGCCGTCGAATCGGAGCCGGTGGTGTCGGAGGGGCCGTCGATGTCTTGGCCGGAACAGCCTGAGCAGTGGAAGGTGGACATAGCGGTCGGACATGCCGCCGCCTCGTCGTCGACGGTTAGAAGGAACCCTAAGAAAGGAAAGGTGCTCAGGTCGGCCGTCAAGGTCCCGAGCGGCGGCGAAGTCACGATCGCGGTCCCCGCAGAGATCCTGCCCCAGATGTCTCAACTGTCGACCTCTGCCGACCCTGAAATTCGCTCCAAGTTCATCTGGCCGCCATACACAGTTCGCCTTTCCGAGTTCCATGAGCGGGTTTGCTCCCACAGGGACAACGAGGTCGACGTCTATTATCCGACCTTCGCCCTGGGGCTCCGCTTCCCGCTCCATCCGTTTCTTCTCCTCGTCCTTCATTTCCTCGCACTTCCCCTCTAACAATTGATGCCGAACTCTATCAGCTCGATGGTTGGCTTTCTCGTCCTCTGCTCCGCCAGCTGCATTAGTCCGACGCTGCTGCTCTTCCAATACTTTTATGAGGCGAAGAGGAAGGGGCGTACTACTGCGTCTGCGCGAGGAGGCATCGGCCCCTCGGCATGGATCTGCCGGGCAAAGTGCGGGACTGAAAGAAGAAGTTCGTCTTCATCTCGACGCCGGTGGCTTTAAGGTCGAACTGGGGGACATTGAATCCCTCAGTGAACGCTGAAATAGTCCTAGAGGGGACCGGTCTTGAGAGCGTCTAGATCTTGGAGGAGATCCCCAGGGAAAGCAGAGACTTCAAGGACCTGGTCAAGGACGAGCAGATTGCCTATCACGTCTGGCTCGAAGGTACTTCGAGCTTTGCGCATAACTTTTGATATGCTCACCCTGACCTGTCTTCTTTTTGCAGGTTTGATCATGAGTCTTTCGATGGAGGAGATCATGAAGATGACGAGAGACGCGACGTCCAAAGAGCCCCGACCAAGGGCAAGGGCAAGCAGCCCGTATTCAGGAGCTCGACGCAGGTCGGGCAGAAGCGGAGTCAGGAGGCGACGGCCACCGGTTGGGTCGAGAAGGAGCGGAGTAAGAAACCGAAGAGGAAGCCTGCGGCAACCGCTCACACTTCTCGTTTGAGTGAGGCAGCGTTGGCCGGACTCATCAACCTCGACCCAGTCAAGCCTGTGACCGACCTTACGGTCACCGCGTCTCAGGGCCCACCAATCGACGCCATTGCCGCCATCCCCATCAGTTCGGCCACCCCTCCGAGACCTTCGACTGGGTTGGCCCAAACAAGGTGGGCTGCAGTCGCCTGCTGGCCCTTTGGGTACACGTCGTTCGGGCTGGAGAAGCCGGGCCACCCGAGCTGTGAGGCGGCGCTCGCAGTTTTTAAGTCGACGAAGGAGGAGATACTCGCCCTTTCGCCTGAGAAGATCGTCGCGCCGCGCTACCCGGTGGACGCCCACGAGTCTGTTTTCGATGAGGCCGAGGTGGCGACCCGCCTGGCAGAGAACAGCACTCTGTCGAGGGACCGAGATAGTCCCTGGCCAAGGTGGTTGAACGCCTCTGCGACACGGCCGTCTTGCACGACATGCAGGTTCGACGCTCCCACTGTTCACCTGCCGGTCTTCCTTCTTTTGAGTTGTGCTTACGACTTTGTTTCCTTCTGTATGCGGTTGCCGTAATAGTGTCCCTTCAGCGACACGCGTCCGCGGCGAGTAAGGCCGAGGGCGCTATGACGAGGATGGTGGACGAGCTCAAGGCGGCCGATGCGAAATTGAAGGATGTCACCGAGAAGTTGACGAGGGTCCGTACTATGCGACCCAGAAGGATCAATTCGCCAAGCTGGAGAAGATCGCTGTGGAGCTGGAGGGGAGGGCAAGCGACGATGAGGCCAGGAGGGTCTTTGCCGAGAACCTCCTGGCCTCGGAGAGGGAGGCGGCAGCGACGAAGACCGTCGAGCTTGAGCTGTGGATCGCCGAACTGACGAAGGTCGACCTGAATAAGGTCAGGGATGAGGCCGTCCGCCAGTACCCGATCGATGAGTTGGTCCCCACCCTGACGGCCATGAGGGCCGAGGGCTTTAATGAGGGGCTGGAGACCGGTCTCGAGAGGACCAAGCCGAGGTTGAAGATGCTCTACCCCAACCTAGAGATTGACTTCGCCTACTTGTCGGCGGCCTCTGATGACGAAGGAGAGGCTTCCCTCGCTGCAGGCGCCGAAGGGGGGAGATTCTGGCTAGCGACGATCAGGGAGGCCACCAGGCGGACTCCCAAGTCCCAGAAGGTGGCGGTCAAGAGAGTGGCGACCGAGTTAAGACACTGTAGGCTGGGGGCGTCAATGTATGGACGGCTTTGAGGCTGAGCTTGGAGTTTTTGTAGTAGTGTGAATATATATTTGAAAATTTCTTTGCTTACTGTCGTTGTTTGTATGCCTTGTTTGCTTGCTGTTGTTTGTTCTGCGTTTTGTGTCTTTGTATGTGTATGCCCCCAGCATTCGGCATGGACGAGCTTAAGGTCGAGGAAAGGCGGAATGTTGCAGAGTTTGAGAGAAATCTTGGGAATGACTTTTGTAGGTTGGTTGGCGAAGTTCCTTTGTAGGTCGCATTTGTTGGTCGCCGTTGGAGTCTCTAGGAGAGGCTGTTTGGTAGTTCGCCTGTGCCCTTGGAGCCTTTAAGGGGCCGATCTGCCCCGGAGGTCTTTGGGCGGGTATAGGTTGGGCCGAAGCCGACCCCTCGTCTTCGTGCGGGTATAGGGCCGAAGCCGACCCCGCGTCTTCGTGCGGGTATAGGGCTGAAGCTGACCCCGCGTCTTCGCTCATGGTGAGGTGGATCGCTCCCCATGTGGCTTTATCTGCAAGGCCATCCCGCGAGAGCTTGGGGTTTTGAGCGTACAACCGACCTTCATGAAGACACTCTCAATTTCTGAGCGGAGCTGGAATTCAAATTCAGACAACTCATTGAGTGTACAAACATGAAAACATTTATTGAAAATATTCATTGACTGTACAAGCATAACAAAATTTATTGAAAATATTTAAGCAAATGCTGGGCGTTCCATGGATGGACTAGTTTCTCGCCCTCCAGGGTCGCCAAAATATAGGTCGTCGGTCCCACAATGTCTGTTATTGTGTAGGAGTCTGTCCACTTTGCGGAGAGCTTTCCTCGGTGGCTGATCTCCGGTCTGAAGGTCGCGTTCCTGAGGAGGAGGTCGCCGACTCTGAAGCTCCGCTTCCTGACGCGGGAG
Organism: Scilla litardierei; assembly: GCA_030789695.1. Classification (NCBI taxonomy): domain Eukaryota; kingdom Viridiplantae; phylum Streptophyta; class Magnoliopsida; order Asparagales; family Asparagaceae; genus Scilla; species Scilla litardierei. The sequence continues at coordinate 20,514,516 of CM061133.1, forward strand.
TTGTACCTCGCCATTGGCTGTGCTTGATTAGATTTGTTAGTGCACGATCCCTTACCTCGTCGACGAGCTCGATGTTGATGTCGAGGCCTTCTTCATTTGCTTCTTCATTGAAGTACTGGAGCCGAAGGGATTCCTCGCCGACCTTCACTGGGCCGACGATCTCCGTCCCATAAGCTAGCATGAAGGGGCTCTCGCCGGTCGAAGCTTTATATGTGGTACGATAGGACCAAAGGATGCCAGGTAGCTCGTTGGGCCAGGATCCAGGGGCACTGTCGACCTTCTTCAACGGCTCAAGGATGCACTTGTTCGCTGCTTCGGCCAGGCCATTGCACTGTGGATGCGCCACAGAGGCAAAGTGAAGGTTGATGCCCCAGTCCGAGCAGAAACTTCTGAAGTCCGCAGAGTCGAACTGCTTCCCGTTGTCCGTCACTATGGAATGAGGTACCCCGAAGCTGCATATAATTGACTTCCAGACGAAATTCTTCATGTCGACCCAGGTGATGCGCACCAGTGGCTCCACCTCAATCCATTTGGTGTAGTAGTTGATGACGACGACGAGAAACTTCCTACTGTTGTCATTGGGAACGGTCCGTGGATGTTGAGGTCCTATTTGGCGAATGACACTTGGCTGAGGATCAGAATTAGGTCGACAGGTGGTGCGGTTGTATGTTTGAAGAATCTCTGGCACTCCTCGCATTGCTTGACGAAGTTGGTAGCGTCCTTCAGCTTGGTCGGCCAACAGTAGCCCTGTCAGATTGCCTTGTGCGCCAGGGTGCGACCTCAGTATTGATTCCCGCAGAGCCCTTCGTGTATCGCGCAGACGATTTTCCCCGCTCTTCTTGGCCCAAGGCATTTTAAATAGGGCAAGACGTCGTATCTCGCACGGCGTTTTCGGTAGATCACGCCGCGGAAGATCACGAACGTCAAGGCTCGCCTTTCAATCTTTCGCGCCTCCAGCCCGTCTTCGGTAGGGCTCTGGTCTTTAGGTAGGCGATGATCGAGCTCATCTATGATTGCTCCAGGTCGACGCACATCAGATCGCCCTCTTCGATGCTAGGTGTCAATAAGTTCTCGAAGTAGATAGCTTTTCCAATCTCGGCCGCCGAGGAGGATGCCAACTTTGAGAGGACATCGGCCAGGAGGTTATTCGATCTTGGCAGATGCTGGACCGTTGATTTTCTGAATTTGAATAGCTCGGCACGGGCGCACTTTAGGTACTGCTTCATTAGATCCTCTCTCGCTTTGAAGCTACCTTCAATCTGTTGGACGACGAGCCTTGAGTCGTTGATCAGCAACACATTCGTCGCCCTAAGCGCTCGGCAGAGCTTCAGCCTGTTGATGGCGGTCTTGTACTCCGCCACATTGTTGGTCACCGAGAAATTGAAGCTGAGTGCATACTCTAGTAGGCTTCCCTCCGGGGTCTCTATCACGATGCCGGCTCCGCTTCCCAACCTCGTGGCCGACCCATCGACGTGGTCGATCCACAGCTAGCCTTCGGACGGTGTGGAAGTTGATGGAGGATTCTCGTCAGCGAGCTGCTGCTGTTATGTGTCCGTCCGGTCGTTAGGCGTTGCTTCGTCAATCTCTTCGATGGTGCACTCCGCTACGAAGTCTGCCAACGCCTGACCCTTGATCGCCGCCATGGGCTTGTAGATGATGTCGAACTCGCTGAGCTCGATGCTCCAATTCAGCATTTGGCCCGACCTCTACAGCCTCCTCAGATTCTTTTCAAGTTGCGAGTTGGTGTAGACGATAACGGAGTGCATCTGAAAGTAGGGCCGGAGCTTCCTCGCCGTCAGAGTCAGGCAATAAGCGAACTTCTCGATAGGGCTGTAGCGTGTCTCTGCCTCCCGGAGCACTCGACTTGCATAGTAGACCGGCCTCTGGATGCCCCCCGTCCTCTTTCACTAGGACCGAGCTAACTGCTTCTTCGGTGGTGACGAGATAGAGGCCGAGCCGCTCTCCATCCTCCGGCTTTGCGAGCAGTAGCGGGCTCTATAGATAGGCTTCCAGTTCGCCAAAGGCTTGGCCGCAAGTATCGTCCCACTCGACCTCCTTCCTTGTTCCCTTCCTCTCGCTGAGGGCCTTCTGTAGAATTTTGAAGAATGAGAGGGACCTCTCGGCGGACTTCGACATGAATCTCTCCAGTGCGGCGATCCGATCGTTCAGCTTCTGCAGGTCTCTGATAGTTCTTGGCTCGCCATGTTGATGAGAGCCGATATCTTGTGGGGGTTAGCCTCGATTCCTCGCTTGGTGATCATGAAGCCGATGAACTTCTCAGATCGGACGCCGAAGATACCCTTCGCTGGGTTGAGCCGCATGTTGTAGCACCACACTTTTTGGAAGGTCTCCTTAAGGTCAGCGAGATGATCCTCGTCCTTCTTGGACTTGACCGGCATGTCGTCGATGTAGACTTCCAAATTTCTGCCGACCTGTGGGTGAAAGATTTTATTCACCATTCGTTGATAGGTCGCCTCGGCGTTTTTGAGTCCGAACGACATCTTGGTATAGCAGAACTTCCCCCGGTCGGTGATGAACGACATTTTCTCCTCGTCGTGGGTCGCCGTCTGGATTTGATTGTAGTCTGAGAAGACGTCCATGAAAGTCAGCAGCTCATACCTAGAGGCGTTGTTCACCAGGTGGTCGATTATTTCAGCGGAAAGCTATCTTTTGGGCAGGCCTTGTTGAGGTCGGTGAAGTCCACACACATTCTCCATTTGCTACTGGGCTTCTTCACCATCACCACATTAGCAAGCCAATCAGGGTAGTTCACTTCTCTAATGAACTTCGCCTCGAGGAGCCGCTCCACCTCCTCGTCCGCAGCTCACATTTTCTCTCCCCTTGCGCTCCGCTTCTTCTGTCGGACTGGACGAGTTTCCGGGTCGACGTGTAGTTCATGGACGATCACCGCAGGGTCGACTCCGGGCATGTCCGAGGGCGACCATGCGAAAATGTCCGCATTCGCCCTAAGGAGATTGACTAGCCCCACCTTCAGCTCCGCGGACAGCTTCGTGTCAATGGACACCATCTTCTCCGCTTCCTCCGCCACGAGTACCTCCTCTACGTCCTCCACCGGAGATGGTAGTTGATGAGCGAAGTCCTCCCGACCGTCGAGGAGGTCGATCGACAGGGCTTGCTCGGACTTCTTGTGCTTGGTGGAGCCGACGTAGCAACTTCGTGAAAGCTTCTGGCATCCCCGCACTTGCCCCACTCTGTGCGGAGTTTGGAATTTCACCATTTGATGCAGCAGCGAGGGGAGAGCTTCGACCGCGGTTATGTAAGGCCGTCCAATGATGCCGTTGTATGTTGAGACGACGACGACAACGACGACGACGACAAACTGCGTCATTCGAGTAACGACATTCGGCCTCTCCCCCAGGGTGACAGGCAGCGTGATTACTCCGACAATTGGCACTGAATGGCCTGTGAAGCCAACAATCGGGCCCAAGCAGGGCTTTAGCTCCGCTTGTTCAGTCCCATCTTCTGGATCGTGGACAAGAAAAGGATGTCGCACGAGCTGCCTGTGTCGACCAGGAGACTGCTCACGATAGCTGGCCCTATGAGAGTTTCGATGACGATGTCGACTTCATGTGGCAGCTCGACCCCCTCCAGGTCATCATTAGATAAGGAGATAAGGGGACGAGCTACTCTCCTCCGCTTTGCCCTTGTGTCGGCGCCCACCGTCATAATCTGTCGGGCATAAGTCTTCCGCGCCGACGCTGATGTACCGCCCTGGGACGGCCCGCCACAGATTAAATCCACGCGCATGATTGTCTCGGGTCTATGGCGGACCACTTGCTCGGTGCCGTGGGTCGGCTGAACAGCTCTTGTGGCCGCGGTCTGGTCTTCCCTGGTCGACGAATCTCCGAAGATGCCCACCTTGGATTAGCCGCTCTATGTCCTTCAATGCGTAGCACTTGTCCGTATCATGGCCGTGGTCGCGGTGATACCGACAGTACTTTTGAGTGTTCCTCACGCCGGTCCTCGTCCTCATCTCCGGGGCGGGTCTTTAAGAAGCCCGCCCGTCATGGCTGCCACCATCACTTCCGCCAGAAGGCGTTGAGCCTCGTGTAGTGTGCCACCTCCTACGTTCTTTCGGGCCGCCTCTGGGAGCGGGGTTCCTAGGGGCGAGGAACCCCCTCAGTGGGCCGGCGCGGTCCTGCCCTCGAGGGCATCCTTGCTTGCGCCCTTGGTTGCGGTTTTGATCACGCCCTCTGGGGCGGTCCTGGTCATGCCATTGGGGGCGATCATCCAGTCTCGGCCGCTCACTGGGCCTTGCTTCAATACGGGGGGCTTTGGCTGGTGCGGCCTCCTTCATTATCCCTAACGCCTCCTCGCTTAGCATATACTTCTTTGCCTGGGTGAAGAGGGCGTCGAGGTTTGCAGGCGGATTATGGAGTAGCGATTTGAGCAGACTTTTGTTTGCCAAATCCTTCTTGAAGGCCCCTATGACGAGCTCATCTCCGCAGCTCGTCACGTGGAGCCTCTTCTCGTTGAAGCGCTGTAGGAACTTACAGATGGTTTCCCCTCCTTCTGGACCATCGTAAAGAGATAATCCGAAGCCTTTCTCATTCTTCACCCCGCCAAGAACTGTTGACAGAACTTGCGGGAAAGGTCGCTGAACGTATCAATTGAGCGGTTGGACAGTCCGTTATACCACTCCACTGCCGACTTCTTCAAGGTTGTCTGGAAAGCTCGGCAGAGGAGGGCGTCATCTGCTCCATGGATCTCCATCACTCCCCGGTACCGTTGCATGTGCTCCAGGGAATCGTCCGAACCGTCATACAATTCAAACTGAGGTAGTTTGAACCTATGGGGTAGCAGGGTTGAGATCACCCTTCGGGTCAGCGGGTTGGTTTCTTCAGGGTTGAGGGGAGGCGTTGGCGACCTTCGGGAGACGTCCCTGCCCCCTCCATGCGCTCGCCGCTGGTTGGAATCGCCGGATGAGCCACCTCAGCGCTCAGAGGCGTTCACCTCTCGCCCCCGCGGAGACGGACTTCGGTCGCGGCTCCGTCGCCGCTGGTCATGACACCTAGGGGAGCGGCGATCTGACCGTGGGGGGGCTTTTACTATGGTAGGGGCGCTCTTCTCGTCTCGGGCTTGGCGGTCTCCCGCGACAGTGGCTTTCATGCAGCCTGGGACTCTCTCGAGCCATCAAGGCCGACGCCCGGGGGCTCATCGGCTCCCCCTCTCAGTGTCGAGGAATCGACGCTGTCGGATGGCCGCTTCTTCATCCAATCACCTCTGACGAGCGGCATCCTTCTCATCGAACTACTTCTGCAGAGTGGTCGCTTCTCCTTCGAACCGCCTTTGCTGTGCGGCCGCCTCTTTGTCAAGTTGGTGGAGGAGGTCCCTCTTCACATTGCGGGGTCTGGGGGGCTTTCCGACTGAGGTGGTCTCGCTTACCTGGCAGCGGTCCATTCTTCCATCATTTTAGTGAAGCTCTGGAAGCTCTTGTAGACGCCGAGGGCCGCGTCCTGAATGATAGCGGTCGACCCCTCAAGGGGTAGATTCATTGGGAGAGTTCTTCTGGGAGAATGAGGCTCCTCGGCCAAGGGCGGCCTCAGAGTGTCATTGATTAGTGTCTCACGTCGTCCCGGCCTTCATGGAGGTGCCGGGGGTGACGTCGGGCGACTTGCCATGGCGGGACTTGCGGCGAACATGTGTGGAGCCTGACATCTGTGTATTCCTTGATTCTCACAGACGACGCCAATTGTTGCGGGTCAAGTCTGCCAAACAATGAAATTTGTATTAAATGGGAATCATGGGTTCAATGATTACTGGTTTAGGGTTGATGGCGAGGTTAGTACGACTTAGAGCACGTTTCAGGGGCGAAGAATCCAAGGTCGCCCGATGGTCGTCGAGACTCCCGGTAGCTGAGGCGAGCTTCCTGCAAGAATGACAACTCGTCAGAAAGACGGGGTTGGCTGTCAACCCATAGCCTCTTCGATTCTTAAGTCAGTGTATGACTTGTGAGGAGTATGTCAAACACGCTGGGTGACCTTAGGGTAGATCGACGTGGCGTGACGAGCTTATGAGGAAGGCGCAGATATATGGAGGATATCTGACCTTGAGTATGGAATTAAAGTTAGAGATTTCAACTGACCAACCCATCCTCGGTGGCTGGAGGGGGGTATTTATAGGGCTGAGAGTCGGTTGCTCGTGGTCCAATCAGCTGTCGAGTTTGCTTAGCTGGACCTCAAGTGGAGAAGCGACGGGTGTCAGAGATATTTATGCATTAATGTGTGCCAGGCGATGTCAGGCGGTGTCAGACTTAACTTCTGGCATTAATGTGAGGCGTGATGGGCGGCCATCAGTTCTCGCCTTAACTTCTGGCATTAATGGAGGCGCATGTGGTCCTGTCACCCTGTCAGAGATATTGAAATTGGCTCTAAGTTGGCCGCCCTTGGATAAGGACAAGCTCGGCGACCGAGCTTGGTGTCTTGGGACCGTTCGGTCGTGCTTCTTGTTGGAGAGTAGGCGAGCTTCTTTTATTGACCCTGACGGCAAGCTTGCTGCTCGGCGAGGCGAACTTCCCAGGGTGGCGTCGACCTTTCGTTTGGGCTTCAAAATGAATGTGCTTTTATTATCTGGGCCGGCCTTAAGGCCGTAACAATTCTGTAGGTGGCTTATAGCATCATTGAATTAACAAATGGAAGGAGATACATGCCAAAATAATACTTAAAATGTTGGATATTGTAACTTTATGCAGCAACGAACAATAGCTAAACTGAATTTTAACCAGAAGTTTGGAGTAGACTGGAGTAGAGTTGGAATTTCTTTTTTAATTTACATTGATAATGGATGATAGTTGTTAGAACCTTCATAAATCAATTTTCTGTTTGTATGTGTTGGACTGCATCAAGGACTTGTTTAGTTCCTTTATATTTGATTTCGGCTTGATTACTATAATTCATGATATGTTGGCTCGGTTAGTATTTCATTTCTCCATGAATTATGACCATTATCCTTCTAAAAATTACGCCGTTTCTTTCTCTAAACAATTTTATCAAAGGGCCGTCGTGATGAAAGATATTATCTAAAGAAATCAAATCAATGCCAATTTGCTGTTTGAGTTTGATATCTTAGCATCCTAGTAAGCTGAAATGCCCGATGGTATAGCGTCCTAGTGAAAGATGAAGAATTTCACTTTATACCAACAAGGGGAGGGTCTGTCCTCATGCAACGTCCAATTCAAATGGGCTGATATGCATTGGTGGTAGCCAATTTTTTGACTTTGGTTTTTGATTGTTACATGAGAATTACAAGATTCTTTGAATCATTATATGGAATTAGTCTGAAATACTTTTGGCACTTTAATCTGGGATATTGCCTTGTAATTATTTTTGTTGTTTCGTATGGGTGGTACTGACTTGTTTTAGATGGATAGTATCACCATGCTTGAAATCCAATGATACGAGTGGTATGTCTCAGCAGCACTAGCTGAATTTTCGGACTATGCTATCTTTCCCATGGATGCTATGATAGTATATTGTTTTGTTAGTCCTTGCATAATCATTTTTTGTCTGGGCATGGTTCAAATACCGATGTTGGGAGTAAACATGTGCTAGTATCTGATACGTTTATCACCTACGAGAGGAGGCGCAAGAAGACTAAGGAGTAATTGCTGGGCGTACCGAAGGTTTGGGGATAAAACTGCTTTAGGCATCATTAGTGGGTCTTAGTTGCTGTACGCACCACGCCTCATCATTATATAAGAGAGGGCGTGGGCTAGGGTTAGGGTATCGAATTTGTGAGCCGTCATTTGATATTTCCTAGAGTCCTCCGAGGAGATCTAGAAGAGAGTTTAGGCTTTCCCTTAGCAAAAGTTAGGAGAGGGGCCAACTCTCCAAAAATTGGCTATTTATCTTGTAACCCTATTCCCCAAATTCCAATAAAAATCCCCAAACCTCTTCTACAAACCCTAGTCCGCATCAATTTGGTATCAGAGCTCTGATCCAATGGCAGCAACCCGATCATCCACGGCAAAATCTCTGGAGGAGAGGCTAGATGCGGAAATCATCGAAAGGAAGAAAGACACGGTGGATCTCATCGAAAGGATCGACGCCGTCAAAACTGAGATCAGATCTGATCTCAAGGGAAGTCTGGAGCAAATGAAGGAGATGCTCGCCAACTTCATGGCTCAAAACATCACCGCGCCACAGATCTCGCGCTCGAAGGAAGGAGGCACCTCAGATCTGAATCATCAATCAGATCTGAGGGCAAAAGGGAAGGCGGCGATGATTCCGGACCATGAAGGCGTCATCTTAGAAGGAGAAGATCTAGATCTAGATCTCAACGACGACGACTGGCAAGAGGATCTCTTCGAAACCCTAGGAGAGAGCTCCGAGGAAGAACCGGCGAACCATCGGCAGCGAAGGAGGCGAGCGGCGAACCCCTGGGGGTTGCAGACAGCCGGCGACCCCCCAGGGGGCTCGCCGGAGGCGGGCGAGCCCCCCAAGGGGCCGCCGAGGAGCGGCGACCCCACAGGGGGGTCGCGGGAGCAGGGCGACCCCGCCTGGGGGCCGCCGAGGGCAGGCGAGCCCCAGGCGGGGCCGCCGGAGGCGGGCGACCCCCCCAGGGGGCCGCCTATGTGCTGCGACCCCCTGGAGGGGCCGCTGGAGGCAGGCGACCCCCCCCGGGGGGGCCGCGGGAGGCGGGCGACCCCCCAGGGGGTTCGCCGGAGACGGGCGACCCCCCCAGGGGGGCGCCGAGGAGCTGCGGGCCCGCCAGGGCACGCGCGGGCTCCTGACGGGCCGCGCGGAGTACGAGGACCCTCCGCGCATCGTCGGGGGGCCCACGAGACCCGTGAGAGGCGCATGCGGGGTGCACAAGATCCGGAGTACTTCGAGGACGATGACTGGGCTCCGGAAGGAAGATGGGGGGCTGAGGAGCAGGATCCAGAGTACGAGGACCCATCCGTCACTACGAGGAGGAGTATGCGGAGGAGGATGAGCGGCACTGGAGGGAGGATAGGAGGTGGGAGCCGGAAGGAGGCCGATTTGGGGACCACCGTCGCCAGCAGCGCGTGGATCGTGTCGACGGGAGAGATCCACGGGCGGATGATCGCATACGGAAGCTCCAGATGCCGGTGTTCGAGGGTAGTGACGCCATTGGGTGGATCTACAAGGCGGAGAGGTACTTTGAGCTGGCCAGGCTGACTGAGGAGGAGAGGTTGAGGGCGGTTGCCCTCTGTTTGGAGGGGGAGGCTCTGAATTGGTGGAGGTGGAAGGAGCAGCAAAGACATCTGAGGACCTGGGACGGGTTCAAGGAGGCATTACTACACCGATTCCGAGGCTCTCAGGCGGGGGGAGCTTATGAGCAGCTGCATGCCTTGAGGCAGATGGGGACCGTGCACGACTACATTAAGCAGTACGAGGAGCTCACTAGCCGCGTGCGCGGGATGCCTGCAGAATCCCTGGAAGGATTCTTTATGGACGGTTTGAAGCCCACCATCAGGTCTGAGCTTCGTACTCTCAGACCACGTGGACTGGAGGAGCAGATGGAGCTGGCCCTGACGGTAGAGGACCGGTTGGCCGACGAGCGCCGCGCTAGGGGGGCGTTTGGAGGGCAGTTTCCACGCCCACAGGCGGGCCCAGGAGGACAGACAGGCGCTGCAGGAGGGGCCCCAACGGGCGGAGGGAGACCCGGGGATGTGAGGCCAGGTGGGCCTTACAAGAGGATGACGGACGCGGAGATGCGAGACCGGAGGGCGAAGGGGTTATGCTTCAAGTGCGACGAGAAGTTTACCCCTGGGCATAGGTGTCGCAACCAGGCCCTCCAGGTGTACGAGGTATATGCGGAGGACTTGGAGGGGGAGCAGGCAGAGGATGAGGCGGCAGGGGCCGAGGAGGAGGGCACGCCTCTACTACTGGAGGCGGTCGAAGTCTCGCTTAGCTCCATCGCGGGGCTTACACAGGTGCACACTATGAAGCTGGCTGGTAGAGTCCGAGACCTGGACGTGGTGATCTTAATAGATAGTGGGGCAACCCACAATTTCGTATCCCCCAGGGTGATTGAAAGTCAGGGGTTACCGATCACGGAGACAGAGGGCTTTGGAGTCATGCTCGGGACCGGGGTGGTCGAGCAGAGTAGAGGTATCTGCAGAGACTTGATGGTGTCCATACAGGGGGTGGTGATCACGGGTGACTTCCTGCCCTTGACCTTGGGCAACATCGACTTGATTTTGGGGATGCAATGGTTGCAGTCACTGGGAGAGACGAAGTTCAACTGGAGGCTACTACGGATGGAGTTCCAGGTGGACGGCCGGAAGGTGGTGCTGTTGGGCGACCCGAGTTTGTGTTGTTCGTCAGTGTCCTACAAGACCATGGCGAAGACACTCCAGGCTGAGGGAGGGGGGTTCTTGATTGAGCTCCAGGGGTTGGCGTCGGACGAGGCCACAGGGGCGACCGCGGTACCGCCGGAGGTAGAGCAGCTACTGCAGGGGTTTGAGGGGGTGTTTCAGCCACCTAGCGGTCTTCCGCCACAGAGAGACCATGAGCACGCGATTGTGCTAAAGGAGGGGGTGTCTCCGATCAGTGTGCGTCCGTACCGATACCCCCAGGTATAGAAGGATGAAATTGAGAAGCTGGTGCAGGAGATGTTACAGGCAGGAGTCATTCGCCATAGTGCTAGTCCTTTCTCTAGCCCAGTGCTTCTGGTTAAGAAAAAGGACGGCAGTTGGAGATTTTGTGTTGATTACCGGGCTCTCAACAAGGAGACTGCCCCCGACAAGTTTCCCATTCCGGTGATCGACGAACTATTGGACGAGCTGCACGGAGCGGTGGTTTTCTCGAAGATCGACCTGAAGTCGGGGTATCACCAGATTCGCATGAGGCAGAAAGATGTGCAGAAGACCGCCTTCAGAACTCACGAAGGCCACTACGAGTTCCTCGTCATGCCCTTTGGGCTGACGAACGCCCCCGCGACCTTCCAGTCCCTGATGAACAAGGTCTTCCGACCTTATTTACGGAGGTTCGTTCTGGTCTTTTTTGATGATATCCTAGTCTACAGCGCATCACTACAGGATCATTTTGGGCCATCTGGAGATAGTGCTGCGAGAGTTGGAGGACCATCAGCTGCAGGCCAACCGGAAGAAGTGTCTGTTCGGACAGGCGCAGGTGGAGTACCTGTGGCACATTGTGTCGGCGGAGGGAGTGGCCGCCGATCGTTCGAAGATTTCAGCCATGCTAGATTGGCCACAGCCTAGGACACTACGGGCCATGAGGGGGTTTCTGGGACTTACAGGGTATTACCGGCGATTCGTGAAGGGGTACGACACATTGGCGTGGCCCCTAACGGAGCAGCTGAAGAAGGATAATTTTTGCTGGGGAGAGGAAGCGACGATGGCATTCCAGGCCCTCAAGGAGGCGATGACGACGGTGTCGGTGCTGGCGCTCCCAGATTTTGAGAAGAAATTCATCGTGGAGTCAGACGCATCGGGGTTCGGTTTGGGGGCCGTACTGATGCAGGAGCAGAGGCCGGTCGCTTACTTCAGTCAGGTCTTATCCACCAGGGCCAGGCTGAAGTCAGTCTACGAGCGAGAGTTGATGTCAATTGTGCTGTCAGTTCAGAAGTGGAGACCCTACTTACTGGGGAGGGAGTTTGTGGTACGGACAGACCATCGGAGTCTAAAGTACCTCTTGGAGCAGCGCATGGTGTCAGAAGAGCACCAGAGATGGTTGTCCAAGTTGAGCGGGTACAAGTTTGAGATCCATTACAAACCCGGCTCGGACAACAAGGCGGCAGATGCGCTCTCCCGACGGGATGAGGGGGTACAGGTGGTGGCTCTGTCTGTTCCATTGATGTTGAGGAGCGACACCCTGCTAGCAGAGATTGAGGCAGATGAAGAGCTGCGACGAATCAGGGAGGCAATTGCTGGGGGGTCTACAGACTTTCCGGGGTACACACAGTCTACAGACTTTCCGGGGTACACATTGGAGGGGGGACTGCTCCTGTACCGGAGACGGCTAGTGATTCCTCGGACTTCGGGTCACCTTCCTGCACTCTTCCATGAGTTCCACAGCAGCGCAGTGGGTGGGCACCCAGTAGGTTACCAGACGTATCAGAGGATGGCCCGGGAGCTTTACTGGCCGGGCATGAGGAAGGACATTGCGAGGCTGGTCTCGGAGTGCGATATATGTCAGCGCCACAAGTATCAGGCGACGTCTCCAGCCGGTCTTCTACAGCCCTTGGAGTTACCCGAGATGATATGGGAGGACATCTCGATGGATTTCGTGGAGGGACTGCCACGATCAGAGGGCTATACTACTATATTTGTTGTGGTTGACCGCCTCAGCAAATACGGTCATTTCATCCCACTCCGCCACCCATTTACTGCAGCATCGGTGGCAGTTGCTTTTCTGAAGGAGGTGGTCAGGCTGCATGGGTACCCCCGCTCTATTGTGTCCGACAGAGATAAAGTCTTTCTGAGCACTTTTTGGAAGGAGATGTTCCGTCTGCAGGGTACAGCACTTCGACGGAGCACGACATACCACCCCCAGACGGACGGCCAGACGGAGGTCCTCAACCGCAGTGTGGAGACATACCTGCGGTGTTTTGCGTCAGAGACTCCTAGGAAGTGGGCCGGGTGGTTGATGTGGGCTGAGTATTGGTACAACACCTCGTACCACTCAGCGGCGAGGATGACACCGTTTCAGATCGTGTATGGCAAAGATCCGCCCCATTTAGTGCATTACAGTAGGGGATCCACCCCGGTGTCAGGATTGGAGCAGCAGCTAGAGGATCTCCATATGTTGCTACATGGTCCTTCTATACCTTCATAAATCTCCATATTCATTAGGCTCCTGTCTTTATGTTGTAATTATCTATGTTAAAAAAGCACACCCCTTGTGTTGTGATCTGGAACTTCTTCCAAATGGTGGAATGTTGCTGATTTGGATTGATGTTACAGAGTTGTCGATCTGTTAAACCTTTTAAATAAAAGCATTTGACAATCCTTTGCTAATAATGGTTGCGGTTCTTTGATTTCTTCACTTGAGGGAGGCAGAGCATTTATTGGAAAAGAGCAACCTATCAGTTTGCTAACAAGGAGGTACACATTGATTAAATTTTATGATACATACATGTGTAAATGTATGCATGCACATATATGCATACATGCAATATACATAGATGTGTATATGAATGCATATATGCAACAATACAACTCCTTTTTGTTTTGAATTCATGCCGCTCAATAGATACATGTATTGTGCTCTAAAGAAGCATTACATAAAACTTATCACCACTGTGCTGGATTCCTGAAGTAGTAACACTCTACTTTACCCATTTTGGTTTCCGCTGTCAAGGCGATCCACATTCCTCGATACATTGATACTTATATTCCAAATCACCATTAAGCATTTGTCTTGCTCGTTTAGTGTTGTAGATACCAGCTCTTCTATTCATATACAAAATCTACATGCCATTGGTCCCTACAAAGCTTATAACTTGAGTTTTACCACAAATTCTGTGATAGGGATGCAATTGAGATACTCCTTTTGACTTTTTATTTTTATTTTATTTTGAGTTTGAGTCTTTTGAGTCATTTAGTTATTTTTGAACGTTTTAATATAGAGTTTTAGTCACATATTGGTTGAGAGAAGAGATGGTGTTAGTTGTAAGCCTATAAAAAGGCTTCAAGTTTGTATTTAATGAATCAATGAAAGCTTGGGAAAATTAAATCTCGAAAGTTTGATAAAGGTCCAACTCCTTGGTGAGAAGACTCGAAATCCTTGTCGAGAAGACTTGAAATCCTTGGCAAGAAGCCTCGAAACCCTAATCTATACACACTCTCAAATTTTCAGAATTTTTCTAGTTCTACATCAAATTTTGTATCAAAGTCGAATCCTCTCTTTCTCTTCCAAGTTTTCTGATTTAAAGAAATCAAACAAAATTCAAAACCCTAACCCTAGCCGTCCTTGCCGTTGCCAAAACATATGCCGTTGACCTACACCGTCACCTCCACAAGGCTCCTTCACCTGTACCAGCATCACCACCTCCGTCGAGCAAAACCCTTGATCTGCCACCTTTCGTGTCTTTGACACTTGCCGACACTACCACTGGTGATGGTTAGGGTAATCGACCTCACCAAAAGATCCGTCACCTCCAGGCAAACCTCAATCGTTTCTATTGGAAAACGTTGTCGCTGCCGATGGAGTCGTGACGTTACAGTGCCGGTTCGGCCAAGCTGTCACGCTGAGCCAAGCCGTCACACTGAGCCGAGCCGAACATCTAATCGAGCCGTTATTGTTCATCGACTCTAACCGGGCCGACTTGATCCTACCCGAGTTGACTCGAGCCGATTGAGCCGTCATATTGATCAGAAGCCGGCTCCAACTGAGCCATGTTGACACAGTCAACAGCTCAGCCTGCACCACACCTTGCACAATTAGCTGTGGAAATTTTTGGTGATTTTTGCTCGATTTTTGCTGAATTTTTATGCAATCCCATTATTTTGAAGATTCCATATCTATTTTAAGTTTAAATTCAATGTTCGCATCAGGAGATAACTAACTCAACTAAGTATGCGTAATTATCCTTTGTGCCTTGTGGAACTATTCGTCTTCCATTTGGGAAGATCTCCTTTAATTTATGTTGTACTATGATGATTACAAAGGCTATTCTCTACCAAAAATTATGAGCCTGAGATGTTTAGACATGTCCCATTCTTGTATAGGTTTGATAATATGTATGTATATGATGATTGAGAGTACCATCTAGAATATTTATTCTCCCGTTTGATTTTTCAAATGAAGCAAAATATACATATGTATATTACAAGTTAAGTGAAAAAGCGCTATTTTGGTATAGGCAACTTCAAGTTCCTTGTCGTCGATGGTCTGTGTTCAAAATCATTCTTTGAAGTTGGTATCTTTCCAAGTATCGATTAATTCCTCAGGCATCTCAACAATTCTTAAGTCTGAAGATTGAGAAGGATCCATTAGAAGAGATACACGAGATCATCAGCATTCTCCTTCAAGTGTTCGAACGAATGAAGAGTAAACAAGAGATCGAATCTAAGCCAAAGTCCACAATAGAGCTTGAGCCAGAACATGAGACAGTGTGAATGTGAGCCTGAAGATAAGCTTAAGCCATGTCCTGTTCATGAGTTTGAGACAAAGTTTGAGCCCGAGGCTGAATTGGGGCCCGCACCAACATTTGAGTCTAGCAACAGACCGAGCCTAAATTGGAGCTCGATCCAACATTGGAGCCGGAGCAAGAGCCAGAGCACGAACTAGAGCTAGAGTCAGAGCTTGCATCAGAATGATAGAAGCGTTACTGGATCTGATTGAACACATCGAATTTGTTATCACAGATCCTCCACACTTTACCAACAAACATGTTCTATATGCTTTTTCATCTTTTGTGAATTGGAAGAGATTTTCGAAAACCGTTAATCTACTTTTCCATGCATAGGTTACGCTGCTATACTTCTTATAACAACTATTACTAGTTATGAATATTTCTTTAAACATAGTAGGTGTTGACGGACACATGGAGTTGATCCTTACCGAAGTTTCATTTGTGATGCTTTTTATCTACATTTAGATCTAGAAATATAAAAACTAGAACCTCCTCAACGGTTACTTGACATATTTGACTGCATATTTGGTCAATTAATATTTAAAAACATGAAAATGAAAGTCCTAAAAAAATATCTATATACATAATTTATGTGTTATACACACAAAAATTATTTATATAAAATAATAGATTGGTTTATGGAAAATTAAGTCCCCATGGTTTTGGGATTTTTGGTAAATTTTTAGAATTTTGGGATGCCCCTCGTATCACATTCACATTGCACCACATCATCGGCTTCATTGAAAAAGATTCTTACCATAGTGGAATGGTAAATTAAGAGTTCTATGATTTCTATCAAAATAAAATGGAAACTCATTAAATTAGATTTAGTTCTTGATGTAGGACGGGGATGAGTTAAGGGATTTTTGTGGAGGGATTTGAGGAAGAACTAGATAGGATTTGTGGAAGAACTAGATAATTTAGGGTTCTTGGCTTCTCACCAAGAATTCCAAGGCTTCTCACAGAGGAAGGGGGAACCTTTCATAGGAGAAAATTTCAAATTTTTCCATTGATTCATTGATTTTAAAATAAAACAAGTTATGGCCTTTATATAGGCTTACAAACTCTGACTCTTCTTATTCCACCTGTAGTGGTACTAAAATTCTAAAAGACTAGAACACTCAGAAGGCTTCAAAAATAACTGAATACCTAAAAACTAAAACTTCTATCTTCAGTCACTATCAGTTATGACTACTTAATTGGGATTGCTTAAGTTTAATGAAAGTTTAAAAGTAAGAGTTTTAATCAAATTAAAAACGAAACATATTGAAATAAAATTTTAATTTGGACTCCTTATTAGTTGGGGTTGACTGTTTATTTTGGTCTGTTCTTATATATACCCCAACTCTTCCCTATTTTTGAAAGTTACGCTCCAAATATGAACAAATCTTTCATATCGTTAATTTATCCTTCAAATCATTATGGTTTTCAAAATTTTACACTTTGAAAGGGATTTTTAACACTTGGATGAAAAATATACAATATCTTTTCTACCATTGTGCCTTTCTCCTACAGATATTCACATCAAAACATAATTTATAAAATACAAGCGGAAAAAACTAATACAACCGATGGCCATTGGCATTACAAGGAGCCTGTGGGTTTCAAGCTTCATGAATCTCATATTCCTTTGTTCTTCCAATGCCATTGGCGGTCATGTTCCCCGACTCCCTTTGCAGCTTGACTGTGGTCCTCACTGTCTATTTCAAATTCAGGTGCTTCTTTTGCTGCCCCTGAAAGTGATGATTAATGCAACAATATGAAGCGCCTGCACCCCCAATTTCTCCCTTAGTCTCAACCTTGCCCTTGCTTCCAACATCATCTGCCTTCGTGAGATCATGTAGGTTATCCAATCAATTAAATTCTACTTTCTCCAAAATTAAAAATCCATCTTAAAATTAAAATTTCTCCAAAATTAAAATTATATGGACAACGCTCTTAACCTGAGAAATGTTGTGGGTGTGCAAATTTAGTATCCTTTTTTTGGTATTTTGGGGGAAAGATTACAATCTTGGCTGGGTATAGTGAAGTGTAGGGGTGATATTTAGCTGATAAATGATATAGCTGTTGGGTCTTAGAGTGTTTATAGTGTTGCCTTTGAGACTATTTGCTATTCAAGATAGGGCTTGTAAGGGGTTGAGTCTCTGATTTAAGTATATAACTTGGTGACAAAGAAGGGTACTTAAATGAATCAGGTACAACGATATCTTCTACCTTAGAAATGTCTTTCTTTGTCTTTTAAGGGTATGATTTGCTAGTGCTAGAAGAAGTGGGGTTTGCTGCTTGTTAAAGAGAGATTGTAATTAAAGGAAGCTTGGTTAGTTTATAGTAAATTAACACAAGAAAAAGAACATTCTTTGTTAATACTACATAAATAAAGGGGTTTATTTTTATGACCTAGGAGATTTGGGAGATTGATTGGCAATATAAATGGTTTGAGAGGCAAATTTCTATTTGGGAAGTTTATTATTTTTTTGGGGGGAGGGCATATATCAGAAAAACACCAACTAATTTTACAGTTTAAAAAAATTATCCTAATTTTTGTTCCAAAAAAGTTGCATTATGTAGATACTGAAAATCTCCGAACTCTTCCTTTTTTACTCAAATCCTTTTGCTAAGTCTCATGAAAATTGAATCAAATATATTTAAACTAATTTCCCAAGTTTCAGGAGAATTATATCAAATAAAGTAACTTTATTTAAAGCAAAACTGTTTAATGGTAAGATCAAGATGATCCGGATAAATTAAATGTTCAATATATATAAAACATGCATTTGCTTGAGAATTTATTTTTAATCCTTATTTTGGTTCATTAAAAAATAAATTAAACAGAAAATTTATGAAGTAAATTAGCTATACTTTATATCAATAATAAGCTTTAATTTTAAACTTATTGCTCGAATCTCATGGGAACCTTTAGCAAATAAAATTTAACATTGGCTATAAAGTAAGTTAGCTATCCCTTTAGATGCTCCTTTTTGTTGCATCGTCATTGTAAACTTAAATTTGTACATTATTATTTCATACACTAGTTTATGGGTATATTGTACTATCATGTGGATGCTTTTTGTTAATGTAATTTGTATATCTGTAACTCCTCCTACTCGTATTTACGGATAAAGTGGATCATTTACATGTATTCTATTGAATGCTTGTAACATATTTTGGTTTTTATGTTAAAGGTCAATGATATCTAACTTTATTAGACAAAGTGGTTTTACCAAAAAAAATTCTGCTTAAATGATTAGAAGGTCCATCTGACTACTTTGGCTCTGTACTTGTGATGAGAAAGCCAGGGTTTTGAAGAACAAAGATGAGATTTTTATAACTTTAGAGCAGAAGAAATACAAGATAATGGTTTCATTCGAGAGGAAACTAGCACTCCAAGCTTGGATCTAAGAGAGAAATCTTACTCTTACTTGCACTAGGGTTTTTACTCTCTAAACTAGGGATTTTCTCTCAACATAAGCATAAAACCCAAATGAAAATCCATAAGCTGCTATGTCCTCGTCAAATGTCGTCTCAACTCCTTTAATGTCTGGTCCCTCTCATCAAGATACTGGTCCACCTGGAAAACTGGTGTGGATCGGTGACCGTAGTGAAGCAAATGCGGAGGATCTTGCCCATACAACACTCTGAAGGGGTGGTCTGGACAGATGTGTGGAAATACGTGTTGTACCAATACTCTGTCCAAGCCATCCACCTCACATATTGCTTCGGGGACTCAGAGACGAAGCGACAGAGGTATGTCTCAAGGGTCCTGTTGACGACCTCTGTTTGACCGTCACTCTGGGGATGGTAAGCGGTGCTCCTTTTTAGTACTGTCCCTGCGTCCTGAACAACTCCTTCCAGAAGGAGCTAAGGAAGACCTTATCCTTATTTGTCACAATAGAGCCCGGAATCCCATAAAGCCTCACGATCTCTCTGATAAATGTCGTCGCCATGGTCACAACGGTAGAGGGATGCCGTAGTGCCACGAAGTGTGCGTGCTTGTTGAGTTTATCCACCACCACCATAATGACAGAATACCCCTCTGACTTTGGCAAGCCGTCGATGAAATTCATGGTCACCTCCCAAACATGGTCGGACAAAGCAAAAGGCTGTAGCAATCTTCCAGGAGATGTCGACAAGTACTTATGGTGCTGGCATGTCACATTTCTCTACCATGTCTGCAACATACTTCTGCATCCCCTCCTTGAAGAGCTCCCTAGCCAGGCGTCGATAGGTCTTCAAGACCCAAGAGTGGCCAACAACACTCCCATGAAACTCATGTAATACCCTCGGAATATGAGGTGAACCCCTCGGTAACACCAGACGTCCCTTGTATAAGAGACGTTGCCCTTCCAACGAATATCCTGGATGCACTGCGGGGTCCTGAAGTAATGCTGCCTAAATCTTCGCTAGACCCCCATCCTTACGCAGTAAGAGCTCCCTATCGAGCAAAACTGGCACCGACAAGGCCGACAAGTGGGAATCCACCTCCCTTCGTGATAATGCATCTGCCACATTGTTCTCAATCCCCCGGTCGGTACTGGATCTCAATCATATGTGATAATCCTATCAACTTGGTCAGTCACTTCTGATGCTCATCAGTGACCATCATCTGCTCCAAGATTTGAGGTTTCTTTGATCTGTCCTCACTATGAAGCGCATGCCAAGTAAATAAGGCCGCCATTTTTGCACCGCAAAGACAATCGCCATCAGCTCGCGCTCATAAACTGACTTGAGCCGAGCCCTCGCTGACAACACCTGACTGAAATAAGCCACCAGCTCGTTTCTCTATTATCAAGACTGCCCCCAAGCCATACCCGGATGCATCCGTCTCCACTACAAAGGGCCGGCTAAAGTTTGGAAGTGCTAGCACTGGGATGCTCGGCATGTTCCTTTTTTAGGGTCTCAAAAGCTCCGGTGGCCTTCTCGTCCCAATGGAAATTGTCTTTCTTTAGCTGCTCAGCTAACAGCCATGCAATGGTGCTGTATCCCTTGACGAACTTTCTGTAGTAACTAGTCAACTCGAAGAATCCCCGCAACGCCTATAGTGTGGTAGGGAGTGGCCAATCAATCTTGGCTGCTATCTTCGTATCGTCGGTCAACACCTCCTCCGTAGACACAATATGACCCATATACTCCACACTCCGCTGACCGAACATGCATTTCTTCCTATTGACATATAGCTAATGCTCTTGTAGCTCCCGCAGCACGGTCGTCAAATGCTCCACATGTGTCTCCATAGATCGGCTATAGACCAAAATGTCGTCAAAAAACACCAACACGAACTCATGGGCGAAACACCCTGTTCATCAGCGCCTGAAAGATGGCTGGGGCATTGGTCAAGCCGAATGGTATGACCAAGAACTCGTAGGGACCCTATTGTGTCCTGAAAGCGGTCTTCGCCACATCCTCATCTCTCATCCGGATCTGGTGATACCTGAATTTCAACTCAATCTTGGAGAAAACCACCGCCCCATGTAGCTCATCCAACAACTCGTCGATCACATGAATGTAAAATTTGTCTGGCACCGTCTCCTTGTTCAATGCCATGTAATCAACGCAAAATCTCCAGCTCCCATCATTCTTCTTCACTAACAGGACCGGGCTAGAGAAAGGGCTCACACTCGGCTGTATAATCCCCGCCTGAATCATCTCTTCTACCATCTTCTCAATCGCACCCTTCTGCACCTGTGGATAGTGGTATGGCCGCACACCTATGCTATCGAGGCGCCGACTAGTCGTCGACTAGTCGCCGAGTAGTCGAGAGTCGGTGGAGGACCGACTTAAAATTTTTCAAAAGTCGGGAGGTGAGTCGGACACCGATTAGGTGTCGACTTGGTCCGACCTTTTATCCGACTTGGTTCTACTTGGTCCGACTTGGTCAACATACTTCTACAATCAAAATACAAGAGAGAAAATTTTTTATCTACCGTTCTAACTTCGTGGTAATCAAAATATTCGCAGTGGATCAAGTTGAATTCCAAGAGGAAGCTAAGAAGGCCTTGAAACTCTCCCCACCAATATATTTTCAGCAGATGACCATCAGTAATGAACTCTAGAAAATGTTCACTCTAAAACTGCGACTGGCCACTTCCATTTTCATGTAGAGATCCATCCTTGGCATATAGTTTCTTGATTCCTCCATTGAATCCAACTGTCTCATTGCTTGCTTCCTTGTGATCCTTCTGACTGATGGTTGTTCGCCTCTATCGCGAACTAGGTGTATATTGATTGAACTCTAAAATGACAGTATTTGCAATAATATGCAGGCAAAAGATTAAAAAATAGTGAATTTTCAAAGAATTTATCTGAGTTAGAAAATTATATGCCCAGTATAAACCTAAAAAAGCAACATCTGATACATGAAATAAAATATGTTAACATCTGGGCGCGACTCGTCGTCGACTAGTCCTCGACTCGTTCGATTAGTCATGAGTCGGTACTTGGCCGACTCGCTGCCGACTCACAGACTTAACTGTATAGCCGCACACTGACAGGAAAGACGCCCTCGCGGAGGACAATGACATGCTCGTGGTCCCGCATGGGAGGAAGCCCGCGGGGAATCTGAACACTCTCAAATTGAAGTAAAACCTTCCGCAGCTCCAGGGAAATGTCTCGCTCCAGCTCTTCATCAACCGCCAACACCTATAACTCCACCATAAAACCTCCCCCCACAGACTGGAAAGCCCTCGTCATGGTCTTCAAGGACACACTGGACCGACACAAACTTGGGCCCCTTGAAGCGTTACTACTCTCCCCTCATGCTGAAACTCCATTCTGAGTAGTCCGCAGTTGGTCCTCGTCTCCCCCAAGAACTGCAACCACGTCATGACCAAAATCACATCCGTGTTGCCCAGGTCGAGCGGCATGAAATACTCTACGACCTGTATCTCCTAGAGGGTCAAAATCACGCCACAGCATACCTCCCTGCTTCGCTCCACATGTCCCATTCCCATGATCACCCCAAAGCTCCAGGTGTCTGCAATCCCTGCTGCTCCATCACTCGTTTGGATATGAAGTTATGTGTGGCCCCACTATCAATCAACACTACAACCTCCTGCTCCGAGATCCTCCCGATCAACCTCATAGTATGGTTCGAACTGAACCACACTACGAAGTTGAGTGACACCTCTGCTACATCCAAATGGGAGGGATCCTGCTCCAACTCTTCCTCGATCGACTCCTCCATCTCACCATCATCCTCTACCAGTATCACCTGGAGCGTACGGTCTCGACAGCGATGATCTGGGGTGTACTTCTCGTCATACCTGAAACACAAACCATTTGCCCTCTTGTTTTGTATCTCTGCCTCTGTCATGCGTCGAAACTATCCACTGGTTGTGGACTGCGGCTCCTCTCATTGCTCACCTGAGCTTCCCATGTCTGGCCCCCTCCTGCAGGGGCCCGCTGTGCTCCTGGAGGTGCCTGGCCTCGGAAAGTAAAACCGTCCCAAGCTCCCTTGGCTCGCCGATCCGCCGCGAGTTTGTTGTCCACCAACTGGGCTAAGTCCGTCGTCTCCAACAACCCACTCGGCCTCTGTATGTGCAGCTCCCCCCGAATTTTGGGTTGAGCCCCTTCATGAAACTCTCCACCAACGTCTCCTCTGTCATCCCCCTCACATGGCCAAAAAGTGGTACGAACTTCTCTCGATAATCCCGACCGTGCCAACCTACCGTAGGGCCAAGAGCTACTCGTGCAAATCCCCATCCTGGGTATCTCTGAAATGGGCTAGCATGCAATACTTAAACTCCTCCCATGACTGCATTGGCCGCCACTGTTGTCTCCACTGAAACCAACCCAACGCCTTCCCTCCAAGCATACGCCTATCGCCTGGACATTCTTCCACTCCGTCATCTGATATGCATCAAAGTACCGCTCTGCACGATAGACCCACCCGTGTGGGTCATCTCCATCAAAAACCGGCATTTCGAGCTTCCTCATCTTGTTCTTGGTCCTAGTCAATCCTTGTACAGCTCTTCCCCCGGTTGCCCGAAGTGGAACTGTTGATATGCATTTGGGGGTTCCTCCTTCCCACGGCCCCCTTCCAGCTTCTCCTTGGTGTCCTCAGCCACCAGTCAGCCCCATATGGCTCTCCGTCGCCTTCCGTCCAGCTCTAACGGTCTCCTTCACGAACACCGTACCACTGGAATTGGTCATTATTTCCATGTGTTGGCCGTCGGGCTCCAAAAGCCCCTCCGTATGCCTTGTCGAGATGTGAGGCCCCAAGCTTTGGGCCGCCGCCTTCCTGGAAAGCCGTCGGAGGTCGACGAATTGAGAAATCATCGGAAACCCCACCGAAAGGCTATGTCGGCAGGTTCTGCAGCTGCGAATGTGGGCTGCCCCCTGCGGCAGTGTAGGGGGCCTGCGAGGCCCCTGCAGCTGCGTAGGGGGTCTGTGCCCCTCTTGTGGCCCAGCTGGGGGCTCGTGAGGCCCCCAACGGTTCACTGGACCCTCGTCGGGGTTCGGCTGGGTCGCCTAGACCAGGCGAGGGCTGGGGAAGGCCCGTCGCCCCCAGTGGGGGGTTTTGTGCGGCGGTCGGCCTTCCAGCCATTGTCGATCCCCCCTCCCATGTCGGTGGAGGGGGGAATTGCTCCTACATGCGCCATTCATCCTCGGATTTATTTGCCCTTTCCCCTGATTCAAAGGTGGCTCTTTTAAGCCAAGATCTGTAGCATTTCCCCGGATGTCATCGTTTTTTGGTCTTTCTTCCTTGCGGTGCTGGTTGCTTTGATTCTTCATGAAAGTATTGAACATGGCCTTCGAGGATGTCAACTTATCATCCATTTTTTTGTTGCTCTCTCTAACTTTCTCCTCTAGGGCA
The DNA here is from genome assembly GCA_030789695.1 of Scilla litardierei. NCBI lineage: Eukaryota > Viridiplantae > Streptophyta > Magnoliopsida > Asparagales > Asparagaceae > Scilla > Scilla litardierei. Next base: position 20,538,415 of record CM061133.1, read on the forward strand.
ACTATCTTTTCCTTGGATCTTGTTGTTGTTATGGTGGATCTTTGCTCTGATACCAATTTGATGAGAAAGCTAGGGTTTTGAAGAACAAAGATGAGATTTTTTATAACTGTAGAGAAGAAAAAAATACAAGATAAGGTTTCATTTGAGAGGAAACCAACTCTCCAAGCTTGGATCTAAGAGAGAAAGCAAGAGAGAAAGCTTACTCTCACTTGTACTAGGGTTTCTACTCTCTAAATTAGGGATTTTCTCTCAACATAATCATAAAACCCAAATGAAAACACATCCCAAACATATAAGGGTAGATTTAGCCCAAATTACAATAAGCCACCCTCAAAAACCCAAACTTTGCAAAAACGCCCAAAAAGTTCTCAAAAATGCCATTGGCCTAATTCTTCGCCTCACGATCCGTCTTGAACCGCCGTCGCTGGTAAGTGATGATCTCATCAACATGCTCCATATGTACCATGGTTTCATGAATTTATTGGCTTTCTTAATACAGCAAAAACAGAACGGTATGCTGGTTTGGCAATAGCAAAGAGATTTTGTTTATTAGGTAATATTACCCAATTATCCCAAGCTATGACCTCATGGTCCGTTATTCCCCGGATTTAATCTGTAAGGATTGTCATTACCTATGGAAGCTATGAATGAAATTTATGTGTTAAAATGTTCGCTTGGCTCACCGTAGAAGGCATTATCAGGACACCAGTAAAAGGTATTGGGATGGTGATATTGTTGCCTGTTATGCACTGCGGAGAACTTAAATATTTTTTATTCAATATTTGATAAAGTGTATAGTCCACTTCATAGTGGTTTCATTTCTTTCAATGATAATCTTTTAATCTCTCATCCCTTATTAATTTGTCATGCAACAATCCTGAATGCAGGTGCGCTCGTGCATGAATGTGTTGTTTTGATTTATTTGTCGTGGACCTTTATTGCTTACTGATTTTCATTAATTCTGGCAGTTTCAGAAATTTTTGATGGGGTCAATCTCCTAGATCAGGAACCTTATTTTCTGTTCTAATCTTTCATGTGACTTAATAAAACTGGAACTCGTTTTAAAAATAATTTTTTTGATCTCTCATGAACACTACATTTTCAAAAGGTCTGCTGAACTCTAGGAAGATACTGTGGCTTTTGCTTCTTTTCCCCCAACAATTTAGAACATTGCATTGGATGATGTCCATGGAAATGCATCCTTTTGATGGTACAAATGGTATCTTATTTAGTTAGTTATATGAGACATGCTGTTACAAAAATAGGTTTCAAATATTGGGTGTTCTGTAAGTTTGTTTGGTTGTGGAATATTGTTGTATCAACTTTTCGATGTATGGTCTATTTGATGTTCATTGATCCCAATTATGCTCCATTTATTAAGGTTAAACCTATTGCAGATATCATCATATCAATCTGCCGTAATTACTGGTGGATGGCTTTTTGTGTTACTTCGGCATTGCCTAATGTCTCACCGACAGAGATCTCAACTGTGTAATCATTGCTTGAACCAGCAGACATTTCCTGAAGGTTTTCATGAATGGTCTTATATTATAAAAAACTAGCTTATTGTCTTCTTGTGGAGTTGCCAGCTTCTATTTTGACCGTTGTTTAAGAATAGTTCTTATTTAGACGAGTGTGAACATATTGAGTGAATATGCGCGTAATTCTTATTTAGATAAGTATGAACTTATGTAGCCAATATGTGCATGCATATATGTGTGTGCCTGCTGTGCTTTTCCACTCTCATGCACTTCACATACTCATCAATCTGAATCTTGTACACAGTTACTCATTGATCTTTTCTGTTTGATACTGATGCCAATATTTTTCTTTCAATCTTTACTTTTTTGAACTTATTCGTTGCTATGAAATTTCAGGTTGCTTGAGTTCCGGTGATGATACTTCTAAGCGTGCTGCGGATATCTTAAAAGAATTGATTAACACACACATAAATCGGGAGCATTTAACGATTACCACTAGTCTATTGTGCAGTTATGAAAAAGACACTCCTGAGGCAATGGCAATTACATCCATATGTACTGTGTTTGATCAAATAATTGGTGCATGTGATATTCCCGCTGAAGATCTGTTGGCGGTCATCTCGGTTTTATTTCTCGCACTTGGTATGTTCTATCATCCATATGTTTATAAATGTGATTTGTTTATCTTGTAACTGCTTATTATCTATATATAGGAAGTCCTTGATATCTTGCTTTCCAGTTTTCTTTAAAATCATGTGTTTACTTTGTGGACTTTGTTTAAGTTGAAAAATTGAAAGCACCTGGAGCGCATGTTGGTTCTAAATAACGAGTCTCTCTGAGATTATTAATGACTCATTCCCTACTTTGTAAGATATTGATGGGTGGTACACTATGATTTTGATGTAATAGGCTTTATGTTTGGTCTTTATTCAATTTATAGTCTTGAAATATGCATATATACTGTGTCAAATACTTATCTACTGTTTCAGGTCTGACCTATTATAATAATCTTTTTGGTTCCCTGTTTTTAGAAAACCTGGTATCCTATGTCATTGTCATGATGGCTACTGTTTTTGTGTCTAGTTGTAGAAATCTTTATTTGTCAGAGATCATATGATCACTTAACATTTGTTATATATCCAAAAAATGAGAAATGTAAATCACAGTGGTTCATTAGATCCAAGTATGATGTGTGTTAATTAGAGTTTTCAATTAAAGAGACATAATGTAGAATTCAATGTTCTTGTTTATTGCTTTTGGTCATTACCTAGAAACAATTTTCAATTCTATTGGTTATATGTTGAAAATTTTCAATAGCTTAAAGGAGTCTTTATCTGATCATGGAATATGTTGATTGCCATTTGATAGGATGTCGTTTATTTCTTGGCCTTTGTTCCATTGTTAATATTTGTCCATTTTTATCATGAATCTTACTTTTTACAACTTGTTCTCAAACTAAATTGCGTATTAGGATGCAACGTTTAAATTGGAATTCTTTTTTATGGACATGCTATGCATTTTACCTAATAATGCAGTTAACATTTTTTTCATAGGGAATTCAAAATGTTTTTAATTTAGGAAGTTACAAAGTTTTGAAGAATCTTAATATTCTTTGACGGTTTGGTGACAAAAATTATAAAATCCGAAATAGCAAATGCAACCATGTACACAAAAAATTTGATCTTGAAATTTAGAATTTCTACTCATAATAGAAACCTCAAGTAGCATGGTTCTCACATCTATCCACCACTTGCGTAAATAAATATTATGTATATAAAATGAAAACAAGCCAAACTTACATTGCTTTTTTCTGATTATATTGGTTGTAGAGATACTGTAGGTGTTTGCAGTTTGCGATTCCTGATTGGTGCTATTTTAGCCCATTGATCAACCCCCTCCCCCAACACACACACACCCCAATATAAAAAATAAAAATAAAAATCATTTCAAAAAAACAAAAAAACAAAAAAAAAACAAAATTTTTGCTACCCAGTCACATTCTATTGTCAAAACGTTGGAGGGAAAATGTCATATTAACCATATGACATGAAAATGTCATATTAACCGTATAATTTTAATAATTTTAATAGGGCAAACATTTGTGATAATTAATCATCCATATTACACATAATCACCATGTAAGGTAGCCTATTAGGTCATTCGTTGTCTCTCTTTTTCCAATAGGCACATAATATATAAAAGCCGTATGGATTAGGCAGTTCTCTTACTTGCGTAAATCTAAGAGGAGACATTATTATCATAATAGAACTTGTATAACCTGTTTTTTATTTATACGCATTAGATTAATGACTACATGTATTAGCAGTATCTTATCCTGGTAAAATCTGAAAGGGGACATTAGGACCATATAGGACTCAATAGGATATATAAAATTTAATGACTAGTACACAGACACAATTTAAAGGGGTCAAAGTAGAAAGTAATAACATTTGGTTGATATGAGTTCAGTAATACTTAAGTCAAAAAGCTTGCTGGGAGGGTGTGGTTATTTGTTAATGATTTTTTACTCTTGTATTTTGCATACCTTCAGCTTTTCCTCGTTATGTTTAAAAGATTCACCATTATTGCAGCAACAATAGATTAGCATAAATGTGAAGATTCCAAAAAGGAAACACCTAGTCTAAGCATGCTAACAAGAAAAACCTTGATGGCAACACCTGATGACTCAGTTGAGCAAAAACCTAATAAGCATGTTTCAAGCTCTATCAAAATTGTTATTTTATGATGTCATCGCTCCATCTAATGGATGCAATCTATTGAGACCAATCTAATAGTTTCTCATATCCAATGAGAACTATTATGCAGTTTTATGAAGGTTTAAGATTTCTAATTAATCATATAGGACATTGAAGATAAATCGATCATGTCATATTAGATATTAAGGATCTCCACATAAATATTTCTCATGTTCAGGTTATTTTAGAGGCTATGTTTTGTTGATTTTTAAATTGGTTTTATAATATAAATTTCTGTTTTTAGAGGTCTTCTCTCTTTACTAGGTTATGATTTCCTAGCCTAATGACATTACATAAAGCTGTTTCCGTATTCTTTCCCATCAAAATTTGGACTCAAAGTCTTTAATCAGACTTAAGTTCAAACTTGAATTTAGATTGGATCTTTGACAAAGACACAATTACACCTCCAACTTGTTTGACCTGCATGTCCATTCAGTGTCCCTTCTGCACAAAATTTAAACTTATTAAAAAGCTGACCAACTGGTCTTTCAGATGGTGATGGTCTTGCCTACACTGCTTCCAAGATTTGATAGAAGCTAATATACTTTTCGATGCCAATTGAAAATTGTGTTGCATAAATTTTTTAAGCTGGTAGATCCTCTTGATTAGTACCTTTTTTGCGAGAATTCACCCCATGCAAACTTGCCCTTGTGGTTGTCTCAATATTGTCTCAATAAGGTTTTGGTTACATGGAAAGAACCATGCACTGTAATTTATATCAATAGTACTTGCTTTCTGTCTCTTGCGATAAAATATCTCCTTTATTGGGTTGGAAAGTTGCAATTTTGCCATTGTTGGAGACAATTTCATGCTTCTTGAAGTGCCATTTGCTACCTTTCTTTCCCTTTTGGACTACTAGTGCAAATCTCCCTTATGTGAAGTCGTTTTGTGTTGTTGTCTTACAATTTACCTATTTTTCCTATTGGCTGTGAGTTTTAGTTCATCTTTATTATTGTCCATTCACTTTTAATTAGTTGTCTACTGGTGGAGATCCCATTGTTTCTTTTTATTTGCATTTAGGCTTTTATGTGTGATTTTCTGTGATTTTTGTTTATTAGGATCTTATCAGGCTTTTATTTTTGTTGGATCATGTTTAGTTTATTTATGTGAACATGTGTCGTGCACGTAGAAGAACCTATAAATAAGCTTGCATCTCATTCAGAGAGAACATATAAAATTGATTAAGTTATTTTGTGTTGTGAGTTTTTCAAAAAATTTGAATCATGCATGATGATTTGCAAGATTGGGTGGAGGATTGGCTGGGTGTGAAGATCTTAACATCCACCATCTATTTTCAAATCCTTAGATCTAGTTTTTCTCATATTTTCTTTATTCCATCTATTTGTTTTGTGTCAAATTTGTACAAGAGCAAATTTCTTGATTTAGTCTTTATTCAGATATTTTCCTTAATTTTCTGAAATATTTAGTTTTTTTTGAAAATTTTAGAATTTTAAAGAAAATTTCGGATAAAAAACCTAGCAGTCATCACTTCCATTCTATAAATTTTCTCTAATTTTTCAGAAATGTTCATTTTTGATATTTTTCCGTAATTTTCTGATTTCTTTTAAAAAAAGAATTCATAGAAAAAATCGACACTGCCAATTGGTCATCCTTTTCAACTGAACCCTAACCCTACCTAACACCTGATGGCACAAAAACCATAAACTATCCTAGATCACAACCTATTCCCCCTCACCTGTGTCATCTTTGCTAATCGTCATCATTGTCGACCTCCAGATTCATCATCTTGCTGTGACCACCATTTGCTGCCATCACCACTTCTAACCTTTCTCCTTATTGTTGCTGCTTTCATCGTTAATGCCGTCCATCGCCAGAACTATTGCTGCTTTCATCCTTATCCACTTGCAATTTGGTCAAACACCATATTTGCCGTTGATTGTTGCCTGTCAGGTCATTGCAGTGGGCATCATCGTGGATTAGCGATGCTAGAACACTCAACATCATTAACCAGATGACACTTGTCACCGTCGCCCACAAAGATATAAGCCTCGGGTTTAAATCGATCTGACTTTGAGATGCTTGGCTCGGATCTAGTCGGCTCCGAGCCGAGCCGAGCCGAGTTTGTCCTTGCCGATCTAAACTGAGCTGATTTAAGCCTGCTTAAGCCGGGCTGTACTGAACTCGAGCTACATCTTGATGTTAGGGCTGCCTTTTTTGATGACATCAATTAAAAGACTGTTGAGAGACTTGTTCATTGTGATCTTGCAGTGATTGGTTGATTTGGGTGTGGAATCCAACACAATGTGTTAAATCTTGTTTCTCTTCCATTATTTTGTCTATTTTCTGGTTTCTTTTCTTGAATCTCTTGCTTAAAACGCTAAAGATCGCAACTTGAACCCGAGAAACTAACCAAAACTGCTCTCTTTGCGTACAAACCTGAACTATTTCAGAACTTAACTTCTGTATCTGTTGAGATTTGAATTGGAATATCATATTATTTCTGAATTTCGTCCTGTCCAGATCTGCAATATCAAGATTTGACCAGAAACTGTTGCAAAAACCACCCGTTTAGTGATTAGAACCCATCTCCAATTAACCCTACGATGTTCCTTTGCCTCACACTTACCCAAAACCCTTGTAAATAATTCATAAAAACCCTAAAGTAAAGAAACCCTAATTGCTGTTCACAGCTGTCCTTGGAAACCAATTCTAAACATTGACTTGAGCTTGCTCAGAATGGATCTTGGGCTGAAACATTGAGCCACTAATATCTTATACAATCTTCGGTTGAAAATTTTATAGATTTATGTGCTATGCACAAATTCGTTGAGTATTTTGTACAATCTCTTTGATTTACTTTTCAAGTCCTGGATTTTATAACTGATTTATCTCAGCATTTTTTTCATTGTGTGACCTGCATTGCATGTAGAGTCATATCGTACACCTTTCATCTGCCCATTCACATGAGATTCTAGTTTCATAGTTTGGTCCTGAATTAATTTATACTTTATACTTTATGTATAACAAAATATCTTTTCCAATTTATGGGTTAAAATATCTTTCAATTTTGGACAGGGAAATATCCTTATGGGTTAGAATATGTTTTTGTTTATGTATAAAAATATTCTCTCTAACTTATTCATTAAAAATATATCCTTTTTTGTTTAATATTCTAATATTTTAGCATTAGAGTCAAAACTTTTGAAGTTACCTTTGCTTTAAGTATCAAAAAAGTATGTAAGTGTTCATTGAGTTTTATAAGACCTATAATTTCTTAGTTTATGAATTCTAACTAGAAAGTTTAGAAAGATATAGGGCCTTAGCGGATTAAAATTTTGGATGGAGGTTAAATCCTAATTTCTTTTATTTCTATCAATTGTTGTACTCTTTAGATTTTTCTGGAAAACTAGTATGTATTAGAGTTAGTAATTCTAACTGAGAAGAAAAGAGGAGAGATCAATAGGGATTTAATAAAGGCAAAGGCACATATTTAGATGATAAATAGTAGGTGACATGCATGAAATAGGAGCAGTGTAGTAGTAGAGGAGAAATAAAAAAAGCTAAGTCATAAAATTTGAACTTCACACTCTACCAGCATCACCAGATTGTACCTAAGTAAGTTTATAACTATCATTCGTGAACCATTACCCTTGATGATTATCGGTGATGAGATCCAAGAGATTGTCATTATAAATGCATGAAGGAAAATGTCCAGCCTTGTAGTTTTTAGTTTATTTGTGATGTTTCATGTTTAAATTATTTTCATACTTCTTCATGAAGGAAAAATTACTACATAGTAAAACATCTCTAATAATTTATCCTATTTTGCAGGTGAATTCTCATACTTCTTTATGAAGGAAATTTTTCTCAAGTTATCACTGAAGACAATGGATTTGAAGGAGGATCTTTCTAACATGAAGCATGTAAGTTGCAATATGAAGGGTAATAAATCATAAAGTTCAGTGATATCACTTTCAGTTATTACAATTTTGTGAGCTGTTGAAATTGCAGAATACTCTTTGCCTTAAATGTAGTGCAGATGTATGCTATGAGATGCAAGCTCAGTTATATGTAACGATAATGTTTGTTGAAAAAGGCTATTCTCTAAGTTCTAGAGACAGCAGATACAGTTTGTTCCATGGATAATTCTGCCAAGTGGTCATTCTTTTGAAAGTTGCTATTAGTTGGACATTTTACTTCACATGAACTACAAGCTGTTCCCAAAAATCATTTAAGCTAGAATGCATTTCTTTTCCTTCAGTTTTTTGTAAGTTTTTAGAGCATTTTATCCTTTTGCTTAGTTTCTCTTAGTTTTCATTTTTCTAAATGTGTCGATGTGACCTTTGCATTATACGTCACCATGACATATGTTCCCAGTTTCACAAAACAATATGACCTACACTAATATGTTCTCTGTGCTCAAGCGGTTTAGATGCCCCACTATCTACAGACATAATGCTCTACTTCCTATTACATAATGAAGCATTATATTCAACAAGGTTTGAGAACCCGGTCTCAGTTGTGGGCCATTTTTGGATTTAAGGTTTTGCTAGATTCGTTAGTTTCAAAGGTTTCGTTTACAATTTTGGTTTTGATTCTGGTGTTTATAAATATTTTGGTTTAAATGTCTATATTCTATAACCACTAGGCATGCCTCCGTCTCAGTTGTTTACATGTGCTGTGCCTAAGGCTCATATAATATAAAAATGCACGCGTAGTGGGAATTAATAAGGAGAACTCAACTTATAGTACTCAATTATTTAACCCAAATATTAATCCAAACTAACATGAATGTCATCAATTTACAGTTAGTTGAGAATCTTGAGATCATAATCAACGTTATTTTAAAATATAAGAAAATACAATTGATTAAGATCTATGGATTTCTTATAGCTATTGTATTATTTATGACTAATGATATTAATTTTCCATCTTTCTCCCTTTTTTGGATTTTTAAAGGTTTCAGCATGCTTGTCTAAAGCTTATCAAAACTGTCCATTAACTGGCTGACACTAACTAAGTTTTGTTTGAAATGCAGCCAAACTGCAACTATAGTTTAGTCTTGGACCAGTCCAAATGAAAAGCGGAGGAAACCCTGACAAAATGGTCAAAACATTATTCCTTGATACTTAATAGTTGAAATGTTACCTTGATTGGGATTATGGCTTGGCAAGTTATACTTGGATCTGTCTTCTTAGGCTTATGCTTTAAGTTCTGGATCTGTATGACATGTCCGTTGGGCACTCAGTTTGTCGATAATAGGATATTTCGATCAGTAATTATTGCAATTTCACTTGTCATGGGTTACAGTTTGTTTTATGTTTATGGATTTGCTTGGTGGTTCTGTTGTACTCTTATGTAATGTTTGGTCCCGTGGAGGTGTTCGCAATTCTGACAAGTGTTTTTTGGTCCATGGGAGGTGCTCCATACTATGGCAAATGTCAGATGGTAACCAAAATGCCAAAACCAACGTTCGTATCAAAAATTTGAATGTATATTCAGTCAATGTTTAAATATCGGATATCGGGATCGTATCGGATGGCTAATTTTTATATCGGATGGCAGATATTGGGGATATATCGGGGATACGTGTCAATACCGGTGTCAATACTGGGTTGCTCATATTGAACATTATAAATATACAACTCTTAATAACTAAATAGTAGTTATAACATCCGTATATGTCTATATTTAATTATATTATGAAAATATCATTAAAATAATCAAGTAATGTCATAATGACATATTAAAATTAATCATTATATAATGAAATAGCAAGAGTGGCTTACCTCATAGTTGTAATTAATTATTTAATCTTTCATTTACGTGCAATTGTTTGATGCAAATTTTTTCAAACATAACTTATTTACAAAAAACACATAGAAGTTCAATAACATACCAATATAAAATAAGAATATTCAAATATTAACATAAGATGAGCAATTAAATATTCTGTCAAATTCTAATAATATGTTAGCAGTTTCTTTATTAGAATATAGTAACAATTGTAAGTTTGTAATAATAAAATTATAACATAATTAAAAAAAATACATATCGGCCGATATCACCCTGATATATTGGCCAGATTCATCTGATATCGGGCTAGTTTTTAAAAACAGATAAATTAAATTATATTTGTATTGTTTAGAGCCTAATATTGATTTATCGATGTATATACCAGCCGTATCGGCCAATATTTAAATCAATGCATTCAGTTAACATTCAGTCATTTGTTCATTTGTTTGAATTGATAAGCAAACATTCATGTTTGACGTGTAAGCCAACCTAAACTGTACTTCATATCGTTTTAAGTAATAGTATTATTTCATTCCTCCGAGGTCACTAGGCTTTCCGAATTTTATGTTGTAAAAAAACTCTGAATTTTTTATTTTGAGTTTCTGCTTGTGTTTGCAGATGCTTAGGTAAAAGTGATTCCAAGTCCAGATTTGTTGAAACCAAGGTTTGAGGTCTCGGTTTCGGTATCGATATCTCTCTCCCGAAAATTTAGGTTTCGGTATCGGTATCGTCTGTTTCGACGGTTTCGAAAGTGAGTTTCGGTTTGTCCGTATCGGTAGTTTCAAAAATTGTAAGTTACATGTAACTAACAATATTAGTTAAAATTTGTTACTACTAAGATAATAGCAAATTAATAAAGATAATTTGTAACTTATAACATAATTATGAACATATTAGTTAAAAATATGTTATTCATGTTAACTATTTAGCTCAAAACACGCGCTCGTTAGTTACAATATGGCAAACTTGTAAATAATGCGTAATATGTTTAGACAAATGTAGGGTGTGAATAGCGTGCCAATATCTCATTTTTGGAGTTTTTTTAGAGAATTTTTATTTAATTACACATTTTTCTTCCTCCGTCTTCGACCGGTATCGGCCGATACCGAAACTGACCGATACCGTTCAGTATCAGCCGATACCGAAACTGGCCCCTAGTTTCGGTATCGTTACCCACCGAGACCGAAACGATACTGCCGAAACCCAAGGGTTTCAGTCGAAACCTCAAACCATGGTTGAAACGAACTTGTCTCTTTGCTGAAAAGATGTTTGAGATCGTATATTAGAAGAATGTATATTAGTAGAATATCAGAACCTTTTCCATCTTTTCCAAGACCCTCAAACAGGAATCAAGCCCAGTAAACATGTCCATGTGATTTCCTTTTTCTGACTCTTTCCATGGATGGCTTATTAAATGCTCTCTATTTAGGTTTGAAGGGAGCCCCTAGATTTTTTTCCTGTTTTTTCTTTGCTAAGAAAAAAGCACCGCTTGTTATTATGTACATATATAGTGTTGCATCGCTGTTCCTGTCAATGTTGAGAACACAAGCCTCTTAAGCGCGTCAAGCATGCATTTAGTTTCTTATATCGTATTTTATCATCTTACCTATGTGGCTAAACTCTTCCTTTATCTATGTTTAAATGTTTAAGTTCTTTTGTCCATGAGCTTCACAGTCAGGTTTCACTGGCAGCTTTCTCTTGCTCAACGTTGTTTAATGAGGAATTTAATACGAGTTGCGGGGGATAATATCATAAAACCTGGCCATTCTCATTCAGAGATTTCCCAAGTTTCAGGTTTCTTGCCAAATTCAACTCCATGTTAAGACTTCATGTCAATGCCAATAATGACGCTCTTCTTGTACAGTTTCCCTTTTTCTCAGATGATTTCTTATGTTGTGATGATTTTGTGCCGACGTGTCATGATAACCTAGTGGTCACATGGCTTAAATTAGGTATATCATGATAGGAATAAGTCAATGGATGACTGAGGATCTTTGAAAATTGTAAATTTGGCTTGTTATCTAGAGACTACATGATCCTAATTCATGGTAGGGATACGATAATGAAGGATTTCAAGGCATTTACCATTTTATTTGAATCACATCTCTAGTGATAGGAATAAAAAATTGTTCTTGATTTACTGGATTGGATTTAATCTTGCACTTGGCAATATATTATGTGATATGAGAGTTCCATGAACAAGAAAAACACTAACCAAAGAGATTAGTGAGAGAGAAGATGGAGGGAGGGAGGTAAATGAATATGTGAGATGGAGAAAACCAATCATAGATATCGTGTGTCTCTGGAGAGTTGTTTCCTCTTGCTAGACACTTATTAGAGAACTTTGGGTCCTTGATTTTGTAGTTGAAAGAAAGGGGACCCATGTACGCGATAGATCTGCACTTTGTTGTTATGTGTTTTAGGCCCATTAGGGGCCTTTTGGAAATTTTTGGATTTTAGGTGTTTTGGGAACTTTTCAGTCTTTTTGGAGTTTCCTGTAATTTTCCTTAGATCTGAAATTTATTTATAGGTGGGAGGGCCTGAGGTATTTCTTAGGCTATTTTTGAGAGAAAATTGATATTAGAGGTGAGATTATGCCTCGTTCATCGGGAGTGCGGACGTCCACTTTAATCGACGTCTTGGGAGAGCGATCACCTAGTCAATTGTTATCAACATCTTGTATCTTTATCTTTATATTTTCAGGTATTATTTGTTAGTTCTTGGGTTCAAGACTAACGTTGTTTTGATGATGATCAATACATTATTGTTAGTGTGCTAATCATTCTTATGTTTTAGTCTCAATTTATCTTAATGGTTATATGTTGATGAGACAAAATATAATGCTTGGAGGATGATGAAATGGATATTTTAAGGACCTCCAAGAGTGATGGATTGCTCAAGCTTGGATGATGTCATCAAAATCATCTATTGAAGCCAAAGCTTGGAGTATGAGGATGGACATCTAGTGGAGCATTGCCAAAGTTTGGAGCTTGATGAAGGGAAGCTCATCAAGATGTGTCAAGCTTGGAAGATGATGGGGATCATCAAGGCATCAAGAGCTTGAAGCCTTAGACTCTAAGAGAAGCAATATAAACCATGTAATTTCTTTTACTTGCCTTTTCTCTTTTTGAGTTTAGGATTATTATAATGCCTTGATTGATGGTCTACTCATACATGCATATGCATATAACTATCTTATTGAGCTTTATGATTATCGTAGAATCCAACCCAATAGGTTCATCATGCCAAATGACTCAATTGGAGTCTCTGGCTCTCCAACAACCGACTGCTGAAGGAAGGACATGCGACTGGGTGATTTCAGGCGCCTGGCCAGCCTTCCACAGGCGACTGTTGTGCACAGCTCAAGTCAAATAATTCTGGACTCTTCCTTGAGCTTTTGGAGTAGGCGACCGAAGTTCATTTGACAGGCGCCTGTCTTTCATCCGGTGCCTGGATATTGTTCTTCAGTCGTCTGTGTACTAATATGCGTAACTTGTCATTTCTGGGTTTTGCTCCAGCTTGTGTGTCAGTCGGCTGATGTAGAGTGTACAGTCGCCTGTAATTCTTTAGGCGTCTGGATTTTGCTATTCAGTCATCTGAATGCACAAGTGCGTAACTTGTCTTTTCTCGATATCTCTCCAGCTTGTGTATCAGTTGACTGATGTAGAGTGTACAGTCGTCTGTCATCTTTTTGGCACATGGACTTTGCTCGTCATTCGTCTGAATGCACACATGCGTAAGTTGTATTTTCCTAGCTCCTGTCCATCCCATATGACAGTCGCCTGACGAAGTCTTTACAGACGCCTGCATATTGTACATGCGTCTGTGTAGTCTTGTATAGTCGCATATCCTGACTCAGATTATAGCCGTTGATCAGTCGACTGTCCATCCTTATTCAGTCGTCTGTCTTTGCCATAAACTGCCAAAATCTAGTCGTTGTAGAATTCTTTCCTTTGGGGTTTTGATTGGTTTTATGTGCTTTTCTTGGCTTCCTTTATATAGAAGATGGCTTAGCTCATTTGGAACTTTTACAAAAAACCATAAAAATCATATCAAGTGGTATTAGAGCATCAAGATCCATGGCATCAGCGACGAGATCTAACAGATCGATGCTTTTGAAGAAAAATACAACAGCAACCGTAAGGGCGTAAAGCAAACCCTAGTTCGCAAGGCTAAATCCTAGCGAAGGTTGAAGAAACTCAAAGGAAATATGGAGAAATCATAGCGCAAATCATGCAACAACACGCGCGCCTCGTGGTGAAAGGGGACGACACCGACAAAAACCCCAACTTTGGGCAAAAGGCGTCAACTTTGAAATAGAAAGAGAAAAAAGTCGATAACTTTGATGCAGATCTGCATCCAGACGACGAATATCGAGGCATAGAAAGGAGTGGCGGGCTTGTCTACCCTCCCCAAGGGCTTATTGGGGTTCGGGAGGGCGGCCGGACCTGTAGGCTGGCCTGCAAGCAGGCGTGCAAGCCCCCTGCAGGCCATGCTAGGCATGTAGGCCCTGGCCGGCCTGCCCGCAAGCCTGCAGGGCCAGTGGCCCCTTTTCGCAGCCCTGCAGGGCCGTCTTGGCCCGTCGACACTCTTACATGACCCCAAGGCTTTTGGTTTTCAGTTGGACGTCCTTCCGAGCGTTGGCATCCCTGCTTTAGGCATAGAGGACCTTCAGATGTGATTGACGGCTACCGTGGCTTTCTTTCCGACGTCATTGAAGGCGGTGGAGACCAATTTTATCTTTTTGACTCGGGATGAGGCATGCAACCTACTTGGAACGGATGGCCCACGTACTTTATGTACCACCTTAAGGACAATGTTGTTTTTGTGGGACAAAGTAATGATAGACCTGCACTTTTTATGTGTTTTAGGCCCATTAGGGGAGTTTTGGAAATTTTCGGATTTTTATGAGCGATTTGGGAAAATTTCGGTCTTTTTTTGGGTTTTCCTGTAATTTTCCTTAGATCTGAATTTTAGGTGGGAGGGGCTGAAGTATTTCTTAAGCTATTTTGAGAGAATTGATATTAGAGGTGAGATTATCCCTCGTTTCTCGGGAGAGTACAGACGTTCTCTTTAATCGGCGTCTTGGGAGAGCGATCACCTCTTCAATTGTGATCAACATCTTGTATCTTTATATTTCTAGGTATTATCAATAAAAACAGACCCTTTCCCCTAAATTCTTCTCTTTCTAGCCCTAAAATCCCACCTTTCACCAAAAAATCCCACCTTTCTACCAAAAATCACATCTTTATCCATCCAAACCATAGAAAAACCTTAAAACCCATATTTTTATCTTCAAAAAACCATAAAAAATCCTATCAAGTGGTATCAGAGTATCAAAATCCATGGCAGCAGCGACGAGATCTAAGGACAAGATCGATGCTTTTGAAGAAAAATACAACGGAAAACTTGAGGGCGTAAAGCAAACCCTAACGAAGCAAGGCTAAATCCTAGCAAAGGTTGAAAAACTCAAAGGAAACATGTAGAAATCATATCGCAAATCATGCAACAATTCGCGCGCCTCGCGGTGAAAGGGGACGACACTGACAAAAACCCTAACTTTGGGCGAAAGGCGTCAACTTTGGACGAGAAAGAGAAAAAAGACAACTTTGATGCGGATCTGCATCCAGACGACGAATATCGACGCATGAAAAGGAGTGGCGGGCGTGTCGATCCTCCCCAGGGGCTTGTTGGGGTTCGGGGGGGCTGCTCTGCAGGCAGGCAGGCTTGCATGCCCCTGTAGGCCATGATAGGCTTGCAGGCCCCCTGCATGCCATGCTAGGCCGGCCTACCCGCAGGCCTGCAGGGCAGTGTCCCTTTTTTGCTGCCTTGCAGGGCCCGTTTTGGTCCGTCAACACTCTTACATGGCCCCAAGGCTTTTGGTTTTCAGTTGGACGTCCTTCCGAGCATTGGCATCTCTGTTTTGGGCATAGTGGACCTTCAGATGTGATTGACGACTATCGTGGCTTTCCTATGGACGTCATTGAAGGCGGTGAAGACCAATCTTATCCTTTTGATCTGGGATAAGGCATGCAACCTACTTGGAACGGATGGCCCATACACTTCATGGACCACCTTGAGAACAATGTGGTTTTTCTGGGGCGGAGCAATGATAGATATGCACTTTTTATGTGTTTTAGGCCCATTAGGGGCATTTTTGAAATTTTCGGATTTTTATGAGCATTTTGGGAAAATTCATTCTTTTTGGGGTTTCCTCTAATTTTCATTAGATCTGAACTCTATTTTAGGTGGGAGGGGCTGATGTATTTCTTAGGCTTTTTTTTGAAAGAATTGATATTAGAGGTGAGATTATCACTCGTTCCTCGGGAGAGTGCGGACGTCCTCTTTAATCGGCGTCTTGGGAGAGCGATCACCTCTTCAATTATGATCAACATCTTGTATCTTTATATTTCCAGGTATCTATTATACATTTGACAGTGATTTTTGAATCCTAGGGCTGACTAGGACAAGCTGACTAGGACAAACCGGTTGATAGAAAGAGGGTCAGGATTTAATCTTGGATGATGAACGGTTGGGATTAAAAATTGAGATGAATGGTTTGTATTTTTGAGTTTTTGTGGGTCCCATTTCTTTTGGTAACCTGCCATTTTACTTGGAAAAGCAACCGTCTGTTTTTGGGGGAGAGCAAGGGCCTTTTTGGGGATAGCAACAGCCATTTGAAATGACGGGCACTTAAAGTGACCGAACTCTCTTTTGAAGTGTCAGCGATAATATCCATTTGAAGTGTCAGCGATATGAAGTCAAAGGAGAGCAAGTGGCTTTTCCCAAGAGAGCAAGGGGCGATAATATCCATTAAAGTGACCGAACTCTCTTTTCTATTTCTATCTCTCTCTCCCTCAGTGACCAATCTCTCTCTTCTATCTCCCCCTCCCTCCCTCCCCCAACCTGGTTCGAATGGTTTGTAAAGTGATCGATCTCGGCGTCGCTCCGGGGACGGCGACACCCCAGTGGGCAACGAGTTGGCCAACCCGTGGGGGTACGGACTTGGCCATACCGGCGCAGCGACGGCGATGGCTACGGGAGTTGTGGACCCACTCTTGGCGTCGCTCCGTTAGTCTTCGTCGTCCTCGGCGACGTGGATGCTGCTGCTTGCGGATGGAGCCAAGCATGTAGAAGAAGAGGGATGGATCCAAGCATGTAGAACTCGCTCATGTGGCAAGTTGATGGATGAAAACCGATAGGATTTTTTTTGTTAAAGTGGCAAGTTGATTTAGAGTGGCATGTTTAAGTATATTAATGTTCGAGCAACGTACGCATACACATTGTCAGGCATCATTGTTATTGACTGATTTTTTTTTGTGAAATACATTGTCAAACCAAGGCGAAATACATTTTTTTAATGTGATGCAAGATGTAGAAAGACTTGGTCAGCTTGATTTTTTGTGTGGAAATAATCTTATTTGTTTGATGGTAATATGTATTTCGCCTTAAGATGTATGTTTTGTCTGAGCCTGTAAAATTGGAAACCTCAACAACAGGCCTACCATGAAAAGGGGAAGCTGTACGTGGCTGTCGTGGGACCCACCCCCCGAATTCAAATCTGCAAAAGCCAACGTGCATCCTGGTTCCCATCTTTATCATCAATATTACAATTCAGGGCAGATTATGATTCTATGTCCTATGTGGCAGTGTCAAATCAAGTTTTGTGATCTATTGCATCATGACACAAACATCTACATGAGAGAGAGAGAGATCTATTGCCTCAGTTTCTTTGCATTGAGTTGAGCTGGCACATAAAAAAGTGCTCATAAACACTGATTATTGCATTGGCTCAAAAAACACAAACTATGCATGATTCGCGTAGTGATCCGCGCCGAAGGCGCCCCCTAAATTTTTTTATCCTAATTTTTTGTTCCGCGTCGAAGGCGCCCGCGTCGAATTTGTTGTTTTACGCCAAAGTTGGTTGTGGAAATAATTTTTTGGGGAACAAATTCACGGGGGAAAATCTAGAATGAACCGCCCGCTAAATTTTTTTATCCTAATTTGTTGTTCCGCGTCGAAGGCGCCCGCGCCGAATTTGTTATTTTACGACAAATTTGGTTGTGGAAATAATTTTTTGAGGAACAAAGATTTCACGGGGGAAAATCTAGAATGAACCGTGCCCGCGGGCACGGGTTATGACTAGTTATCAATAAAAACAGCCCCATTTCCCCCAAATTCTTCTCTTTCTAGTCCTAAAAATCACGCCTTTCCTCTAAAAATCCCACATTTCTATCAAAAATCCCATCTTTATCCATCCAAACATAGAAAAACCCTAAAAATCCTATTTTTATCTTCAAAAAACCATAAAAATCATATCAGTACGCTGAAAGAATGGGTTTCAAATCATATTCCTTGGTATTTATGTTTGTGAATGTGTATAATTCATAGCATTCCAACAAGCCAAGAAACAAGTTCAATGGGGAATATAGACTTATCATCTCCTAATCGTGCTGAAAACTTATCTCTCGATTCTTTTTAGTTAAAGTATAATCCAGTGTACCCCATTGGGCATCTCTGACTGCATCCATGTCTGACATATTTTGGACATGATAGTAGGACCATTTTTCTGTTCCCAGTGCTTCATAGCTTGCTTGCAATCTTTAGGAGAAATCTCTCAATTTGATCTTGAAAGGAAGTCATTGACTACTTTCTGCAAGGGGTTTTATATTTGATTTTGTAAATTAAGATGGAAGTACAATATTTTAAAACCCATGGTATGAAATCTTATACATCATCGGTAGGCATGTTTTTACAAAATATTCTCACTTTCATCCCGATTGACAGTTACATAAGAGAATCTCAACTCAGTATTTGGAATAGCTGTAATTGCAGGTATTCCAAATATATATCGGCCGTAATTGCAAAATTTTAAGGTGTCTGTTACCGATTTATGTCTTTGGTATCAGTTTCCAATATTGAGCCTAATTGCGGGTTAATTGATGCTGGTCAGCCGTTATTACCATTTCAAATATCAATCGATGTTCGTTATTTTTAGATAATGGGTCTTCGTTTAGTCGGATCAGATCCAATAAACTGGATCTGATCTGAAACCACCTAAAGCCTTTAAATAATGTTTGCCCCAATTTTATTCTTTTCTTACACCCCAATTTTACTGTGCCACATGATTTTGCTCTCGACGACGAACTCCATAGCTCTCATTTTGTTAGGTTGATAAATAAAGTTTATGACAATGTATCACAACTGTCTAGTTTGTACATCTTTAGAGATCCGAACTCTAAAATGATATTACTTAAACTATTATTTGGTGATCTTAACTGCTATGAATAGAGTATGGAATGTTGACTAACATCTTTTTTAGTATTACTAATCTAAAAATAATTTCGTGTTTGGAGAAAGAGTAACCATGGCAATAGTCCATGGTATCCTTTTATTCATTCATAGTATATGAGGTAGCCCAGGGGTTCACCCTACTATATGGTAGTGTGGTGTTATGGTGGATAATGAGGGAGGAGCGACCATAAGTCTCCCTCGCTCATAACACACCTTCTTATCCATCGATATTCTTGGACTTAGCATATGAATGCTTCAGGATTCATGATGCTAATGAGGTGGATACTTCTGGATCCAGAGTAAACGTGTTTGCCTCGTTAAAACCTTAGCTACGGAATACCCAGGGGAAAAAACTAACAGTCTTAAGGAAAAAGAGTACAACCCACATGTTACTCCTCCTGATCCGTACAAGCTTCAGGCTTGTAGGTCTCTCAGCTGTCTCATCCCGATTCCTTTTACAAGCTTTACAAAAATACATTAGGCAGAGCCTTGGTGAACAAATCAGCTAAATTATTACAAGACTGAATCTGATGTACTTCAACTTGCTTCTCCTCTTGTAGGTCGTGCGTCTAGAAGAACTTAGGATATATGTGTTTCGTCTTGTCGCTCTTGATGAAACCAGTCTGTAGTTGAGCTATGCTGGCTGCATTGTCCTCAAATATCGTGGTTGGCTCAAAGTCACCAGTCTTCAGGCCAGTAGTCACTAAGATGTGATGAATGACTGAACGAAGCCATACACATTGTTTGCTTGCTTCATGGATCGCGAGGAGCTCGGAATGGTTGGAAGAGATTGCTGTAGTGGTTTGCTTCACAGATTTCCAGGAGATGGCTGTACCATCGTATGTGAACACAAAACCAGTTTGTGATTTCTCGGTGTGAGGATCAGACTTGTAACCTGCATCTGCATAACCAATTAAAGTGGGAGATCCACCGTTAGGAAAATATAATCCCAGGTCAATTGACACTTGGAGGTAGCGCAGAAGCTGCTTAACTCCGTTCCAGTGGCGCTTTGTATGTGCTGCACTATATCTGGCTAGAAGATTCACTGAGAACGCTATATCAGGACGTGTACAGTTAGCCAGATATAGAAGTGCTCCAATGACACTAAGGTAAGATACTTCAGGACCTAACATTTCCTCCCCCTTCCAGCGAACGGAAGTGGTCCTTATGTACATCCAAGGATCTAACGACTATTGGTGTACTTAGAGGATGCCATTTATCCATTAGGAATTTTTTCCAGTAATTTCATTGTATATGTGATTGGTGTAATAAGATACCACCACGTAGGTGTTCGATCTGTAAGCCAAGACAATGCTTCTTTTTACCTAGGTCTTTCATTTCAAAAGTATTATTTAGGCTTGCAGATATCTCAGCGATCTCTGCAGGAGATCCAATGAGATTCAAGTCGTCCACATAAACGACGACTATAACAAATCCTGTTCCCGATCTTTTAATAAAGATACATGGTCAGACTTCATTATTGGTGAAACCTTGCTGCACAAGGAAATCACTCAATCTGTTATACCACATTTTATCCGATTGCTTAAGACCATATAATGATCTTTGAAGCCTTACAGAGTAGACGTCCCGAGGTCTCTCTGCTATCTCTGGAGGTAATTTATATCTGTCAGGGAGTTTTATATAGATATCTTTATCTAAATTGCCATATAGATATGCAGTCACAACGTCCATGAGATGCATTTCTAGGCTTTCCAGAGATGATAGGCTTAATAAAAATCGGAACGTGATCACATCTATAACAGGAGAATATGTTTGTTCATGATCTATCCCCGGTCGTTGGGAAAATCCCTGTACTACAAGCCGTGCTTTGTAGCGTACGATCTCGTTTTTTTCATTTCTTTTTCTGATGAGAACCCATTTATAACACACAGGTTTTACACCTTCAGGTGTTTGGACTAATGGTCCAAAAACTTCGCGTTTCAAGAGGGAGTCCAGCTCTACTTCTATTGCCTCGTTCCACTTTGGCCAATCATCTTTATTTTTACATTCCGCAAGAGATCGTGGTTCGATGTGATCGTCATATTTAGCTACGTGCACGGCAATATTGAACGCAAAATCGTCGTCAACGACAACGCTTTTTCTGTCAAGTACCTACCCAGTACGTACAAAATTTAATGATGTTTCTCCTATACTTTCCTCTTAAGGGAAATGTAGGAGGGGAAAGGTAGCTGATCTGAGTTCAGCATCCTGTGTAGGGTTCATCTTTATTTCTCCAAATTTTTTCTTTTTCGAGGAGTTTTGTCCTTCGAACCTGGTGGGCGTCCTCTCTTCAATTGAGGTACAGCCGATTCTGCTGCTGGTGGATTGCATCCATCTTTGGGGATGTCAATCCTAGCTGTCGTAATGGCAGCCGGGACGTGTGATCTGACAATCTTCTGATTGTCAGTAAAATTATCCGGTAGTAAATGTACTGTATTCTGAAGATGAATGATTTTCAGGATCTCATCTTCACATTGACTAGTACGCAGATCATAATGAGAAAAGTCTTTGTGTCCCAAGAAATGGTCTCAGAAGCTTCTGGCTTCTTAGACTGTCCCTAGTTTTGGAAAAACATTTTTATCAAAAACTCACAGTCATCAAGACGTGCCTTAAATGCGTCACCCGTCAGATGTTCAAGATATCTAATTATAGAGGGTGAATCAAACTCTATATAGATACCCAAACGACGCTGTGGACTCATTTTGGTCCTTTGAGGTGGTGCAATGGGGACGAAGACTGCACAACCAAACACTCTCAAATGAGAGATATTCGGAGGTGCACCATACGCTAGTTGCATCGGCGATAAAATATGGCCACCAGAGGGCCGTATTCTGATAAGCGATGCGACATGCAATATGGCATGTCCCTAAGCATTAACATGCAACTGTGATTGTATCAACAATGGACGTGTAATCCATTGTAGTCTCTTTATCAAAGATTCTGCTAACCCATTCTGAGTGTGAACATGTGCTACTAGATGTTCAACTTTGATGCCAGTTGCTCGGCAATAGTCTTGAAAGACTTGAGAAGTGAATTCTCCCGCATTATCAAGACGTAGTTTCTTGATATGGTTATCGGGAAAATGAGCCCGCAACTTAATTATTTGTGCCAATAGCTTTGAAAAAGCTAGGTTTCGGGTGGATAAGAGGCACATATGAGACCATTTTGATGATGCATCTATCAGTACCATAAAGTACCGAAATGGGCCACGTGCGGGGTGAATAGACCCGCAAATATCCCTATGTGTTCTCTCCAAGAAGCTAGGAGACTCTAATCCCACTTTCAGTAGGGATGGTCTCGTTATTAGTTTACCCTTGAAACAAGGTAGGCATGGAAAATCACCCTTCTGAAGAATCGTTAGGTTCTTCAGATTATGTCCAAAAGATTGGGTGATGATGTGGTGCATCATTGCCGATCCAAGGCGACCAAGTCTGTTATGCCAGAGTTTGAATCCTGGCGATGAAAGACACTTCTGGTGCACAGTGAAATTAGCTTCTATAGGTTGAATATGCGTTTGATAGAGACCAGACGGGAGTCCCTTAAATCGTTCTAGGACAGTTTTAAACCGTCTTTTGACGAATAACATACAAATATTTATCCTCATTTATATCTTTATCTACATCAGAAACTATTTGTGTAAAAGCTGCCTCAGCATTGCCCGTTGCCGTGGCCATAGCCGTAGGCTCAGTAGTAGAAATTGTGCCCTAAGGCCATGTGCGCGCAAGTGGAACTTCAGGTCCACATGCCAGCTTATATAATTCTTTCCAGCCACATCGAGAACTTCAAAGTCGACGCTCGCTATTTTTGCCATATTATCTATGCATTTAAATAACATGAATTAATAATAAAGCATATTAAAAATTCATGTAAAATTAATAAATTAGTTACGTGGATCGGCCAGTCACCACATAATAAAGTCCAAAGTCCATAAGATATACAGTCTAGAGAATACAAAAGACAAAAATGGAAAAGTACAACTTGGAAACCCATTGGGGTCCCAGCAAATTTGCAATTTTGTCTCCATCTTCAAGAAAAGATACTCCGGTCTTTGGCTTATACAAATATATCCTCACCACAATTCAATTTCTCTCAAAAAAGAAAAGGAAACACGAGGAATATAAAATGGTGACAAACTGGCCGATCCAAAACCACAACGTAATTTATTAAACATCCACGCAATTTATAAATTATGCAACACACACATGCATAAATCATTGCGCAACATCACATGCAAGTAGTTATATGGTAAAATTAAAATATTTAATAATTACTTAGGCCACGAGGAGACATATCATGCACCGTTAGTTTAGATAATTAACGGCAGAGCGATCTTAGGACCTTTCATAATTACTAAACATAAAGTTATTAATTAATCCAATGTAATAATTATACAAATAGTGATGTTATTAATATTATATGGACCAAAACATTATTTTATTAACAAAAATTCTCCAATAATTAAAATTTATTGCCAATAAATGATTTATGATTTATCCTTATTTTTTCAGAATTTTCCAGAATTTTCTGGATTTTTCTGATTATTTTAAGGGGTTTTAATAGAAAATCTGATTTTAAAACAGATTTTACTATTTAGAAAGGCCCTTTATATGTAATAAGAGACATTTTGGGCCAGCTAAGGGCATCAGGCCCAGTAGCTAGATATAAATTTATTTATTAAAACAGGTTGAGAATCAAAATCTAACTCCTATAAATTTCAACTTGGCTGGAAATTTCATAACAGTAAGGTTTACCAGCAAATTCCTCCATATTTTTGTACAGAATGTGACTATTCAATGTAAATGAAAGTTGTACATATAGGTGTCCTGGGTTCACATATCAATTTTTATGAAGTTTAGATGAGTATTCTATTTTCTACAGAATTTACGCCAAAGTGTACATGTGCTAGAATTGAAAACAGAAACTGCATTGACTTCATGACTTAATTACCCTAATTGCAGTTCAATTCAGCAAAAGTGGAAAAAGGTAGATGAAGTTATCTTTCCAACGAGACCAAGAACACTAAATTTCATTAAGTATTGAGGGACTGATCACTGTTTTCGTGAAAGGTGTCCAGACTGGATAAAATCAGACATGTTGGAAAGATTAAATTCTTACCCCTATTTACAGTCCGAATTAGACAAAGTTTACAACATGAAGGTTGCAGAAAATAGTCCAAGCCATTAGCCATAAAATTTTCAGAATAATATCAGTTCTAGATTAAGAGGAATAAACAAAATAATGAGCATGTAAATCTGTCCTAATTTCCAACAACATATCATGAATGAAATGAACTAGGACCTAGGTGTCCGGCCGATCCGGACACCGATCCGATCTTCGGGGCCTTTGGCATGTCGCTTCAGGCGGGTTGGTCGTCAACAGCGATGAAGACAATAATGGAGATATTTTTTTTTGTTTGTAATAAAATAGTTTTTATTTGGATTTTGATTTGATTATTACAGGCAACATGCATATGTAATAAAAAATTTTATGGTCCATAATCTATATCTACGAGAAAAGAAGTATACATCTAGATCAATGATCTAGGGAAGAACAAAAAAAATCCGTAGATAGAAAAAATTCCCGCTTCCGCAATGCCTTGCAAGTAGTCAATCGCTCGTCGTCGCAAAAACTTTGCCGCAACAACTAGATTCCTTCGCAAGAGGGAAAAATATGTGGGGAAGATGGAATAAAATTTTGTGGCTTAAAAAAACTTTTCTAGAGCTTCGTGCTGATAACGTGTTTGGAAACAGAGCAACTATGGCAGTAGCCCATGGTATCCTTTTATTCATTCATAGTATAGGAGGTAGCCTAAGGGTTCACCCTACTACATGGTAGTGGGGTGTTATGGTGGATAATGAGGGAGGGGAGACCATAACTCTCCCTCACTCATAACATTTCGTAATTTTTGATATGCTATTTTGATTTTTTATAATACTTTGCTATTTCATATCTGTAACGCCCCATGATCGGGTGTTGTTACATTTGCAATATTTATGCTGGTCCTGCAAGCATAAGTGAAAACAATATAGAAACGAAACAGGAAATTCTATAAATTGAAATGATCTTTATTCATCCTGGGAAAGGGTACAAAAATATATACTGAAAAAAACTACAAGTATTTACTCTAACAATAAAAGTAAACATGCTAAAGGATATAAATAGAACTCTCCTTACTGATATTGACTCAGAAATCTGTACAGTCTACTGAAATTCTAACTTCTCGTACACTGGAGCCTCCTTCTAAGCTGGGTCGTCTCCTATTGAAAATATTGAATGAAAATAATAAAGTAGACAATATTTACAATAAACAAACAGTTATATCACTCACATGCAAACCTACTACTAACATGACAGTAACAAACTAATTACTAATCTATGACTATCTAACTAAAACATTTTATTATTAATTTAATTACAATGTAAAGGGAATAGAGGGAACTGAAGAAGCATCCTGGTACCACAGGCGAGCTCACCCGGGCCTTAGATCCATGGTCGAAACAAGTCGGGGGGGACCCAATCAAGTCGGTAATCAGATTAAACAAGTCAGTCAATAATCATCGTCTCAGTTACTCTTCCTATCTTTAATTATGAGTCCCAAACTCCGTGCTTCAATTCAGTCTAGTTCGAGTTCAATTTCATTTATTTTTAATATCTATGTTTTGTTTTAAAAACTATATATATATACATATATAATCATGTGCGAAACAGTAGTGTCCATAGCAATCAATCCAATATGTCAATAGTCTAGTAACAATGTCATTAATTGCACAATTCTGACTATACAATTTAGCCTCGAACGATAACAATTCTATTATTCCAATTCTTTGGTAAAAGAAGTACAATCCACTCCAAAACAATTCAATCAATCAAATCTTTAAACTTTTAAAACCTAAAAGAAATCATTTTGAAAGAATAATACATTGGTTGGATCAGATTCAGAGTTTTTGTCTTCCAAGAATAGGTTCTAGGGTTTACCAGCTCGAAATAAGAACGAATCACAGAACTGTAATTAAATATCCAACAAATAGTCTCAACAAGCTACCGTAGAAACTGAATCGAAAGGAAAAAGCCCGATGTTTAGCTGTCTGAAAACCCACATGAAAACCAGAGTTTAGCTGACGGAAATCCCATAGGAAAAGCACCACAACACAGCCGACAGGGACCAACTGGACATGAAACAACAGAGAAATTCACGGATGAGTCGGCAGTCAGGGCGACGACGTCTACAGGGAAAAATCAAACAAAAACACATCGCCGGCCAACCCACCAGCCCACTACAATCCCAAACCAAAAACCCGAACTACGGAGCGACGACAGAAGTAGCCACCTAGCTCAATGGATGCTGGAATCTTCGAGGGGAAAAGGTTCCCTTGAGCCATGATGAATCATCTCCATCTCACAAAAAATCCCAACAAAACATTTCGAAATCTAATTGCTTTGACAAATATTACGCATGAAATGAAATAACAGAAGGTTAAAGCCAATAGGGTCTATCGTGCACAGTAGAGACCAAATCGAAGAAAACCCGAAAGATCAAACCCCAAAAAAACAATCCAGTTGCATAGAAGAATTTTGAAGAGAAGAGAACAATTTTACGCATATGAAAACCCTAGGATTGATTGCATTTAAATAGGAGGAAAACGTCATAGACACATAAGTAGGAAAGTCATAGGATAACCATCGTCGAGAGGCCACGACGGTTGGAAATGGCTATGTTTAGGATTTTGTTGTGAGAGCTGCTGTTGTCGGCTTAAATCGATCGTCGAGAGAGAGAAAACAAAAGAGCAAATTGGGTCGGGTGAAGTGAGAGCGGATGAGATGAGAGACAAATGGATTTGTTTACATAAAAGAGAAGTTGGGCCGGTTGGGTTGGGCGGTAATGGTTTAAAAAGAAAGAAAGAAAAAATGTAAAGGAAAATAAAAGGGGAAATTAAATAGAAAGTTTTGTAACAAAATTTGTTTATATAAAATATGGGTCATTACAATATCATAATTTTTGACTGTTATATATTTTTTCATTATTTATGTTCTTTGATGGCTCAGTTCATTTTGTGTATTTTATTAGAGTCTTTGTGATGAATCAGTTCAGATTAAATATAGTTAATGCAATGTATTGAGATAAATCTATCCTAAATATGTTTTAATGTGATTTTATATTGTTTATATATAATTTGATATCAACATGGTATGCACATCACTTCTATTTTTAGCGTCTGATATGACACCATGATATTTAGTCAATATTCCCGATATTCGTGATTTGATATTATATTTTTCAAGTTAATACGAGATTGATATCTGATATTTAAAACAATACCATTACACGTTGCAAAAGCATTCCACTTATAATCCATCATTTAATTTGTAACGCCCAGTGTCCAGGCGCCATCACATTTATACAATTATATGTAGATCCTGCAGGTATCCGTGAAGACAATGTAGAGCAGAGTAGAAATTAACAGAATTAAAATATTCTTTTCATTTCATTACTTCATATCAGGTTTACAAAGAACAATTTCACTCTAAAACTGAAATTTAAATACATGGAACTGAAACTACCAAGAACACTTACACTCAGCCAGCCCTCAAAACTCAGCGTCTTGGACTGGAACCTCCGACTCCTCTTACACAGGTGCCTCCATGTATTTCTGTTCGTCATCTAGTGGAAACAACGGAAGTTGTACCACTGCTCAATAGAGTATATTATATCTAACCAAGCAACAGTAAACGTACGAAATGGAAGGGATACAAAAGCATTCATGTATAATAGCTACTGTATAAGAGTATATGAGTATAACATGTTATGAACAGTTAATGGTACCGGATATATAAAAGTGTACAGCTGTACTGCTTAAAATAACACATGCCATGGACATACTACGAGGATGTCAAATACATGAGTAAAGTTATTATTCATTTAACCAATCCTAGGTCGTGACTTATAACTGAGAGTACGATGTGCAACCCGGAGACCATCTTGGACTGCGGGGCGCTATCCCGGGTCGAGTCTAGAGGTCAACTGTGGCGGGGACTCAGAATCTATAGATAGAAATCCTCCCAGATACGAGCTGAAAGTATGGATCTAATCGCTCCCGCATTCTCTTAATTATAAGTTTTCCCAAAAATCCATGCGAGTCTTTGTGTCATGTGCAATGTTCATGTCGAAAAATGTTGTCCAGATGTTTAGTTGTATCTAGATTTGCATGTCAATGGTGTCATGTTAAGCATAGTTATACATAGCAGGAATTGTCTAAGTTTAATATTATTTAAACTACGTATTTGGGGGTTCACAGACAAGAAGCCACATTTATGTTCACGTAAAAGTAGCAAGACATGTCATGAGTCAATTTCTAATATCCGCCCGCAAGCTATATATTTTAAGCATAATCAATCGTAACATCCCCTTAACTACGCAGTTTAAACGTAACATTAAACTTTTTTGTCCTTGCATGCTGAGGAAATAATAATGATGATAATGTGACGAAGCTAAAGATTTCAGTCCAATGGCCATTAACATAAAAGTACAATTAACATAAAAGTAGAAACAAAAATATTTACTTTTATAAATTTCCACATTTGTGCTGAAGTTTAACAACATTAACTATTATATGAGTGTACCAAAACTTACAGAGAAACATAACAACTGTTTTTGTAAAGAAAATCTAGAAGCTGCAATTTTAATGTTCCTTGAAAATTTTTAGGCCCAAGGGATCTGATTTGGGTATACATATCATGTTGTGGGGGACCCGAGCCTACGGTAAAATCCACGGGGCTGTGGTCCAAATAGCAAGGCGCCAGTGCCAGAGACCAAAACAACGATGTAGTGAGAGTCCAGATCCCAAATAAGCCACTTAGAAACTCAAAGCAACAAGCAAAGAAACAAGCTGAACCCCAAAGCATCCAAGCCGAACCCCCCGAACAACCCATTCAACAAACTAAAACTCCCAGAACAACTACATCACATCGAAAATCCTCCCCAAAACCACTAGACAACAAGCTGACACCCCCAGGAATATCCAACAACGATATGAAACTCTACAACACTGTAAGGGGTCAACCGAAACCCAAAATCAGTTTAAATCCACAATCCAAGACTTACGGCCAGTCAAGGTAAGGAGCCGAACCGCCAAATTAGCCCAAGCACCGAAACCCAGGACCCCACAACAAGCAGGCAAGGGAGCCAACCCCACAACAAAATTAAAAAAGGGAATCAAACCCTAAATTGTTTCCCAAAATCATCATTTTCCCAAAAATCCCAACTTTCATACAAAATTAACCAACAATTTTATCTCAGGATTACGTGTAATGAAACCGAAATTAAACTGAAGCATGAGGAGATAAGAATCTACTGTTCACCATTGATGCCCAAGAAATCGAAGAAACCGAAACCCCACAGCACAAATCCAAAAATATCCACCAGAAAATAACCCCACAAGGTGAAGGAAAATCGAACCAAAGCTCCAGAAAAAGTGAGAAAATACTTACTGTTTTTGCGTAAACCTTGAAGAAAGAGAAGAAGGAGAAGATATAGAGATCGGAGCAACCGATAGAGGAAGACGTGGTGGTGATCGTGGCGTGCGATCCGTGCGATCGAATCGAAAGGGGGTGGTTAGGGTTTCAACTGCATCGCTTTAGGGTTTCGAACGGTCGAACGGGAGAGGGAGGTAACCGCGTCGCACGATTCGATCGAACGAAGTGATCGAGTGTCTTCGTTTGAGTGTCGCTGGCGTCTGGTGAGTAAAGAGAAATGATGGTTAGCGGTCACTGGGCTGAAGAAATGAGAGGGGAAAAGGAATTAAATAGAAGAGTCCGAGTGGGCTTAGGCTCAGCCAGGTGGGCCGACCAAAGATGAGAAGGAAAGAAAAGAAAAAAAAAAGAAAAATGTTTTTTTAAAAAACAGACCCATTACATAATCCATAACCACAGTTTGTAGGTCCTTGAGGGTGTCATTTTACGAAGGGATATTCAAGGAATAATTATAATAATTACCTCTATTTTGGCCATACAATTAATGATTAACATTTTCTTTTTAGTCACAAGTTTGATTTCAAAGTCGAGTGATTTGTCTTTTGGTGGATTAAATGCTTTTACTTGCTTGCCTTCACTTGTTAACGGAAAAAAGATTTGGTCAAAGAATGAATTGTTAGAAAATAAAAAAAATAAAGTGATTATTGAATAAGATCTATCATATTGCCACGACACTTAAATACATTAGTGTGGACATATATATGGAGCAAGGCATCTGGGATTTGGTTTATACACATGGAATCTCAGCATCTTGGATGGGTAATGCATGAATCATTCTCTTCCTTGCATACATGTATGCACTTGTGCTCGCGCGTGTTACTGACTACCTTGATGAGTTTCTTTGTAATTAATTTGGAATGTCAAGAGTTAAATGAAAAGCAGTGTCCGATATGACACTCCGATATTAATATCCTTGATATCTGATATCTGATTTCCGTTATTTGATATTATATTTTTCAAGCTGATACGAGATCGATATTCGATATTTATACCAATGCCAATTACATGTTGCAAGAGCATTCTACTTATAAATCATCATCTAATCCATAAACCCAGTTTGTAGGACCTTGAAGGTGCCATTTTGCAGGGGGGATATTTAGGGAATACGTGTAATAATTACATCTGTTCTTGCCAAACAGTTAATGAATAACTTGTCCATTCCAGTCACAAGTTTGATTTCAAAGGGGAGTGTCATGTCTTTTGGTGCATTAAATGCTCTCTCTCTTGTCTATAATGAGGGTTGTCGATTGATTCACTTGCTAAAAATGAAAAAAAATCATTGTCCAAAGAATGACTTGTTAGAAAATGAAAAAAAATAAAGTAATTATTGAATAAGATCCATCATATTTCCACGATACCTAAATACATTAGTGTGGACATATGTATGGAGTAAGGCAACTGGGATTTGGTTTATACACATGGAATCTTGGCATCTTGGAAGGGTAGTATGCGAATCCTTTTCTTCCTTGCATATGTGTATGCACTTGTGCTCGCGCGTGTTATTGACTACATCGATGAGTTTCTTTGTAATTAATTTGGTATGTCAAGGGTTAAATGAAAAAGGATGATTATGTTAGTAAAGCCAATGGAATTAATTTTGTATGCTACTGTTTATCTACTCTTGTATCAATTTTGGCTTTAAAATATGCTCTCATATTGAATGGAACCAGCATCTCACTGTTTTGCATCTAAATCTCTATCTCTATCTCTATCTCTAAATCTGTATTAGTGTTCTGTGATGGAATTCTACGTTTCTGTATTGTTCTTCAATGTTTGTGTTTGCCTATGTTATTATGATATTTACTTTCTGATTAAACCTGCTGTATTACTATGTCACATATGTATGTGTCATATGCAATCATGTTTATGTGATTGCAGTGATTTTAACTGCACACGTTGCAATGTATATTCTCTTCTCCGTTCATCTTGTTGTTTGCTTTCACAGCTCGAGGCATGTATTGGGACTGCTGTAATCACAATGGGACCTGAGAAAGTGATTTCACTAGTACCGATATCTTTTGATGCGGAAAAAGGAACTTGCTCAAATATGTGGATACTGCCTATCTTAAAGAAATATGTTATTGGAGCATCACTGCAGTATTATATAGAGCATATAGTGCCCCTCACCAAATACATGCAAAATGCTTGTAAGAAAGGTATATGCATGCATTGCTTGTAGAATTATGTATTCAAAGTATAAATATCTGAGAAAAATTGTCCTTTTTATTCAGTTAAGAAACCATCCAAGCTAAAAGTTTTACAGACATGTTTCCATGGCCTCTGGGACCTACTTCCTGCATTCTGCCGTTATCCTACTGATATATCCAAGAGTTTTGGAGCATTGTCCAAGCTGCTTATAACTACCCTGGAAGAAAGTCCAGGTTTGCATGAGATCATCGCAAATTCAGTGCAGGTATCAACCCCCTTTGGGCAACTGCATGCTACCAAATTTTTAGTGAACAATGACAGCCCAGCAACATATTATTAAGTATAATTAATTGATCCATTCATTGTCTTTCTCTATTTTGATCTCTCATTCATCTTGCCTTATTGCCTTAAATCCGGGTTTTCAAACTAGCGTATTGGCTTTGAAGGTTGGAAATTGAACTATGATTACTAATTAACATGAATGTGCAATCATATTCCTTTCCTGGCTGCCATTTTTTATTAAATTAATTTCTATTTTATTTTTTATTTTTGAATAAATATCAGAGAAAGGCTTCATATGTACTCCTTTGAAAATAGCGAGTTGGTTCCAAAGGTTTGTCTTTTTTGGGTATGTTGTGAAACAATCCTGGCCATTGATTTTGTTAAATAAATAGGGGCTGTTGATTTGCATCAAATATCATGGAATTACTTTTATGTTGATATAAATTGCTGTTCCAACTTGATACAAGTTGAGCGCCTGACCTATCTGGTTGTGCGGATGATAACAGGGTTGAAAGAGCACTTAGTCCATTGTTTGAGGCCTGGTGAATTGATTATTAGTTTTTTTTTCAGTTTTCTTCTTCTATTTCCTTTCTATTTCCTTTGATTTTTTTCTTTTTCTTTTATTTCCCATTCTTTAATTCTTTTTTGTGTTTCTTTCCTTTCATTTTGTTTTAATTTAACCATGTTTTAAATATGAGTGCTGTTATTTGCACCGCGCTATTTTATAAATACACCATAAATTATAATATTTTAATAATTACAAATTTAACCTTAACTATTTTTAAAATTTTACTCTTAAATTGCTTACTTAATTACAAAAACTGCCATTGATTTTATTTTAATTCACTAATCCATATCCTTCGCTTGTTTCTCAAATTTTCTCACTATTTTTTTTAAAACGACTGACTCGATATCACCACAAAATTCCGAAGTTTTTTTAATGGCGGATCTGGCTACAACCCCATCAATGATTACGCATCCTCTTGCCGTCCCCTCTCATTCCCATTAGATCCCAACCACTCCATGATCCATCTCCTCTTTTGCAACATCAATTCATAACCCGACCGCGACCGCCTCACTCTCGTCGACGACGATTCCAACCAATCCATCACTTATGCCGAGCTCTGATCGGCCATCTCCTCCTTTACCACCGGCCTCGGCATCGAGAAAGGCGACGTGGTACTCATCTTCTCCCCGAACTCCGTCATCTTCTCCGGATATCCACCGTCACCCTTAGTGTCGTTGCCACCACCGTCAACCCTCAGTACACCGTTACCGAGCTCTCCAAGCAGGCACAAGACTCAGGCGGAAAGCTCGTGCTAACAAGCCTCGACCTTGTAACCAAAGCCAATGCACTCAATCTCCTAATCATCATCATATCTAAAAACAGTAAACTCTCGATTCCAACCTTCTATGATGTCATCGATAAGAAGATTAGATGGGAATTTAGTTCGCCATGTATTACTCAGAACGACATCGCCGCTCTGCTGTACTCGTCGGTCACGACTGAGACGAGCAAAGGGGTGGTGCTGACGCATCGAAACTTCGTATGCACAGAGATGTACTGTCGACGGAGCAAGAGGAGACGAGGGATCTGCCCAACACTTTCCTCGGCGTTTTGCTGATGTTTCATGTATTCGGGCAGTCCGTGGTGAACTATGCCCATCTACAGAGGGGGAACACGGTGGTGATGATGGAGGTTTGACATGGAGAAGATGCTGGGGGCATCGAGAGGTACAGTGTGAGCCACCTGTTTTGCGGTGAATTAAGAGAAAATGAATGAGATGAAGTGTTTATAAAAAGTGTAAAAATGAATCAAATGGTGGTGAATTAATAAATAACAATATTTTAGTGCGGTTAATTTAGAAATGTGGTGAAATCATAAAGTGATGCAGTGTAACTATCAGCACTCTTTAAATATATGCTTTGAATTTTTTCCCTCTTCTTTTATATTCTTTATTTATTACTTTTTATTCCCATTATTTTGCACTTTATTAAATTTTTTGTCCTTTTCTTTACTTTTTGTTTTAACCAAGGTTTAAAAACTCGGTTTTGGTCTCGAGTTCTAAAAATTTGTGGTTTCGACATGTTTCATTAGTTTTGTTGTTTTGTTTTAAGTTTCACTTTAGTTTTTCCTATATATATATATATCTGTTGCAAGAAAAACTCGGAGGTTATCTCATCGCCTCTCTTGTTGCCTCATTCTGCCACTGTAATCACTGCTTCCTTCTTGGCATCATTGCTACCGCATTGGTCCCTATATCGCCAGAAAACTAGCCAGCCTTGAGGGATAAGTTATTTGCACCGAGTGTGTGTGATGAGGTTATCACGTATCAACGAAGACGTCAAAAGAAGGACCGCAGGATGGAGAACTAGGAATATGGGCATTTTTGTGAAGTTTTGGGTATTTTTGCGAAGTTTGGGTTTTCGGAGGGTTAAATATAAATTGGACAAAATCAGCCCTTATATATTGGAGAGAGTTTCATTTGGGGGGTTAGGCAAAACTTGAGAGATAAACTCTAGCTTAGAAGAGTAGAACCCCTAGATCAAGTGAGAGTAAGCTTTCTCTCTTAGATTCAAGTTTGGAGAGTTAGTTTCCTCTCAAAAAAATGTGTATATTGTATTCCTCTTTTGATATTTCTAAAATTCACATCTTTTATCTTCAAAACCCTAGCTTTCTCATCAGATTGGTATTAGAGCAAGATCCTTATTCCCCCAACTAGAAAGATGTAATCTTTGGAAGGGAAACTCACTAGTAACTTCCGACATCAAGGAACTTCGGAGATCGGCAGAAGAAACAGTTACTACTATGGATCGGAGGATGATAGCAATGGAGGAGAGGCTCTCTAACCAAATCGGCACTTAAATCGACATCCAACTCTCTTCTCATCTTCCCAATCAACTTGCCCTAGCTTTGGAACCCTTTAGGAAGCAAATGGAGGAGATAAATTCCAGATCTGAAAAAGGCACTCCTCATCCGAGGGAAGAAGAGATCGCATCAGATCAGAAGCGAAAGGAGCTTGGTTGATCCAAAGGAAGGGAAAGGAGGTCGTGCGCGTCGAGGAGAGCTTCCCGGAGATGGATGAGGGGCCATACAGCCTTTTAAGGCACAGTCGAAAGGGCCACGAGCCCCCAAAGCTCTGGCAAGGGGCTCCGGACATCTGGGTCCACATGGCAGGGGCCAGCAACCCCTTGCAGGCTCGCCAGGGGCCGTCGAACCCCGGGAGCCTCCGACGGGAGCCCCTGCGAGCCTGCCAGGGGTTGTCCGCCTCCTGGCGGCCTCCGATGGGTGTGATCGAAGCCCAGAGAGCACCCCAGTGGCCGATCGACCCTTGGGGACTTCCGACAGAGTCGTGTGACCCCCGACGACCACCCTAGGGGTGACCGAACCCTGGGGGGCCGGCGACCCCCCAAAAACATCCCCAGGGGCCGCTAGCCCCTTGGGGGCATTCGACAGGGGGCTGTCACCTACTGCGGGTTCGCCAGGGGCTGTCCGCCCCTGGGGACCTCCGACGGGGGCCGACGAGCCCTCGCGAGCCCACCAGGGGCCTTTCTCCCCTGAGTGGCCTCCGACAGCGATGTATGAGGCTTCACGGCGTCGCACCGCTTCTCCGAGTGGTCAGAGAGGTCCGGTGACCCCCGACAGACTTCCTAGGAGAGCTGCGGACCACAGACAGGCCATGGAAATCATGTAGCACATCACTCGCCACCTCCGAGAGGGCCATGAGTTGAGCTCCGAAATGAAGGTCTCCAAGAGCCTTGGCGAAGAACGGAGGGGCATGGTGAACTTTAGGGGGGCACGAGACCCATGGGGGAGGCGTCAGATTGCCCCAATGGCCCAAACGAGGTGTGGGACACTACATAAGAGGAGGAGATCCATGGGGGTTATGAGAAAGTAAGGGCATGCCGGCCACCCTTTTCGTGCCGACCAGCCAAGGGAGAGGGTCGGCCAGGTGACGACATGGTTCAACACATGGGCCGAAAGCTAAAGATGCCAATTTTCAATGGAGAGGACCACACTGGTGGGTCTATCGTGCAGAGCGGTATTTTGAAGCCTATCAGATGGTAGAGAGGGAGAAGGTGCATGCGTTGGGCGTGTTTTTGGAGGGGAAGACGTCTTGGTATTTGTGGAGGCAACAATGGCAGCCGGTACAGTCATGGAAAGAATTCGCGTTTTGCATGCTAGATCACTTCAGAGACACCTAGGATGGCGATCTGCACGAGCAACTCTTGCCTCTACAGCAGATGGGAACGGTGAGAGATTATCGGGAGAAGTTTGAGGCACTTTCTGGCCGTATGAGGGGGATGATAACCGAGGAGATCTTGGTAGGAAGTTTCATGAATGAGCTCAAAAAGGAGATTCGGGGGGAACTCCGTGTGCATAGGCTTAGTGGATTGCTGGATACTATAGAGCTAGCCCAGGTGGTGGACGACAAGCTCGCTGTTGATCGGTGGGCCAAGGAAGCTTGGGGCGGGTCCACTTTTCGTGACTCGATGCATCCAGGAGTGCAGCGGGCCCCTGCAGCGGGGGTTCAGACATAGGGAGCTCAGGTGAGTAAGGAGAGGAGCAACAGTCCATAGCCTAGTGGACAGTTTCGACACATGACTGGGGCAGAGATACAAAAAACAAGAGGGCGAACGGGATGTGTTTCAGGTGTGACGAGAAGTATGTCCATGGTTATTGCTGCCGAGATCGTACACTCCAGGTGCTGCTGGTAGGGGATGATGATGAGGTGGAGGAGCTGACGAGGGAGAAGTGGAGTAGGAGCCATCTCATTTGGATGTAGCGGAGGTGTCACTCAACTTCGTAGTGGGGTTCACTTCGAACCCCATTATGAAGTTGATCGGGAGGATCTCAGAGCAGGAGGTTGTAGTGCTGAATGATAGTGGAGCCACATACAACTTCATATCCAACCGTGTAGTGGAGCAACAGTGGTTGCAGTTGGTTGACGCCTACAGCTTTGGAGTGATGATGGGGACTGGGCAGGTAGAGCGGAGCAAGGGAGTATGCCGAGGCGTGATGTTGACCCTCCAGGAGATACATGTGGTGGAGGAGTTCTTACCACTCGACCTGGGCAGCACCGACGTGATTTAGGCATGAGATGATTGCAATCCCTAGGAGAAACGAAAACCAACTGGAAGTTGCTGAGGATGGAGTTCATGCATGGGGGAAAGGTGATGACGCTTCAGGGGACCCCAATTTGTGTAAATTCAGGGTTTCCTTGAAGACCATGACGATGTCATTCTAGTCCGAAGGAGGAGGCTTCTTGGTGGAGCTACAGGGCCTGGCAGTGGAGGAGGCAGAGCAGGAGCATGACATTCCATGGGAACTGCGACATGTCTTATTTCAGTTTGAGGGAGTGTTTCAGACGCCTCACGGGCTTTCTCCCCATGAGAGCAGGAGCAGGATATTCCATGGGAACTGCGACATGTCTTATTACAGTTTGAGGGAGTGTTTCAGACGCCTTACGGGCTTCCTCCCCATGAGACCACATGCATGCTATTGTGCTCCAAGAGGGTGTCGCTCCGTCAGTGTACGTCCGTACCGCTATCCGCAGGTGCAGAAGGGAGAGATCGAGAGGATGGTGGACGAGATGATTCAGGCAGGGGTGATACAGTCGAGTGTGAGTCCTTTCTCGAGCCCGGTGATGTTAGTGAAGAAGAAAAATGGCAGCTGTAGATTGTGTCGATTACCGGGCATTGAACAACGAGACAGTGCCAGACAAGTTTTCCATCCCCATAATCGACGAGCTATTAGATGAGTTGCACAATGCATTAGTCTTCTCCAAGATTGACTTGAAGTTCGGATATCATTAGATCCAGATGAGATATGAGGATGTGGCGAAGACTGCTTTTAGGATACATGAAGGCCACTATGAGTTCCTGGTAATGTCGTTCGGCTTGACCAATGCCCTTGCCACATTCCAAGTTTTGATGAACAAGGTGTTTCGGCCCTATCTGAGGAGGTTTATTCTGGTATTCTTCGTCGACATCTTGGTTTACAGCCGATCGATGGAGTCACATGTGGAGCACTTAACGACTTTGCTGAGGGAGCTACAGGAGCATCGGCTGTTTGCCAACCAGAAGAAATGCTTGTTCGGCCAGTAGAGTGTAGAGTACTTGGGCCATATTGTCTCCGCGGAGGGCGTGTCGGCGGTTCGAAGATAGCGGTCATGGTGGATTGGCCACTCCCTACTACACTATGGGCGTTACGGGGATTCTTCGGACTGACGGGCTACTACAAGAAGTTCGTCGGTGGGTACAACACCATTACGTGGCCGTTGACTGAGCAGTTGAAGAAAGACAATTTCTATGGCTATTCGAGCTTTTGAGGCCCTAAAAGGGGCCATGATGAGTGTTCCCGTTCTTGCGCTTCCAGATTTTACCCGACCATTTATGGTGGAGACAGATGCGTCGGGCTATGGCTTAGGGGCCGTGTTGATGTACGAGAGCAGACCGGTGGAATATTTTAGCCACGTGTTATCGATGAGAGCAGACCGGTCCCAGACTTCCACCTTGAGGACAAGGTGGTTCTTTTGGGGGAGTAACGATGAGGTCATCACATATCAACGAAGACGTCGCAAGGACCGCAGGATGGAGAACTAGGCCGATGGGCATTTTTGTAAAGTTTTGGGTATTTTTGCAAGGTTTGGGTTTTTGGGGGGTTAAATGTAAATTGGGCAAAATCAGCCCTTATATATTCGGGAGGGTTTCATTTATGAGGGTTATGCAAAACTTGAGAGATAAACCCTAGCTTAGAAGATTAGAACTCTTAGATCAAGTGAGAGTAAGCTTTCTCTCTTAGATTCAAGCTTGGAGAGTTGGTTTCCTCTTAAAAGAAACCCCTATCTTGTATGCCTCTTTTGATATTTATAAAAATCGCTTCTTTTGTCTTCAAAACACTAGCTTTCTCATTAGTGTGCTCCGGACTCGACTGGTCATTGCTTCGGAGATGTGTTCTTCGACCTGTTCATTGGCAACCGAAGGAGGCAATGTGTGTTTCTTTGCTCCGTACCTATAACGTAGGGACTTCGTCAACTTCAGTTTGCTCTGGAGTATTTTCCACTAATGATTCTTCCCTTTCTTGAGCTCCATTGTGCTCCACAGTGATTGACTGAGCAACAAAAGCAATATCTGAAGCA
The DNA here is from genome assembly GCA_030789695.1 of Scilla litardierei. Classification (NCBI taxonomy): domain Eukaryota; kingdom Viridiplantae; phylum Streptophyta; class Magnoliopsida; order Asparagales; family Asparagaceae; genus Scilla; species Scilla litardierei. The sequence goes on from CM061133.1 coordinate 20,577,802, forward strand.
GCTGGAAATATTTCTGTTTTGCTATATAAAAGAGGGGTGAGAGAGATGATATTAGTTGGAAAAGGAATTATAAGAAGTGTGTTGGGTGCTGACATGCTTCTAACTTAAACATGATAATTTTGTTATCAGGTTTAAGTTATAAGTAGTGAGCCAGGATTCAATCCGCTCTTATATAAGTTGGGCTAGGACAAACCCTTTCTAACCCAACTCAATCTTGTTCTTTCTCATCGCTAGCAGTAGTAACGGGAGAGTAGCCTTCGATGACGAGGACCCAAACCTACACAGAAAAGAGGTCAGCGCTCTCTATTGCTTTCCTTTTGCAAGTACCTTTAGAATGGATTGGTGATTTTTGACTATTTTATTGGTCTTTTCAAAAACTTTTTAGTGTCTTGATTGAATCATCGTTAATTTCAAGGTTTGAGGTTTCGGTTTCGGTCTTGGAATCGCTCTCCTGAAAATTTAGGTGCCGGTATCGGTATCGTCCGTTTCGACGGGGTTGGAAGTGAGTTTTGGTTCGTCTGTATCGGTAGTTTCAAAACTTGTAAGTTACATGTAACTAACAATATTAGTTAAAATTTGTTACTAATAAGATAATAGTAAACTAATAAAGATAATTTGTAACTTATAACATAATTATGAACAATATTAGTTAAAATATGCTATTCATGTTAACCATTTAGCTAAAAACACTCTCTCGTTAGTAAGAATATGACAAACTTATAAATAATGCGCAATATGTTTAGACAAATGTAGGGTGTGAATAGCGTGTCAACATTCCCTCTACGTCTGATCATTGTTTCAAATCTAGTCAACAAATTAAATTTATTTACAAGTTTGCCATTAATATGATTTCTGTAGGAAGGAAGCAAGGGTATATGTGTAATTAATAGAAATTTCTTGAGCAAACTTTGAAGGCACTGGCAGATTTTCCACTACACGACTAACCCAAATATGTAACATTATTTACAAGTTTGCCATTCAGTTTAATTCTGAGATTTTAGAGTTATGGCAAACTTGTAAATACTGTTAAAAGTTTGGGCTAATGTATACGTGAGTGAATAAATACCCCAAATTTACCTCTTATGGCCTCACTTATTCCTTTCATCATCGATTCAGATTACCACACAGCTACTGCAAGCCGATGTTGACGGTGAACAGCTAGGGCACGATGATTGGAGCTAGGGCACAGTGACGGCGAACATCTAGGGCACGACGATTGGAGCTAGGGCACGGTGACAATGGAATGTTTTGGAGCTATGGCAAGATGATAAGTTTTGGGACAGGGTACGATGGAAGTTTTTGGAGCTAGGGCACGGTTGACTACTTTCTTATTTGCTTGATGTAGAGGTAAGTTTTCTCCTCTCTTTTAACCTAGCTTTCTTTGCAACCTATTAATTCACGATTTTTTTGGGTTTTTAAAAGAATTTTTATTTAATTACACATTCTTCTTCCTCCGTCTTCAACCGATACTGAAACTAACCCTTAGTTTCGGTCTCGTTACCCACCGATACCGAAACGAAACTACCGATACCCAGGGGCATCGACCGAAACCTCAAACATTGGTTAATTTATTATTGTTTTGGACAATTTTGCTTCTTGCTACTTTTTATTGGTTAGTTGGTCAAAATCGAGTTGGGAAGCTTGTTTTGTGCCGGTTTCAAAATCGGTATGAAACAACTGAAACATTTTGGTTTCGGTTGAAACCTAGAAATGTGGGTTTAACCATTTTTCTTTTGGCATTTTCTTTCTTTCTTGTTTGTGACTATTTTCTCCTTTGGATCGTAGAGACTCATATTGTTTTATTTATTTTTTCCATTTATTCTTTCATTTAGGCCTTGTTTGGTTTGAAAGGAAAAGAAAGTAATCGAGTGGAAAAATTAATTTGCATTATTTGGTTGAAAAGAAAAGAAAACCGAAAAAGAAAATGAAGGAAAGTAGACGGAAATAACGATTATAAATTTTCTTTTAGCTTTTCTTTCTATTGACCTAATGAAAAAAATAGAAAAGGAAAGTGCGAAACTTCTTTTAGCTTTATTTGGTTGAAAAGCTTTATTTCTATTAAAAACTTTTTAATAGAAATAAATTTTCTTTTCTTTTAGCTTTTCTTTCTATTAAAAACTTCTTTTTAGCTTTATTGACCTAGTGGAAAAATTAATTTGCATTATTTGGTTGAAAAGAAAAGAAAACCGAAAAAGAAAATGAAGGAAAGTAGACGGAAATAACGATTATAAATTTTCTTTTAGCTTTTCTTTCTATTGACCTAATGAAAAAAATAGAAAAGGAAAGTGCGAAACTTCTCTCACATACACAACCAACAATAAAATTTATGTATTTTCAAATATTTCATGAATTATTTACTTATTTTTCAAGTAACTCATGTACTTTTTTGTTTTTAGCAAACAAACAAGTTAATTATTTTCAAATAATTCATGAATTAATCTCAAATTGTTCAAAATTAATTCATGAATTGTTTGTGAATGATGACGAATTCATCCTTTTGTGTGGGTAGTGAATAATTCATTGCAATTCACAAATTATTCGTCAAGTTTTCAAATTATTCAATCTAGTTAACCAGTGTTTGATTAAAATTTTTTATGTAGTCCAAAATGATTTTAACCCACACCACCTGCTTGAAAGCCATACGAACTGACGAGTAGACTACTAGCCTTTATTGATATATTCTAGAAATTGTTTTAAATAACTAAAGCATGTAATGTTATAAGTTTTTGGTAAGCCAAACTATTTTCAAATTTTACGGGATTATTCTTGAACGCCAACCTTTTAACTATGCATATTATTCGTGAATTAAAAGCTAGAAATAAGTTAGCAAAAATACCACCCAAAATTTTCATTTTCATTTTCAATTTCAATGAGCTCTCAAATAAGAGAAATTATTTTTTTCACTATATTACTTTATGACTTTTTTTCACAATTTCGTTGGTGACGAAACATAAAAAATAATCTCCTTTCATGTTCCTTTTCTTTATTTTTCTATTTCATTTTGATTTCATTTTTCTATTTCATTTCATTTCATTTTTCTTTCTTTGGTGTAGCCTTAAAGCTTTTTTATGTGAAGGCTTCTATTTTCTTCTATTTTGTGATTTTTATTATTAAGAAAATCTTTTCAAATTGGAATTAGTCAATTAAGATCCTTTTAAATTATTCTACTGAAAATAGCTAAATTGATTAATTCATTAAGGATTACTAATGAATTAGAAATCTAATCTAATTAAAAATTTGTTTTAGTTAGTTTTACTAATCCAATCCTTATTTGAATAAGATTTATATCGTTTGTATAAAAATAATTAGGATAAACTAATTCATAAAGAATTCTTTAATTAAACCTAACTTGTTATCATCATAATCATCATGTCACCAACTTAATGGTAAAGTGGATGGTTAAGTTATGCCATGTCTTAATGACAAAATTGGGCTTGATTAATGTATGTGACAAACAATCTATATCCAAAATGTAATACTGTTGTTATTGTGTCATCGTTATTGCTGCTGCTGCTGCTGCTGCTGCTTTTATTATCATTGTATTGTTATTTGTGAAGAGTCGAAGACACACATATGCATATCTCGTGCCTAAATGCTAGTAGATATTAAAACATAAACTACTATTGTTGTAAAATTTGCCGTCACAGGTAAGGACTTGTCGGTCTTCAAAGTTAATTCTATGTATTATTTAAGGTTTCCTACATATTAACTACATGCACAATTGTTGATGTGGAATGCCATGATACTTCCAATAGTATTGTTGTTCCTGTTACCAATCTGGTTGTGCAGACCCATTTAGTTTTGCACACATGTATAGTATCATACCTTTTTTCATACTCATATTTTCATGGATCAAAGTAAAGTGTGAATCTGGAACACTAATGGCATCCATGTTAACATAACCAATCTTCAGCTTTTGACTGTCCAACTGCATGATGCTCTTTATTTGAGTGTGACTTTTTTAGCTTTTGCAAACTTGTGTCTTTTGTGCAGGAGCTGGTGAACGGAAACAGAAGGTCCATGAAAACTAATCAGGGTGTGAAACCTTGTGTGGATCTGTCATCTAGCCTCGATTTAAATGTGTGTAAAGTGAGAAGCCTGCCATTTTGTTACTCGGAGAAAACTGCAGCGAGGAACATTAAGGCCTTGGCACGCAGCTCCATGGATTTATTCCATGTTCTTGCTGGTATATTCTTGGATTCCCCACCGGAAAAGCATACTTACTTGAAGGTTTGTTATCTCTTGCTCACCATTTTATCTTTTAAACTTGAAGTTGCATAGACTACTCTTGCATCTTTATATATTGGTTTGCTGATAACTGCATTCCATCTGCTCTATTTCATATCTGTCAGATCCTTTATTTAAGTTTCTGAACCTGATGATATTTACCTTTCATTTATTATAATAAATATTAATATTATTCTTTTTCCATTCATGTATTTGTGCAGTCTTTATGTAGAGTTTTAACTCCATTTGTAATGTAATGAGAAGTTTTAACAGTTACCATATTGGTGATGTAATGAGCCTAAATTGGTATTTGCGAGTTCTTTGTGTGAACAGGAAGCAATTGGCTGTTTGGCTTCTGTCCTTGGGAGTGAAAACATTAAAGATTTCTTTGTGTCATCACTGGAGAAGTGTGAATCTAGAGATGCTTTAATTGAATCAAGAAAAGAGGATGAAATCCCAGATGATATAAAGGGAGACAGCAAGAGAACATTTGAACACAAGGGATGCAAAAATACGAGGTATTCAACAAGGTATGTTTTACATCCTCGTGAAGCTTACTGTTGCTTTCCTATATATATTTACATCCTCGTGAAGCTTACCGTTGCTCACCTATATATATATATATATCCTCGTGAAGATTCTCTCCTGTGACACCCTATTTCCCGTTTCATATATATATATACTAGGCATTACCCGTGCCCATAGGGCACGGTTTATTTAATCCCACTACAAATTTCACCCCCAAATTTCAAGTTTCCCCCCAAATTTAAGTTTCCCCCCAAAATTTAAGTCCCCTCAAATTTCAATTTTCAAATCTTCCCGACAAATTTCCCTCCAAAACTTATTCCAATCCTAGTCATCAAGTCCTTGTCCTAGTCATAACCCCATATGTCCTAGTCATCTTGTCCTACTGGGACAAACATTCAAAATCTTCATCCTTTATAGAATATATATATATATATATATATATATATATATATATATATATATATATATATATATATATAATTTATCTCCGTTTTTAGAGGGCATTAGCATTAGTTTCTTGGAAATAGGGCTGTTGACGAGCTTGAATGAGCTTGAACATGGAGCTTGGTTTGTCCATGTACAATTCAAGCTCGGCTCGAGCTCGTTTAGAAATCAGGGTTTGTGTTCAAGATCGTTCGTTTAGCATTTGATCTTGTTAAAGTTCATTCATTTATTGTTCATGAACAAGCTCGGTTATTATTCACGAACAAGTATTATCGAGCTTGAACGAACGATCTTGAACACAAACCCTGATTTCTAAACCCCGTATCGATTGGATAATACATGCTTGGGGAGGTTGATGTAATGTTACTTGTTGCAGGTGCTTGATGATGGTCCTGGCATCATCCTTTGTTGAGGCAGCTGACGAAGAGCTAATCAATACAATTTTCAGTTTTATAAAGTCTTGTTTATTGGTATACTGGACATATTTATCAATAGGTTCTTCTGTTAATTCTGTCGTGTCTACTTTTTGATGCATAAGGATAATAATCTATGCATGCAATAGATCTTATAACATTTTTAATTTCATTTCCAGGATTCTGATGAAGCCTGCCATAACGAAGCATATTATACGCTGAGTCGAATTTTAGAGGTAGAACGATTAACGTTTTATGCTCCATTTATCTGAAGATTACCATATGTTTGCCAACTTATCTTTTCTATCTTGCAGGTCCACAGTTGGTTTTGTCAGGCCAGAATGTCTGATTTGGTGGATCTTCTTTTCAGTGTAAAGCTTCCAGTTGACAGTATGACTATTAAAAATCGCTTCTCATGTCTACATTATGTACTGGTTCATATTCTAGAGGTGAGATGTTGTACATTTAATTTAATTTTTTCCGTTTCAACTTAATGTCATAAGTTTGGCTTGGAGCGCACAGTGTATTTTTTAATAATGGGAAGGGTGTCACAGATTCACATGTCTGCATATATGTAGGTTTTAGAAGAGAAATTGTCATTGATTGTTGGTTAAGAATGTACACTCCGGAACCATCCAAAAAGATGAGAAGCCTAAATTTTTGATCAGGGCAGGGGATCACCCGTGCTTACATTCACAAGATGATTCAGTACCCTGTTATATTAAGAACCGTCAGACCGTGCAGAGTAGTTAACTCTAGCATTTATCTGAGTGTGGGGCGAACTGTGCCTATATAGATAAAAGGAGATATTTTTGCTGAAAGCTAACCATGTTTGAGGAAATATGTGTTCCTGAAAGAGCGTTCTTTATTTATTTTTTCCACACTTTGGGGGCTGTTGGTCGACAATGTTACACAGTTATTGATACGCGACAGTGACAAGAGAATAAGTGCAATCTGAAAAGTTCATAATAAGGGCACATTGTATATATGCCAAGAAAGAAGGAAATATAGATAATTTAACTTTATAAAAAAATTGTATTTTGAAATTTCTTTCGAAGATCGTTAAGCATATATGAATACTAAAATTTAGCTTGAGGCATATATATTCGAAATTAATTGTTATAAATGCATGGTGCTTTTGATAGATATGTACTATATATTCAAATTAGTTTTTTTTTGTTCCAAATTAAGAAGTTTCAGGAGGGAATATGTAAATTATTGTTTTGGAACTAAAAGGTTATTATGAGTTCCATTGGATTAGGTTGAAATTTTAAACCCATAACCCTTTGATTAAATACGTTCAAGATGCAAGAAACAACTTTTGGTTTGGATTCCCAAATATGAACCCAAAACCTATTTGTTTATCAATTATATGATTCTCGTCAAGATTGAATCGAACATAGGGCAGCTAAAAACAAATAAGAGGCAGCATCATTCTGCTTATGACTGAAAGGCTATGTAGTACAGACTCATGACAAACATGACATAGGCAGACATGATATGTATTGTTCATCATTTTCTATAGCTATCATACGCAAAGTTGTCATATTGTGATTTATATATTTTATCATTTTCCATAATTATCATATCATATATTATATCATATCGCATGTCTTATTAAATGTAACTTGTGCATATTAGATTTGTGACTAGATATATCCTGAAAATATGGATATCTATCCTAGAATAAATAATAAATAAGGTGATATATCATAGAACAATTAATTAATTATGAAATATGATTATAATAATAATTAATGAGATGTGATTATAATCTAAATACCTTGGTTATAAAGAACATAGGGATCAAACGAAAGCGGTGATGGTTGGTAAGACCTTTGCAAGGACCGCCGGAGTAAGTGAGCATATTAGAGAATCGATGAGGATATATGATATATCTAGTTATTATTTGTGCATCATATCCAATATCTGACATATATATATATATATATATATATATATATGACAATATTTGACAAATATAGTTAGATATATTTAGAGTTTTAGCATCAAGGCACTACAACGGATATGGGATTGATGCACATATATATTTGTCAGATATTAGATGCTAAAATACACTACATGCACACGCATATCATGCACATATCTAACTATATATGAATTTTATAAACTCGTATAAAGCATATTTATACTTACCTCGATAAGCCGCATTAAACTATGAGTTCATACCAGGGTTTGAGGTATTGGCCGATACCATTAGGTATCGGCTGTATCGTATCGGTATTGGCAGTTGACAACACCGAAACCAAGGGTTAGTTTCAGTATCGGCCGATACTGAACGGTATCGGTTAGTTTCGACCGATACCGGCCGAAACTGACCAATACCGGCCGAAACTGACCGATACCGTTCAGTACCGGTCGAAGACGAAGGAAGAAGAATGTGTAATTAAATAAAAATTCTCAAAAAATCCCAAAAAATTTCGTGAATCAATAGGTTGCATAGAAATGTCGGTTAAAAGCGAGGTGAAAACCCTAGGGTTTTGGCTTGAAAATGATGAAGAATTAGACGAAGAAGAGGCAGAATCAAGACAAAATTGCTGAAAAAGAAGAAAAAGGATAAAAGAAAGATGATGAAAAAATTGAACTCACCTCATAGCGTCGCCGCATTGCTGAACCCGCCTCCTGCCTCACCGAACCCGCCTCGACCATCTAGCGTGAGAGAGAAAGAGCAAAGAGAGAGAAAGAGGCCCAAGTCGCCTTTCAGAAGATGATGTGTTCTTTAAAAAGGTCAACTTGTAAATAAGTGGTATGTGCGTAAAGTAAAACAGTCGATGCGCAATATCAAGCAGATATTTTGTGGCAACACTGTAAATAAGTGGTATGTGCGTAAAGCAACGCCTAGCGATTTTTCTGGCAAACTTGTAAATAAGTGGTATTTGCGCAAGGTAAAATGGTGGGTGCGCAAGGCAAGCTTTAGGAGCTATTTATTTATATAATATTTAGTATTTAAGTACCAAACTTTATGTATTTAGTATTTGATATAATTACGAACTCAAATTTAGTTTATCTATTTAGTATTTAGTATTTGATAGTATATGATTAATATTTTAGTTTGTTAAGTATTTAATAGTATTTGAAAGGTTTAGATTTAAAACCTCTGAAACTATCACTGTATGTATATAGTATATATATTTAAAGTATCACCGAAACCGAAACCGAAACCGAAACCGATACCCGAAACGAAACTGTCGAAACTAGCGATACGGACGAAACTGAAACTTGCTTCCGAAACCGCTGAAACGGACGATACCGAAACCGAAACCTAAATTTTGGAAACAACGATACCCAGACCGAAACCGAGACATATAACCTTTGTTCATACACAATAATCAATTGCAAAACTCTTCCAGTTTACTCATAAATGAAAAGATGAACCCCACTTATGTTATACCTTCGGTACATGATATTTGAGCAGAGTCAAAGTACAAATTGGAATTTATCTATTATCGATATTACTTCCTCGTCAAATTCCTGCATTGAAAGCTCGAATAAGAGGTATAGACTTAGAAGAGGCTAACAGTGAGGGTGACAGAGAGAGGAGCATGTAGCGTGTTGACAGCTCAAGGAAGGTCGAAGAGGAACTGAGAGTGACTGAGAGATATGGAAAACAAACAGACGAGATATGTAAGAGAGGCAATGACAATGTCATCATCAAGAATGACGACGATGACGACAAGAGGGTGATGACAAAAAATGACAAGCGGAGTATGATGTCAAGAATGTGGACACTACCGATGTTGAAAACAATGATGGAAGACTGAACGACTGGAGCCCTAATTCCTCTTAGAGTTTTTTTTTCAGTTTGAATTTGGGTACCATGTTTGGTTCAGATATGCTTCAAATTAAAGCTGCCTTTGGCTTCATATAGATCAACAAATTTGTGGCATGCCTTACATAATGAAAGTGGCTTAAGGAGAGCGGGTGGGAGGTATCCACCTTATTCATTAAAATTAATTGTCCTTGATAATACTGGTATTAGTACTGATTTCTCCATAAACTTCTTGATGCCTTTGTTGATGGCTATTAAAATTCTTCATACCCTTCATACCCTTGATATTCTTAAATCTTTATATATGGTTGATTGTCATGTTGCATGAATGTGCATTTAATTTCAGCATGTTATTTTTGTAGCAGCAATCACTATGTTATATCTGTAGCAGAAATCACTGTGCTATGTCTGTAGCAGCAATTGACATATCCAGAATTCAATTCCAGGATATCCTTTTATGACAACTAGGCCTTTTAACTAGTCCTTCCATATTTGCAGAGCAATGATAAGGATGTGAATACTGAAGCATTTCTAATTCTGAATGAGATAATAATCACATTAAAGGTAAGCTCTCTCTGGTTATTTACACATGTTCTTATTGTTATATTTTTTTGTTGCGAGTCTCTTCATCTTCCTGTGTTTGACGGTAGTACTTATATTCATATAATTTTGTTAACACTTGTTAGCACATAATAAGACATGTTATCATTAAATATTCCAAGAGCTTAATTTTGATAGCTTTCCTCAATGCTTTGCTCCTGGATACGTAGAACTGAGTCACATTAAGCATGTTGCTTTAAGTTTTGTGTGTTTATGTGTCTACGATGACACTTAATATCCAGATAAAATTTGGTTAACGGGTGTCATGTTATAGTTAAATGTGTCAGAGGCTTCGAGTTTGCATAGCTTTCTTCTATTCTTTGCTCCTGTCTACGTAGGCTCAAGACGCATCAAGTATATTGCTTTAAGTTATTTGTCAGTCCCTTCATATAAATTATTTGTAAGTCTCTTCATATAAATTAGTGCAAAAAATATTATTATATTGGTGTTCAATAAACCTTAAGTTTATAAAGCCAGGATCTCCTATATTTTGCTCTTCTTGTAGTAGTGCCTAACAAAGTTTTGGTTCAATTTATTTGGTGTTGGGACTTCTATTTTAGCTCAATGGGTCAAAGTCTACTAGGACACTTCAGGATGCTAATTAGAATGCTAGTTCAAGGAAACAGATCCCGTTGTGGCATTTGTTACGTTCAAACCAATTTAGTTGTGTTACTACTTGTTTTATTATTTTAGTGGGAAAATATCGTGGTAAATCATTCTCTCATATATTTCCACTACATATAGTTAAATAAGAGTTTGACTTATGGTTTTTTATTACTATGCATGATTAGTACATATGTGTCTTCTAGAGATAGGTCACATTATCGTGTAAATTTACCAGGTAAATAGCAGTTAGAGGTCATATAGTTATCATACCGTTTAAGTGAGCGAAGATTGAGCGTATGGAATCTATGTGGGATAGAAGCCCCTGACAGTTTGGCTGATATTTTTATTCCATGTCTTCTGTCATTTTATGTTCAATCATTGTCTGTTGTCTGTTTTCTGTCTTTGGATTTTCCTAAACCAGAATGACATGTTTTATTCTAAAATAATCATCTCTCTTCCATGGCTCATGTTCTTGGACAATTTTTGTTTCCTGTTTTCTGATTAATTGTAGCCTAAAAAATCATCCATTTGGTGTTGGTGTTGCTCTTTCTATCATATGAACCAAGGATGTCGGTTTCGGCCGATGCCCCTACTATCGGCCGTATCGTTTCGATTTCGGCCATATGAACTTGTTTTCGGCCGAAACCGAAGGGTTTCGACAGGAACAAAGGAAGAAAACGATGAAAGAGAAGAAAAAAATTTAAGGGAGAAATTTATACTTATCATGTGAGTATATAGAGAAAATCCATGAGTAAACAACAAAATTCGTGAGTGCACAAAGAAAATATGTAAGTAAACAACAAAATTCGTGATCATACAGTTCATCTCGTGAATACACAGTAAGAAATTTTTTTCTATAAAAGTAGAATAGGAATATGATTCTTCAAAAAAAATTGAATCAATCATCAAGAGATCACAACAACAAAAAATAGAAGCAAAAAAAACTTATATTTATTCGCTCCATTGATCACATGAAGAGAATCGATCCGTCGAGTTGCTTCGCTCCGTCGATCAGCTCAGGGAACGAGAATTGTCCAAGGCTAGGATTTTTTTAGGGAAAGAGAAGTGTCGAGAGCTAGGGTTTTTTCGGCTGAAAGAGAATCACCGAGAGATATGGCCTAAAATCGAATCGCTCACCCGAGGTGAGAATTTGTTTACAGCTGGACCATTGATAACAAAATGCTCAGGCTTTTACATTTTTATTTAAATTTGCACATATTTGATGTAATAAAGAATTTTTATTACTAGAAATCTTAGTAGAAAGTACATATATAATTTGCAAAATGTAATAATTTCTAATATTTTTATTTTTCTGGCCTCTGTTGTTAGATAAATGAGTTCTGGCCTCTGTTGTTACAATTTATTTTTAGATAAATGAGTTCATACTTAACATAATTGATAATTTATTACTAGAAATTTTTCCGAGTAATTAATTATATTATGTGTAATGATGCGTTAATTTCTAAACTTTTTATGTATTTTTCTAACATTTTTTATAATTAATTTTTACATAAATGAGTTAATACTTGGTATAATAAATACCATTTAATGTAAGATAATATTAACATGTAATCGTAAGATAAATATTATTTTTATATAAGATAAATTATTTTAAATTAACATGTAATGTAAGATAATATTAACGTGTAAATAAAGGTAATATTTTGAGCATTATTGTACTGCTGAGCAACGAAACGTTACGCAATTTGTTACATATGTTACATGTATTTACAAGTTTGTCATTCCCATTATTATGATGTTAACAAAGAAAATTTAAATAAAAAAGTAACAAAAAGTAATTTGCGATAATAAATTGAAAAGACACTTAAATCATTATTGAGATATTGGAACAAAATTTCTACGTTACATTACTTAAATATTTGTAGACTGGGACTTTGTTATAGGTATTTCATAAAAGTTTTTAGAAAAATATTTTTAAAAATAATCTAACACCAAAAGGACTATTACGGTGTTATTTGTAATAACATCAACATACATATAAATTTCATTTCATGGAATTTTCTTAAAAACACAAAGTTGAAGTCTTTGGGTAATAACTTTTGAGAATGTTCCTAATGCAAGTTAAACTGATAACTTGGTTCATAATTCATAGACATCTGAGACTTTTATTTACAAGTTTATTTATAAGAATTTTATTTAGAAGTGAGTATTTTTTACAAGTTTAAATGTGTAATGTGTACGAGTGAGTATTATATTTACAAGTTTGCCATACTAGTTGGAGAAGTTTGATATTTGGAGAAATTTGATGAATATATCATGTCTTACATATTAATAAGTTAGTAAACCCATATATTTAATTTGCATTTTAGAGCCGCAACTTTTTTGTTTTTGCACAACAATTTATACAGATAATTTTTAATATTTTGCACTGTAATTGTTTGTATTTTGCACTACAATTTTAACTCGTTATATATTGTCTTTAGTTATAAACATTAATTAAAATGTCTCGGAGCACTCCAAATGAGAAAGTGTTGGATATTGGGTGGACTCGTTGTAAAATGGTTGGAAATGATCATAAACACATAGGGTGCAACTACTGCTAAAAATGCTAAAATATGCACGGAGACGTAAGTCGCCTTAATGAACATTTGGCGAGAATTGTCGGGATGTGATGACATGTTTCGAAGCACCAAAAGAAGTGCTAGCAGAGATTAATGTATACATATTTGTCATGAGTAGTGTTCTAAATATCGGATATCGGTCGCGTAGGCCTAGGAAATTTCATATCGGATTGCGGATATCGGGGATATATCAGGGATATTGACTAAATATCGGAGTGTCATATCGGATGCTTAAAAATGGTGACATATGCAAATATAGATGTATCTAAGGAGATATAAACTAGACTAAAGCAAATAAAAGTATGTTTTGGTTATACTGCTCTCGTTAAACATGAATATCTGGGATATTGACTAAATATCAGAATCAAAGTGCCATTCATATCAGAGGCTAATATGATGACAAATAAAAGCGTATATGTGTCGAAGAAAATATAAACTATAGAAACTCAAATAAAAGTATGTTTTCAGTATACTTATCTTATTAAACGTGAATACCAGCCATCCACTTGGTAGAATATTTCTTTAAGTAATCACAAACTAAGCGAGTTAAATACATACAAAATATGATAATAAAATCAGTAGGCAACTAGGCATGCGTTAGAAATTAATAAGCAATAAAATTGAATAATTTAACATTTATGATATGATTAGGTCAAACCTGTTTCAATGACAAACCAATTCAAATTGTTATATAATTAAAAGTAAAAAAACAAACATCATATTAAAAGCAGAAGATAATATCAGTCCATAGATTTAAAACATATCACAGTCTCTCAAACATCAAAGTCATCAATAATCATTGCCATCATCGGAATCATATTGCCCTCATCTAGCTCGTCCCTCGACGATGATTCTGATGATGATTCGAACTCATGTTCTTCCATGGCCGATTCCTTTTCTTTGGATGATGAAGATGCTCCTTTCTTTGTTCTTCTATATTTCACCATTCTTGAGCTCTTCTTTCTTTTAGGATTAGCTCACATAATTTTTGCAACTTGTCTCCAAGTCAACTGCTCAACTGGAAACACCTCATCATCGCTATCAGAAACTAAAGCACCATCATTTTTGATACCAACCAATCAGAGACCTTTTCATTATCATTATAGGCAGCCAAAGGATCCCTATCTTTATTCTCATGCTTATTTTTCAGCTCGACATTGAACTTGACGAAGATTAAGTCACGTAGCTTGCTGTGACTTGGTCTATTTCTCTTCTTTGTATGAGTCTACAAAAGATAAAAAATTTATCATAAACTGACTATTTTTCAATAAATTAAAATTTTTAGAATATAAATATATGATAAAAATATTATACCATTTACCATCTCAAATGTGCTCCGGTTTCTTTCGCACCCAGAAGAGCTAGTTGCCAAATTCAGGACACTTAATGCCATTTGCTTCAATTCTGGATCATCAGTCCCATAGAAACTCTACCATGTGATTGTTAAATTAACAAATAAAAAAATCATCGCTTAACATTTGTCTATTTAAAAAATTGGTAAATAATAATAATTATAGCTGGGTTAATTTTTGGATTTTTTGCCGCATTCTTTGCAAAATCCCCCCAAATGAACCCTTTTGTTTTTGATAGAGGTAGAGCTGTTCTCCAATCTTCTCAATAATACAATGATCATTCCCATACATGAGATGCATGTACTCCACAAAACCATCAAAAATATTACCTTTTTCAATAGTTTCTTTATTAGGATAATAGTAAAAAGGGTTCAAGTAATACACAGTCTTATGCAATGACGACTTGAGCTTCTCATCCCATCTTTTATCTTTTATCTTCCATATTGGAAGATACATCTTCTCCTTCTGGGCAAGGGCCGATGTAATTTCAACCTTGGTTACAACCAAATCACAGTACACAAAGCCCATTGATGTGACTTTATCACCATCTATTCTCATCAAAACTTTCATTAAAGGAGAGAAAACCTTCAAAGCCAGATCAACATTGTCCCAAAACTTGTTACTCAGAACAATTTCTTGAACTTACAATGCAAGGATTAATAATTCAGTAATGAATAAAAAATTGATGAAACAATCTTATATCAATGTAAATACATTTTAATTATGATTACTTTCCTTCCTGCAAGCTTCTGGAAAGGTCACACTCTTCCCATTGTTCAGAATTAAACATCTGCTTCAATTCTTGTTTCTTATCTCTTAATGAACCTAAAGATAAGAAGGCAGTGTCAAATCTAGTCACATCGGGCCCAACTATGTCTCCTTTTGTAAAGTCTCTCATCAAGCTCAGAGTAATGGTGTGACTGTAAATGAAAATGGAGACATCTTTGCGGCTCTGTCCATTGTAATGACACTCCTGATCGGCTTGATTTTGGCAATATCCACGAGCATCAAATTAACGGTGTGTGCGACATACCTCGTCGAAAAGAATCTTGGCCTCTGCACTGCCAGTATCTTTGCCGCTACCATATTATTAGATGCATTATCAATAATTATCTGAACATCATTATCCTCTCCCAGTTTTTCAATTGCCATATTAACAAAAGCATGAGTAAACGCCCCACTATGGTGCTAGCTGAAACATCCTCCAAGTTAAAGAAAGCAATCCATACTGGGCAGTGCACCACTATGTTCATGATGCACCGTTGCTTTCGATCAGACCAAGCATAGGTCATAATGGTCCATCCATGAATGCTACAGCTCTCTCTGAAAAATTTCAGTTTTTCATGTGTCTCCTTCACCTCCTTCTCAAGACACGTCTCTTCTAGCTCATAAGGAGTATGAGCATCCAAGCCTGGCCCAAATTAACCTACGGCCTGAAACTTTTGGCCCAAATTGACCTACGGCCTCCAAGTGTTGCAGCATTGAAAGAAATTCCGGATTCGAAGAACCACATCACAATATATCGAATCGTGTTCTCCTTTCTCTTCTTTCACTCCTTTGAATCAAGTGTAGTTTGCTTCATCTTTTCCATAGCAACATCCAAATCTGTTGGAGTTTGAATGTCATACCTATCCATCGGCCTTATCTTTTTAAATATAGAAAAATCACTCGATCATGAACACTCCTGGTGGGTCCCACTCTCATGTTCCTCTTGGGCATGTTCTCCACCATTGTTAACGTCATCCATTTAAGCTTGCACCCCCGTTGCCTTGCGCTCCTTTTCCTTCTCAAAATTGGCAAGAATTTCTAACATTTTGCCCTTCACATCATCCGAGACTCTACCACATGGCCTCACATTTCCACTTCCTCCTGCAAGATGCACATTGAACCGCGTAATTCCTCCATTAACAATTTAATTGCAGTAATTACATTGAATCTTAGCCATACTATGGCTATCCACTTGCTTTCCATATGCCCAGTAAGGGTCTCCTTTTGGAACACTTTTACTAGAAGCTCCAGAGGATGCCATTTTCACAAATCACAAGATTAGAAAGCAGAAATCTTATACCGTAAATCATAATGAAAACAAATGTTGAAAAATGTTAATAAATAAAATAAAACAAGCCAACAATGCTACAAATAAGTAACAATTGAATATTATAAAAAATAATGCAATATAAGGACCTATCTCTACATTGACCATGGATTTTGGCCATTTGTATTCTTTATAGTCAATCATGTTACTCAATCATGTTACTCATCGATGTATATTTCACATGTCAATACTAGTTTTAACTTTTATTAATTTAATAACTAATTCTGTGTTCTCTTTGATTTTTTGTAGGCTTAAAGCAGCAATATTTTTAATTGTAGCGATATTTTTAATTGTAGCCAGAATTGCTGATAATCATGCAAAAGAATTGGCAAATAGCAAATCGAGAGCATAAAAAATCAAGAGCGGTAAATAAATTAAGAGCATCTTACTAGTTACCACGCTACAATCAAAAAACATAAAGTTTCATGGATGTTTATTCATATATATAATTATGTCTATGTATTGTATGCACAGTAGCGCATGTATCATGTATGCAGTAAGATGAATTGTTTACTTAGATCCTTAGCTTCAAATATTGAAGTTTCAATGTTGCCCCATTAGTTCTCTATAATTTGACACTTGCTTCAACTATTCTCAGAACCAGTTGTCCTACGCCACCTAGTACAATAATAGAGGGTACAAAACATGTGTGCACCGTAATAAACAGAAATAAAATGCATTGCTATTTAGTAATTCACTTCAACAACCAAAACCTTTCTTTATATCCCATCTTAGAGTTTCTAGTAATCGTTCAGTTAGGAGCTTTAACAAATCAACCATAGAAAGTACAAAAACAACCAGAAACAGTAGAAATAGAAACAAGTTATGTCAACAGCAGAAAGAAAAATTATATGCTTAACTCATTTCAATGTTTCTTGAGACCACTTACATCAAAGTCAAAGAGCAAGATGATTGCTGAAACACAATTCCAAAAAATTGAAAAAAACTTCACCGTACTGTGTCTGTGACGTGGGACGGGAGAACTAAGAACTAAGAACCGAGAACTGGAAAAACACAGTTCCAAAAGAACTGAGAACTGGAAAAAACCACTTAAAAATTGAAAATAAATATATTAACCACTTAAGAGCTGAAAAAATGAAAAAACTTAACTTATCGTGTCAGTTGCGTGGACTGGAGGCTTGTAGATGCTTCGAACACTTGAATGCCTCGCACAATCGAACTCATCGAACGCTTCGAACACTCAAGGGTCGATGGCATCCGAACTCTTGAACTGTCATTAGAGAAGCAAAAATCAGTCGACAGAGAAGCAAAAATCTTGACGAGAAGCAAAAAAACTCCCCGGAGAAGAGGAACAGTCGGAGAAATCAATGGTTCATCGTTGAGTCGTCGAGATTTTTAGGGGGTTTTCCATCTTGATTTTTCGATCGAGTGGTCGATCGAAGCAGCGTATTGAGAATTTTAATCGAAAGGTTAACGGGTGCGGGTCGGGTCAGCTGAAAAATAATTTGACAGAGACCCGCATCCTGCTAAGCAAGTGGCCCGATATTAGCCAAAAGCGGCCGATTTTTCGAAAGCAAAATATCCGCCGAATATCGGGTTCTGACTGATATATCGCCGATATCGGTCTAAAAATCGAAATCCGCAAGGAATCACCCCATATCGTATTGGCCATGTGTTAAACTCGATATTGCAGGCAATATATCGAATTGCGGACCGATATTTAGAACACTGGCCATGGAAAAGAAAAGCAACATCAAAAATTTGAGAAGAAGAGAATTGAGAAAGAGCTAATGACAAGGCCTATAGAGGCAATATCAAATGACTTAGATGTGGATGAGAATGAGAACGGGGAGGCGAGAGAGCTTAGAATAGCACTGTGAGTAAGTAGGTAAGATCATTCCAAAGAAGAAATATGACTTGCAGGGAGAAAATTGGGAGCATGATTGTTTGGGCTAGCCTAATCGGGTAGTTGTACTGGCAGAATGTCATGACTGTTCACATGTGATTCTGTTTGTGATATTGAATATACCTATAGACTAGCCGGTGTTCTCAAATCCGGTGTAGACAGTACCGACCCCTTTTAATGGAAAAAGATAAAACCTAGTCAATTTTAAAGACTGCAATAGTTATTGGCATGAAAAATGCCAAGTCTTTGTTGGTAGAAGTTTTGCCATATTTTTGTACTAAACCAAATTTCATACACTGTGGCTAATAGTCTATATTACAAGCCCAAATCTAAAATAAAATCCTTGAGACTCTTAATGCTATCATCTTTATATGAAAAATCATAATTAATATGATATGCAATTCCTTGTGTTTTAACTGGTAAAGAAACATCGGATCATATGTTGATGCAAATTTTGCATGTAAAACCAAACTTCATGAAATTTTCTTTAATGATCAGCACAGTGCTTCTGAAGTTTTAGGAAGGAGGAACTGGAGCAGTGTTCTCAGATCCTGTTGCTAAAATCAGGAAAATTTGAGAATTCGTAAACTTTGAGCACTGCGCAGTGATAACTCCTTTTCATCAGGTTGTTTATCTTTAGAAGGGTATAGATTTATCAGGACACAATTATATGTGATTATGATATTTTTGTTTTGCATTCCCTTCCTGCTTTGCTTGTGTGGTACCAAAACCTTACTGAGGAAAGATTATTGCTAAAGATAACATTTAGACCTTAACTTGCTGATTCTTTATGCAATTAGAGAGAAATTGTATATATTGTTATTTCCTTCATCTTGTCTGAGTACAAGTTTGATTTTTAATGTACAATTAGAATACTGGGATATGAGTTGTATTATGTAGAAATCTCCATTTGACTCGATTTTTCTCATCCTAGAATTTCTGTAGACTTGGTTTGTTCCATGACCATTATTTCCTTTATGTATATATGCAGACAAAGAAAGAATCTAGGAAGTTGGCATATGATGTACTGTTAAATATAAGTTACACCTTGAAGGACACACAATCTACTGATCAGGAAAGGCACCAAAGACTACTTAATATGGTAAATGTAACAGAACTTTTGGTGTCTTTATTACAGTTACATTGATTTTTACATCTAATCATTTAGTTTATTTTCTTATCTATCTTCGTAGTCCTTAAAACTGATTATTGCGCCCGACTATCTTTCAGCTACCTCTATTGATACTTATGTACTTTCCTATCCTTTCATATTTAGTGGTAATTTCAAATCAGCTAGACTGAACAATTTTACATAAAAGAGTGGAAACACTGTTATATTTGTTATTGTTGTTTCAACTGGTATGTTACCTTGTCTTCACGGTTAGTAGTCTTCTATGTTTCACATGTACTACTAGCATGAAGGTGTGTCATATCGGACGCATATCATACACAAGTGTTGGGACACATCTTATGTCTTTTTTTAGAAGTTTCGTCTGTTGTGTTCATGTGTGGGTGTATGTTGTCTTAACACCAACCAAAGATTAATTACTCAATACATGGATCATATTCACTTGTTACTTCGTGTTAAACAATATCTACATTTCACAGTTGCACTTTGTATTGTTTTAAAGATTGAACTGGATTTTCTTTTCTTTCAGACATAATACACATGAACATGCTGCTTTCAACCATACTTTTGGATGATAGTCTTAATGCATTGTTACCATGAGCATAATTTGATAGAATTGAGATTTGCCTTTCTTGGTTATCACATAATAAGAAAAATGTCTCGAGATTCTTTGTAGATCCACATGCAGAATTATACTGTACTGATCAAGCTAGTTCATATTTTACAAGTCATTGTAAGGCCTATTATATTGTTTATAGCATTGTGTGTTAGCTGCTTATCCTAATACATCCATCATTAGACGTTACTTTTTTCCAATTTGGGCAAATATCTTTAAATTATGTTAAAATAACATATTTTGCACTTTGGCAATTCCCCATAGCAAGTGATTTATCTTTTCACACTTCTTTGGACTCTTTTTAAATTAGGACAAATTTTGGATGATTTCTCTGTGGTTGCAGTAGTTTAGAGCACAAAACCAGTAGCAAGTCCATACTCCTTCAACCCCAACTATTTTGTCTGTATAACAGTACATGACACAACCTCAATGAGTCTGTTGGTTGGGTACCATAGAGCCTTGTGTTTCCGTAACTGAACTTTTTCAGTAGAAATCCCTTCCATGATTATAGTCGACTAATGGATTCTTGATCATCTGACTTACATGTTTCATATTCAAATTGATGATATCATCTCTCTCTCTCTCTCTCTCTCTCTCTCTCTCTCTCTCTCTACTGTGTGCTTGACTTGTATATAAAACTTTATTCCTCCTGTTCAACGAAGTTGTAGCTACTTAACCACCTTTATTTTTCACTAATATTAATGTGACTATTTTGAATGCATTTGGTCATGCTTTAATACACCTGACCAGTGCCATCTAATTGTGAAAAACTTTTGAAGAATTTGATATCAACCAATCGAAATCCCTATCTTTCCAGCTGTTATTTGTTTTATCAAGTATACATCTTCTTGTTTGGAAGGATGTTATTTGTTTTATCAAGTATATACAGCTTCTTGTTTGGAACTTACTAATTTTATCTGAAATTTTCATCCCATTTCTAAGACTTGAATTTGCCCTTCGTCGTTTGCTTTTGTTAGAATTGTATAATAATAGGATTTGGGGATTACAGTAAGTTAAATTGGTGAGGACATAATTCTAGATGAGAAACTCTAACCCAAACTTAAGCTATTAAATATAGGTCCAACTTCAATTTTAAGTTCCTCACTTTTTCAATTTTTCCAAGTAGGAGACTATTTTCCTTAGCACTGTCCTCAAACTCTTGATGGATTTATCTTTTGAGTTTGTAAAGTAGTATTGTAGCAGAGTAGCGGTACCATAGAAACAATTGTACTGAAGTAACAGTACACAATAGCAATATAATTTTTTCATACCTCTGATACCATATTAGAAATGGAAAATAACAAGATGGTGTATCTATAATTGGCAATCTTAGTGACGTGTTCATTACAAACTACTTCAATGCATTGCCAGTTCCACCCATGTTATACATGAAGGATTATGGATAGCTCTCCTTGAAAATAATCATGGGACCTTTGTAGCACGTACACGTCCTATTGTGAAGCTTCAATGTTTTGAATACGTGTCTGAGACACATGTCAGACACGAATCCTAGTTATTAATAGTTTGTCAAGTCTCCCCGAGTCATGTCCGATTCAACATTACTTTGTCCTTGCAACATATTTAGGATTCACATTGGATGGCTGCTTTAAAAACTAAACATATAATTACTGCCAGATGGGTACCATTTTCCATCTCAATAAACTAATGACATACGATCAAGAGATCTGATCACTCAAATTGACATATTTTGATTTCCTGCAACTAAAACATCCCCTCAATTACAGTTTATTTCAGATCCTTAATAACAATTGCAGTTGGTTCCCATTTAAATTAGTGCAGGGTTTGAACATCCATGAGTGGACAGAGTTTTCATATACGTATGCCAAACATGATTTGCTCTGGGATCTTTTAATGATGTGTATGATTCTGATACGAGGCTTATCACATTGATTTTTTAAATCTGGATTTAGATATAATGGTATATGGACACATCAACAATGCTGAATAGATGTGATCTGTCAATGGATGGAAAAACAAAAGAGGAGTAGACCTCTTGATCTATGGGAATAAAAAGGAGTAAATATATGGGAGGACAAGAGAGCAGAATCTACCGCGTATCATTGTGATGTGATCGTTTTCATTACGATGATTTTGCAATTCTTTTCAAGCAACACATGGTAACTTTATGGTCATTCTATCATTTACATATGAAACGTTGAATGCGATAATCTTCAACATGACCCATATACAGTTTTTTTTTGCAATTAGACCATTCCAAAATTTAACGGCAATAAACACGTACATTCACACATTCGTGTATGTATATGTTGATGGAAATCAGGTTAGATCAACTCTCAAACTCGGATTTTATTTGATTTTCGATTTCACATACTGTGCACTTGTTTTTATTTTACGATATTTTCTTTTTTAGTTGATTGTTGATTTGCATGTATGGTGCACTTAGTTTTGTCTTTAAATAAAAGATGTGAGAAAGTTAGGGTTAAAGATAAATTAAGGTTTTGGAAGATATGTTAGAGAGTTAGTTACTCATTCCCTATTTATCATTATTATTTAAAGGGAAAATTTACACATTTTTTCATATGAACCCTTCTACAAATATATATTACATTCTAACACTCTCCCTTAAGCTAAAGCATATATATCATACATGCCTAGCTTATCGCAAATAAGCTCAATGCAGGAACCCTGGAGCAGTTTTGTTAACAAATTTACTAGCCGATGTCATGCGAACACAGGTTAAGTTTGCAGAATTTTCTCACTCACCATCTTCTCATAGATTAAATAACAATCAACCTCAATATGCTTTGTGCGTTCATGAAACACAAGGTTCTTTAAAATATAGATAGTAGCCATGGTATCACAATATATATGTATAAGCAGAAGAGCTGAATATTGTAGCTTTTCAACTAATCTTTTATCTATACTAACTCACATGTGGCATTTGTCATAGCTTGAAACTCTGACTATGCACTACACTCGGGTACCACACTTCGCCTCGCTCTCTTTCACAGGGCAAGATTTTCTCAAACAAAACACATTATAATGTAGTGGATCTTCTATATGTGGGTGATCCTGTCCAATCAGCATCTGCAAGTGTAGCTATTCAACTATGGCCATAATTCAAGTAGAGAAGTTCTCTTCCTCGTATTGAGCACTACTTCCCAATGGCATATCTGAGATGCTGACATAACGTGATTAACTATGCTCACTTGATATGCAATGGCTGATTTCATCATATTAAGGTATTTTAATTTTTCAACCAATCTTCTGTATCGTCTTGTGCATACTAATACATCCCCTGATCAGGTAGTAGTTCGAATTGGGATCCATTGGAATGGCCATAAATTTAGACCCAGATAATTTAATCTCTACCAAAAATCTAACACATGTCCTCTGAGATAGGAGTAGCCCATTCTTCGACTGAACTATTTTGATGTCCATAAGGTAGTGTAATGGTCATATATCTTTTAGTCTGAAAATGCATATGCATAAAAGAGTTCAATGCATTGATCTCTTCAGTATCGTCTTTAGTAATCACAATATCATCTACATACACAACTAACATGATGGGCTTCCCTTTATGCACGTGAAAGAAAACTGAATGGTTCTTCTATGCTCATTGCAACTTAAATTTTTGAACCACAATGACATAACTATCGAACCAAGCTTGTGGAGATGGTTTCAAGCCATAGAATGATATTTTTAATTTGCAAACCTTTCCCGACTATCCTGAAGTAACAAGCTAGGTGGTTGCTCTGTATAGACATCATCATCAAGAATATGTAGTCAAAAGGTATTCTTGATATCCAACTAATGAGATGACTAGCGAAGAGTGTTGATTGGGAAATATGGAGTGGTCCAATGATCATCTTTGTAATGGGGAAGGAAGTATTGTGATCATCCAAATTATACACTTTCTAGAGAGCCCGCGACCCCATCAAGATTTGAGTTTTATGGCGTAAACTCAATAGCCCCCAATAGCTCTCTTTCCTGGAGGATGATGCACAAAGTCCCAAGTGTCATTATGTTCTACGGCTTTGTGTTCTAAAAGACGGAATATGCGGCCACATATGATGTGGATGTGGTCTCTGACCGCCTTCAATTTGACATATACAGTTGAATTCTGCGGACACCTTCATATGCGAGCGCATTCCCATTATGCCTTGCACATGCAGCCCGCATACTCACTATGTTCCCGCATATGTGGTTTACATATTGGATTTAAAAAAATAAAATACATTGATGTATGTTTTGGTTTAGTTTTTTATAACTAAAGAAAGACTCACATTTAGACTTTTCATATTTTTAGGCAGTGTAATATTATGATATCATGATCATAATTTTTTTCATGTTAATAATGAGAATTAGATAAGAGTGTAACATGCCACGAAATCGGTAAATTTGAGTTAGTAAAACTTATCGTGTTAGTTACGTAAATTATCATCGTTTAACATTATTAAATATTTTGCAATAGTACTATCTGAACCTTTTTCTAAATTATGCATTGCGAGAAATTTCTTTATTATTATTATATTATTTATCTAAACAGCAGTCAAAAGCAATTGGATATTTAAAAATTCCATTCAGGAGAAAATAAGATTAAGCTATCACAAAATCTTAAGTTAGTTCGTATTATAAAAAATAATTCAAAAAAGTAAATACATACTACAAATTGTAGTAAAATTTAATTTGGTATTATATTATAAATTTAATGTTGTCTAAGAAGTGTGCTTTCTTTGTTCGTAAATCTAATGTTTTACATTGCTTGTTGTATCCATATGATATATATACATGCACATGAAATATTAATCTATGTTTTGGAAAGTCGATAATTTTTATTCACACTCTTTAGATATTTTTAACTTTTAATGTACACGCACCTATACTTGTATATATTAATTCTAATTTATATATTAAATATTTATATTCACGTAATCCGTGTACTCCACATAATCGGTCGCATAGTCTGCATATGAGCTTTGCGTCGTTGGACCGCATGATGAAACCGCCTTTTAGAATACTGCTATGGTTTACATTCCCGTTTGCATATTCGATAGACAATATGGACGTTCAAGAACATATGATAATGACTTGGAAATACAGTGAGAATTGATAGAAGAAAAACAGTGTTTTATGGGAAGTAATGAGCAAATAAGACAAACTTATACAAAGGATGGTAGTGCAAAGGATGGTAGTGCAAGTACAAGTGTCTTTTCTTTAGTGTAATAGGTCTATTATCATCAGACTTGGCTAAAAATGAGCAAGGAAATCACTGGACTATATAGATGGATGAGATATGGGAAGCGAAATAGAAGCAATAGTAGATGGAGTAAGCAGGAGATAGATAACCCTTACTTTTTTATGGTTGAAGAGTCTAAAAGTGATTGCATATGTCTATATTGTCTTTGAAGTAGTAGGTCTACATATGACTTGGTGCCAGAGATGGACAAAGAATGTAACATATCATCACACATGATAGATATAAATTGAGAAGGTTTTTTCAACTATACTTGGGAGAAGATTGAGACTCGAAAAACATGACAGCTGTTGACATAATGAGTTGTCGAGTTTTTTTAAAGAAATATGCATACCCTTTCTGAGTACGGGTATAACATGAAGAGACACATTTCAAAGATGTGGGGTCCAATTTTGAGGCTCTTAGTCTTAGATCATGTACAAAACATATCCAAGTATTCGTGATCATACTTGAAATAATGTTTCATTTGGAAATAACTAGGAGTATGGTTTTTGTTCATAGAGAACAAAAGCTGACATTCTATTAATGATGTAACAAGATGTGACTAGAAAGTGTTTGGAATATTTCTATGTAATACCAATGTTCGTGTAACTTTAGGAGATGTCTATTCTTACGTTTTGCTATCCCATTTTGCTTAGGTATGTATGAGCATGAAGGTTTATATATTATGTCAAGTGTGCCATAATAAATCTATCAACGATTTGCTAAGATATTCTTTAGTATTATCAGGTCTCAAAATACAGATGTAAACATTAAATTGTGTTTTTATTTCAGCTCAAAACTCTTTAAAAATAGAGAAAATTTCATATCTTTCTGTTTAAATACAACGAACAAACTTAAAATAATCACTCATAATTGTCACAAAAATACTTTAATCCTACTTTTGATGTTACATGACATGGATCTAATTGATACGTTTGGGATTTTTTGGCCCCAGGGGCATTTTCGTAAATTCAGAAATTCAGAAATTTTTCTCTATTTATGGCCAGAGCTAGCCCTAATGAGGATCATGCTTGAATTGTTGAAGAAATCACTTAGTTTATTTGTAGTCGATTTGATAGATGATGTATTAGGACTTTAGTTGGAGATTTAGGCTTTGATCTCGAATCAAAAGGTAGGAGTTTGCCTCTTCTCGAATTGATGTATTTATCTTGTTATTTTCAGATTTGAAAACCAATAAAAATCTTATTTTTATTCTCTTCTACCCATAAAAATCCCACATTTCCTATAAAAATCCCATCTTTATTCCATAAAAGCCTAGAGCACATCAAATTGGCATCAGAGCACGTTGATCCATGGCGACGACAAGATCCAAGGAGAGAATCGACTGGTTGGAAGAGGTTAGAAAAGTTTGAAAGCAAATTTGAAGACGAGATCCAAGGGATCAAGAAGCGCACGGATGAACAAGTAAGCCTTGCGGAACGGCGGTTCACGCAACTTATGGAGGCCATTCAACAAAACACGGTGGCAACAAATCAAAGTTTAGCTGTGACGAAGCAAAGCTTGATGGAGGTGCTCGACAAAAGTTAGATCCGGATAAAAAGGGGCGACCTTTGGCGAAGGAGATGGAAAAAGATGATTTTTTTGGAGGAAGGACGTATCTCTCACGGCGATAACTACTTCGGTGAGGAAGACGAGGAGGCCGCGAGAGAGGATCATCAACATGTTCGATCGGCCCCATGGGCATGCCGAAAAGGCCGACCGACTACCCCGGGGGCCAACAGCAGCAGCCAGCCCTATCGGCCATCCAGAGAGGGTCGCTGGCCATTCTGGGGGGCCGACAGGCCCCGTCGACCAGCAAGGAGGGCCCGCCTGCCCCTTTGGGGGCCGACAGGTCCCGCTGACCCACCCAGATGGGCCTGCCAACCTAGTTTGGGGGCCGACAAGCCCTTCTGCCATATCTGGAGGGCCCGCCGACCCATTTTGGGGGCCGACAGGCCCTGTCGAGTTTTCTGGAGTACCCGTTGGCTTTGTTTGTGGGCCGGCATGCCCAGTTTCAGCCTCAGGATGGTTCCATCGGAATTTTTCAGCCCCAAGGAGCGCTGCAACAATTTTTGGAGGTCCTTCGACGCACCTACAGCCCCAGAAGTAGTTTCTGGAGATTGGAGGGGCCACCAGGGATCGTCCAGAGCGCCCCAGGAGAACTATGGTCGATACCATGGCGATGATCATGGTAGTGGAGCAGGTTAGGGTGACGCGGCGTGGGAAGGTGTAGATAGAGGAACACAGAACCTTACTGTGGGTTATGGGTAGAGAGGCCTCATCCATTTTAGCAACGACGCCAGGACCATTCACAAGGGAGGGGAGCACCAGGAGGGTTCTCTGTAGAGAACGAGTGAGGAAGCTGAAGATGCCCATTTTTGAGGGTGAGGATCCCGATGCCTCGATATTCTGTGTGGAGAGATATTTTGAGGTGTCGATGGTTCAGGAGGACTGGCTCAAGGCAGTGGGGGTTTGCTAGGAGGGAGAGGCATTGGGATGGTTCTGATGGACACAACAGCATGGGACTTTCTGCACGTGGGAAGAGTTCACCACCCTCTTACCGGAGCACTTTGGGGAGGTGCTAACTGGCGATACTTATGAGAGACTATATGCAGTGAGACAGGACGGGACAATGAGGGACTACATCAAGAAATTCGAGATGCTAGCTACCAGAGTCCGTGTGGTGTCAGGAGAGTCCCTTGAGGGATGCTTCATGAATGGGTTAACACTCACCATTAGATCTGAGTTAAGGATTCAGAGGCCTGCGGATTTGCAAGAGAGAATGAATATGGCAAAAATGGTGGATGACCATCATGACACGGAGAGGAATGCCCGAGGAGCATGGGGAGGGTCCTCATTTTGAGGACAAGAACCTGTAGTGGGACAGAAGGCGGCCACATGGGGAGTAGCAGTCACATACATGGCAGCGACCAACAAGGAGCATGTTGATGAGGCCGGACCAGGGGGACAGACACGATGGATGACAGAGGCTGAGATACGAGAAAAGTGTGCCAATGGATTATGCTTCAAATGCGATGAAACGTTTTCTCCGAGGCACCGGTGTGGCGACCGTATCTTGCAGATATTGATAGTGAATGATGAGGATGATGGAGATGGCGTGGTAATGCTGGAGGTTGGCGAGAAGGAGGATCAGGAGCACCTGCACTTGGAATAGACCGTCCACGTACTCACGCACCACCTTGAGGACAAGGTGGTTCTTTGGGGGCGAAGTAATGATATGTTTAGGATTTTTGGCCCTAGGGACATTTTTGTAAATTCAGAAATTCTGTTATTTTTCTCTATTTATAGTATAGAGCCGGCCCTAATGGGGCTCATGCTTGAATTGTTGAAGAAATCCCTTAGTTTATTTGTAGTCGATTTGATAGATAAGTTGTCTTAGGACATTAGTTAAAGATTTAGGCTTTGATCTCGAATCAAAAGCTATGAGTTTGCCTCTTTTCGAATTGCGGTATTTATCTTGTTATTTTCAGATCTAAAACCCAATAAAAATCCTATTTTTATTCTCTTTCCACCCATAAAAATCCCACACTTCCTATAAAAATCCCATATTTATTCCACAAAAAGCTTAGATCGCATCACTAATACATCAGCATGAACTAAATCAAATAGACTATAAAATCTCTAATTGATCATAAATGAGTAGAACACGATGGTGTTTTCTTCGCTCGTAAGACTCTGATGCGGACCCGAGCCCGCACCCGCACCCGGTTTCCCCAGAGGCCGGCGGCTACCTAGGGGGGACCCACCCACCTTTAGTCACTTACGTGCGCCGTAGGAGGCGCGGTAGCACATAGGAGGGTTAGTTAGGGGTATTCTAGTCATTTTAGACTAGATTAGTAATTCCCCACTTTTTTATAAATTAGGGCGAGCCGTCTTTATTTTATTTCATGCTTGATTTGTGAAGAAACTCTTTAGGCATCATTGAGAAGGTTTTTAGGCTTTGATCCGACATCGAAAGCTAGAAGATAGGGTTTCGTCTCGAAGGAAACTCAACCTATTTGTAGTTCTTCGCATTTGATATCTATAAAAATCCTCTTTTTACATTTTTCCACTTTAAAATATATCGATTTGATTGATTCGATCCCCGGATCGTATCAAATTGGTATCAGAGCTCTAGATCCAAATGGTGGCAAGTACTCGATCGAAGGCGGATGCGGTCGAAGAGAAGATCCAAATGGCGGCAAGTACTCGATCGAAGGAGGATCTCAATCGGGAGATCGAAGAGAGGTTCGAAGGATTGAAGAAAACGATGGGGGATTCACTCAAGGATTACGCCCATTCACAAGAAGACATCCAAACCGAACTTCGGGGGATGAGGACGGATGCCGCGCAACAAGGACGAGATCTCCGAGAATTGAAGGGGATGATTCAAGCCCTCACGGTGGCGAAATGGGGAGATCGAGGCAAGGGGGTCCAATAAGGGGGGATTCTACCCTAGAATCAGCCCACATCGGATTTCCAACGCAAGACGACCACCCGAGGGAGCAAGGAGGGCCAGCGGGGCCAACCCTAGGGTCGCGCGAGTCAGCCTGGGCGTCGGCAGACCCGCGTGGGTCGGGAGAGGCATCGACAGGCCCGCCTGGGCCTTTCAGGGCCTCGGCGGCCCAGCCCGGGCCTTCCCAGGCCTGGGCGAGGCCGCCAGGCCCCCTACGGCCACCGGCGCACCCCTCCGGGGGCTTGGAACACCGGGCGAACCCCGGAGGGGAACTGGAGCTGCCGGCGGGCCCCTACGGGGGCGGGGAGCCATCGGCACCCCCATCCGGGGGTGCGGACAGGCCGCAGGGCTTGTTCCGAGTGTTGACAGGCCCTGGGGGCTTCGCAGAGGCGGCGGCACCCCCTTTCGGGGTGCGGGAGGCTCGGCGACCCCAGGCGGGGGTCCGGCTTGGTCGGCAGGCCATTCTGGGGGCCGACGAGTCGGACCGGCCCATTCGGGGGCCCGATGACGACGTCCCAGCCCATTCGGGGGTGTGGCGGGGTTCGTACCCCACTCCGGGGGAACTTCGGGGGTGGCGGGAGGCGGATGGGCCTCGGGAGCAGCTATTGGGGCCCCGGCGGGCCAGTTTTGGAGAGCAGAGACCCTTACGCCTGGGCCGAGGCCCAATTTTGCACGACCACCAGAGTTTCCGGGGCACTACTACCAGCCCGAGGCGTGGGAGAGACCTGCATGGCCAGAGGAGCCGTACGGAGCTGACGGGGGAGGCCCAAGGGAGGCTCGGGGTGGCGAGATGGTCCGGGGTGGTGACCGAGGCGGAGATAGGGGGCAGCTAGGCGACATCAACGCAGATCGGCGGTTGATGAAGCTGAAGATGCCGACCTTTGACGGCACCGACCCTGATGGGTGGATATACGGAGCGAAGAGGTATTTCCAGGTGATGGGTCTGACGGAGCAGGAGGTCCTGAAGGCCATCGGGATCTACTTTGAGGGGAAGGCTCTGGACTGGTACCGGTGGAAGATAGCCCGGTGCCCCTTTCGGACCTGGGATGAGTTGTCAGCGATGATCGTGGATCGATTCCAGGAGACGACAAGAGGGGATTTCTACGAGCAGCTGTCGGCCCTGAGGCAGGAGGGGACAGTGAGAGACTATGTAGAGAGATTTGAGATGCTGAATAGCCGGGTGAAGGGGGTTACCGACGAGGTGATGATCGGAAACTTCATGAGGGGGCTGAAACCGTTGATACGAGCTGAGTTGCGGATGCAGAGCCCGGCTGCCTTGGAGGACGTCCTTCGCTTAGCACATAAAGCGGAGGAGAAGCACACAGAGGAGAGGCGGATACGGGGCGCTTGGGGGGCACAGAGCTCCCGCCCTACTCCACCATCCACGACACCGAGACCACCTGCGGCCGTTCCCGAGACGCGAGGAGAGGGCCGCCCAGCTACCCTGGGGCGACGGATGACGGAGGCCGAGGTGAGGGAGAAGAGAGCCAAAGGGTTGTGCTTCCGTTGCGACGAGAAGTTCACCCCTGGGCACAGGTGTGCGAGCCGCTTACTACAGATCACCATGGTGCCTGACGAGGAGGGGTACGTGGGTGATGAGGAGGAGTTCGAGGTGGAGCAGGAGACGCCAGTAGAGGAGGAGAAGTCTCA
The DNA here is from genome assembly GCA_030789695.1 of Scilla litardierei. Taxonomy (NCBI): domain Eukaryota; kingdom Viridiplantae; phylum Streptophyta; class Magnoliopsida; order Asparagales; family Asparagaceae; genus Scilla; species Scilla litardierei. The sequence continues at coordinate 20,609,378 of CM061133.1, forward strand.
CCTAGACTTCGCGGAGGTGTCCCTAAACTCTGTGGTGGGGTTCACTCCGAACCACACCATGAAGTTGACGGGGCAGCTAGGAGACACGGCGGTGACGGTGCTGATCGACAGTGGGGCCACCCACAACTTCATCTCCAGCCGATAGTGGAGAGACATGGGCTGCAGCTGAGTACGCAGGAGAAGTTTACCGTGCTGCTGGGGACAGGGAAGATGGAGGAGAGCAAGGGGCTCTGCAAGGGTCTGTGCCTGACCTTGCAGGGAGTATAGATCATGGAGGATTTTCTACCACTGGAGCTGGGCAATGTTGACATCATCCTGGGCGTACAGTGGCTGAAGAAACTGGGGGACATGCGGGTGAATTGGAAGCGACTCAGGATGGAGTTCGAGGAGGGAGAGCGGACAGTGGTGCTCACTGGGGACCCGACCATATGTTTATCGATGGTGGCCTTCAAGGCCATCACTCGAGCCTTACGGAGAGAGGGGGAGGGGTACTTGGTGGAGTGCCGATTAGCAGGGGCAGAGCAGGAGCCGCAGGTAGGGGTTCCCGAGGAGGTGGAGCAGGTGTTGGGACAGTACCAGGATGTCTTTCAGGACCCACAGGGGCTACCGCCAGAGAGAGGGCACGAGCATGCGATAGTCCTGAGGGATGGCGCTGCACCGGTGAGTGTGCGTCCTTACCGCTACCCCCCACGTGCAGAAGGATGAGATTGAGCGGATGGTCGGGGAGATGTTACAGGCGGGGGTGATACAGCCCAGCGTTAGCCCATTTTCGAGCCCGGTCCTTTTGGTGAAGAAGAAGGACGGGAGTTGGCGCTTCTGTGTAGACTACCGGGCACTGAACAAGGAGACAGTGGCTGACAGGTTTCCTATCCCTGTCATAGATGAGCTGCTAGATGAGCTGCATGGAGCAGTGGTGTTCTCCAAGATTGATCTGAAGGCGGGGTATCACCAGATCCTGATGAGGCCAGAGGATGTGTCGAAGACAGCATTTCGTACCCATGAGGGCCACTATGAGTTTCTCGTCATGCCGTTTGGCTTGACGAATGCTCCTTCTACATTCCAGGCGTTGATGAACGACGTCTTCCGGCCGTTCCTGAGGAGATTCATACTCGTCTTCTTCGACGACATTCTGGTCTACAGCAGGACTATGGGGGAGCACGTGGGCCATTTGGAGGTGGTGTTCCGAGAGTTACTGAGGCATCAGCTGTATGCCAACCGAAAGAAGTGCAGTTTTGGTCAGAGGCAGATAGAGTACTTGGGACATGTTGTGTCGGCCGCCGGGGTAGCAGCAGATCGGGCGAAGATAGATGCGATGTTAAACTGGCCGGTACCCACCACTCTGAGGGCACTACGAGGATTTCTCGGGCTGACAGGTTACTACCGGAAATTCGTGAGGGGGTACAACACCATTGCAGGGCCACTGACAGATCAGCTGAAGAAGGATGGGTTCCAGTGGGGAGAGGCAGCGGCCAAGGCCTTTGAGGCCTTGAAGGAGGCGATGGCCACAGCACCAGTCTTGGCGTTGCCTGACTTCAGCATCACATTCGTGGTGGAGACTGACGCGTCAGGAGTAGGATTGGGGGCGGTCCTTATGCAGCTAGGGAGGCCGATAACCGACTTCAGCCAGGTGCTTTCAGCTAGAGCACGGCTGAAGTCTGTATACGAGAGGGAACTGATGGCTATTGTGTTGGCGATCCAGAAGTGGCGGCCGTATCTGATGGGCAGGGAGTTCGTGGTCAGGACCGACCAGCGCAGTTTGAAGTATCTATTGGAGCAGAGGTTGGTGACAGAGGAGCACCAGCGCTGGCTATCCAAGCTGGTGGGGTACAGATTCGTCATTGAGTACAGGACGGGATTGGAGAATAAGGCGGCAGACGCCTTATCACGCAGAGAGGAGGGGGTGCACTTGAGAGCACTCTCGTTGCCGGTCTGGATAGACAGTGAGCCCATGTTGCAGGAGGCCGAGGCCGATCCGGAGTTGAGACTGATTCGTGAGCAGCTGCAGGGAGGCGGGGAGGCCCCGCAGGGTTACTCACTAGAGGGTCGGAGACTATTATATTAGGGGCGGTTGGTATTGCCGCGGGCGTCCACCTTCATACCCGCATTATTTCAGGAGTTCCACAGTTCGGTGGTTGGGGGACATTCCGGGGTGCAGCAGACATATATGAGAATGTCCCGAGAGGTTTACTGGCCTGGTATGCGGAGAGCGATAGCACATTTGGTTGCTGCTTGTGACGTGTGCCAGCGTCACAAGTACATGGCCATGGCGCCAGCCGGACTTTTGCAGCCCTTAGCACTACCGGAGCGGGTCTGGGAGGAGGTGACGATGGATTTCATAGACGGGCTACCCAGGTCAGAGGGGTACTCCGTGATTTTTGTTGTGGTGGATAGGTTGAGCAAGTACGCCCATTTTATATCGCTGAAACATCCGTACACGGCTGTTTCAGTGGCTGCAGCCTTCACCAGAGAGGTCATACGGTTACATGGGATCCCAGCCTCCATCGTCACCGACAGAGATCAGGTTTTCTTGAGTGGGTTTTGGCGGGAGATATTTCGTGTCCAGGGTACAGTGCTGAAGAGGAGTACCGCATATCACCCTCAGACCGACAGGCAGACGGAGGTAGTGAACCGCAGCATCGAGACATATCTGCGGTGCTTCGCGTCGGAGACACCACGACATTGGTATCGGTGGTTAGCTTGGGCGGAGTATTGGTACAATACTTCGTACCACTCAGCAGCAGGTACGACCCCCTTTCGGGTACTATATGGCAGGGACCCACCAGAGCTACTTCGATTTGGGGAACGACAGACACCTGTCTCCCAGGTAGAGGACTATATGAGGGAGCGAGAGAGCATTATGGAGGAGCTGAAGAAGCATTTGTTACGAGCTCAGCAGGTGATGAAGGCTAGGGCGGATGGGCATCGGCGGGATGTGCACTTCCAGGAGGGTGACATGGTCTATCTGAAGCTGAGACCCTACCGACAGAGATCGCTAGCGAGGAGGCGGAACGAGAAGCTATCAGCGAGATTCTATGGGCCTTTTGAGATTGCGGCCAAGATTGGCCAGGTGGCTTACCGGCTGAGGTTGCCATCGACTGCGACGATACACCCGGTTTTTCATGTGTCGCGGCTTCGGCGAGCCATCGGGGAGCAGACGGTGTCCTCTACCCTACCGCCTACGCTTACTGAGGAGATGGAGGTGATGCTGGAGCCACTGGAGGTTCGGGCTGTTCGTCAGGGACCGTGCGGCCAGAGGGAGGTGCTGATACACTAGGCCGGGTTACCAGATTGTGATGCTACATGGGAGGCCTATAGAGTGATCCAGGAGCAGTTTCCCCACTTCCACCTTGAGGACAAGGTGGCTCTTTTAGGGGGGGTATTGATGCGGACCCGAGCCCGCACCCGCACCCGGTTTCCCTAGAGGCCGGCGGCTACCTAGGGGGGACCCACCCACCTTTAGTCACTTACGTGCGCCGTAGGAGGCGCGGTAGCACGTAGGAGGGTTAGTTAGGGGTATTCTAGTCATTTTAGACTAGATTAGTAATTCCCCACTTTTTTATAAATTAGGGCTAGCCGTCTTTATTTTATTTCATGCTTGATTTGTGAAGAAACTCTTTAGGCATCATTGAGAAGGTTTTTAGGCTTTGATCCGACATCCAAAGCTAGGAGATAGGGTTTCGTCTCGAAGGAAACTCAACCTATTTGTAGTTCTTCGCATTTCATATCTATAAAAATCCTCTTTTTACATTTTTCCACTTTAAAATATATCGATTTGATTGATTCGATCCCCGGATCGTATCAGACTCACATTCTAAACTAGCAACATGACTCAAATTAATTAAGAACTACTAACTTAAAAGTTTGTAAAGATGTATTGATCTAACCAACTATGAACATTGATTGGAGACCATTAGGGGTGGCAAAATGAGCCCGACCCGATCCGACCCGACCCGAACCCGTCATCCTTAAGCGGGTATGGGTAGGGGCCAATACGGGTCAAATAGGAAACGGGTTGACTCGACCCGACCCGGATAAAATCCGGGTCGGGTATGGGTTTGGCATGTCAACCCGGATGACCCAAATTTGACCCGGTTTACTTTCTCTATATATATAAAAATTTATATAATAACTTCAATACACAGTTGCAATGTGAGTTGTCCTTATACGATTTGAATTGTTGTCCTCTTCTTTAAGAGGTCTTGAATTCAATTCCCTTTACATACAACTTTTTTGTTAATTTTATTACTTTCGTTAATAAAATGGTAACGTTAATTATACTTTCTTGCTGTCATCAGTGTGGTTTAAGCGACGAGCTACTGGAAATTATGCAACACTTAATAAATTTTCGGTGGCTCTTAATAAATAGCTGGATATCGAAAAAGGAGCAGTAGTTTATAAGTCAAATCTTAACCCGACGGGTTAACCCGAACCCGACCCGGAAATTTTCCGGGTCACCCGAACCCGACCTGGATTCAATCCGGGTCAGGTTAGGGTTTACCCCTATCCAGGTCGGGTCAAATTTGACCCGACCCGAACCCGAACCCACCCGACCCGTTTGCCACCCCTAGAGACAATGCCAGATAAGGCAACATAATACACAACTTGTCAAGGTGATTAAGGTCGTCACATTTATGTCCAATGCCAGTCATCTTCTGCATTCTGATCTTGTGGAAGACAATATGTAGGAAAGAAAGTTACAATATAGTTGAAGGCTTTTGTGAGTGTGCTTACAGATAAAAGAATGAAAGGGAACTTTGGCAAATATAAAATAGATAATAATGATAATTTAGGTGTGGCATGAGTAGTACCAACACTGCTGATCCATTTGCTATAGTAACATTGGAAATGGAAGGCAAATGTCCTAATAAGAAAGACTACCTATATTTTCTATCATATGTTCTGAAGTCCCTGAATCAATAATCCAAGTCTTAGGCTTAGTAGTAGCAATACCTGACTGGTCAAATGTTGTTGTGGGAGTCGTGATGCCATTATTGAGCTCTAGAACTACTAGCACATAACAAACCAAGCAGAGCAATTTTAAAAAAACAGCACACCTGAGCACACACCTGAGTGCTCTGATTCCCCCCGTCTCTTCCTGAGTAGATGCAATGTGTGTAGAATTGGGTTGCGTGATGATATGGCTAACTTGCACTGAAGCTCCCAACAATTGAACAGTGTGTCCTAACTTCTTATAGTATATGCAGGTCACATGCATATCAGCAATATAATCAAAGCTCGCTCTACCAACTCCAACCAAGCCTCTTTGGCATGCACCAAACCGATCAACAAATCCTCCTTGGCCATGGCCTCTGTCCTGACCAACACTAGATTCCCAACTTCTTGATTACACCCATTAGGGCATAACTCTCCGTTGTATGAATAGGGCAGCTCTAGACTGTGCCTCCTTCGCTTCTGCTATCCATGATTCATTGGAAAAAATCTTCCGAAGTAAGCTAAAAGTCTCAGATAAGGAGTCGATTGCCGAACTCCATATCACATGGGGACAAGCTGATGTGTAATATGTCGGCAAGCTCCAAGGAAAACTAGGTTCATATTCTGTACGTCTCATTGAAAACAATGTGATGGGACACGTGTCTATACCCGCAGGCGGGTCCGCACCCCAGCTGTCGCAGTCCCTTAGCCGCGCGCGCATCCCTTTAGAGCCCGGTTTATTATTAGTGATGGTATTTTGGTAATTGGGTTTATTGGGAGGGGGGTTTATTCTTAAGCGAGGGCTAGCCGTCGCTAATTCTTTTATGCTTATTTTGATAATTGAGAGAGATTCTTCGAGAGTTCTTCGAGGGATATTAGGAGAGTGCAGACATTCTCGTTTACCGGCGTCTTGTGAGGGTGGTTGCCCCTTTATCGTAGCCAAAAGTTATCTTTATTCGCTGTTTTAATCAAGTTTAGTTCAGATTTGGGGTGAATTCTATGTATCAGAGCACATGTCGATCCATGATGGCTATGACAAGTTCACAAGACAAAATTGAGGTGTTGGAGGCAAAATTCACGAGCGAGATCGATTCTATCAGGAAATCGTTGGCGGAAAACGATGATTCCATGGCGAAATTAACGGCTTCCATCACCCAATTAATGACAAATCAAGCGAAGCACGAAGAACAATTTGCGCAACTGATCTTCCAATTGGCGGCGAACAACAAAGGAGATGGGAACCCTAAATCAGCGGAAAAGACGCTACCTTTAGTCAAGGGGAATGAGAAAGTTAAGATTTTTGACGCGCAAAACGTCTATGTGGAGAAGGAATTCGTCGAGGATGATGAAGGGGAGTCGTGGAAGGTCGATTATTGGGAGGAAGTGCGGCAGAAACCGGTGGGAGTATAAAGGTGGGGCGACGGCCCTAGCCAACCCCCATGAGGCGCGGAAACAGGCGGGGGGCCGTGGGATGCCTCCCTGGCTCCCGCCGCATCCCAGGACATCGCATGGGAGGCGGCGGACTCCCCTGGGTTGGCCCAGGGGCGGCAAAGTCCCCAGGGGGGCCGGCGAACCCCCCGACCCACGGGCGGGGCACTGGGGCCCCCGGGAGCACAAGGCGGGGCCGGCGGGCCCACCTGCGACCGGGCGCGGGCTCCCAGGCCCTAGAGGGCCTGGGAGGGGCTGTTTCGGGGGCAGTGGGAGGTGAATTTCAGCGAGGACGTGATTTTCAGCGTTTCCACGACGACCAGCCCAATCGGGAGGTGTCGACGCGTGATTTTGAGGAGGAATTGGACCCGGATAAATTCAGGAATAAAGAGACTACGACGAAGGATATCGGGACCCTACCGATCCTCGATTTGACGACGGTAGGTGGCAGCCTCCACCACACCACCGAGAGGGACGCACAATAGGTGGTTTCAGTGGAAGGACGCGAGTCGTCTCTTTCACTCATGAGAGGAGATTAGGGACCAGATGGTAGAGAGGTTCAGGGACCCCACGTGGGGAATGTGCGGGAGCAGTTGCTATCACTCAGACAGGAGGGTACGGTGAGAGACTACCTAGAGAGGTTTGAGGCCCTTTCAGGACAGGTGCACGTGGTGACCGATGAGACGATGTAGAGCACTTTCATGAAGGGGTTGAAGACCACTATACGAGCATCGGTACACATGCAGAAGCCTTAGAGTCTGATGGAGGCCATGGAGTACGCTCAGATGGCAGGGGACTATCAGTTGGAGGATAGGAAGGCCAGAGGGGGTTAGAGCGGAACGGCGGTTCGTAGCCAGCCAGTGACAGGTGGACAACAGAGAGCAACGACATGGATGGATTCGGTGGTCAGGGAGAAGATTGGAGAGAGGAGTAGTGCACTGCAGGCTGGGGGCAGTTCAGGCGCATGACGGATGCGGAGATGAGGGAGAAGTGGCAGACGGGCTTGTGTATTAGATGTGATGAGCGATTCACACCGGGTCACAGGTGTGCGGGGCGCAAGCTCCAGGTGCTGCTATTGGAGGACGATGATGACGAGGCTGACGTCGAGGAGGAGACATCTGTGGCAGAGGAGCCTGAGGGCCATCAGTTGGACGTGGCAGAGCTGCCCCTCAACTCCGTGGTAGGGTTCACACCGAACCATACCATGAAGCTGAGGGGAGAGGTTGGCGAGCCAGAGGTGACCGTGCTCATTGACAGTGGGGCGACCCACAACTTCATCTCCAGGAGAGTGGTGGCACAGCAGGGGATCCAGCTGACCGACTATAGCAGTTTCAGTGTTATGATGTGGACGAGGAAGGAGAAGAGCAGTCGGAGAGTTGTAAGGGCTGGTACTGACCATACATGGGATACATGTGATCACAGATTTCTTATCTCTAGACCTAGGGAGCACCGATGTCATTTTGGGCATGACATGACTATAGACGTTAGGGGAGATGACAGTGAACTGGAAGCTGCTACGGATGGAGTTTCAAGAGGCGGAGAGAGCAGTGATACTTCAGGGTGACCCCAGCCTATGCAGAGTTTTGGTCTCTTTGCAGACCATGGTGAGGACCATTCAAACTGAGGAGGATACTTAGTAGAGCTGTACTCGTTGACGTGTGAGGGAGGCGCGAAGGCCAGTGTAGAGCAGCCCATTTCAGGAGAGGTGCAGCAGCTGATGGAGCAGTTTGAGGAGATCTTCCAGGAGCCTCGGGGTCTCCCACCACCGAGGGACCACGAGCACAGCATAGTACTGCGAGAGGGCTTGTCCCCCATTAGCGTCTGGTCCTACCGTACCTCCAGCATCAGAAGGATGAGATAGAGAGAAGTGCAGGCGGGAGTGATTCAGCCTAGTGTGAGCCCGTTCTCCAGTCCAGTGCTGTTAGTGAAAAAGAAGGATGGGAGTTGGCGCTTCTGCGTAGACTACATGACGTTGAACAAGGAGACAGTGCCAGACAAATTTTTCATACCGGTGATAGATGAGCTCCTGAATGAGTTACATGGGGCAGCCTTGTTTAGCAAGATAAATCTCAAGTCGGGCTACCATCACTTCAGGATGCGACGGGATGATGGGCCCAAGACGGCGTTAGGAACGCATGAGTGCCACTACGAGTTTCTAGTCATGTCGTTCGGTTTGACAAACGCACCTGCCATCTTCAGGCTCTTATGAATAAGGTATTCCGTTCTTACCTGAGGCGATTCGTACTAGTTTTCTTCGATGACATTTTGATGTACAGTCATACCTTGGAGGAGCACTTGGACCACCTGCAGGTTATGTTTCAGGAGCTGCAATATCATCAGCTGTTTGCAAACAGGAAGAAGTGTTTATTTGGGCAGCCACAAGTAGAGTATTTGGGGCATATGGTGTCAGCAGGAGGGGTGGCAGCAAATAGAGTGAGGATAGCGGCGCTGCTAGACTGGCCGTGTCCCACCACACAAAGTGCTACGGGGTTTCATGGGTCTGACAGGTTACTACCGTAGATTTGTGGATGGATATAGAATGATTGCATGGCCGCTGACGGAACTATTGAAGGACCAGTTCCACTGGGGGAGGAGGCGACGACAGCATTTGAGGCGCTGAAGAGGGCCATGACCACCGTGCCAGTTTTGGCGTTGCCAGACTTTTCCAAGCCCTTTGTGGTAGCGGCTGATGCATCAGGACATGGGCTGGAAGCAGTATTGATGCATGAGCAGCGGTCCATTCTTACTACAGTCAGGTGTTGATCGCGAGAGCCCGACTGCGGTCGGTCTACTAGAGAGAGCTGATGGCCATATTGTTGTCTATACAAAAGTGGAGGCCATACTTGTTAGGTCGGAGTTTACTAGTATGCACAAATCAGCGGAGCCTGAAGTACCTATTGGAGCAGCGGATGGTAGCAGAGGAGTATCAGAAGTGGCTGCGGAAGCTGATGGGGTACATGTTTGAGATCGAATATCGCCCAGGGCTGGAGAATAAGGCGACGGACGCACTTTCACGGCGAGAAGAGGAGGTAGAGTTGGCCACACTAGCAGTTTCAGTGCTCCAGGACTGGAGGCCACTACAGCAGGAGGTTAAGCTGGATCAAGAGCTGGGAGGCATACAGGATGCCCTACTGTGGGGGTCGAATGAGTTTTCGGAGTACTCTCTTCAGGATGGGCGGCTATTATATTGGGGGAGACTGGTTCTGCCGAGGACGTCGACGTATATACCGGCTATATTTCAGGCGTTTCACAGCAGCGCCATATGAGGACATTCGGAGGTCTTAAAGGCCTGTCAGAGACTGGCGAGTGAGGTCTATTGGAAGGGAATGAAGGAGGAGGTGGCGAAGAGGGTTGCAGAGTGTGACGTGTGCCAGCGTCACAAATACCAGGCGATGTCCCGGGAGGATTACTACAGCCGCTGTCCTTGCCCGATCGAGTATGGGAGGACCTCTCCATAGACTTTATAGATGAACTGTCGAAATCGGGTGGATATACAGTCATATTTGTTGTGGTTGATCGCCTCAGCAAGTATGCACACTTTGTTCCGCTTCGGCATCCTTACATCGCAGTGTCGCTGGTGGATGTATTTTTGAGGGAGATCATTCGTTTGCGTGGACCTCCAAAGTCCATTGTCTCAGACCGAGACAAGGTATTTCAGAGTAGATTCTGGCAGGAGCTTTTCAGGCTGCAGGGGACGGTGTTGAGACGGAGCACAACCTACCACCCTCAGATCGATGGACAAACGGAGGTGTTCAACAGGAGTATCGAGACTTACCTATGATGTTTTATTTCAGAAAATCCCAAGGAGTGGGCGCGTTGGCTAGCATAGGTGGAGTACTGGTACAACACGTCCTATAACACTGCAGCTCAGACGACACCGTTTAGGATCCTGTATGGCAGGGACCCTCCCTACTTACTACACTATTAGCAGGACTCGACAGCAGTATCAGATGAGGAGCAATATTTGGCAGAGAGGGATCAGATTCTGGAGGAGCTGAAGCTCCATCTGACCAGAGCTCATCAGGTTATGAAGGCGAGTGCATATTTATACCGTAGAGATGTGCACTTTGCAGTGGGAGATATGGTGTACTTGAAGCTGAGGCCCTACCGGCAGCGATCCTTGGCTCACAGGACAAATGAGAAGCTCGCGCTGCGTATTTTGGTCCTTTCGAGGTTGAGGCGAGAGTGGGACCGGTTGCTTACAGGCTGAGATTACCTCCAGGATCGGTTATTCACCCGGTGTTCTATGTTTCACAGCTTCGCTTGGCGATCGGAGATCACACCCCTTCATCCACCCTTCCGGAGACATTGATAGCAGATATGGAGGTGATGCTGGATCCAGAGGCAGTGAAGGGGGTACGTAGAGGGCGCACGGGAGAGCGCGAGGTCTTGTTGCAATGAAAGGATTTGTCCGAGCACGAGAGCACGTGGGAGGCTATGGACGTGATGGCACGACGATTTTCAGACTTCCACCTTGAGGACAAGATGGCTCTTTGGGGGGAGTATTGATGGGACTCGTGTCTATACCTGCAGGCGGGTCCACACCCCAGCTGCCGTAGTCCCTTAGCCGCGCGTGCCCCCTTTAGAGCCCGGTTTATTATTAGTGAGGGTATTTTGGTAATTGCGTTTATGGGGGGTTTATTCTTAAGCGAGGGCTAGCCGTCGCTAATTCTTTTATGCTTATTTTGATAATTGAGAGAGATTCTTTGAGAGTTCTTCGAGGGATATTAGGAGAGTGCGGACATCCTCGCTTACCGGTGTTTTGGGAGGGTGGTTGCCCCTTTATTGTAGCCAAACGTTACTTTATTCACTGTTTTAATCTAGTTTAGTTCAGATTTGGGGTGAATTCTATCACAATGCCATCAACTCCTTGCACAGTTGCTTGTACTCAGTGTAAAATGGCGAAAACCAACTGTCCTCGATCCTGAAAGGATCTTGGATCACCTCATATGCTTTATTCAGGTTATTGGATTCTGAATAAATTCAGTCAAGTAAGCCCACATCTCCTGAACAGACTTGGTGTGAACTACCATGTTCTACGCATAATCGGTCATGTACTCCACTATGTGGTTGTACAGTCTAGCATCATCTTTCTCCTACTCAGCTGTCATAGGAAGATCATCTGTTAAGTGTTTCTTTTTCACAACTCATACTGTGATTCTCCAGGATCCGTTTCCATTGCAGAAAGCAAACACCATCTGCAGTATGCAATCTGCAATCTTTTATACACAAATTTATGAACGTTCTGTTTCATCTCCACCCCTACTCCAGAAGTAACGACTTCATTGTAAAATTTAACCATAAGAACGAATCTCTACACGTACAAGCAAATTCACTGTAATCTTACTGCATTTGTTTGATTTTTTTAGAATTTCTAGTACCATGTGATTAATGTTCTTATTAGATTGGAGTTTGTTTGTAGATTTAAAAAATTCACTATCATGTAAAATTAATTTCAAGTTTATCTCACATTACTATCACTAATTATCACAAAATGGCATAGAATTCATTTTAACCATGATATCAAATATTGAAATTAATAACTTTTGTCGTATATGAACAAGTTATACTTCTAAACAACTCTGTAGTGCAGTCAGGGTCTAATATAAATCTTACAGCAAGGCATATGGCTTGTGGGTGACTACTTGCGGAATGGGTAAGGGGTTTCTTGCTATCGGATCCAACCCAAGTAAGATCTAAATTCGTTTCTTCTTCAATGCGTTTTCTTCTAAGAGAACCTATGGAGCATGTGGGTTTGGGGCTTAGGTGGCTGCCAACCCCACAGTTGCAACGCCAGTCAACGGTCCCTAGCAGTGGCCCTTCACTGCATTGTGACCATGTATTTATGAAGATGTCTACTAGAAATCGAGTTATGAAATTTGGGAAGGCAAATTGAGTCCGCGATGTATATGTTGTTTGATGTGTTGGGCAATGGGGGAATTTGCTTACCTGATTGCTTTACAGCAGCATTGGATAGAGTACACAACGTCTTCCATGTATTCATGCTGAGAAAGTAATCTCAGGCCGTAGTCATATGTTCCAATACAAACCCTTAACTAGTATGGACATGTCGAACACGGAAATTTCAGTTTACATTAAGGCTGCAGGTATTGAGCAAGCAAACAGTTAATTTAATGAATGCGCTCTGACAGAACCACTCAACCAAGAAGCTACTTAGTAGGTGCAGGACGATGGGATGATAGAAGAATATCCAGAACAATTTCATAATCAGGTATGAAATTTTGAGGACATAACTTCTATTAAGGGGTAACATGTAATAACCCTGGTTTCTTCCTAACTAGGAAATAAATAACTTATATTTATGAGATAAACATAATAAATTTGCAAATATTTACTTTGAAGTGGTTAAAAGTTGTGTTGATCATGTAAATGGACTGACTAGAGGTTGAATAGTGAAAATTTGCACTAATTAACCTTAACCTCGTACTGTTGTGATTCTTTTGAATCACAACAGCAGCCACAACTTTCGAAAAATAAAACCGAAAAAGGAAGAGGTGAAGGAGTGGCTGACAGATGAAGGATATGAGAAGGAAAAGAAGTGAAACTAATCTCTTTAGAAGTTAGTGATTTTTTATTTCATTGGTTATATTATTCATTTTCAAATCTACATGAAGTCTTCATTTGTTTATTAAAACAACAATGAATCTTATAATTTATCTCTTATATTTTATATGTTATGGAGAAAAGAAAATAATAATAATAAAATATCATCTGTGTTGACCGGCCATCGTTGACGGCATGAGTGTTGGGTCCAATGGTAACCTAGTCCACCATGCATTATTATAAATTATCACATCACATTCAAAGCACATGAATTGCTATGAATATTTATTATAGGCCCTCGCTGCATTACAAAATTGTTTATACACCCAGGTTGTCCATATATGTCAAACGTTACGATTTTCGACAGTCAATATCATTGTTAAAACTATATTTGATTATATTTAAGTGATAACAAGTATGGTTTTTACTTTTACATGATAGTTTATAATTTTTCTAAAATTTACAGATAGACTCTAGTTTAATTAAAACATTCATTAAATATTAATAAAAATCTAGAAAAAAATTGAAATTATAGTATTTCATATGAGTTATATTAAAATATTACTTTATGAAAATAAGTAAATAATTTTGGGACGTGTGTACGTGGTAGAGATCATAAGTAATACTAGTACTAATAATTTTTCGTTTATAATTAGAATCTCTTGAGCAGTTACTTTATGGGGTTGATCGGACAGGTGAAACTTGAAGCTATTAGATGTAAGTAATGTACCCAATATACGTGCTACCTGATTGTACATTTTTTTACTTTTGCATGACTTGCCATTTTCTGTAGATAATTAAATATGCTTGCATGCAAGATCATCGTGAAATGGTTGATGAATTGGATGGCTAGGTCACATATATTAGGGTACATGGATAACTTGACGATCTATTTCTGAAGTTAAAGATAAAAAGAATAGTGTTTTGGCAGGGCTTATGGCTAAACCACTAGGACGAGGATTAACTATTGGGCATCGATATGCTGTACCATTGGTATAGGGATTAGCAACCAGATATTGATGTGATGGACCATTGTTTTGAGCATGAGCCATGTACATGAGGTTCTGAGCCATGTATTTTAAGGATTAGCCACTAAGTAATGGTGCACTCGATCGTGTATTTGACGAATAGCCACCAATTAATTGGTGCGTTGCACCATATATATAAGGAGTTATCTGAAAACTGAGATACCGAAAACAGTAACATTAATTTATACTCTGTAAATTGAGATGGACATCGAACAGATATTCTATTGGCATTATAAATATATATTGTTTTGTTTAAATCTCATAATAAATTTAACTTTTGCATGAATAATGTTATGTTCCATATAACACGTATAATGGTTTCATTACTTCTTGGTTGTTGAGCTCATCTGTTTTGGGAAATTTTTTTATAGGTTCTTACAAGGATACCATCGGAGCAATTTGAAGCAAGGTTTAGGTTTTGCCCGCTATGTATCGGTATTGGATGTTTCGTCTTGGTTTCGAAACCAAGCGAGATGAAACCGAGGGAAAGTTTCAGTTTCAACCATAACAGTGTCGTTTCGCCCAAAATTGATTGTAAAATTGAAAAAATCAAACAAAATTAACAAATAAATTCAAAAAATTTAAACTCAAAGATTCACAAAATATAAATCAAAAAATTTCTTACATCGTTCCCTTCTGAGATTCACAAATAATTCTCGTTGTCTTCTGCATCGTCGCCGCCTCCACCGTCGAGTCAGAGAGACCAGCTGCCTGCAGCGAATGACTCGAGCCCCGACGCTTGCAATGAACAACGAAGGGCTCGAGCCCTTTGTTTTGTTTTAATGCGTGTGGCATGTGCCTCATGCTGAGTGCTTTAGGTAAATTACACATCTGGCTAACATGTTACATTTATTTACAAGTTTTTCATTCTCTTTTAAACATTTTAACAAAAGGCAATGGCAAACTTCTAAATAAATGTAAAATATTTATCAAAATGTTTGATTTGATTAACAACGCTATGGGTGGCTGATATTTTTGTTGCTATTCATCTTGCACATTTTGCTAACTATGTTCCATTTATTTATAGGGTTGCCATTATCTTTTAGCAATATACGGAAGGGAATGCCAAACTTGTTAAAAAGTGTGATATATTTAGGAAAATGTGTAACGTGAGTAGTGAAACTCTTCTAAATTCACAAATATATGTATTTTAAAATTTTGAAAGTATTATAAAAATTTGTAAATACGTATTAGTTATACACATATGATAGTATTTGATAGATTTATTTATAACTTTATTTTTAAAATATTTGATATGTTTTTAAGTATTTGAAACTACCGATACGGACGAAATGAAACGAAATTCTAAATTCACCAAAATGAGCGAAACCTGATCGAAACTTAAAATTCCCGACAGACCGAAACCAAGACATCTAAACTTGATTTTTAAAAAAGATGAGAATTTAGTTTCTCTGCTTTTTAAGTTGGATTGAGGGGTTTTTTATTTCTGAAATTTAGTTTTTTGTCGCTGAGGGATTTAGTAATTGTATTGTTCTAATTACTTTTATAGACATTTGTTGGAGGGCTTAAAATTATTGATGAAGGTTGTTTGATATTAGAATTTAATAGTTTTACTATTATGTGAAGGACTTGTATATTTTGAATTGTATGAGTTTTATACTATTAATGTATGGAATCCATTATATATTATTATTGCTCTGAATTAAATCGAATGTGGCCTAGCAACCGTAGTGAGTTGCGTTAGTTGTTATGGACTTTTTATATTTATTGCTGGAGTTGATTTTGACGCAGTTTTTTGCATTGTAAATCACATTGAAATCATATGATTTTTCTTTTATAGGTAGGTTAAATGTTTTGAATCAAATCTAATGGAACAGATTCGATTTGGGTTATCAATTTTTAAATCTAAGGTGGGTTCTGCATCTATAGATCCTTTCAGTAATAGCCTAGTCTAACTACCTATACATATTGTTTTTGTATACGTATTATATTTTGAAAATATTATTTAGAATAAATGTCACACTACACTACAGATAGAGTTATTAGTATTGCTTCTATATGAAATTACAAAATGAATACAATTAGAAGTACAATTTAAAGTTGACTTATTATTTGACTCTAATTCTAAAAATAAAAACTTACTATTTATTAGTATTATTATATAATGTTCCTGGACATTTAAAATTTATATATGAAAACTAACTACCATGATGCCCCTTGAACATACAAAAGAGTATACTCACTCGTTTATTCATGTGTCAAGAGTAAACTCACCCTTATATGCATGTTTGTAAATCAACAAGGATCCTTTTAAGAGGATCACACGTGCAGATTCTACACCCGAAATTTCAAGTTTAATTTATATCTCGATATAGCATTGGAAACTAAACTTTGAGATCATTCCAATGATATAGTTTGATAGATATTACTTACTAATAGTAAATTAAAAAATTTGTAAAGTTTCAGCTTTTAAAAATTTCTTGAAGCTTGGCAAGCAGATGGCACGGGTATAGACTACTTTAAAATATTTATTCTGACTAGGATAGACGAATTAAATTGGGGGATTAGTTGATTAGAAATCATCAAATAAGAATCCAATTATAATTATGAATATTTTTACAGTATAATTAGTTTTATGAATTACACATTAAATTTGAAATCAATTATAATTGCAAAAGAAAATTTTACTTATATTTTATTATTACAGTAGTTAAATATAATCTGTTAGAAAGCCCTTCAAATTAAAATCCGTATAAATCAGCTTTTCTAGTGAAATTCTTATTTGAGTATGATTTTCTAGTTTTACTCAGAAAAATCTTTATTTTATTAGGATTAGTTAATTAACAAGGATTGTTTTGAAATGATATTTCACCGTTATTCTTTTCAACCTGTGATTTATTAATAAAGTGAGTAGTTAGGTTATACAGACCCTAAGTTTAGAATTGAGTACAAAATGTATATGCCGATACAATCTTTATTTTAAATACATTTGTTATCATTGTTGTTGTTTATTAAATTGCACACAGGCCGTGCGCGTGCCCAAAAATATAATTCTCGTGTGTGTGTGTAAATACATACATAAATTAAAAATTTTATGTTATATTCAATATGTTCATGTAACCTGAATTTTTGGAATTTGATGTATACTTGTATCTGTTCTAGTGAAACTTTGTCCTCATGCGTGGAAATAAACAATTGCTTGTCTCTGCTACAATTTTTCAAAATAAATAGGAAAGATAGCTGCTGTATAGCTGTGAAGAGTCATTTTGGCAGAATCAAAAAAACAAAATGGCCTCTTAATGAACTTAACGTTTGCTGCATATGCACTTTTTAATTAATTGTTTTTCTTTTCCCTTCATTTGCAGGTAATGGGTTATCTTTCTAGCTCATCACCTCACATAATGAGTGGAGCAATTTCAGCACTTTCATTGTTGATACACAGTGATGCAAAACATTGTATTGATGTGCCCAACCTGATTCCATCTGTGCTAATTTTGCTTCAAAACAAAGATATTGAGGTTATTAAGGTGAGTTTCTTATCATTATTTATTTATTATAGTCTTGTTTATTGTTTTTATTTCTTTGACCCAGTTGTTTTTATCGTGTTGACAGGCATCTTTGGGCTTCATTAAAGTTTTGGCATGCTCATTGCATTCCAGCGACCTGATAACGCTCTTAACTGATATACTCAATGGAATATTGCCTTGGTCATCTGTCTCAAAATATCATTTCAGATCAAAGGTATGCACAAGTTGCAAATCATTTTCAATGGTTTCATTTCTGATATTTTACTTTTGTCCGTCAGTTGTCATTTACTTGATTATGTAAGTAACCATACTGCATTGGCAGGTAGGAATAATTCTTGAAATTTTGATCAGAAAGTGTGGACTTGATGCTGTTGTGTTCGTTGTGCCCGAGAAATACAAAGGGTTTGTTAGAACCGTTGAAGAGGTAATATATGTTACTCTAGATGGCACATTAAACACAGCAACCCTTGTTAAGTATCACATCAGTTTTATAGGCATCAAACTTTGTAATGAGTGAGAAATATAAGGGTTTTGTAGAACCACTGAAGAGGTAATGAATATTATACTAAATGTTACATTAGACATGGAGTAACTTGTGTCTGAAACCTAATTCCTTTAATTAGCATGGAAAAAAATTATAGCGTCAGTTTAGCATGTACCAATCTGCTACTAATTTTACAGAACTCCACTTAACGAAGGTTTTTTTTACATTAATATATTTTTGGTCTGCATTGTCTGCATGGTAGCTAGCTATTTGTTATCTTAGTAAAATTACTTTATTTGTGTTGGGGTGGGTGTTTGTGTTCGTGGAGGTGGTTCCCTTTCTGTTTTTGGGTTAGGGGTGTGGTGTAATTGTAGGTAATAATAAGGTGTTGAACTAACTAATTATGCTGTACTATAGTTTTAAATTAGGCAATAGACAGTCAATGACACATGACGAAAGTGGGAAGGGATGTGGTGGGGATTTAGGAAGAAGAATATTAGGAATTTGTCGACTTTTCGGGCCTCACCCCGGAAATCTAATGATTACTGACTTAAACGTCTCACACGCAAAGATTTTTTACACCTCTCGCCCAGATAACGAAGCTCACTCTTGTACATTAATGCAAAGGTAATGCAAAGAAAATAATTTTTATGGAGAAACTGAAAGTTTTTACCAAAATTTCTATTCTTCATGGATCTATATAAAACAAATAAGTTTGTGGCCTTTATATAGGCTTGCAATTTGGGGTTTTGAAACCAAATCTAATGTGGAAATAAAAATCTAAAATAAATAAAAGACTCAAAAGGACTCAAACTATATACTAAATAAAATAATAAAATGCTTAAAATAACTAGAAAACTCAAAATATTCAAATTCTATCTCCATCTTATATAAAAATCTAAAATAAAAAGGACTCCATCTAAAATTTAAACTTGATCTCTATCATTCTTCTCGGTTTGAGAACTTCACCACATTGCGAATGACGACTGGAACATCAGAATCAAGTAGAAATCAGCAGTCTCTTATAATTGAAGGAAACTGATGGACCCGCCTGGGTCTATTCCGCATCCAGCCATGGGCCTGCCCATAGCCTCCGGCCCATCGTTTGTGCCGTGCGCGCCTATTGCCTAGGAACCCTAGTTTTGTTCTATTTATAGGGGCTAGCCGTCATGGGTAATTTTCATGCTTGATATTGAGATTATTCTATTGAGCGTCATTCGGAGTAGTTCTTAGATAAACGAGTGCGGACGTCCTCTAGGCGTCTTGGGAGGAGAGCGCACCTCTTTTGCGCTCAACTATATTGTTATTCCTTTGAATTCTCTATAAAAATTGTCTTTTTATCTTGGTTCCTAACATTTTAGTATCAGAGCACGTGACTATCTATGACGGCTACGACAAGATCACACGACAAATTTGAGGCTTTGGAGGCCAAGTTCACGAGCGAATCGACGGGATCAAGAAATCATTGGCGGCGAACGATGAATCCATGGCAAAGTTGACGGCTTCCATCAACCAATTGACGACAAATCAAGCGAAGCATGACGACCAATTCGCGCAAATGATGGCAACCCTAAATCAATTGGCGGCGAACAACAAAGGTGAAGGAAACCCTAATTCGGTGGAAAAAACGGCACCTTTGAAGAAAGAGAAGGAAAAAGAGGAGCTTTTGACCCAAAATCAACCCTTTTTGGTGGAGGAATTGGATGATGAAGACGACGGCGAGCCATGGAAGGTGGACTACCGTGAGGAGGTACGGCGGAAGGCGTTGGAGAGCCAAAGAAGGGGCGGCGGCCCTAGCCGCCCCCACGAGGGGGGCCACGCCCATGAGGAGGGCCGGTCGAATCCCCACAGCACTCTAGGGGGTCGGCCAGCGCGGGATACTGGCGGGGGGCCTCCCCCGCCTTCGCCGGACCCCGGCAGGGGCGACCAAGCCCCGCCGGGGCTCGCCAGTCGGCCGGGTCTGGCGACCCTGCCAGACCTCCGGCAGGGCCCGCCGGCCCTGTGAGAGGCTCGGCAGGGCCTGCCGCCCCTCTGGGGCCCCCGGAGGGGCCTGTTTACAGACCGCGAATGGCCGGAGGCCCCCTGGCAGCCGCCAGGGGGCGGGGGATCTCACGGTTGGGGCCGCCAGGGGCGGGAACCCCCTGGCAGCCTCCCGATGGACATAGGACGCGCGGACAGCCACCAGATGATTTTTTAAGCCACCCGGACAGCGTACAGCGAACCAGGAGGGCTACAGGCAGTTTTCGGGAGACTATTTTGACCCTCCTGATCGGCGACCAGCAGCAGAGGACCCTCTATACGGCGACGGACGCGGGAGAGATTATTATTCTGACGGTAAGGGTGGCTACGAGGCAGAGTTCTTCGAGCTACGGTGAGGCCATACAAGCCTCGAGGGCTTTCCAAGGTCATCGAGATGGCGCAGATGGTGGAGGACTCCCGCGCTGAGGATAGGAGAGACGGGAGCAGCTACAGTGGGCAGATACAGCGGGGCACTACGATTGGGGCAGGCGGAGCAGTGATCAGTACTGAGACAGTTCAGACAGTGCTTGAGAAGACGGGTGAGCAGAACCCATTACCGGCCGGGGGCCATTCCGACGGTTGACCGATGCGGAGATGAGGGAGAGAAGGCAAAATGGGCTATGTTTTAGATGCGACGAGCGCTTCACTCCCGGACATCGCTGTGTGGATCGAAGGCTGCAAGTATTGATAGCAGAAGAGGACGAGGAAGATGACGTGGAGGACGAACGGATCAGGGGGGAGGACGACTCCCACTCAGAGTAGCACGCCGGTACTTACACCACCTTGAGGACAATGTGGTTCTTTGGGGGGAGTATTGATAGACCCGCCTGGGTTTATTCCGCATCCGGCCATGGGCCGGCCCATAGCCGCCAGCCCATCGTTTGTGCCGCGCGCGCCTATTGCCTAGGAACCCTAGTTTTGTTCTATTTATAGAAGCTAGCCGTCATGGGTAATTTTCATGCTTGATATTGAGATTATTCTATTGAGCGTCATTAGGAGTAGTTCTTAGATTAAACGAGTGCGGACGTCCTCTAGGCGTCTTGGGAGGAGAGCGCACCTCTTTTACGCTCAACTATCTTGTTATTCCTTTGAATTCTCTATAAAAATTGTCTTTTTATCTTGGTTCCTAACAGAAACGTGTGCATGAACTTTGAAGTGTTATAGGATGTAAATTTGCTGACAAATATCTTTTGAAAATCTCTCCCAAATCACAAAAGAAATGAAAGCATATAGAACATCCTTGTTGGTAGGATGTGGATTATTTCGAACGACAAACTCGATGTGCTCAATTCTCTCAAGCTTTCGTAAAATATTTGACTCGATCACATTAGGATCATCACTCTATAAAGCTCGTCGAGAATCTATATGATACATGCAAAGTCTCATTATTGGTTCTAGTACGAATATTTTTGGACAAACTCTAATCATCTCGTCATCCATAATTATAATTTTTTGTAAAATTTCTATTTGATTTTGTAGCAGACTTTTGAGTATCATTGTTAATTGCAAGAATTTCAAAAGTCTCGAGATATAAAGCACTCAAACCATATATAAAATGCTCTATGAAATGCACTAGAAATAAAAGTCAGCCTAACTCTGAGGAATTTACATATTGATGTATTGGAGTTAATGGCTTATTAAGGATTAACCCCATTCTTTTGAATTTCAATTATGCTCTTGTGTCTACATGGGGTCAACATAATCTTCTTTCATCGAAATCCAAATATAACTGTACATGTGTTGGCTCTTTCAGAATGTGTAACATCTAAGTCATACAGTAAAGGCCTACCTAGCAAAACATTTGTAGCATCCATATATTTGACATCACACCAGATGCTATCGTAATAGCTCAAAAACTTGATATGCACTAGACAACGTTGGGTAACTGAATGTGATTTATCATGACATCAACTCAAGTAATGTTATAAGACTGGATGAGGTTCAGCCATTAATCTCATCTTTTCAATAACTGATTTGGTAATCAAATTAATACAACTACTTTCGTCAATCATTACTTCGAAAGGTGTATATCTAATTTTGACGTAGGTGAAGAAAAAGTAGTTCTTTGCTCGTCATTCTCACTCCTAGGCGTGGTAACTAGACATTTAATGATTTGTAGATGTGCACTAAATTCCTATATATCATTATATGTATAATCAGTTTTCTCAGGTAGAATGTATTCTTCAATTAATTCATCATCATTAGTAATCTCTCCCACAAGTAGGCTTTTATTAGGACACTGACTAGCAAAATGATCAAAGCCATGACATTTGAAAGATTACACCACTTTAGGTTTATGTTATAATGGTTCTCCAAACTTAGCATTTTCATTTATCTCATTAGCGGTATTAGTTTCAAATTAGTCATATTATTATTTGACCGCTTAAATTGCTTACTGCATTTAAAAGTAGGCTGTATGTCTATGTGGCTCTCATGAATTCCAAATTTAAGGTTAGGTTAAATGCTTGTTGCATAATTTCTACAGTATAGAAAAGCATCTCATGCCTAGTGTCTGCTCTCAATCCAGAACGAAACCTGGTAAGGGATATCAATGGTCTTCTTGTAGCTTGCTCCTAACAAATAAGTCATTGAACTTAGTTATGTATTCATCCATAGTCATACTTCCTTGACGTAGATCGTTCATTTTCTAATAGACGATCTATATATGTAGGAGATAAATATTTTTATCTGAGCTTGATCTTCATTTCATTCCAAGTCTGTATAAGTTTCAGATCGTCTCTCTTGTTCTCTCTATGCATGTCCAGAAATTTTGGCAGACCCTATCAGTTTTTTCTTAACAAATTGGACTTTTCAATCATTTTATAACTGGTACTATTCGAACAAATGTTTCATTTCTGCTGGCCAATCTGAGAATGTCTGAGGATTATAAGTTTTATCAAAGTTGGAAGCATCTACCTGAATCCAGTGTGTAATGTTATCTCGTCCAAAGTAACACTCAAAATTCTCATCTTGTCTTTCGATTATTTTGAATATTATCATTTCTAATTATTCGAGGTTTTCATCAAATGTACATTGGGCTTCATCTTCAAAATTTTGTTCTTTGGTCAACTTATTTTTTGGGCTTGTAGGTGATTTCTTGTTCGATTTATGTCGGCTCTTAGTTTTAGGTATATTTTTTGAAGTTTACTTTCTAGCTTTTGAATTGCATTTACATCCATTTTTGTTCCTAAGGATTTGCCATTATGTAATAACATTCAATGCAAACTAGTCACAAATGCAAATGAAAGATCCTAAACACCAACTAGGTGAATGAATTAATTATGAAATTAAAATTATAGGGTCCAAATCTATATAAAAAAATACAATCCTACTTATGCTAATGCACCACACAGATCGAGAATATAAAGTGCTGCAATACCAATGATATCAATTATTCTGAACAAAATCAAAATAGTGAAAATTTTGGAATTTAACACTTAAAGATTAGATCAGATTAGACGTTAGCAGGAATGAAAATTAGCTTCGTAGTATCATGCAAGGCCTATGCAACTTATAGAGCTTCAATCTGAATGTTTAGGCCGAAAATTTTACGTAAACAGCTTGAGAAATTATCAAAATATGTTGAAAATATGGTTGAAATACTGAAAACCCAAAAATTTCCAGTGAAAAGGGAAAGTCGTACTATACGAGTTTGGCTCAGCTGGTTCACAGCTAGGCAGAGCCGTTGATGGCTCGGGTCGGCTTCGGTCGGCGTAGTCGGCTCGGGTCGTCTCGGCTAAGCCAATGAATAGTGTCGTCTCGGTCGGTGATGCATGATGGCATGGCATGACAGCGAGGCTCGACGTCAAGCACATCTCGACTGATCGCTATTGTTGCCAAACGGCTCGATCGACGACGACGATTTTCGATGATCTCGTCGGTGATCCGTAGCCAGGATGGTGCCTTTGGGCTCCTCGGGGCACGTGGAAGCTTCTGAGGAGTCGACTCATATGTCCGTCAACGATGGCGACGACGATGAGGCGATTGTCGGAGGCGGTGCAAGGGTTGTGGGATGATGGAGACATGGCGTCTGTGATGGTGTCAAAGGGCTGGTTACGGAAGGCGTCTGTGATGGTGTCAAAGGGCTGGTTACGAAAGGCGTCTGTGATGGTGTCAAAGGGCTCTTGTGTGATGGCATGGGTCTCCGGAGCCAGTTGAGTCGGCGGCTTACGGTTAGGGGTAGGGTGTTGGTATTTTTTGTATGTTTTCTCTTTTCTGCTTCCCTTTTTTTTCATTTTGGTAGTTTATTGCTTCTCTCATTATTTTAATTTTTTGTCGTGTCTCTTTTTTATTTTTGTAAATCTTCTTTTTATCCCTATTTTGATTTTTGTAATCCGTCGTTTTAATGTTTTTATATCACTTTTTTCAATAATCTAAATTTAATTAGAAGAAAGGAAAAAAGAAAAACAAAAAAGGAGGTTTTTATGATGCGAGAAAAAGATGAAAAAAGTTCGAAATTTTTTAGGAAAAAGAAAGGAAGATGACAAATCAGGTTTTAGCTTTGTTATCAATTTTGATGCAAAACGGAGGCGTGAATGGATGTGGTTGGGATTGGGAAGAAGAATATAAGGGATTTGATAATTTTTGGGTCTCACACCCCGAAAATCTAACATCACTGGCTCGCACGTCTCTCATGCGGAGATGTTTAGGACCCTCGTTTAAGCAACCAAGCTCACTCTCGTACACCAATGCAAACGAGTTAATTTTTATGAAGAAGTTTATATCAAAATTTCCATTCTTCATCGATCTATATAAAACAAATAAGTTTGTGGCCTTTATATAAGATTACAATTTGGGTTTCAAAACTTGCATCGAATGTGGGGCTAGAACTCTAAAATAAATAGAAGACTCAAATAAATAAATGACTCAAAAGGACTCACACTCTACGCCGAATAAAATAATTAAAAGACTTGAAATAATTAGAAGGCTCAAAAGAATCAAATTCTATCACCATCTCAAGTAAAAATCTAAAATAAAAAGGACTTCTGAATTTTAAACTTGATCTCCGTTCAGATAACGAAACTTGAATGTGCCAGTGATGCAATGAGGTTTTGATTCTCCTGCTTGCATCCACTCCCAGAGTTAAATTCCACCTTTAGGATTTATGAGTTGATCCAAAACCATCTCACTATAATTTGTATACCGGAAAGCATGGACGGAGCCAGGATGCTATTTTATTGGCTAAAGTTACATTTTTTTACCATATATATAGTTCTGTCTTGTGCAATTATTCTCTTACATGCTTCTCATCTACTTATATCACACTATACCTCCAGTTTTACCATTATTTTCCTTTTTTAGTTTGAATTTTATGATCCCTATGTTAAAATATTAGCATTTAATGAAATGATATATTTGTTTATATTTACAGATTAGACGTCCAATAGCCATAAAAGGAAAACGTGACTATCATTTATAGATTTAAACAGACGTTTGTGCCTAGTGGGCATAAAGGAATACATGGCTAACAAAATCAAAATGTATTAGAATTCTTAATACATGTAGTAACACTATCACCATAAATGTTAATCCTTAAAAGTTTGAATTAATTGCTTATATATTGAATGTTAGCCGTACAAATGAACTTTGCCTTTATTTGTGAGAGAAGATTGTGGAATCATTTTTGATTTGGGCAGACAAGTCTAAAATTTTATCATGTAAATAACCATATTTTCATAACTGAAGTCCTATATATTTTGCAAAATTTTAGGGGGGCGCATGCCCCCCTTGGCTACTATGTGGCTCCACCCATGCTGAAAGTACAATCCATCTCGACTGGTATGGAACTACGTCGCTAATTTTTATCTCCTTATATCTCTACATTATCTACATAAGATTGACAAATTAGTGTACATAAAATCCTTTTGCCAAAGATCCAATCTCTCTCTGTGATATACTGGATATGTTTGTTGTGAAGGATTGATAAGAGTCAAGCCCAAAATTCCTTACAGCAATTAGAAGTGTGACCAAACATTCTCAGCTAGAATCCCGAGTACTCTTTTCAATATGGTAAATTCAAATGCAAACAGTAGAACTGGTTTCGTAATTGATTAAACATAAGAACTAAACCCAAAAAAACTCTTGAGAAGAGTAGTGAGTGCAAGTATTAGGTTTGAACTGAAAACAAAATTAACGTTATATGAGTGTATATGTACATATTTCCCATTTGTAGAAATTTAGCCATTGATGACCACTAGTATCAATTTTCAAGTTACCCATGGCAAAAAATCACTCTTCATATAATTCTTGAACGATTAATATAGTTGAAGTTGATCTTAAATATAAATAAATCAAAAATCTTGTGATTCCATGTTGTTTGCACATGTGTCGAATAATCAAAAGTTTAATTGTTTAATGGCAATAGAATTTTTTGACCTCTTAAATGAAGGAGCAAAAAGCCTAAGGTTCACTAAATATTTTTAGTATTTTGGGATTTTGAAATATGAAGATTATATTGAACAATCCTGGTTGTTTTAAAATTTTATGGATCGGATTTTTTAACCAACATCAGAGAATTTCTTCCTGTAATGTTATTTTCTATTTTCTTGTGTAATGTTACTTTCTATTTTTTTTTGTATATATACACACATGCATGCGGATATGCATGTATACCTATATGTGAGAAATATGGAAGTCATGTACATGAGAAGTCCTCGACCTTCCCAAGAAAAGTCCATTCATGATTTTTTTTGTATATATACACACATGCATGCGGATATGCATGTATACCTATATGTGAGAAATATGGAAGTCATGTACATGAGAAGTCCTCGACCTTCCCAAGAAAAGTCCATTCATGATTTTTATGGTGGTAATCGGCACCATTCATGGTCGTATAGTCCTATTGGTGATGATGGGCACCATTGATCTATACGTCATACCACCCAACTACAATAAAAAACTTATGGTCCATGTTTCCCTATGCACTGATTCATTGCAAATTTAACTATTTTACGGTAATAAAAAATTTTCACCTTTAGGTAAGCAAGCGAAAAACTTAAGAGTTTAGTAGTTTTTATGTATTTTGGTAATACGAATACTAGAATGAATAGTGTTGATCATGTAAAAAAATATTGAGTGATTTTTTTGAAAGGGAACACGATGCATCTCTTCCTTGGATATCAGACTCGTCTATATATACATATGTATGTACCTACATACATATAGAGAGAATATTGTATGAGCTGGCAACGTGAAAACTTCATTTGCTGTCAACCGAAAAACTTTGCTCTCATCTATTATTTTGATGATCGAACCCATTAATGTTGATGCCCGCATGCTAAAAAACCCAAAACACTAAAATTTTTGTCAGCCCCATGCTATCTTCGTGTTGATTTGATCATAGGAATTTAACGGTTTCGTCATAACATAACTTTTTCAAAAACATAGATCAACGGACAAATAGTATGTGGTTCATTCAATTTTTGGTATATTTAGTTTTAGCATGTGCAGATCAATGTGAACGCCTGGAAAAAGTAGATGGGGTGGGTCATGCATTACCCACTCGTGTCCTGTACTAATTATCTATTACACAATTGAGGGATGTTTTTGAATAGGTTTGATAACTAGGACAAAGAGGTGCGTAGAAAGAAGATTAAGGAATCAATGGTTAAGATGAGCATTTGTGAAAATTTTGGAGAACAGCTTAAAATTTTGGTGAGAACCAAACCAAATCTAGAGTGAGATAAATTTTAGGGGAAACTAAAATTTTAAATTTTGGTGGGAGCTAAAATTTGGAGGGAATTAAATTTTGGAGGCTAAATTTTTTGGTAGAACTAAATTCTCTAGGAGGAATTAAATTTTCTTTTAAAATTTTGGGGAAACAAAATTTTGGGATACTAAAAATTGAAATTTTGTGGATGCTGAAACTGCAGGAAACTAAATTTTGGGAAAAATATGATTTTTAAGTGGAAGTAAATTCTTTGGGAGAATTAAATTTAGTTTGAATGCAGTTAAAATGGTTTAAAGAGAAGATTTTGAAAGTGTTGAAATTTTTCAGGGGAAATATTTTGAATACCATGCAAGGTTCTAAATGGCGAGAGGCGTGGCGTGGCGGCGAGGTCAAGCCTCGAGCCTTAGGAGCCTTGGCGGAGCCACGGCGTTTTTCAAGACGTGGCTTAAGGCGGCAAATGTGTATATATAGTAAACTATGCTCCACTTAGATGGATTAGTTTCCAAATCCTACCAAATCCATAGCCTTCCATCTACATTGAGATGTGTGCTTACTGCTTACAATTAACTAAAGTGTTACTTTACTAAAAAGCAATTGTTTACATAACTAAAAAGCATGTGACCTTAATACGTCATTAATATCAAAGCAATTGATTAACACAGTTGTTAAAGCTATTTGGATTATTGGATCTAAACGAAATTTGCTGATACTTGAAGGAAAATTGATTTTTGCATGTCCTAGTTCAATATCTTGAATAAACTTTGTTCGCAAGTGCTGCCTAAAGCCAGAAAATGACGAGCTGAGTATTCGGAAAGTCTAAAAATTTCCAAGAGTACGAAATAGACCGAAATGCACAAATTCTGACCCCAACATTAAACGCGAGACATTAGAGAAAAAAATAAAACATATATTGAATAATTAAATTGAATACGTACAAGTGAGGACGAACTGAAGAAGACGCAGAGATATCCAATTTGAGCTGAAGAACTGAAGAAGCCAACGACGAAGAACTGAAGAACTGAAGAAGCCGGCGACGTTGATGCCGTTCAGATGGAGGACCGGAGACGAGGGCGGCCGGAGAACTGAAGAAGACGGCGACGCTGATGCCGTTCAGAGGGAGGACCGGAGACGAGGGCGGCCGGAGACGAAGGCGTCGCGAATTGGCTGCTGCGAGCGAGATGAAAATCCCTAGGCCCCAAATCGAATGCGGGCGGCTACGAGATGAAAAGAAGCCTCAAATAATGAGAACGAGTCGGGTTTGGATTCTCTTAGCCCTATAATGCGGACCCGAGTGCTTTTTTTTATTTTTTATTTTGTTTTTAAAGGCGTGCCTTATGTTTTGTGGCGCGCTTTGTGTCGCCATGGCGTGCCAAGGCGGCGTGCCACCTTAAAGAGCCAACTTGGACATTAACAGGGCGTGAGGGTGGAGCCTTGTCGCCATGGCGTGCCATGGCGTCGCCGTGGCGAGTTTTTTAGAACAGAGATACCATGTGACCTATGGTCACATGGTATAAGTAGTATATATATAATAAGAGGCGGGAAGAGATGGGATACGGGGTATCCGTTGACACACGAGGAAAGTTCACTCCTATATTGGTCAAGAAGTCTGGTCACTGCTTTTTCTTAAACAATCAACTTCTTTCAAGTTGATCTTCATATCAAAGATCTCTAGTGAACAATATGTTTTTTTGCTTATTGATTTATGGGTGGAAAAAATGCTATTACTACAAAAATGTTGGGAATTCAACTATCTGATGCATGTGCAAATAATATGAAAATCACATGATTTTTTGTACCCATGTATCAGGACGTATAGATCAATATGAAGTTATGAACTATGCCAATCGTCCAAGGAAAAAATATGTTAAGATTGGAATATTTGACCATCACGTGAGAAAATTCCTCGCATAGGCAGCCTTTTCCCGTGTTTTTCAACCCCGAAACCCTCAACCAAAAGTTCCATGCAGGATAGTGGGCTTCCAAATCTTGTACATAGATCTTTATTCTGTGATAATCTTTGTCAATTTAACCTTGTTGAAAATATGAAACTGAGTTGTATGGCAGCACTTCCATTCCATCCCTTCACTATAAATTGTGCACTTAAACTGAGATGTATTATCTTTTTGCATTTTTGAATGTGCACTTCGTGCATGCTGTAGTCATCTGGTTGTGTTGCCAATAATAATAATAATAATAATACCGGTATTAGGAGGAATAGTAACAACAACAACATTATCATCATTAATAGGCTGTGAAACCCTGGATCCCATCCTGGTTGGCCTTTTTAAAAGTTCCTTTTTGTTCTTAGAGCTAGCTTGTGCCATCTTTCGTTGCAATGATCCAATGAATCCCCAACGTTTCATTGTGTTCAATTGTTTATATACTAAATGTATCTGTTGCTAATTTTGTTTGCTCTGCTATGACCCTTTTGGGTTAGGAATATTACAGTCTGGTACACCTTTTTTGCCCCAAGTTCCCTACAAACTATGCTTAACCTGGAAACGTCAAACTGTACTTTGTCGAATATGAATCTGCTTGTGAAGATTTATTTCCTTATCTACTACTGAGCTGCAATATCTATTGACGGATTAATATGTACAGGGGTGTCGGAGGAGGAAGAATTCTGATGTCGTTTCTAATTCGGAGACAGCACCAAGTTCAGCATATTATGTAAAGAACCGGTAGGGATCCCTACAGGCTTCAGACTTTTTCATGGTTTAGTTTAATGGGTTCTCTTGAAAGTTCTCACCAATATAATGCTTTAAATTATTTGCAGGGTGGGAAAAAAGAGGGCATTTGAGGACATGGAGCACAATTGTCTGAAAAGTACCTCTGGGAATATTGACAAAGGAAAAAGATGGAAGCAACAAAAAGACATCACCAGCACTAACAAGTTTAGTGGTAGGGGTGGTAGAAGCCAATCATCATCAAAAGATGCTACTCCGTCTATGGGTGGTAGTCCATTTAAATTACGGCCCCAAGGGAGCAGTCTGAAAAGGAAGAGGATTGTTGATAAAAAACCAAAGGTCGAGATGGAGAAGAATAGTAGGAATAAGAATCCTCGCCATGCGTCGATATCTGGGGAGACTTCCCAATCCAGCAAGAATAGGAGATTGAGCATGAATAGACGGAGATCAGGGAAGATAGTCCCCACATAGGTTGGTTGTGGAAATGCAGTCTCAAATAACCTGTTTAAAGGTGTCAAGTTGGGATTTATTGGAGATGCTACACAACATTATTATGTGTGAATATTTTTCATCCAATGGAAACGCATGTACATCATGGAAATTTGGAAGCTATGCAAGGCAAATGCTTATTTTTACGGAAACAAGGGTTGAATATATAGTGCAACAATCATGCAGTTCTATGGATGTTCACGGTTCAGTGTCATTCAATTATGTGGGTAGGACTCAGATGAGCTTCTCAGCCTGCTGCATTGTGCAGCACCTTGCAATGAGCTCAAGGTGGAACAAAGTTTGAAGATTTTCTAAGCTGTGATGCCAACTTCTAGTGGCATCACATAAAGAAACAAATGCTTGTACCTGCCCAAACTGAACATCCATGCTAGAAATCTGAAATACTAGAAAGATTGTTTTAATTAAAAATTTGAGCAATGTTACATGCTTGTGTTTGAAGTTGCTATTGCTTTAGTTAAAATAGTCTTTTTGAAAAAAGGATTTGTCCAAAAGGGCTTTTCAGTAAAGGATTTTTAGATAAATTAAGTTTTTGGTAATTTAAAATTCTAAGTGCTTATAAAAAAATAAGCGTATAAATTAAAAAATTTTGAATAAAATTTTGATAAACATGAGATAGTTCTTAAATAAGTTCATTATTTAGCAGAATACCGGATGTGGGCGCAGCTCCGACTCCTCCAACCCTCAAAGTAGAATTTACAGAAGATAATAATTATATGAACTCTCTCCCCTGCTGGGAGGGTTATATATATGAGTAGCATATTCACTTAAAGGATGTACTTCTTCTTGAGTAAGCCGAGCCCTTGCATGAGTGCTGCTAGTCACATTACACATTTTGCTATACAAAATACATTTATTTGCAAGTTTACCATTCATGATTTCCTATGAGATTTCATATATGTATGCCAAACATGATTTGCTCTTAGATCTTTTAATGATGTGTAAGATTCTGATACGAAACTTATCACATTGATTTTTAAAATCTGGATTTAGATATAATGGTATATGGACACATCAACAATGCTGAATAGATGTGATCTGTGAATGGATGGAAAAACAAAAGAGGAGTAGACCTCTTGATATATGGGAATAAAAAAGAGGAAATATATGGGAGTACAAGCGAGCAGAATCTACCTTGTATCACTGTGACGTGATCGTTTTCATTACGATGATTTTGCAATTCTCTTCAAGCAACAAATGGTAAGTTTATGGCCATTCTATCTTTTACATATGAAACATTGAAGGGGATAATCTTCAACAGGACCCATATACAGTTATTTTTGCAATTAGACCCTTCCAAAATTTAACGGCAATAAACATTCGTGCATGTAAATGTTGATGGGAATCCGGTTAGATCAACTTTCAAACTCTCAACTCCAACCATCTGAGCTAATGGGCCTCCAACTCCATGAATCAACCTGAAAAGTCAACGTGGAAAAGTCACAGCATGACCCAGTAGGAATTTCCTATCTCCATATAGTATATTATTCAATGTATGAATGCACCATGTGACATATTTTCAATTATGCAAATCAAAGCAACATTAGGTGGCATGTCATAACATTATACAATGAAACATAAGAGTTATCATAAAACTACAATAAGTGGCATGACATAGCATGTTGCAAGGTAACACAAAGAAAGGCATAAAACAACGCGTGAGATGGCAACTACAAAAATGACATATTGCATTAAACATAAAGTAAGGAAGCAATGTAAAGAATGCTACAAAAGGGCTATCAGCAGTCACACAACTTCAAGCCTAAGGGAAAACTACAAATAACTACAGGTGGACAATATGCATGCATAAATAGCTATTTAAAGGAAAAGAATCGCAACATCAACTCTAAGTACAAACTATTAGCAACTACCAAAAGGAAACAATGTCAGAACATTCATTCCACAAGCCACAATTATGCGATGCTTATGATGGCATGCCCCCCTGATGATGCAAATGATGCAATCACAATTGCAACACAAGGTATGCGTAGGAATCCCAGTCCTATGCCGGCGTGCAAGTGCAAAGTGATTCTACTCCGTTATCAATGTGGAGTCACCTAATGTATCAAGAGGTGGCACACGGCGAATTCTCCTATCTCCTACCGCGGCCACTTTGTCCATACCCGTGCACTCCACCTTCGTGTCCCTAGAAACATCATATTACATTCCATTTCATTTTTCCACATGTAACCAACAAGAGTCTCAATCAACATCAATAACAAGAGCTACTTCCACAATAAGAGTAACAACAAGTAATACCGGTGAACATGATTAAAGAGAAGTAACTCTACTAAACATGAACCGTACATTGCCACAAGATCCTGTTGAACTATGTAGTAATCATGATTAGAAGCAAGAAAGGCATAGAAGCTAATGGCTTGAGCCAAATCCAACACTTTACATTTCAGTTTGCTGAAAGTTTCCATAACAGTCAGGTTTAATTGCAATTTACTCTATATATTTGTATAGAACATAACAATGTAATGTAAATGAAAGTTGTACGTATAGGTGTCATGAGTTCACGTATCCATTTTCAGACAGTTTGGATGAGTATCCTATTTAATACAGATTTTATACCAAAACGTACATGTGCTGGAATTTAAAACAGAAACTGGACTAACTTGATGACCAGATTACTCCTAATTTCTGTCAGATTCAGAAAAAATGGAATGCTACAAAGTTGTAGGGTTTGAAGTTAACTTTCCAACGAGACCAAGAACACACCATTTCGTTAAGAATTGATGGATTGATCGCTGTTTCCGCGAAAGATGTTCAGGCTACGGAAAAATAGACATGCTGAAATAGATGAATTCTTACCCCTATTTCTAATCCGAATTAGACAAAATGTTCAACATAAAAGTTGGAGTTAAAGGTCCTATACTTCAGCCATAAATTTTTTAAAGCATTCTCAATACTAATTTATGAGATATAAACCAAACAAATAGCATTTATTTCTGTCCCAAATTGCAACAACACCAAAGTAAGGAACTAGTATCATCAACCAAGCTTTAGCTCGGTCTATCATGGATGAGGGGGCTATACAACATATCTATATGTCAATTAATGACCATTAAGTAAGGCTAGCACCGAAGATTAACAACTTAAGCTAGCATAAAGAGAGCATATAGGGACCATAAGCAAAATTGTTTCTTTTGGCATCCTAACAAGCAAGATACTATTTTTCATGCAAGGAAAATATGCTCTCATTTCCCACTTGACTTCATATAAACATTACTTCAAACACATGGAAGGCATAATGATAAGTCATTAATTCGCTTGAAACAACATGGAATTAATTGCTTGGCTTCATATAAACATTTCCTCAAACACTTGGTTGGCATGAAAAAAAACATGATTATTAATTCAATTGAAGACAACACAATACTAGTAACAAGATAGCAACTTGATAGAGAATTGATTACTTTCATGGCATGAGAGGAATTGCTTGCTCATAATTAATTTCCATAGCATGCTTTCATAATTCAATTAAAAAGAAATGCATGTACAAAATTAAAGATAGTTTCTTTTAGCAGGCTTAGATGAACTTGAATAATAAACTATATAGAGAGGGATTCCTACCTCATCTTGGGATGAAATCCACCACCAATTTCATGAAAACCCACCAAGAATCTCCTCTTCACACTTCAAGAATCTCAAATCTCAAGCTCCTCTTTCCCCCATCTCTTCCTTCTTTCTTCCATGGCGTTTCCCTTTCCTCTTCTCTCTTCTTTCTTTCTTTCTTTCTTTTTTTCTTCCTTTCTCTCCTCTTTTTTTTTGCTTTGACCTGGGATTTTTTTTTTTTTTTTGGGGGGGGGGTGGTTTTCGGGTGGCTTAGGGGGGAAGAAAAGGAAAAGAGAAAGAAAAATAAAGAATGTTGGAGAAGTTTGGAGAAGAAAGGAGAAGGAATTAAATAAATGGGAACCCCATGTATTTACAAGTATGCCGTCCTCATACTCCTCTCTTTCTAATAACTCAAGTCCAATAACAAAGCCCAACCAACCAACTCTAGTTACTAAAATTAGCTCAAGCCTCAATCAATATTACAACATCAACACCAACAATAATAAAAATGCTAAAACTAATAATAAC
This sequence comes from Scilla litardierei, assembly GCA_030789695.1. Lineage (NCBI taxonomy): Eukaryota > Viridiplantae > Streptophyta > Magnoliopsida > Asparagales > Asparagaceae > Scilla > Scilla litardierei. The sequence continues at coordinate 20,644,276 of CM061133.1, forward strand.
ACCAACATCAACCACAATGTCATCCACATGAGAAATAATAATAATAATTTCCATAAAATATTCTTCATAAAATAATTTTTCTCAAAATAGTTCTTATTAAAATTAATAGCGAAAGACATTTTATTATGCACACCCACCATCTCAAATATCACAATACATAATAAATCCAATAATACCATTCACATTACCACCTCATATACATCCATTAGCATCCAATAGTATATCTAAATCAGGAGCCATACAATTATATAGCCATACACGTAGTGAAGTACTGGGCACACAACAGATTACACACACCAACTTCAACCATGTACATACACCTCATATACACATGCAATAAGTATCATCCCTCATAAATCAACCATGGCCAATCAAATAAGCACCCATCACTATCTTACTACATTCACTACAGAAATTACTATATACACATCTCAATATATATCAGTATACGAGTACTACTACTATGCACACATACATCAATAAGCATACCCTAGGTATTTAGGCACTAGTGTCATTACAGTGGGTGATCCTGTCCAATCAGCATCTGCAAATGTAGCTATTCAACTATGGCCACACATACATCAATAAGCATACCCTAGGTATATAGGCACTAGTGTCATTACAGTGGGTGATCCTGTCCAATCAGCATCTGCAAATGTAGCTATTCAACTATGTCCATAATTCAAGTAGAGAAGTTCTCTTCCTGGTATTGAGTACTACTTCCCAATGGCATATCTAAGATGCTGACATAAAGTGATTAACTATGCGCACTGGATATGCAATGGCTGGTTTCATCACAATAAGGTAGTTTAATTTTTCAGCCGATCCTCTTTATTGTCTTGTGCCTACTAATACGTCCCCTGTGCATGTAGTAGTTTCGAATTGGGATCCATTGGAATGGCCATAAATTTTTACCCAGATAATTTAATCTATACCAAATATCTAACACATGTCCTCTGAGATAGGAGTAGCCCATTCTTCGAATGAACTATATTTATGTCCATAAAGTAGTGTAATGGTCATATATTTTTTGTCTGAAAATGCATATGCAGTAAAGAGTTTAATGCATTGATCTCTTCAGTATCGTCTTTAGTAATCCCAATATCATCTACATACACAACTAACATGATGGGCATCCTTTTATGCAAGCGAAAGAAAATTGAATGGTTCGTCTATGCTCATTGCAACTTAAATCCTCGAACCACATTGGCAAAACTATCGAACGAAGCTTGTGGAGATTGTTTCAAGCCATAGAACTTTCCAGACTATCCTGAAGCAGGGGCGTAACTAGAGTATAACTGCCCTGGGCAGCTGTCCAGGGCAAAATAAATAAAAACTTTGTATATTCTACAACCAAGTGGTTTACTTGGTTTGTTGGTTTGAGACTTCATCGTGGTTACTCCATCAACTTTTGAAGTTTCAGGTTCAAGACTTGACATTGCCATCATTAAATAGCTTTTTTTAATGTAAATGTTTTGTAAATTTTTTCTTAAGTTAAAAATTCATAAATTAAGTTTAGCTCAAAGTATCTTTTGTATAAATTCCTTTACAAAACATTTTAGGTTGGTTAAGCAATTTTTCGAGAGCATGGTTGTAATATTACCATTGGTTAATAGTATAATTTTAAAAATAGTTCCATTTTCATTTCTTAATATTGTCATTGGTTAATGTTATCATTTTTAGTGTGGCCTCATGAGTATACTAATTATTTTCCTGAAAAGATTTCATAGCAATATCCAAAATAAGTATGATACGGTGATTGATTTTTAAATTTTTTCTACAGTCATAAAGTTCTAAATTAAGTATTGCTTAAAGAACCTGTTGTATAAACTCATTTACAAAACATTCTAAGTTGGTTAAGGAATTTTTTCGAGTTGGGGCGTAATATTATCATTGGTAAATAGTATAATTTTATAAACTTTTCTGATTTCATTTCCTAATATTGCTATTGGTTAATACTATCATTTTTAGTGTGGCACATGAGTATGCTAATTATTTCCTTAGAAAATTTCCAAAGCAATACCCAAAATAAGTATGACTATTATTTTTGATTAGTTACATAGTTATCTAAAGCACATTCTTAGGTGTGATAAACTTCCATCATTACTGAAATTGCAACATAGTGATCTTTGTTTGAGATGAAGCGCATGATAGCAATAGTATGGTTAAATATTATTCTTTGTATCCTCTTTATTTTCGCCCAGGGCAAAAAAAATCCTGGTTACGCCACTGTCCTGAAGTAACAAGCTAAGTGGTTGCTCTGTATAGACAACATCATCAATAATATGTAGTCGAAAGGTATTCTTGATATCCAACTAATTAGATGACTAGTGATGAGTTGTTGATTGGGAAATAAGGAGTCATCCAATGATTATCTTTGTAATGGGAAAGGAAGTATCATGATCATCCACAATCATACACTTTCAAGCGAGCCCGCGACCCCATCAAGATTTGAGTTTGATGGTGTAAACCCAGTAGCCCCCAATAGCTCTCTTTCCTGGAGGATGATGCACAAAGTCCCAAGTGTCATTATGCTCTATGGATTTGTGTTCTAAAAGACGGAATATGCGACCGATATTCCATGAAGCTTAAAAAACACCATGCATGCTTGAAACTGTTTGATCATGACATATTTATACTGCTTAGAGAATGAGTTGTGGACATTGGATTCATCTCTATGAACTTAGTATATTTCATGATAAGCTATGATAGGATATAGCTCTACTCTCATTCCATTGTTTATCAAGTTTATTACATTTATTGAAATCCACAATAAGTTCATTTAAGCGAGACTTAAGTATTTTGTGTGAATGTGTGTTTCGGTTATATATTGGTGTGTGTCCACCTATTCTTGTATCCATGGATTCATATATTTGCTGCATTTAAGATTGAGCCCCTTGACTCCATCACACTTCATCACCTCACCTTTCCATTGTATTCCTCTACCGGTTTCGCTTCTTACTAGTCTTCCCCGAGGACGAGTAAGAGGTAAGCTTGGGGGATTTTGATGTGTCATACTATTCCATATTTTATCTATATGTTTACACGTCAAATTGATTGCTAAAATGCCGATGTTATACGCTTTTATGTTGATGATTGGATCTATTTGACTTCGAGAGCATTCGGTTGCATTTCAGAGAATATCGAGCAATTTGGAGCATATTGGAGAGGAGGATACAATCGTCGATGTCGGAGCATCAACGTCATCGTATTTGAGGAATTCATGCTGTCGAAGAGGAGAAAGATGACAAAGAAAAGAGGAAGAAAGAATAGATGGCCATGTAGCTGACCTTGTCTGGGATTGCCAGGTTGCTCGGCCGAGCAGTTACTCCGCTCGGCCGAGCTGAAGCTACAAATTGAAGAGAGAGGGCCAAGAAGAGCTTCCAGGCAGCCTCGCTCGACCGAGTGGCCTACCTCGCTCGACCGAGCGACCCTCTGCAGACGACCCCCAGATTTTCCTTGGAAATCTCTGTTGAATTAGCTCGGTCGAGCGACTTACCTTGCTCGACCGAGCTGCCCCTTTTTGTAGACCTAGAAGCCGGAGCACCAAGAAGGTGCTCAGCCGAGTGCTACGGTGCTCAGCCGAGTGCTACGGTGCACTCGACCGAGTGGTATGGGTCTTAGCACTCGAAAGTTGCGATCTGTTCGGGCTTTTGTGGGTTTTCTTGGGTTTTAGGGAGAGTCTATAAATAGGGGTTGTAGCCGTCAATGAGGGGATCCCTCTTCTATTCTAGGAGGACGATTTCGAAGGTTAGGCCATGCCATCGGCCCCCTCCTTGGTAATCTTATATCAGATCTCTTGCGAAGATAAGTGTTTCTTTTGTTGAATCTTCTTTATTGCTTCTCTTATTTGCTTTTGATGTTGATTTCTATTGTTTTGATACCCTTTGCAATGATTGAGTAGATCTATTGCTAGGGTTAGGTTAAACCCTAGGATCATAGGGATTGGATGTTAGGTTAATCTTAGTTGGACGAATCTCGGGTTGCTCTATGGTAGTTTGAACAAGGGTTTTGGGGGATTAGCCCTAGAATTGGAGGATTACGAAAGTAGCTACATGTTCTAGGGAAGATCCCTACGAATCTGATTATGGCTTAGCGGCCATTTTCTAGGGCTCGTGATCATGAGAATGACTCGTGCTCTAGGGATGCCTTCTAATCCCTGATCTGTTAGTCGGTGACTACGAGAGTAGCCCAATTGCTAGAACCAACCGTAGTGTAGTATCCCAATCCATAGATCATGAGAGTAGATACGGATCTGTGATACGAGAACCAGTGTCAAGCGTAGTACACGTATTCCTATGCAAATTTCATTGCAAAAGCGGCTGAGCATATGGATACCTTAGACGAGTAGGACAACGAAAGTTAAGTACTCGTTTCCATCTTCGGATGTGACACTCCTACCCTCATTCATCGTTCAACGAAAGGATCCTTAATCTGAAATCCAAGCCTGAAAGTCCTTGCGGGGATCCCGATACCCTAGTGATATTTCACTCATTCGTTTTCTCTTTGTTTCATTTGTTTTCTTTGTGTGGAGTCAGTTTGCGACGTTGAGTGACACAAACTATGCATCCATCACCATTAAAACACTCCATAATCCACCTCCACCAATAAACTTGAAGCCTAACCCCACCTAGGATCGATAGGTAGTATAGCATCGCCTCCCCATGTTCGATACCCGCTCGTCGCTGTACCATGCGCTTGCGTAAAAAGACATCGTTCAGGGCACGAGTCCAAGGTTGATCACTATCCCATCTGCATCCACTTCTAGTCTCACTGTCAGGCCCACCCTCTGCCAGTATAGGAAATCTCGACACAATGTCAAGAGTAGCAACATCACTCCTCCTCCACCACTTTTCAATTCCGAGCGTATAGCTCGATTGGAGTAGGAGTTTAGAGCTTTTAGGTCTTCCACTATCACCACTCTGACTGAGTTCAGATACACCCTCTCTGAGTTCAGGTCGTCAATTGACAGCCTCACTATCGCTGTTGTGACCCTCCAGTCACAGTTCGACCAGGTTTACTAGTACCACTATAGTCAGGGCCATTACCCTGCTGCTGCACCTCATCTTCTACCCATCCTATCATGCCTCAGCCATCTCAGACCCTTGGACCATCTCAGATTCTTGTGGACCCATTCACCTCTACTCCTCATGTGGACACCACCCCACTACACATTTCCATTCCATCCCCGCCATCACAAGTGCCGGTGGACACTACCATCACCACACCTCACATCACTATCATTCCTTCACCACCACCATCCCCACAACCGGAGACTGTGACTACTCCTCCACCCCGACCCCGTGGTTTCACCCATTTCATCACCACACACCACGGAGATCGCAGACATCACCCCCTCTGGAACACCACATTCTGCCGCTCCATCCACACATATCCCATCCCATATACATGCTTCCACATCTCCTCACACATCTATACACCTGAGGACGTCATAATCATCATCTCCTCGTCCACAGAGGACTCATCTCCACATTCACCACCACCACCACCACTAAAATCTGAGATAGTTCATCCCACTACATCCCCACCTCATAGTGACACCGCATCTGCAGATTCAGCTGATCCTTTCACTCCACCCACTCTATTCACCCAGCCACCACCTGACGGTGGCTCTGCATGATGGATCTCATTTTGCACTCCCTCTCACCGAATGGCCCATGTATCACACATTCACACTTTTGGGCATGTCTTCATAGAGCTTGTGGGAGATGCACCTGGATCTCTTTTCCCTCATTATCTATTTGTCCTCACGATTCATTTTCGGTGTTTTTCTCGCATTGAGGACAACACTTGCTTTCGCTTGGGGGATAAGCATTTCACACTGATTTTCTATTTTTCCTCTGTTTTCTTTCTTATTTTCTTGTTTTATCGTTATTTTTCATTTTCATCTTGTTTTTCTTTCTCATTTTCTCATTTTCTTTCCTTTTTCATTTCTCATCATGTTTTATTTCATATATGCACTTAAAAAGCCAAAATGGCAAAAAAAAATCAAAAACTCCAAAAATATCTGCATTCGCATCATGCATGTTGTATCATCATGCATCCATTTGTATATATTTGCATTTGCTTCAAGAATTTTTTTGAAAATGAGTCTTTATATGCATGGACTCTCAAGGCGAACTTTGTTTTCCGAATTTTTACGCTCGATTTCCACGATGTCGATTTGGGTGTATGAATAGGATGTGTCTCTAACTCTAAATCCCTCGTAATATCCTAGCTTTGGTCGTCCTCATTATCCCTAAGATAAGAGTACTTGAAACCGACCTAGGTTGATACTTAGGAACCTACTTTATGCATGGACCGTAGAGCAGATAGTCGTGTATAATTGCCTATAATCCCTCGAAACTTGGATAACTACACATCACCTAGTACTGAGAATTTGTTTTCTGAGTATACCCATACATTCCAAAAAAAAGAAGAAAAAGAAGAAAACGACAAAAAAATTGTGGATAGAAAAAAATTTGTGCACCGTTCCCCTAGCGAAACTGAGTAACCAGATCCTCACGATAGAAACCGTCGGGGCCTCGCGTCAAAAGGTCAACTTGGGGAGTGCATACGAGTAAGGACCCAACCAATCATAGATCCAAAAAAGTCTGTATATATACGTGTGTGTGTATATATATTAGAAAGCATGAATAAAACTTAGCAATCTCAAGAGTCAAGGGAGTCCGATGTTCATGAGCACCACTTCTTCGATCGATTTAATCCCATTATCCCATACTTATCCCTTTTTCGACCATTGCATAGCTTAGATTCCTATTCCTTTGGTATATGGACGGGTTAGAGGAAATGTCTTAGGATTTGAGTATGGCCATCGCCTAGTATATTACTTGACGATTTGTGTTAGAGACGACATCCTAGGGTATACTCTCATCGACGGAAAGAAATCTGAGCGTTTTAGTTTCATGAATTTGGATTTTCAGTTCGCCCACATATATAAACTCGATTTTTGAAAATTCTCGAAATTCGTGTCATCATTTGTGTGTTTGATTGAATACATCCAATCTACGCTCGATCTTGTCTTTCTTGAGGACAAGGAAGTGTTTAGAGTGGGGGATTTTAATGAGTGTTCATTGTATATAGTTCTTTCCTCTCTTTCATACACGTTTTACACTGTTTATTTCTCTGATTTTCCCCGTTTCCCCCCTTTTTGTTTCCTCTTTTTCTTTTATGGTCACTTCTATGCTTTGCAGGAAATACATGTTGATTAGGGACCATATGGCGTGAATATGACATGAAAGAGCGAAAGGAGCAGAGTCGGGAGACCAAAATGCGCAAAAGGGGTAGTAAAGAAGGCAGTGTGACACACACGACCGCGTCGATTTGTTGCGACTGCATGATCTCAACACAGTTGAGCTGAACTCAATTCCATGTCACCAGGTAGACATGCACCAAAGGGCCATGTCAACAAGCTCCAGAACCCAACTATACGCGGTCACGTAAAAGATCTCCAAACGGCCGCGTCGCTGAGGTGAAGATTTGAAGACATGCAATCGACGCAGTCCGCATGACTACAGACGACGCGATCGTGTGATCTCAAAGAACTAAAGGCCAAATGGTCACTCCATGTGGCTGTTTTGATGCTGACGTGGGCATCGAAGCCTAAGTCGACGCGGCTGTATCCCCAGCGACGTGACGGCGTCGCTGTAGCCTTTGCGCCCCTAACTTTCACACTGGGACGATTCGACCATGTCGTTCTCGATGTGGTCGCATCGAATCGGGGTTATGCACTACATTGGACATGGCCATGGAGCAGTTAGGGGTCTTTTGGTCTTTTGGGGAATGTATAAAAGCTCATCTTCTTCCCTTGAGCGAGCCGAATCTCGTTTTAAGACATTTTTCTGGATTTTTGAGGGTTTGTAAGAGATTCTTAACTCTTTTATTCTGTAATCTTAATTGTTTTAGTTAGTTTCTTTTTGTAATTGCTTAGATTTATTTAATATAAGTTTACTCTTTTGTTATTGCCATTGTGTATTTGCTATCTCTTGTGCTTACAACTGAATTTATGGGTTTTCTCACTTACCCTATGGTTGAAATCACTTCTATTGTAATGGGTAGTGAGTAGATTTTATCTAGGACAATGGGTTGAACCCCATTGGATTAGGGCTATGGGTTGGATGAACTTTTAATTGGATTGCTAGATTAATCGAGGAATTGGTGTATATTGGGATGCCAATTATCATCGTAGATTCGACCACATCACTTTTGGGTGATCATTCGACCGCATCCCTTTTGGGCGATCAGATTGGTCATCGGCAAGAGTCGGGACCAAACCGGGGCTTCGATCCCTATGATGATGCATACTATCGGTGTGACCATCGAGAGTCGTGCACTGATTAGAGCCCTCCTAATATAGGTCCAATCCTCGAACGCCACTGTGGTCGGAAGGAAGATTGAGGACATTCGTCGAGTGTAATGCACCTGACGTATACCGATATATCAGCGAAATTCGACATCGGTATAGGTTAGGATAGGCCTATCATTGCATCTCGAGAGCAGGGGATAGGAGATAGCATAAGGGAATATCCTATCATGCACCACGAGAGTCGGGAAAAATGCCCTTATGTTAGACGACCTCTTCTGAGTCCCAATGAACCCAACAATCAGTCAACTACTAATCCAACCTTAACCCTAGTTCGATGGAGGGATACCCTAAGACCTAGAGCTTTTATCCCCTGAGTTTTCATTTTTTATTTTCTCTTCGACCACCATTTGATAGCGTTGCTTTCGAATAAAGATCCAAAAATTGGTACTCAACTACTGCCTCCCTGTGTTCAACCTGTTAGTGCTACAACCGATGTCGTGAGCTTGCGGTATAGATTTTATTAGCTCTGCGAGAGTGGACAGACTCCTCCACAGTTCACCCCCTGTTTTGCGCATTGCACATATGATCCTGACATGTCCCATTTTTGCTAGGACCGATAGCGGGATGGTGACATACACCAAGCTCCTCTTTTTATGTCTTATGTCCTAGCCCCTGCGAGTCGACCCGTCCACATGCCTTTCCTCCCCTCATTACACGCTTAGGAGTTTTGAGTGGATGGTGTGGAAACTTATGAAGATCACCACCTCCTGCACTAGAGAGATCTATTGTGGTGGCCTTATCACCATCATTGCACAGCACCCACCCTTCCATATTCAGATTCATAACGACCTCCGTAGAGCTGACGGCCCCACGTCCCTAGACATGAATGCACTTATCAGGATGTCCATGATCAGGACACATGGAGCAGAGGGCTACATGCTATATGGGCCAAGACACACTGATTACACCATTATCCCAAACCCCATCTGCTCCCGAGTGGACGTGGACACAAACTGGCTCTTTGATTCTGACATCGCCCGAGTGCAACGACCTGTTGCCATGTTAATTGAGATTCCCAGGTTCACCCCACATCACACCACCCATAGTTCGAGGAGGGTGCCCCTTCTGGCACCACCCATGAGCCCACTTATTATCCCTTGCCCCAGAACTTCGACGCTAGGTTTGGTCGTATTGAGCATGTTCTTGAGTGCATTCTCCAGTGGCATATTAGCGAGCATCACATTTACGACCCTGACATCCCCCATCCTCCACCTGAAGGTGGAGATGAGTGATCCCTTCCCCCCTTAATTCATTGCCCATAGGTTTCACTTAGACACATTGGGGGCAATGCATCATTTAAGTTTGGGGAAAACGATTCACAAGTTTCACCCTAGCTTGGAGGAGTGTCGGTTTTGTGTCGAGTGCTTGGGGGTTGTTTCTGCCATGTCGGTGTGGCTTTGGATTGTTTGATGATGATGAGATTATCGATGATTGATGGTGTCATCGTTTTGTCTGCTTTTTGTTGTTGTTGTTGATTGTTGACCCTTGATGGTGTTGTTGATTTGATGTCGAATTTATTGACCTCCTTGTTGCCATGATGGTCGAGCGACCAATCCCCATGTTTAATTTTCCTTCTTTATTTTCCCTTATTGGTCGTGTGACCACTCCACCCATCCACCTTTTCTCTTATTTCGTCTTTCACTTTATTTCCATTCTCCTCCACCATTTTTGTTTTTTTTCATTTTTTTAAATATTTGTATAGTTTGACGATAGAATCTCTCTAGGAGAACCATGCTTCTGCATTAATTGTACGTATACTTAGTTAGAGTCAATTCTCTCGCATACACCTTAGATATCTTTCGGTGGCATGATTTCCACACTCCTGCCCTCACGGTTTGTTATCCCACATCCGTGGATTAGGGCTAGTGTCCGTTCTACCCCTGATAGGATAGGTTAGTTGCTTATTTCACCCTTTGAATACACGAGCCTAGGTTTCTCTGAGTGCATAGGGTAGAATCTAAGCTCGATAGGGTTGGGCATTGAATATAATGACTCTTCCCCTTTAGCATGGTGTATTGACATGTCCAAATAATAAACATGATGAGTGAATACAATAAAAGAGAAACTTAGAATAAGTGCATCGTTCTCCCTATCACGTCAAGTAGTCGGGTCTCTGTGCCTCAGGAAGCAGTGGAGATTTGCGTCGAAAGATGAGGTTTGGGGGAGTGTATATGAATAAGGGGGTTTAGACGATTTGAGAGAGTAGGACCGAGGGATCCGTCTTGGCCCAATGCCCTAGACTCGTCTGGGTCGGGAGTCGTTGGCTGAAATCTCGCAACACGAGTCACCTAAGCCCCCCATATAAAAATAAATACTCATAATCATACGAACATGTCTACCATCATGATTTAGGAGGAGTTAGCTTCACATAGCCAGCCCAGGAGAGACTACAACCCTACTCTATTCCCTCGTGATTTTTGCCCTCGCAAGTGTAGGATTTGAGTTGAATTCTGCTTACCTAAGCCTATTGGAGGGATTTTTCAGTGTGCGTGTTAGACTTGATGTCGTGTTGAGATTAGTGTTTAAATCCTGTACCACGTAAGGTAGATAATGTATATGTGCTTGAACTAACCCCTAACTTTGATATACACACAATTTATGCGTGTGAGTGGTTAGAGAGGTGATCCTCAAACTTTCTTTGCATATTTCTTCCCGTTCTTCATTTCTTGCCTTGCATGGGGAGGAGCAAGAGTTTAGCTTGGGGGAATTTATTGAGTATATTTTATATACGTTTTTTGCCCCTTTCCCCTATATTTTCCATCTTTATTTTGTGTCATCGTCACTCTTTTATTTGTTTTATCATATTTGTCCACTTTGATGTATTGGGGTTGTTTTCTCTATGTCTTAGGTGTTTTGTGCCCAAAATGTTGCATTTCAGTGGAATAAAGGCCAAAGGAGGGAAGATGGAGGAGATGAAAGGCATTTGATGAAGACTTGGAGGCTAGAAGAGGAAGAGACAGGACAACACCATCGTGTTCGTGCACGAGTGGTCGTGTAAAGGTATCAGCTGGAGGAGAGGACATGCAGTTTAATGGCACGACCATGCTACTTGATCATGCTGGAATTAAAACAGATGATGGATGTAAACATGGCTGTGTCACACGGCCGTGCGCATGGAGCTGTTAGAGCTGTTGAAGGCACGAGGGACCAACTGACACGGCCGTGCCGATCGTCCGGCATGTTCGTGTGTAATGTTGGCGGTGCTTTGTTAACTTAGGTTTGAGGGGTGACACGGCCATGTCGCTTTTCGACACGGTCGTGCGCTAGATATTCTATATAAGGAAAAGTGTATAACGATCAAAACAAGCTTTTTTCCGTTTTCAGCTTTTTCTGGGCGAATTTTGGGAGCTCTTTTTGCCCCTTTTCTCTGTTATTCTCTGCTGGATCTTGTAAGACTTTGAATCTATCTTTTAACTATTTGCTTTAGTTTTAATCTTTCTTGCTATTGAGATTGTTTGGATTGCTATTTTAGCTCATTCTTTTGTTAGCTCATCATGATTGTTTTTGTGTTGATTTCATCTATTATTCCCATGATTAGTGAGTAGTCCTTTAGGCTAGGGCCATGTAGAGCCCTATTTTAGGGATTGAGCATGATGGATTGCCCCAAATATCGATCCAAGTAGATTATAGTCTAGGAATGGGATTGAATGAGAGCCTAATTCAACTCGCCCCATTATTGAGCTACACAATCTCAATCACCGACGGACCATCATGATTTTTATTTGATGCCCTTAGTGGAGGGTTGACTATCTAGTGCTAGTCGCCGACGAACCATCGGGCACACTCACTAGAACCACATATATCGTAGTGACTGACGAACCATCGGGGATTCAAAAGGTGTCCAACATATTCTTTGAGTCCTCTCTCATGGCTAGACGTCGAGAGGATGAGGATTGAGACTCAGTCATCGTCAATGACTATAATTCTTGAATTGAGAAGTTATGCCTATCCAGCTCAAGACCTACCAAAGCGGTGATACGTTAGCCCTAGCACTTTCCCATAACTGAGTTCCCCCTTAGTTCAATCGCTTTCTTATTCTCAAGACCTCGATCCCGCAGCTATACAAAACTTGACACTAGTCTCTGATTGAGCCATCGCCTCCATGTATTCGACACCCGATGTATACGACACCTTATGCTTGCATTAAATTTATAACTTCTCCAATCAGTATGAATTTCCTCATTCTGTTTACAACACTTTTCTTTTATATGAAATATACAAATATTTATAGCACTTATATATCAATTTTCCTTTTCATTAATAAATATTATGAAGTGCGGATGAAGAGAGTTTTTGCCAAGGTTTTTGAATCGGGTACAGGGACCCCCCCAGACCCCCACCCTCCATGACAAGTATGCTTATTTTATAGTTTTAGTATGGTCGTATAATGTGGGCATTTTATTTTTTTGGTTAACTACTTACTAAAATTTATAAAACTTTTCAGGCCATGCAGGACATGACTCCCCTATTGCACATACTCCCTAGCCATCTCTGTCTGGTACGCATATTTTGTAGTTTTAGTATGTCTGTATAACGTTCACCTTTTAATTTTTCGGAAAACTTATTGGTAAAATACTTCATACATTTTTAGGCACTACATGACATGGCTCCCCTGTGGCACATACCACCCCGCCCTCTGGGACAGATACGCTTATTCTGTGGCACATACCATTTAATTTTTTTGGATAACTAATTGCATAAAATTCTTTATTAATTTTTAGGCACTGCAGGGCATGTCTCTCCTGCCCCACATATCCCACCGTCCACTAGGATATGTACGCATATTTCTATTTTAAATGTTCAGTTCTGTTGGTTAAACTAATTGAATTCGCAATTGTCTTATGGCATATGGATGCAGGTGGCATAGAGGATGTACCTATTGATACTCCCTGGTCAGCCGCATCACATGCCGCTGCCACGTCTCAGACTGCCCCCTCGCAGGTCCCAGAAGAGCCGGTGGAGTACATTGCGTATGGCCCTGCAATAGAGGATATTGCCTTACCAACTGCTGCTAGGTACGAAGAGGCAAATAGGAAACAACCAGATGTTTTAAAATCTCAGCAGTATATTATCGAGTATTTGTTAAACAAAGCAGTCCCGAGGCTGACGACAGCCAAAGATGAGTACTTCAAATGACAGGATATGAAAACATATTTATTTCAATCAAAATTATGCATTTAATATTTTTGGTTTTTTGCCAGCACAAACCCTCCACCTAATGATGGATGAGAGGACACAATAATCTCAGAGTTGATTCCTGACCACGGGCAGCGGGTCATTATAGTGGCGTCACAAGGCTCCCATTGGCCTGTGATATATAAAATTAAATAATTTCCTTGCTGCCCAGGCGAAAAGGTCAAATATCTTCAACCTATGCCTGTCGTGGAAGGATCAACCGTACGATTCCATGGTTTTTTGAAGCACATTATTTTTTGAATAAGGTACAATTATATTGGAGACTCTGAATTTTTTTGGGAGATTTCCTTATGTGTGGATGGAAATTTGAATCACATTAACCATATCTTTATATATCAAGTAATTGACATGTGGTTATACGCCTAGAGAGTTATATGATTTCTGGTAATAATTTAGGTTTATTCTCATAATGACCTCCCAAAAAATGTCTTATTTGAACAGAGTCCCCCAAAAAATTGCATTTGCAGCAAGGTCCCCCAAATTGCATAAGTCACGCGAAAAGAGTCCATTTGGGGGACTTATTTGAAAAGATATATCTTTTCAAATAAGTCCCCCAAAGGGACTCTTTTCGGGTGACTTATGCAATTTGGGGGACCTTGCTGCAAATGCAATTTTTTGGGAGACTCTTATCAAATCCGACATTTTGGGGGCTTATATCTAAAAACCATAATTTAATAAAGTGTTTTCATATTTTAAGTAATGATAATGGTATTACATATTCTATGCGGTGAGGGAAGAAACTAAGTGGATCACAACCAAGCACATCGAAAGATTGCAACTTTAGGCCGTAAACCGGCCTGGGAAACATCAATGAGCTTTCTTACGATAGAGAAAACAAATAAAAATCTTCTACCCCAACTAACAAGTAAGAAGTACTCAAACCTCTCAAAAGCAACATAATCTCTCAAAGTTGGCTCTTAACAATGTCGGCTCACGGCTCTCAATATCGCAACAACGATTGATCTCTCTAAATCTTCTTCCACTTATGAAACCCTCGCATAAACACCCTTTATATAGCCTAGGACACAATATGTGTTCTAATAGAAGAGGAATTCTTATTTGATTAGAACTCGGACTCAAACATAGTTCTAATCCAATCACTACTCTACTTCGAACATGACGCTGCATCTTATGGTCGGCCCCTCCGTGCTGTCACACTCCGTATTGAATACCGAGCTGATGAAGTGCCGGGCCGAGCTATCCGAAGCTTGGACTGAAGAGTTGCCGTGCTATGAGCCGCCGATCCTCCGATTTGAGAATCCAAGCGTGTAGAATTCTATTGGATCGGAGTCCCCGTATCTGACTTATGCAAAGCCAGATAGGCAGGATCCAAAGCACAAACGAGCTAGCTTTGCACAAGATAGCTTATCTGCACATCTTCGATACTTCTCCAGTGCCTCAATCGAGCCAACTTTCACACTTTGTGCATCCCCTTCTGTGAACATTTCGGGACTTCCTCCCTTTTCTATGGTTTGGTCCAAGTTCTTTCATTTATTTATGAACAATAAAAACTGTCTATTATTATCTTTATTAATTTAAGTTGGATTTTTTTGTCTTCCCCCACATCACTCCGTATTATCGTCCTCGTTTCTGTTTTCCTTCAGCTGTTGCCCCCATCTTCTGCGACAAGAACCATTTGGTCATAATACGGTTCCCCTCTCTTCCCTTCTGCATTACCGCCTGTTCATGACTAAGTAGGAAATTGTAAATGATTAGAATTCCACGCAATTAACGACTGCCTGACCACCTAAATGACCTTTTCAATAACATATGGACAGTATGCGTGCACGTGTGCTTACGTCATGCGTCATGAAAAAGGACTAGGGTTGGTAATGTGCATGTCCAAAGCCCGATTGGGCTCCCAGTTGGGAATGCCCTCATTCTCATCCCTACTATTCCTTCGTTAATTCTTATGAAAGGTTTTCCTAGCAGTTTCGTAAAGCTGAATATATAACCTTCAATGCATCATTAATCTATGCAGGTGAGAGTTGTTCTTTTCTATATTTACTTTCACCGAATCTGGATTTTATTGTTGGGAAGCCAACGAAGAAGATGGAGGAGGAGCTGTCAACAATCTATCCAGTGGAGAAACTAACCCAATATTACCCAGGTTACCAGGAGGAGCATTTGGCGCTGGAGCCTTACTTTGTGGCGGAAATGTGCCAACTTTGATATAAGACATTAAAACATCTGATCCCCCAGCTGGAGCAACACTTTGAAACACAAAAGTCATCAAGTACTCAGCTTTGCTTAATTCAGCTCTAGGGTTGTCAAGCTAGACATATTACCCAGTTCGTTGCGAATTTTGCCCATGAAATAGTTTTCATCAAGAACAAATGTAATAAGATTTGTTGAGAGATTGCCAATGGTATTTGGTAGATGACCATCCAACTCATTACCCTCCTGCTCTTAATATCATAAATCTTTACAATTCAAAAGTGATCCAAGAAATTCCAGCCCTCAACTTAGCATATTAAAGTTTAAAAGCCAATACCGAAGTAGACGCATATTCCCAAAGCCCACAAGAATTGGTCTAGTAAGTTGGTTTGCTTGACATGTCTATAATTTCGACTGATGAAATATTTGAAATGGAAATCGGTATAGGACAAGTTATACCATTAGTTGTACAGAGCATCAATTTTTGAAGATTAAAAAGACCACCCAACCCCTCATGAATGACTCCAGAATAGTAGTTCTACCCAGAGTCTAATTAAAGATAGAAAGTGGTATAGAACCACAGAGATGGTTCCTTTTCTCAATGAGTACCTTGAATCGAGACAGGTGCGAAAGGAAATCAGGAATGCAGCCAACATGACCCTTGTTTTGATTTTTTTGAAGATTGAGGTAGGATAGAAAGGACATGTTGGCAATATCTGGAGCAATTGTGCCATATAATGAAACACCCTATAGGCAAAGAGAACCCACCCTTTGCTTTCAATGGCTGAATTCGACATCGGTCCATGCACATAAAGAGGCATTAGTGGTCCAGTTGGTGGTTAGAATGTTGTATTGATCGTTGACTCGAGCCCTGAATACCAGCAAAGTTGAGAGGCCCGTGAAGTTGCTATGTATCATTGAGGTGGAGGGAAACAAGGGGAGCATGAAATGCATTAGTGCAAAGAGGATGGGAAATTTTTTTCTTATATTCTCTTATATTATTATAAAATTTTGTTAGTTGTATACGAAAACTATGTACTTAATAGCAATCAACACATAACAGAAACATAAGAAGCTTCTGATAATCATCTGGAAACCATATATTATTCTTGAGATAATAATATTGTCTCACAAAATTACAATGCAAGATCTTCTCATATAACGATTAACTATACAAACATTATTGAGATAAATAATAGCAAACTAAGTACACATAAGTGCATTGGCAATACAAACATTAGCACAATGATAGATTTTACTCCCAAGAAAATATTAGCGTTGAAAATCCCATGCTTTAAGCAACAGTAGAGATGGTTAAACCGTCCACTTTGTGTTTCCGCAACTTTGAAACAACATCAATCATGGTTGGCCGTTCTTTCGGTGAGTCACTTGAACAGATAATTCCTAGATCCATAATAGAAGATAGACAAGCGTGCATCAAAATTAGATCTTTGCTTGCACTTTCATTTTCGTATCCATCCTTCAAAAGATTTCGGTCCCTAATATCAAGCAGAGCGGTCGAATATGCCTCAAATACCCAACTCCGCAAACTTGATTCCCCAACAAACATTGGATCACTAGGCTGTTTTCGTGTGAAGATCTCTAGCAGCAATATTCCAAAGGTATAGACATCTCCCTTTCTTGAGACTCTTCTTGTTGATGCATACTCTATTCCGCATGGAAAAATAATGACTTAATAATTTATGTTATTTCTATAAAATTTCATGTGAAAGAGTGTAAGTTTAATTACCTGGAGCCATATAACCAATTGTTCCTAGCAAACTTGCTGACGTTAAACTGTGGCTATCACCAACCAATAACTTTGAAATGCCAAAGTCGCTCACGTGTGTAGTCATGTCTTCATCAAGAAGAATGTTGCTGGGCTTCAAATCACAATGTAGCACAACCTGAGAATTGTGGTGATGGAGGTACTCAAGTGTAGAAGCCACATCAATTAATATGTTAATCATTGGAAGTAGGTTCAAGTAGTAATTGTGCGAGTAAAGCCATCTTTCAAGACTTCCATTAGGGGTGAATTGGAGGATAAGTGCCCTGAAATCCAGGTTGGAACAGGTGCTGAGGATTTTAACAAGATTTCTATAACGAACCATGCACAAAGCACAACATTCGATATCGAAACTCCTTGAAGCTCCATCTACTTCCAAATTAAAAACCTTTATTGCAGTGAGAAGCCCATCATCTAAGACTCCTTTGTAGACAGAGCCAAAGCTCCCCTTTCCCAGTAAGTTTAACTCGCAAAAGTTTTCAGTGGCACGGACAAGCTCATGGTATGAGATCAATCTAAATTCATCTAGGGATGGTGTTCTTATATAAGGAATCTTTGTTTGGCTCCGACGTAATCTTACTAAGAAGCAAAAGCAAGCAATGAGGATTATATCAAAAGAAATAGCAGGAAGGATATACTCAAGTCAATGCACTCTAGCACTCAGTTTTTTAGAGCAATGTGGAAAGCATAGACTGGGAGCGCCGCATAACGCTACATTACCGACCAAAGTCGTAATGGAAAGATTCAAAAATGCACCCTTGTTTGGAATCTCTCCTTCTAACTTGTTGAAAGATAGATTCATAGCCATGAGATGGCGGAGATTTCCTAAGGAGTCAGGTATAGATCCTGAGAGATTGTTGCAGGAAAGGTTTAAAACATTGAGATTGATTAGCTCACTGAACGATTGAGGAATGGTACCATTGAATGAGTTATTTGAAAGATCCAAAACTGGGAGCATTTGAAGCTCCTTTAAGGAATCTGGGATCTCACCTGATAGCTGATTCATTGATATGTCAAGGAAATATAAGAACTTGATGTTCCCACCCCTGGGAGCAATGATCCATTTAGAAAGTTACGTGATAGGTCTAACTCAAGAAGCCGATTTAGACTTCAAATGTTTTAAGGAATTCTGGAAGACAATTCATTGGAACTCATTCCCAAGTGTTCGAGTGAACTGATATTTCCCAGGGATTCAAGAATGGATCCAGAAAGAATGTTCCCATCAAGATATAACTTGTTCAGGACTTGTAGTCGACCGAGCCCATGTGGGATGGACCCATGAATCTTGTTATTCTGCAAGCCTAACCACTGAAGACTTTCTATCATTGCAATCTCAGTTGGTATTGTTCCTGATAGCTCGTTATCGATCAGGTCTAGCCTTCTCAAGCTAGACAAATTACCCAGCTCATCGGGGATGTTGTCCATGAAATAATTTTCATTAAGAACCAAAGTAATAAGATTGGTTGAGAGATTGTCAATGGTATTTGGAAGAGGACCTTCAAACTCATTAACCCCCAGCTCTAAAGTTCCTAAATCTTCGCAATTCGAAAGGGATCCAAGAAATTCCAGCCCCCCATTGAGCCTATTCGAGTTTAAAAACAAGGTCCAAAGGTGACGTATATTCCCAAACTTGACAAGAATTGGCCCGATAAGTTTGTTGTCTGACATGTCTATAACTTCGAGTGACAAAATATTTGAAATGGAAATTGGTATAGGACCGGTTATACCACCGCTTGCTCAGAGGTTCAAATTTTAAGATTCAAAAGACCACCCAACTCCTTGGGAATGACTCCAGACAAGTAGTTCCCCCCCGAGTGGTAAATCAAGCAGATTTGTGAGGTTGCCCAAAGAGGCAGGGATGGAACATGTGAGATTGTTTGCCCCAAGATACAGAGTTGTAAGCTGCTTCAAATTCCCAATCTCCATCGGTATGGTTCCCGTGAACTGGTTGAAAGTCAAGTAGAGTATCTGAAGATGATGGCAATAAGAAAGGCTGGATGGAATATTTCCACTTAGCTGATTCGTTACTAGATTTAATCTTTGAAGATTCAAAAGACTACCCAACTCCTCAGGAATGACTCCAGACAAGAAGTTTTGCGCAAAGTCTAATATAAGCAGATTTGTGAGGTTGCCTAAAGAGGTATGGATGGAACCTATGAGTTTGTTTGCCCCAAGATAAAGAATTGAAAGCTGCTTCAGATTCCCAATCTCCATCGGTATGGTTCCCGTGAACTGGTTGAAATACAAGGAGAATACATGAAGATGATTGCAATAAAAAAGGCGGGGTGGAATATTTCCATTGAGCTGATTATCTGACAGTGTGAGGATTTCAATTCGAGGAAGGAAGGAAGGAAAGATGGAATTTGAGGGGAGACCTCCAGACAGATTGTTTGTACCAAGGGACAGACGGGTTAGCAAGGACACATTAAAAATGGCAGGTGGTATAGAACGAGAGAACTGATTCAAAGAGAGTAGGAGTACCTTGAGGCGAGGACGTTGCGAAAGGGAAGCATGGATGAGGCCAACGAGACTGTTGTTAACAAGATTGAGGTATGATAGAAAGGACAAGTTGGCAACCTCTGGAGCAATCGTGCCATATAATGAACCACCTGTAAGGTTAAGAGAAACCACCCTTTGCCTTCGGTGGCTGCAGGAGACGCCAGTCCAGGTGCAGAAAGGGCATGGGTGGTCCACTTGGTGGTCAGAATGTGTTGCAGATCCCCGACTCGAGCCCTGAATGCCAACAGAGCTGAGAGGTCGGTGAAGTTGATGTGTATCACCGAGGTGGAGGGGAACAAGAGGAGCATGAAATGGAAGGCCGCAAAGAGGAAGGGATAAAACTCCATTAAATTTGAGGATGATGAGGGAAAGGGAAGCGAGCGATGTGCAGGTGATGGTTTCTTGTGAAGTTCAAAGACGTAAATATACAACACACTTCAGCAAACATCCAACGTTTACTTGACCTGTCACCAGCATTTACGCGACTAGTCAGTCATCAGCGAGAGGGACACGGAGATATCAAATTCCACAGGACAACTTTTGATGTGCGGGCCTGCCAACTGAGAGAACATCCTTAGAGTCGGTCTTCCACCGCTGAGGGCAGTTCTTTTGCATGGAAAGTGAATGGGAAAGTTGGGAAAGTTACTATTCATGCACTGTCGCAGTACTTTCTCACCCAACTTTCCCAAATGCTGTTCTTTTGTGTGAAAGTTCAAATTGGAAAGTTTGCCTACGTGGCAGTTCGAATGACAGGTTTTGGGAAAGCTTGTAATCCAAGGGAATTGTTGGAAAAGTTGAGGATTCCACAAATTTGTGGGTCCCACTATCCCATCTCTCTCTGCCCTCCAACTCACCAACTTTCCACTTTCTTATTCCAACTTTCTACTACGAAAAGAACACAATAAAATTTTCCAACCCCACTTTACTTTCCCAACCTTACTTTCCATACAACTTTCCACCCAAAAGAACACAAAACTCCATTTTCTCTCTCATCAGATTCCAAACTTTCCAAACTTTCCCATTTCAACTTTCAACCAAAAGAACAGGCCCTCAGTCGGTCTTTGGAAATTTACGAAAACAAGGGAGACATTAATTTCAGTTAAAGCATTTGGAAAAACACAAAGCACTAGTCAGTCTTTGACGGGGGGATGAAGATAACATATTCCACATGACTAGCCAGTCTTAATTTGTGTTTGGACAGGACAACGTTTGGTGTGCCTGTCAACTGAGAGAACATCCAGAGAGTCGTAATTTATGTATGGAATTTTTTAACACAAGGGATTTAACCATTTTAGACCGTGCATTTTGGCTTCCACCATTTACTTGTACTATTTGGAGCGGTCAATCTCCCTGTGAACCATGTTAAATTTTGGTGATTCAAGTCTCTCATCTCACACTCCCAGGTCGCTCGGTCGAGCTGTTCCAGAAGCTTGACCGAGATAGAGGCACAGAACGAAGGCCTAATAGTTTACGGGATAAACTCGACCGAGCACTCTACCGCTCGACCGAGCAATGTCTGCTCGATCGAGCGATTTGAGCACTCGACCGAGCTATATTAATAGGGAGTTTTGAGCTCTATAGAGTAAAGCGCTCGATTAGACGCTTGACCGAGCGAAGAAGATGCTCAACCAAGCACCCCATTTCATCCACCCAGGAGCTGCTACAGCAAAGCTGCCGCTTGGCCGAGCGATGAACTCACTCGACCAAGCGATGCGGGGCCCAGACTTTTTAGTCGACGGTTCAGATGGGTTTCCAGGCTCGTTTTTGATGTCCTATTTAATCTAATGGTTGATTAGATTAGGGTTAAGGCAGTTTTCGGATCTGGAGCAAGAGAGGAGATTGAGCCACCACTATTGAAGATTTTTGTCTAGAGACTAGGGCTAGGAGTTTGTGATTGGAGTTGAGTGATTCTCTCCTTGTCTCCTTTACTTTTTTCTTCCTTGAGTGAGATTGTGAGGGCTTGTGCATCTAACCAAGTCATGACTCACGCGAGCGGAAGAAAGATTGTAACCCATTTGAAGATCTCTATGATAGTGGAATCATCTCGAAAGTTACTGGATGTAGGTTGTGCGCAACCGAACCAGGGTAAATCTTTGTGTCTGCGATTTGATTTATTAGTTGCTACTTTGTTTGCTGCTTTACTTTACAAAATCGTAGGGATTATGTTGGGTTATTTGAGTATTGTTGTGAACGGTTATTAACCGGAGTTGGTTTAGATTCTGGGCTATCTTAGAGATAGGCCCATATCAGTACAGCCCATATTTGTATTCTCCCCTATTACCTATAAATAAAGAGCTGGGGGTTCCTCCCCAAGTAGTTGATTCATAACACGTTATCAGCACGAGTCTCTAGAAAATTTTCCGCAAAATTTTTTTCTTTCTTTGCGAAGGCGGAAGGAGACGGGTGATCCACGCGCGCGGTGCAAGGCTTCCTCAATCGAGCGTCCTCATCCGCGTAGGGCTTCGTTCAACCGTCGCTATATCCGGAGGACAGATATAGAGGTAAAATCACTTAAAACGATGTTTTTAATCATACGTATGATTGTTGTACCCCTAGATCTCGCAAGATCGATATGGGAATTCACTAGATCGCCCAAAAACGACGAACTTCATTGTCCAAAAATCATATTTTTAATATGATTTCCATGCGTAATCTGTATTATAAAGGGTTTACTTAGGCCTTGCCGGCGGCTTAGCCGTCGGCCGCCACCCCCACCTGAAGCACGCTGCGCGCCCTCCCCCTCGCCTGAAGCAGGGGGTGGCCACCATCGCCGCCCGAAGGGCGGTTCGCGCCCCCACCCCCGCCTGAAGCGGGGGGCCACCGGTTCGCGCCCCACCCCCCCCGCCTGAAGCAGGGGGCCGCCGCTTCGCACCCCAGCCCCCCGCCTAAAGCGGGGGGATGCCACGATCGTCGCCCGAAGGGCGGTTCGCGTTCCCGCCCCCCTGTAGCAGGGTGCGGTGATTTTGCTTCCACGGCTGGCCGTCCCCCCCGAAGCGGGGTGGTTTTACCCGTCGCCGTCCCCCGAAGGGGGGCGGCTTGCCTCGTCGCTGGCCCCCCGAAGGGGGGCGGTGCCTCCCTGTGCCCCAACGTCCGCCCCCCGAAGGGGGGCGGCATTTTTCCCTGCGCCCCAGCGTCTGAGCCCCCCCGGAGGGGGGCTGCGCCACTACAAACACCCCCCAAAGGGAGGGTCTCCCTTTTTACCGCCACCCGGCGGCGGTACAGTGAGGGGCTGCGGCGGCTAACCCTAGCCGCCGCCCCTCAACACTAATGGGCCTGAAGCCCATTTCGAAAAAAACAAAAAAAAACAAACAAATTCAGACTGCGGGCCTGAAGCCCGTAGCAACTCTGCGGGCTTTAGGCCCGCAGACTACTTTTCCAAAAAAATAGTTTAAGACTGCGGGCCTGAAGCCCGCAACCACTCTCCGGGCTTCAGGCCCGCAGACCATATTTTCAAAAAAAGGGGGAAAGGGGAAAATTACAATTAAAGGGGCTAAAATAAGCCTTAAAAGATTTTTTTGGGCTAAAAATTAATTAATAAGGGCGTTTGTGGGCCTAAAAATTCGTGAAAAATCACGGTATATTACAGGGCAATAAGTGGACATATAAGGGATTATTGGGGACTATTGGAGGATATTGGGGATGAATTTAAAAAGAAAAACTTCTTCCTTTTACGAAGAACCTGTTTAATTATTGGGCTCTTTTTCCAGTTCTTGGAATAAACCCAAATTTTGCACAACCCTTGCATTAAATGATTTCTTCTGTAAAATCATCTATACATGCTTTGTATCACTGGCCTATTCTGTGGATATTACATGCGTGGTTGTGCATTATATTTAAGCTTAATAATTAGGAAGATCCTGCGACCGCTCTGCCGTTAGTCACCAAACCTAACGGTGTATGACGTTGCCCAGTGGTCCAATAATTATTAAGTGATTAAATTGTTTATCC
This sequence comes from Scilla litardierei, assembly GCA_030789695.1. Lineage (NCBI taxonomy): Eukaryota > Viridiplantae > Streptophyta > Magnoliopsida > Asparagales > Asparagaceae > Scilla > Scilla litardierei. Next base: position 20,668,248 of record CM061133.1, read on the forward strand.
ATCTCTGCGAATATTAAATGTATGTGATGCCTGTGATGAAAATGTTTGATGAGCACAAATTTTCTGCATGGATGGCTAATTGTGGTTTTTGGATCGGCTGTTTAAGTCCCACGTTTTATTTTCCTGCACTTTTCTTTTACTTTTGAGAGAAATTGTAGTGAGGAAATTTTGTAAATGTCCAAGACCGAAGACCATTTTCCATAGAGACAGAGGCCACAATTGAAGCTGAAGATCTTATATGGGACCCACGGAGGTTTCCAAAGTTGTAATTTCTTTTAAAAGCTTTCATTTGTGTAATATGGACTGTAATGGGACTTTGGACTATTATTTATGTGGGACTGGCCGATCCACGCAATTAGCCCTTCATATTAAAATTGCCTCAGCATGAAAATGTTTATGTTTAAATTATTAATTCATGCATATTTGTGCTCTGCTAGATAAAATGGCTAAAATTGCAAGTGTCGATTTCGAAGTGCTGGATGCATTAGGAAGAAACTATCTGAGCTGGCAGCTCGATGTGAAGTTTCATCTGCGGGTAAAGTCCCTCATTTCTGATGTGACTAATAATGAAAATGTAAGCGATATAGAAAAGGCGCAAGACATTATCTATATTCACCGCCATGTGGACAAGACCCTAAAGGCTGAATACCTTACGGTCGAAGATCCACTTGAGCTATGTACTGCCCTTGAGGATAGGTATAAACATCAGAAAGATGTTATACTCCCAAAGGCACGATATGAGTGGGAGAACCTGAGACTGCAGGACTTTAAGTCCATTGCTGAGTACAACTCAGCACTTTTTAGCATCACCTCATGCCTGAAGTTGTGTGGTGAAAAAGTCTCAGAAGATCGCATGCTGGAAAAGACATATACGTCCTTCCATGAAAAAGATGCGATACTAATGCAGCAATACCGTGAACGCAAGTTCACCAAGTATTCTGAGCTGCTGTCATGTTTACTCATGGCTGAACAAAACAGAGAGCTTCTCCTCGCCACTCACAACATACGCCCCATGGCACTGCCCCCCTCTCAGAAGCTCATAATGCCTCTTATTCTCGAAAGAAGAGGGACAACAAATGAAAAGAAAGACCACAGAAAGGGGGACAAAACAAAAGGGCTAGGGGCCAAGTCCAGCAACAAAGAAATGAAAGTAAGCTGAAGTTCACTTGGCGTAGAAATGACAAAAATAGAGATGATGCACCCCCACCCAAGAGGGAATGGGAAGACCAGTGCCGTAGCTGTGGCATGAAAGGCCACTGGTCCAGAATGTGCAGAACTCCGCAGCATCTCCAGGATTTGTATAAAGAGAACAAGAAAAATAAAGCTGAAACAAGACTGGTGACCTCTGATGCTCCAGTCAAGTTTACAGCTGACGACTTCGAAAATGATGACATGCTTGATTAGCCCCTATTTTTATCTTAGCAATTTGTTTTGAGAATAATTTATGTTATGAGAGAATTTGAATTATGTAATTTGTTTTGAATAAAAATGTTTATCTGAAATGCATGTGCCTATTAGATTCATCTTTTTATAGATGAACTGCTCTCATGACTGATTAGTAGACAATAAACACGTACGATTTTTCAATACAAAGCCCAATATCAGGGCCATATTGAAGATCCAGGGAATGCAACACCGTTGCCCCCAAAAGACACAGAAATAAAGGATGCACTAATCTCTCCGAATTTCAAAAGAAACTTTCTAAGTTTCAAGGACATCCGTTTCAACGGATTCCATTTGGAAACATCAAATGTAAATGAAAAACAAATTACTGTATGTAACGTCTCAAGAAAAAGGAGTAAAATCCATACTTGAACGTTTTGAGAGCCTTACATGCCTCAACCATACAAAGATTCGGAGAAAGGAAGCGAAATTAAACAGAGCACCTGAAGTGCCCGACATTAGCCAAGTTTTTATACTGGCATGATAGACTTGGCCACCCTGGATCAGTGACGATGCATCACATCTTATCCCATGGGAATGACTTGAAGAACCAGAAGATTCTTCAGTAGGGAGAATTCCCTCACATCCCTTGCTATAAGGGAAAACTAATTACAACACCATCTCTACGAAACATTGAAAAAGAATCTCCACGCTTCCTCAAAAAGAATATATGGAGATAGATGTGGATAAAATCCACCCCCTAGTGTGCTATTTCAGCACTTCATTGTACTGATAAATGCATCCTCAGAATATTCGTATGTGTGTCTACTACAGACCCGCAAACTTAGCTTTTCCAAAGCTATTGGCACAAAAATAAAAATGTTGCGGGCACATTTTACAGACAATAAAATATATAAAATAAGTCTGGTTAATGTTTGGGAAATATACCTCCCGGTCTTTTCAAGAGTACTGCCAAGCAACGGGTATAGAAAATAAACATACAGTGCCGCATGTTCATACCCAAAATGGGTCGGCAGAGTCACTGATAAGTAGACTCCACTGGATTGAACGTCGATTGCCGATGGATGCATGTGGACATGCAAATTTCTGCATGCTGCATCGTAAATAAAAGACCCTCTGGAGGTCAGAGTCTCCAATGCAACTTGCATATGGAATGCCACTGAACATTTCTCATCTGAGAATTTTCGGTCGCGCAGTTTAAATCCCCATCGCTCCACCACAGAGGACAAAAATGGGTCCTCAACGTCACCTAGGTATCCATGCAGGGTTTGACTCATCCTCACTTATAAGATACCTAGAACCCCAAATAGGGGACGCATTTAAGGCACATCTTGAAGACTGTGATTTCTATGAGACGAGTTTTCCCAAAATAGGCCCGTATACTGGAAAATCTGGCGCGAAGAAAATTATAACGTGGGATATAAAATGCTTGACCCACTATGATTTGGTAACATAACAAATGTGATGATGCGATCCCGTAGATCCTCCACAGAACAATGTTCACCACTTACCGAACTCATTTACTGACAACCAGAAGATTGTCAGATCACACATCCCTGCTGCAAAAACTCCAGCTAGGATTGACATCCCCGAAGATGGATGCAATCCAACAGCAGCAGAAGTGGCTAATCCTCAACAGAAAAGAGGCAGACCACCAGGCTCCAAGGACAGAAACTCCTGGAGACCTTAAGACAATACTACCACAGGACAATGAGCTCATGTCCACACCCTCACCCTTCCCGGAATCCACTGCAGAGAAACTGCCGGGAAAAAGTGAAATTGAAAGTAAATGTTGTACGTAATGGGGAGGTATTAGATAGATAGAACACAAATTGTCGACAATGTATTCACGTATCATATTGCCATATACATCGCAAAAGAGATGATGTTTATAAATTATCGTTCCATACTCCGTTGCTAGAAGGCAAACGTAGAGATTGGCAAAATATGGAACGTGGCAATAAAAGATGAGCTGGACTCACTTATGAAACGTGAAATGTTCGGACCTGAAGTCCAGACACCAAAAGGTGTCAAACATGTGGATAAAATAAAGTATTGCACACATAAGAAAAATAAATACAAAATCGTATGCTATAAGGTACAACCTATTGCCCAAGGAAAATTTCGATGAAACTAGGGATCGAACAAATTAAAATGAGAATGTCTCATAAATGATGCATCAGTCTCCCTAAGTTATCAAAAGCGAATACCTTACGATTTGGCGAAGGAAAATTTTGGATATGCTGTTATTGGATGTTGTGACGGCATACCTTCGTGGATATCTTGGTAAAGATAATTTCCACATTTCCTTAAATGCCTGAATAGACTTCGGGACGTCTATTCTATTGAAGAAAAACAATAAGAATAATGTACAACCAAGAGAATCGCTTGACAAAGCAATGATTCCTACTGAGGGTTGTCTTTGCATCTGAGCAAAGAGCAGGATTTGAGATCACAGTTGTAAACAACTAAAATCTCATCGGATCTCCTGAAGAGAAAACCGAAGCATCTGTTCAAGCCTGACTTTTAAACATGAAATTAAAAGACCTAGGCAGGTATAAAGTCATGGCTCAGAGAATCCTGTTACAAATGCCCAGAAGTGCGTTGGAGAAATTAAAAGGACCATTGTCATCCAAAGTACACCTACGGTAGTATATTTAATGGATGTACAAGTAGATCCCTTCCGATCGCTGGAAGAGGGGGAGGATATAACTGGTCCTAAAGTCCCTTATCTAAGTGCAATCAGGCACTCTTGGCTAACTGCACGTGTCCCGATATAGCTATTGCAGTAAACTCATTAGCCAGATATAGTTGGCACCTAAAAAGGGCCATTAGACCGGAGTTAAGCCTTCTGCGCTTCCTCCAAGGGTCGAAAGTTTTGGACTTACAATATGAAGTATCATCCTCCAATGTTCATACAAATGCAGGTTACAGGTCTGGTCCCTATACAGAGAAATCACAGAACGGGTACCCACAGTGGGATGGCCATCTATTGCAGATTTGCAAAGCAATTTATGAAGGCGACATCATCATATCATTCCGAGATCCTCACCACACCAATGGTGTATTTGAGGGCACATGCTGGTACATTAAATCCCAGTGACGATTGGGATAAAGGCTGGTATTGTGGAGCTGACCACATAGTCTGAAGACCACATCAGAGGCGACGATACTTAGCACAGCTCTCCAGAGTTTCTGGATTCATCAGCTGCTTAATTGTGATAACTTTGTAATCTGTGTATATTTTCAGAATGTTGTAAATAGGAGTGATGAGATAAGCCTAAGAGATCTGAAAGCCTAAGAGCTTTTACAGATCAGTGGGAGTTGAGGGAATTTGTACTCTTTTCCCTTAGCTATGATTTTTCCCTCTGGGTTTTCCATAGCCAAAGGTTTTAACGAGGCAAATCACATCAACTCTGGATCCTGAAGTATCCACCCCTCTGTGACACTCAGAATCCAGAAGTATTCATGAGCAGAGTCACTTGTACGAATCATGGGGAGTTAAAGAGCATTTGTACTCTTTTTCCTTGACTATGGTTTCTCCCACAGGGTTTTCCATAGTTAATGGTTTTAACGAGGCAAATCTCACCAACTCAGGATCCCGAAGTATCCACCCCATGTGAGACTCTTTTATGCTCAGAATCCTGAAGTATTCACGAGCATAGTCCACACTTATGGCTGGATAAGGGGAGTGTTGTGAACGGTTATTAACCGGAGTTGGTTTAGATTCTGGGCTATCTTAGAGATAGGCCCATATAATTACAGCCCATATTTGTATTCTCCCCTATTGCATATAAATAAAGAGCGGTGGGTTCCTCCCACAGTAGTTGATTAATAACAAGTATCCAATTTTTGCTAGTCCTAGATTCCTGATGAGTTTTTAGGCTTGGTTGTTTCCGCGGGGATCTCAATTTGTCGATCTAATTTCCAACAAACCACACACCCATCCCTCTTGTGATATTGACTTCTTTGTGGTACATTTTTATTTTTCCTTTGTTAATCTTCTTACAATCTTAATTTATACTATTTAGGTATGCAACCTTATAAACTTGTTCTGTTCTTTAATACTTGGCCAAGATTGTTTGCTATTAATAAGCTCGAGAAGCTTGATGGCTGTACCTCGCTCGGGCTCATTCGATAATCTCGTGAATACAGATACCTGAACAACCATCAATTTGAAGGTCAGCTCATTTTATCACCCCCAGCTCATGAGTGGGTAGTCACCCTTTTGATTTGAAAAATCCAACCACGTGCTGTCACACGCTATTACACACTATTGATGAAAAGTTTCGATCCTATGAACTGCTGTAAGAGAATGCCATGTCCTGAAACTCTAACAAATCTAAATGCATTTAATGATCGTTTAATAATTATAATGTTGAAAACTTACTCATATGTGTGTGTACACACCAATGTATTATTGGGTTTTTAACATATTCATCCCTTAAATTTTGCATATTTTGATATCTGTCACTTAACTCTTCGCATTTTCAATTTAATCCCTCAAATCTTAAGCCGTAACCTAAAGAGTCACCACATCCTATATTCTATTACATAGATTAATTAACGATTAATTAATAATTAGTGTTATTTAACTAAGAATTAAGCCCTAATGGAGGAGGGGGGCGGGGGGAGGCGGTAGGGGAGGAGGGGACGGTGGTGAGGCAGGGGATGGTGTGGCCGGAGAGGGGGAGGGGGCGTCCCCGCCACCACTCTCCCCCCACCCAGCCCCCACATACCCGTCGATGATCTCCCCCCTCCTCATCCCCCTCCTCCACACCACCGACCCCCCCAAACCCCCTCCTCCACACCACCGACCCCATCCCATCCTCCTCCCCCTCATCCCCCCTCCTCCCTGTCACCGATCACCCCTCCTCTCCTCCTCCTCATCATCCCCCGCTCCTCCACGCTGGCGATCACCCCTCCTCCTCCTCCCCTTCTCCCCCTCCTCCACGCCACCGATCCCCCTCTTCCCCCTCCTCATCATCCCCCGCTCCTCCACGCCGCCGATCACCCCTCCCCCTCCTCCCCATCCTCCACACCGCCGATCCCCCCTCTTCCCCCCTCCTTCCACTTATCCCCTATCCTCCCCGCTGACGATCCCCCTCCTCCCCCTCCTCCCACTCAGCCCCTATCCTCACCACCTTCGCCCTTCCTCCTCCTCCCCCTCATCACCGTCGCTGCCGCTGCAAACAGGCTGGACACGTTAGCACTAACAGCCACGTCAGCACTAACGGAGTTTTTTTAAACAAAAAATTAGATTGGGGACTATTTTGGTTATTGTTAATGATTTAAGCGATTAAACTCAAAAATACAAAGAATTAAGGGACAGATATCAAAATATGCCAGATTTAAGGGACAAATATGCGAAAAACCCTTTATTTAATTGATGCACTTATTTCTTATTGTTTTTAAGAGATAAAATTCCCATCGCAGTGCACCAACTGGTTCAGTCGACACATCAGTCATTCAAATCAAAAATATTATGATGTGTCAGTGTACTTGAGACACCAACAAACCGATGTTTAATTATAACTTTTTGCAAAGATTTAATTCAAATTTGTTATTAGCGGGCTTTTGTAGGCCGGCATGGTACCCATTAGTGTATTAGGTATCCACCCATTATGTAACCTTATTTTATAAATACAGGGCTACTGGTTCCGTACCCAATAAGCTCATAACACGTCATCAGCATGCTCACAGCTGAGCCGAACCTCTGCCGACGGACGAATCGCAACGCGAAAGGGATTCCTTCACCAAACTTCGCTAGATCCAGAGGGTAGGATCTAGAAGTAATTTTCATCCCATAGATCTAAAACTCTATGCGCATATAATTAGATCTATATCTGTTTAATTAGATCTAGATTTTTTATCTTAGATCTATATGATTGGATCAATGTTTGCTTAAATTAGATCGATTTTTTATCTCAGATCTATATGCAAAATCAACTTTTGAATTATAACTCGACGTTTTTATCACTAAAATCAAATTTTTACGATTAAAAACACTGATTTGAAGACTAAAATAGCTTTTTTTAATAAAAATCCTGTTTTTATGATCTTCTTCCCCAAAATTTTCAAACCCTAAAGGGGTTTCTTCGTCGCCACATGGCCGGCAGCCATGCGCGCGCACGAGAACCCCCTTGCGATCTACAACGCCGCTTGAAGAGGCGACGTGGCACTGCCACACCGAGCGGCAGCAGGCACTGCCGCCCCGCACGGCAGCCGGCGCTGCCGCCCCGGGCTGCAGCCTCAGCCGATGCCGCCCCGAGCGACAGCCTGAGCCACAGCCGCTGCCGACCGAAGCGGCAGCCCGCGTCGCCTAGCCGCCCGAAGAGGCGCCCCCCACGGCGTAAACCCTAGATGCCCGAAGCGACGGCTCCCCGGCGCAAAACCTAGCCGCCTGCACGGGCTCGCACGATCGATCGCCTCCAAAAACCCTAACTAGGGTTTTTCCCCAAAAAGTTTTTTTATCAAATTCAATTTTTCAGATATTAATCAAGATTTCCTCTTCTTTAATCCTGATTAAGTATATGCATAAATCATCATCACGTCTTTTATTGGATTATTTGATTATTTTCTACGTTTACTAATTAGGAAGATCCAGCGACTGCTCTGCCGTTAGTCAGCTAACCTAATGGTGTATGACGTTGCCCAGTGGTCCAATAATTATTAAACAAAAATATTTCATTCCATTATAAATGCATGTGATGTTGCGTATTTTTCATTGCATGTAGCATGAATTATCATTTTAAAATATTAAATGCATGTGATGATTAAATGTCTGCGTTGAATAAATGAATGTGATGAATAAATGCCTGCTGTATTTTCTGCGATGTATGTTGATATTCTGTTGTGGTTTTGGATCGGCTATCTGTCACCATTTAATTTTCTCGCATTTTTTTCATTTTGAGAGAAATTGTAGTGAGGATTTAATTGTATAAATTCCAAGAGTGGCGCATGTCCCATGAAGATGAAGATCCATTTCTAGAAGAATATGGCCCATGAGTGTTCCAGAGTTGTATTTTCTATTTTATGGGACTGTATATGGACTTTATTTCTTTTAAAATGGTGACTAGCCGATCCACACAACAAATATCTGTGTCTGAAATGCATAATTACTTGTTTTCTAAAATGTAATTATTGTTCATTTTAACATGCTTAGATAAATGGCAAAAATAGCGAGCGTCGACTTCGACGTATTGGATGCTACATGCAAGAATTATCTGAGCTGGCAGTTGGATATCAAATTCCACCTGCGCTCACAGGGATTGACTCATGCCATTGCTGTAGGCGATACGGTTTCTGACATAGATAAAGCGAAAGCAATTATCTATATCAGACGCCATATCGATCGGACCCTGAAGGCCGAGTACCTCACTATGGAAGACTCTTACGAGTTATGGAGCGCTCTCGAGGATCGATACAGACATCAAAAAGATGTTATCCTTCCTCAAGCGTGATATGAATGGGAGAACCTCCGTCTACAGGAATTTAAGTCCATTGCCAAGTACAACTCGGCACTTTTCAGTATCACCTCACGCCTGAAGTTATGTGGTGAAAAAGTGATGGAGGAACACATGTTGGAGAAAACCTATGCATCCTTCCACGAGAAGGATGTCATCCTCATGCAACAGTACCGTGAACGAAAGTTCACGAAATACTCAGAGCTTCTCTTATGCCTTCTGATGGCAGAACAGAATAGAGACCTCTTACTTGCCACCCATAACTTGAACCCTGTCGGCACTGCACCTGCGCCTGAAGCGCACAACATCTCCTCCCAAAAGAAGAAGATCAACTTCAGAGGCAAACTCCAGAAGGGAAAGGAAATGAAGAAGCAAGCTAGAGGACCCCCTCCAAAGACCTATAATGAGGGGAAGAGGAAAAATGTGTGGAAGAAGAAAGACAACGGCCAGACATCTGCCCCCAGGAAAGACCTGTTAGATCTCCTGGAACACTAAATACACTAGAGGAGGGGTGAATAATGTAAATCACGACGATATTACAAAATTAAAAGTTAATAAAAAATTGCAATGAAAGTGCGGAAATAAAAGATCACAATCCAAAATAATCCAAACACAAACACAGAGATTTTTATCCTGGTTCGGATCCTTGTGATCCTACGTCCAGTCCTCTACCCCATAGAGATTTGAATCCACTAAAACACTTGCTCCTCGTAAGTAATCAACATACAAAGATGCCAACACTCCTTGTGTTACAAACTTGTTCAATCTCTTCAACAAGAGATTCACCAAAATAAAGTAAAGAAAGAGTTGAAACAATATCACCTATAGCCTTGATAATTGATGGAATTATTGTGCAAGGTTGGTGATGGAATCTCCAAGGTTCAAGATGTGGATAGTAGAAGAATACTCTTGGAAATTGGACTTCCTATAGGGACTGAATTTCTGCAGAGTTTTCCCTATGGAAATATGAAAATCTCACTCTTTCTAGAGAGAGAAAGAAAACTTAAGAAAAGAGAACGTGAGAGAATTTTCGTAATATTTAGGCAGGGGTCTGGGGGTCTATTTATAGTCCAAAGAGGTAGTTTATGACCGTTGTACAACTGCCTAAATTTTCAAAAAATTTGAGCTGTTTTTGTCAGAATTAGTCGACTAGTTTTATGGATTGGTCGACTAATTAATGCTGACTGGATAAATGGAAGTTAAAGTGTCTTTTCAAGAGGAGTAACTTCCTAAACGGTAGGAAATTGTTTTAAAATGGCTGTGAACTGCTGTAAACGGCTATTAACTGCTAGAACTAGTCGTTAGTGGCAGTTCTAACTTCCACTTTATATTATTTTAATGATAAATCATTAAAATAAAAGATTAGTTGACTAATAGAAAGTATTAGTTGCCTAAAAATTTGAAACTCTAGGAAATGGTGGGAAACCGATCTGGAAGACTCTAGGACGGGTCTGACAGAGTTTCAGAATTTTCTGAATTTTTTTATTATTTAAATTAGTTGACTAGCAATAATGATTGGTCGACTAGTTGGAATTTTGACGTGATTTTTTGAAGATGAACCCTAAACGACTAAGATAGGTAATCATCAAGGCTTTTACATTCTAAGTATATATATGCAAGATAATAAATAAAGATTACATCACTTATTACAAGATATAAAATTTCTTCGATATGCGTCGTCTTGCAGTGAATGCTTCTTGCAACTTGTGTTCTTGATGACGATCTTAGATGGTAGTGCTATAATATCTGCATAGATAGAGTTAGTGCATATAAAATGATATGTTTGTAACATCAAAACCATATGAGGAGTTATGAGTTTCCAACATTCTCCCCCTTTTTGATGATTTTACAAACATTGAATATTATAATAATATGTGACTAACGAATAATAAAACAACAGAAAATTTGTTATATGTTACTGAAATACTCCCCCTAAAGATATGCCTTATATGCAAAGAGTATGTATATATTTCATGTTTTAAGATATATTATTATAATAATCATAATATAATATTAGTAAAAAAATGTACAAAGTTTCTCCTTGTCAATATTCTGCCAATATTATAATACTGAACCTTACACAGAATTTCCCGCATTTGTATATGTTCTCTCCCCCTGTCAAATTATCAAAAATGGGGGACAGTACTAATTAGTCGGCTAACCAGGGGTATTAGTCGACCAAAATTTAAATAACAGAAGGTTAAAAACAGAATTTCATTCATGCAAATAAAAGATACAGATACACTGATTGACTGGAAATAAAAGCAGCAGTAACTATGATACATCAACCATACACGATACAAACTAACAAACATACAACAAACTAGAATTAATACTAATTAGTCGATTATGCTACGGTATTAGTCGACTAAATGCTGTTCGTCCAGAGTTGTGTCTAATAATCCGAGGATGATGGAGGCGGGAAACGAGATGAGGCAAGTGTGTATGGAGTCCAGTTTTGGAGAGTGCTTAGGATTTCGGCTTGAGTGAGTTGTATAGCCTCGAATCCTTTCTCCATATCCTTCCTAACATTGCCAAGATTGGCTAAGATGTTCTTGGACTCCTCCGAAACCAGAATTGACATCCTGACGAAGTTGGTCAATTTGGTCTTGGAGGGTAGGCCGTGATGGAGGCCTAGCATAAGGGTTGACGGTTTGCTTGTGGCGACGTGAAGGAGGTGTGATACGTTCGGGCTCGGCTTCTTCGTCTTCGTCTTCGGGAGGAGGAATAGGTGGGAGAACCATACGGTTGACGACAAAGTGATCGAATTGTTGATGATTGAAAACTGAAAGTTCATTCTCCAAGGGAACATGAAAGAGTTGGAGAATTTGGGTGATGACAAAAGGAAGGAAAATATGTTGCTTGATTGGTTTAACTAAGACACACATAATGATGCTTGCCCAATCCACTTTAATCCCTCCCATGATAGCATAGAGTGCCCTACTACGTGTTTCCGTAATTGAGGGAGCCACTCTTTGGGAGAAGATTGTAGGTGATGATTTTGACAAGAATGCGAGGAATGGGGTTCAAGGCTTTGGCGAACATGTCAATCCGAAAATTGGGGCTTAAACCATTGGTAAGTTTGTGATTATCCATGGAGGTTTGGCCAAGGAAATTTGTGCGGACACGAGGCAAATGAAGGCTTTCGGCAAGGGAGTCATAGTCAAGATGGAAGTTGATGCCTTTCACTTTGGTATCAAGATAAATAATTGCCCCATTCTCCACCACTTTCATATTGGTAAAGAATTGTTTGACAAGAATGTGGTAATATGGAATGACATTACACCATAAGTGAAAGAGAGAGACGGCGTCGAGAAGATGATGGATGTTGAGATTTTGGATGACCGAGTCGGAGAATTTAATTGCTCTTTCAGGGAAGAAAGTCGCCTTTTCGACGGTGGAGGCCGGATTTGGGCGTCGTTGATGAAGAGGATTGGAGGAGGAAGCCATGAGGGAAGGATGAAGCTTTCCTACGGAATACTTATGAATCTTACTTCTAAAACCGAAGGATTTGAGAGAGTATTGTGATAATTGCTTTCTCGTATGAGGAGGAAGAAGAAGGAGTGTATATGTATTTATAGAAGAAATTGGAGAGGGAAATTTGAATTTGAAGCTTCAAAAGAGGATGTAATAACTCCTAAGTAGTTATTAAAGCGTTTCCTAACTACTAGGAAGAGAAACAGATCAAAACTGATCCACAATTGGTTCGAAAATTACGCAGAAAACGGTTCTGGAATTTCGTGTTCTTCAGCGATTATCGACTAGGGCGATTGATTAGTCGACTAATTAATAAAGTATTCCGGGCTGTTTGAAAAGAGGCGAAGAAAATTTAAAATTTTAATAAATAAAAAATGTTTTTCTGGTCAAAAGTACTGACACATGGAAGCCTTGGGAAGGAACAAAAGATGGTTGACTTAAAGTACTTGTACTTTGTGTAAGTAGGTGGAAGGGTAAGGTCTAATCCCTTAATCCCTTAGTACTTGGAAAGTACTTATGAGAGGGAAAAATTCAAAAAATTTGAATTTGGAATTTGTTTCATGATGACATTCTGGTTTGACCGAGATAAAATAAAATAAAAAATATATTTAAAAATATCTAATAGTCAAATAGGTCGGTTATATATATATAATTTGATTCTGGAGTATTAGTCGACTAATACAGGTGATTAGTCGGCTAACTAACATATGAATAAATTCTGAAAAATCCAAAAAAAATCATAAAATGATAATAACTTATATATAACTATACTATATGATTAAAATGCCGATTCACTAATAATACCGAATTCTCTTCTTTATTTAAGAAAAGTTTCTTCCTTAAGGGGCTTAGTAAGGATATCGGCTATTTGATTCTTAGCATCTATGTACTTAAGAATAATATCACCTTTTTGAACATGGTCATCCAAGAAGTAATGTCGTATATCTATGTACTTAGCGCGTGCATGATGTACATGATTTTAGATAGATTTATAGCACTAGTGTTGTCATACATTATAGGACATGTGTCACATTTAATGCCATAATCTAAAATTGTTTGTTTCATCCATAAAATCTGTGCACATGCTAAGCCAGCGGCAATGTATTCCGCTTCTGTTGTAGATAAAGAAACAGAGTTTTGTTTCTTACTAAACCATGATACTAATGCATATCCTAAAAAGTGACAAGTACCACTTGTACTTTTACGATCAGATTTGCAACCTGCAAAATCAGCGTCACTATATGAAACTAAATCAAAAGAACTTGATTTTGGATAATATAAACCGAAATCAGATGTATGTTTTATATACCTAATTATCCGTTTGACAGCAGTCAAATGTGATAATTTAGGATCAGATTGATATCTAGCACATATACACACAGAAAACATAATATCCGGTCTACTTGCGGTAAGATAAAGTAATGAGCCAATCATACCTCGATATAATGTTTGATCAACATTCTTACGATTTGGATCCTTGTCAAGATTTGATTAAATACCCATTGGAGTACGTTTTTCTGCAGAATTCTCTAATCCAAACCTTTTGATGAGTTCCTTTGTATACTTACTTTGATGTATAAAAATACCTTCCTTCATTTGTTTGATTTGAAGTCTATGAAGTAGGTTACTTCACCCATGTGACTCATCTCAAATTCATTCTGCATTTCCTTAGAAAATTCTTGATAAAGAGAATCATTAGTAGAACCAAAAATTATATCATCGACATATATTTGTATAATGATAACATCAGAATCTATATGTTTGGTAAATAGAGTAGAATATATTTTTCCAATAGAATAACCAGATTTTAACAGGAAGTTTTTCAACCTTTCAAACCAAGCACGAGGTGCTTGTTTTAATCCATATAATGCTTTCTTTAACTTGAAAACATGATTATCTAAACTTTCATGTTGAAATCCTGGTGGTTGTTCTACATAGACTTCTTCCTTTATAATACCATTTAAAAATGCGCTCTTACCATCCATTTGATATAACTTAAAATCCTTATAACATGCATATGCTAGAAGCATTCTAATTGACTCTAATCTAGCAACAGGTACATATGTTTCATCATAATCTATACCTTCTTCTTGATTATAACCTTGTGCAACTAATCTAGCCTTATTTCTAACTACTTGTCTAGATTCATCTAATTTGTTCTTAAATACCCACTTAGTACCAATTACAGGATGATCTGAAGGTCTAGATACTAATTCCCATACATCATTCCTTTTGAATTGATTAAGTTCTTCCTGTATTGGTAAAATCCATGAACTATCTTTACATGCTTCAATAACATTCTTTGGTTCAATGGATGAAATAAATGCACACTTAGTCATTTGTTTAATTTGTGATCTAGTTCTAACTTTATCAAAAAAATATCTCCAATTACTAAATCATGTGGATGATTAGGAACTTCAATAAATGCTTCAGGAAGACTTGTATTCTCAGGTATAATCTTAGGAATGGGATTATTAGTATTATCATCATTTAACTTAGTGTTTTCTAAAGAATTAATGATAGGTATAGAATCATCTTCATCTACACGAGTAATAGGAGAAAATTTCTCATCAAAACTAACATGAAGAGATTCTTCAATACATAAGGTTCTTTTATTATAAATCCTATATGCTTTACTACGTGTAGAATATCCTACAAAAATACCTTCATCGGATTTAGAATCAAACTTATCCAATGAATCCTTAGTATTAAGAATAAAGCATTTACAACCAAAAACCTTAAAATAAGAAACACGTGGAATACGATCATAAAACAATTCAAAACAAGTTTTATTTAATTGTGGTCTTACCAAAATTCTATTTAAAACATAACATGCAGTAGCGACTGCTTCTGCCCAAAAATACTTCGGTAGATTACTATCGCATAACATGGTTCTAGCACATTCTTCTAAAGTTCTATTTTTCCTTTCAACTACACCATTTTGTGGTGCGGCTCGAGGAAAAGAGAAGTTATGTGTTATACCATGTTTATTACCAAATTTTGTAAATAATTCATTTTCAAATTCTCCTCCATGATCACTACGAATAGTAACAATGGATAAAGATTTTAAATTTTGAATTCTTTTACAAAATATTGTAAATTCTTCAAATGCATCATTCTTATGTTTCAAAAATAATACCCAAGTATATCTTGAAAAATCATCAACAATTACAAATGCATACTTATTACCATTCAAAAAGGCTACTCTAGAGGGACCAAATAAATCTAAATGTAAAAGTTCAAGAGGTCTCTTTGTAGAAATAGCATCTTTTAATTTGAAAGAAGATTTATGCATCTTACCTTATTGACATGCATCACAAAATTGTGAATGAGTAAAATATATATTAGGCATACCAGAGACTAATTTTTGTTTTGAAATACGTGCTAAATGTTTAAAATTAGTATGTCCAAAATGTTTATTCCATAATAATGTATTATCTGTGGATGCTAGCAAACAATGATTATTAGTAGATACTTTCAAGCATAATACATATATGTTATTCTTACGATTACATTGGAATAAGATATTAGACATATCTAAATCATATATAATGCATGCATTCTTTTTAAAAAATATTTTAAACTCTTTATCACATAATTGAGAAATGGATAAGAGATTGTGTTTCAAACCGTCGACGAGGAGCACGTTTTCGATAATTGGCTTAGTTGGATCACCAACTGTTCCGATGCCAATTACTTTACCTTTGTTGTTATCACCAAAAGTAACGGTGCCACCATCTTTGAATTGAACGGTTGATAGAAGTTTGATGTTTCTGGTCATGTGTTTTGAACATCCACTATCTAGTATCCATCTTTCTTTTATGGGTACCAGAAAGGTAAACAATAAAAATTGTTACCCTTTATATAGGTCCTTAGGATTAGTCCTTAGGAAACCAAACCCAAGTGGAATTTGGTTTCTTCAAATAGTTAGAAGAAAGAATAATATTTTGCATAAAGTTAGATATATATAAATCCTTATCATATAAGCAAATGTCTCTGGGAACCCAAATATTATGCATAATTGTTTTCTTAGAAGACGTAAGAAAATTTTTCTTCTTTGGCATATGAATAATATCCTTTTTCAAAGAATCAATTTTCTTAGTATTAATAAATACATGCTTTTTCTTTTCTAAAATGTCATTACCAAAAATATTGGATTTGGAAATATTCTCATATCCCAAACCTTGTCTATGATTAGCAGGATGTTGTATTCTAAGTAAATCATTAAGATTATTCTTTCCTTTATTGAATTTGCTAATATTAGAAGACATGTTATCATGTTTCAATTTTAAAGAAGAAATATCTTTGTCTAAATTAGAAATATGTGTAACCATATTATGATTCTCAGATTTGAGAATCTCATTTTCATGTATTAATTTAGTATTTTGAGAAAATAATGAATCTTTCTCAATTTTAATACTATCTAATGAAGAAGATGAAGAGGTTAGTTCTTGATGAGAAAGAACTAATGCCTTATGTCGAGAATTCAATTTCTTGAATCTCATATATAAATCATTAAAGGCTTCTAGTAATTCTTCATTATTTAAAATACTTACCTCTTTATCATCTTGTGCCATAAAGCACATATGTGCATTTTCTTCAAAAGATTGATTGTTGACTTCTTCTTCTTCATCTGAAGATGAAGAGTCCCACGTTGCTGCTAGCGCCTTCTTTCTCTTTTCAAACTTCTTATCCTTTCTAAATTTGTTGAATGTCCTTTCTTTAGGCTTAAGAAGTGGACAATCCTTTTTCATATGTCCTGGTCTGTTGCATTGAAAACATAAAGAAGCATCAGTAGTTTTAGGCTTAAAACTTTTAAACTTACCTCTTCGTAGAAACTTCTTGAAGTTTCTAGTTATTAGTGCCATGTCTTCATCGTCCATGTCTGAATCATCGGTATCTGATGTAGCGACGAAGACAAGAGTTTTCTTCTTTGTATCTGCTTGTTCTTTACGATCTTGAAGTTGTACTTCGTAGGCCATCAAATTTCCAATGAGGCTGTCAACGGTGAGTGTTGATAAGTCATTGGCTTCTTCTATTGATGTGGTCTTTCTTTCCCATTCTGGTGTCAAGGCACGAAGGATCTTCCGTACTTGTTCCGTTTGAGAGTAGGTTTTGCCAAGGGCAATTAAGGAGTTGACAATGTCGATGAAACGAGTAATCATTTATCCAATTGGTTCATTCTCCTTCATTCTGAATAACTCAAACCTGTGAATAAGAATAGAGATTTTAGTTTCCTTAACTTTATTAGTTCTTTCATGTGTTACCTGGAGCGTATGCTAGATGTCATATGCAGTTTTGGCCTGGGAGACACGGTTGAACTCAATTCTTGTCCATAGCGCAGAATAGTGCATTCATTGCTTTGGAGTTGCGGGTTGCAGCAGATTTGTCATTAGTGGTCCATTGGGCATATGGAGTAGTAGGCTTCTCGTATTGAGTTTCTAACATGTTCCAGAGTTCGTAGTCGATACTTTGAAGATAGATTGTCATCCGTGTCTTCCAATAGGAGTAGTTGGAACCATTGAATAGTGGAGGCATTGTAGTAGAATTCCCTTCTGGAAATTGTGAAGAAGACGTTGATGTGTTCGTCGGATAGGTGTAGGCCATCTTAACCTTGCTCCGATACCAAACATTAGATTTCCTGGCACATCAAATACACTAGAGGGGGGTGAATAGTGTAAATCATGACGATATTGCAAAATTAAAAGTTAATAAAAAATTGCAATGAAAGTGCGGAAATAAAAGATCACAATCCAGAATAATCCAAACGCAAACATAGAGATTTTTATCCTGGTTCGGATCCTTGTGATCCTACGTCCAGTCCTCTGACCCGTAGAGATTTGAATCCACTAAAACACTTACTCCCTGCAAGTAATCAACATACAAAGATACCAACACACCCCGTGTTGCAAACTTATACAATCTCTTCAATTAGAGATTCACCAAAATAAAGTGAAGAAAGAGTTGAAACAATATCACCTATAGCCTTGATAATTGATGGAATTATTGCGCAAGATTGGTGATGGAATCTCCAAGGTTCAAGATGTGGATAGTAGAAGAATAATCTTGGAAATTGGACTTCCTATATGGACTGAATTTCTGCAGAGTTTTCCCTATGAAAATCTGAAAATCTCACTCTTTCTAGAGAGAGAAAGAAAACTTAAGAAAATAGAAAGTGAGAGAATTTTCGTAATTTTTAGGCAGGGGTTTGGGGGTCTATTTATAGTCCAAAGAGGTAGTTTATGACCGTTGTACAACTTCCTAAATTTTCAAAAAAAAATCTGAGCCTTTTTTGTCAGAATTTGTCGACTAGTTTTATGGATTGGTCGACTAATTAATGCTGACGGGATAAATGGTAGTTAAAGTGTCTTTTCAAGAGGAGTAACTTCTTAAAACGGTAGAAAACTGTTTTAAAACGGCTATGAATTGCTGTAAACGGCTATTAACTGCTAGAACTAGCTGTTAGTGGCAGTTCTAACTTCCACTTAATAAAATATATCATTTTAATGATAAATCATTAAAATAAAAGATTAGTAGACTAATAGGAAGTATTAGTCGACTAAAAATTTGAAACTCTAGGAAATGGTGGAAAAACGATCTGGAAGACTCTAGGATGGGTCTGACAGAGTTTCAGAATTTTCTGAATTTTTTTATTATTTAAATTATTCGACTAGCATTAAGGATTGGTCGACTAATTGGAATTTTGACGTGATTTTTTGAAGATGAACCCTAAACGACTAAGATAGGTAATCATCAAGGCTTTTACATTCTAAGTATTTGCAAGATAATACATAAGATTACATCACTTATTACAAGATATAAAATTTCTTCGATATGCGTCGTTTTGTAGTGAATGCTTCTTGCAACTTGTGTTCTTGATGACGATCTTAGATGGTAGTGCTATAATATCTGCATAGATAGAGTTAGTGCATATAAAATGATTCGTTTGTAACATCAAAACCATATGTGGAGTTATGAGTTTTCAACAAGGCCGGGAAGACAAATGCCACAGATGTGGTATGATTGGACACTGGTCCAGAAACTGTCGCACTCCACGCCACCTCCAGGACTTGTATAAAGCTAGCCATAAGTCGGCTGAAACAAACTTGGTGGAGAAAGAAGACCTGGCTCCAATTAGGTACATCGTCGAGGACTTCTCGACCGATGACCTGCTCGACTGAGGTCTTATCTATTTTATTTCTGCAATCTATTATAGTTGAAACAATTTACTTTCTAGTTGTTTGTTTTTCAGCATGTTAGTTAATTTTCAGACTTTGAATGAAATTTGGTTATGTTTGTGCCTTATACTGCTATGCTTTTTCTCTCTTGCTATAGATGGATACTAAATGCCTAGTGGACATTGCTTCTACGCACATGATCCTTCAAGATATTTGCTTTTTTCGAAGCATACACAAATACGATGGACCCATGAATACTATTTCCAGTCCATCATGAATAATAGAAGGATCAGGAGAAGCACACTTTCTGCTCCCTAATAAAACACAACTATTAATAAAAGATGCTCTTTTCTATCCAAACTCGAACAGAAACTTGCTAAGTTTCAAAGACATCCGTTTAAACGGATACCACCTTGAAAAGGTGAACAAACAAAACAAAGAATACTTGTATGTAACGACTATTAAAAACGGTGCTAAAACCATCGTTGAGCGGTTCGAGGGACTCCCGTCGGGTCTCACCATACAAAGATTCGAGCAATGGAAGCTAATACAATTGAGCACCAGAAGTGCAAGAATCAACCAGAATTCCAACCTGGCATAATAGACTCGGACACCCCGGATCGGAAATGATGCACCGCATCATATCCCATTCCCGTGGTATTAACTCGAAGAGCCTGAAGCTACTTCGAAAGGGTACGTTTCCTTGTCCCCCTTGTTACAAAGGGAAGTTGATTACGAGACCATCTCTACTTAAAGTGGACTCAGAGTCTCCAAGCTTCCTAGAGAGAATACATGGAGACATTTGCGGGCCTATTCACCCCTCAAGTGGTCCATTTCGGTACTACATAATACTGATAGACGCATCTTCCAAATGGTCATATGTGTGCCTCATGTCCACCTGCAACGTAGCCTTTGCAAAGATACTGGCACAAATCATTAAGTTGCAGGCACAATTCCCAGACAACCAGATTAAGAAATTACGTCTGTACAATGCTGGGGAATTCACATCACAAGTCTTTCTAGACTACTGTCAAGCAACTGGCATTGAAGTTGAACATCCTGTAGCACATGTTCACACCCAAAACGGTTAGCTGAATCTCTTATAAAGAGACTACAATGGATTGCTCGTCCATTATTAATGCAATCCCAGTTGCATGTGACTGCATGGGGACATGCCATCTTACATGCTACATCGCTAATAAGATTACGACCGTCTGGTAGTCAATCTTATTCTCTGATGCAATTCGCATATGGAACTCCACCGAATATCTCTCACTTGAGGATATTTGGATGCGCAGTTTATGTCTCCATCGCACCACCGCAGAGGACCAAGATGGGTCCTCAATGTCGTCTTGGTATCTACATAGGATTCGACTCACCATCGATCATTAAATACCTGGAACCCCTAACAGGGGACGCCTTTAAGGACGTCTAGAAGACTATGAGTTTAACGAAAGTACTTTTCCCAAACTAGGCATAAACACAGAGAAGCCAGAAGCTTCAAAGACCATTTCATGGGATACTAAACTTTATCCCACTTTGATCCGCATACAAACCAATATGAAGAGGAGATCCTGAGGATTCTCCAAATACAGAATACCGTCCACATTTTACCAGACAAATTCACTGACAACCAGAAGAATGTCAGATCACACGTCCCTGCTGCAAACATGCCAGCTAGGATTGACATACCCAAAAATGGATGCAATAAACCTGTAGCAGAAGCGGCCGTACCTCAACAAAAGAGAGGACGACCCCCAGGCTCCAAGGATAAATTCCCTCGAAAGAGGAGAACTCCAGGAGAAACTATAATGATACCACCACAGGATGCTGAGCTCAGCCCATATACATCTCCCTGCCTAAAAACTCTTGAAGAGGAAAATATAGGAGAAATATCATTAAACTATGTACGTACTGGGAAGGTACTGGACAAAAAAAGCACAATCATCGATGATAACTTCGTGTTAGTTATTGCAAATCACGTCACTGAATATAACGATGATATCAATCCATGCTCTCTAGCAGAATGTAACACAGAGATGATTGGCCAAAGTGGAACGAGGCAATAGGAGTAGAGATGGACTCACTCTCGAAACGCAAAGTTTTTGGACCTGTAGTCCTAACACCAAAGGGTGTTAAACCTGTGGGATATAAATGGGTATTCGTAAGAAAGAGAAACGAAAATAATAAGATCGTACGCTACAAAGCGCGCCTTGTTGCACAAGGCTTTTCCCAACAACCAGGAATAGACTATGATGATACATATTCTCCGGTCATGGATTCGATCACTTTCCGGTTCATAATTAGCCTAACAGCTACGGAAGGCCTGGATATGCAGCTTATGAAAGTTGTGACTGCATACCTATATGGCAATATAGATACAGACATCTATATGAGACTTCGGATGGATATAAACTTCAACAAAAATGACAGAAAGAACTCGGGACGTATACTCTGTCAAACTCCAAAGATCACTGTATGGTCTGAAACAATCGGGAAGAATGTGGTATAACAGAATTGTAAGGATCGCCTTACCCTTGCAATACTAACAACACACACTAGAGAGGGGGGTGAATAGTGTAAAGGCAATAAATTGTCCAATTAAAATTAAACTTGCAAATGCGGAATAATAAATGCGAGAGGAAATAATTGACACAATCAATCCAAACGCAAACACAAGATTTTACCCTGGTTCCCCAAAACTTCGGTACGTCTAGCCACACCAAATATTCACTATAATCCCACAAAGAGAAGTGAATACAAATCTCACTAGGAGATACCCCACCAAGAGGATTTTGCCCTACACAAGGACCCAACCAACCCTACACGAGGGTCAAGACTCCCACCAAGAGAATCACTAACTCCCACTCAGAGAATTAGAGTTAGCCCTAAACTAGGACACTAAACTCCCACAAAGAGAGTTACTCCCACAAAGAGAGTTATTCCCACTAAGAGAATATTTTAATCCCACAAAGAGATAAACTCCCACAAAGAGAGAAAGACTAATTCTCACAAAGAGAATTAAAGTTACAAGAATCACCAAGTAAAATAAATACTCTGACCTATGCCTTGAGATGCTTACTCATAAATGAATGCAATGCATGGAAGAGGATCTCCAATTGTTGAGATATGCTTGAAAGCACTTGGATGAATTCTCTTGAGCTGGACTTAAATGCATGAAGAGGAATGAGAGCTCAAAAGAGGGAATTGAGAGAGTTTATGAGTGGATTAAAGATCTCTTATGATTTTCAATAGCATCAAGAAGTTCTAGAGATATCAGCACACCCATATATATAGGAACCCTATATCAACCCTCAAAACCCAAGAAAACAGCCAACAGCCCAAAGCTGCAACGGCTAGAAACTGGGTGAAAACGACATCAACAGTCGACTGATGATCATAAGACAGTCGACTGATCAACGGCTAGAAAATATCCAACGGCTATAATCTAAACCAGGACAGTCGACTGAAGAAGACAATACAGTCGACTGAAAACAAAAACAGGCGCCTGTAAGACCTTCGGCAGGCGACTGCTGCAGGAGATGGAATAAAACAGAGAGCTGCACTCTTTCTCTAGATAAGCATACAGGCGACTAATGTCAATAATACAGTCGACTGTAAAATAGTCAGGCGACTGTAAAACCTTCATCAGTCGTCTGCTGCAGAAGATGGAGAAAAACAGAAAGAGGCAGATATTGCAGTTACGGTACTCAGACGACTATTGACCAATCAACAGGCAACTATAAATATACAGGCGACTGTAAACTGTGCAGCAGTTGACTGTTGCGTAAAGCTCAAGTAGAGTCAATGGAAATTTTGACTTGAGCAGTGCATATCAGTCGACTGTAGAAGGATCGACAGGCGGCTGAAAATCACCCAGTCGACTGTAAATCCTTCATCAGGCGACTGATGGAAAGCCAGAGACTCCAAGTGAGTCTTTGGTCAAGATGAACCAATTAGGTTGGATTCTATGATAATCCTAAGGCTAACTAAGATGGATAAAATGCATATGCATGTATGAGTAGACCATCTATCAAGGCATTACATTAACCTAGACTCAAAAGAGAAAGAAAGCAATAAAGGAAATATTACATGGATTACATTGCTTTCCTAAGAGTCTAAGTCTTCCATCTTGATGCCTTGATGCTCTCCATCATTTCTAAGCCTTGGCACCCCTTGAGTCCAAGCTTTGGCCCTTCTCCATTTGATGTCCATCCTTGCACCAAATGATTAGTCTCCAAGAAAGATATTCTTGAAATGTAACTGTGAGACTAAAACACGAGATTGATTAGTAATAACATAATGTTGTGATCATCATTAAAATAAGATTGGTATGAAACACCAATACTCAACAATCTCCCCCCTTTTGATGATGACACACATGTAAGGGACCCTGTCAATGAGGAAAACACTAGAAGGGGGGTTGAATAGTGTTTATGCAAATTTAACAGGAATTTACGCCAAATAAAATGCAATCCAACAAATAATGTAAAAAAGAATTAAACCCAAATAAGAAATAATTGCAAACCCAATTAGGTTTCTAGGGTTCGGATTACCCAAGTCAACTCCCGACTTGTTCCCGGTAATCCTACGTCCCTTCCACCCGGATACCTCCGGATACTCAAGTTAGAACCCTAACTTGAGGTTTCCTTAAAACCCACTTGTAGCAACCCTACAAGTGGGATCGAATACAATCGATGTCCTTGACTCCCACAACTTGGGAGCAAGCAAACCACTCTCACAACCGAGAGCAAATCTCAAATAACGAAAGTTATGAAATAAAGAAAACAACACTTACAATCACCTATGCCTTGAAGTAGAACTTGAAGGAGGAGTGTGATGTGTGTTGAAGAACTCTCTTGGAAGAGAGGAGAAGCCCTTTCTCTTGACTGCACCAATTGCCTAGAAGATCACTCTTTGGTTCTAGGTTGGAGAGCAAGAGAACAAGATTTGGAAATACTTAGGGCTTTGGATTTGAGAGCTTTGATCTTTGGAAATGAAAGATTGATAGATTTTGCAATGAATGAGTAACCTTCCAATGGAACAGTAAAAGCTCTATTTATAGTTTTCTCAAATCCACAAAACATTTTAGGCAAAAACCAATTGGAATCCGTGAGAAAAATCTCAAAGGATAGAATCTGAACTCGCGACAGTCGACTGTTGAACAATCCACAGTCGACTGTTGCACAGTCAGCAAGGGTAGGTGAGAATTCATAGCGGTAACTTACCACGTGGACAGTCGACTGATGAAGCAAAGACAGTCGACTGTTAAACCAACTGGCGACTGTACTATCTTCTACAGGCGATTGGCCGAGAGATGGATAAGTTAGATTAATACTAGAAATATCACAAGTAACATGAAAGACGACTGATGCAAGGAACGCAGTCGACTATTAATCAGAACAGGAGACTGTAAATCCTTAAACAGACGACTGTCAAAAGCCTGAGAAATTTCCAGAGAGCTGAGTCAAAGAAATGACTCACAGACAGACGACGGTTGCAGCATAGACAGTCGATTGATCCAAGAGACAGTCGACTGTATATACAACATTAGTCGACTGGCCGTAAAAGTCAGATCAAACAGAGTTTGGGCAAAGGATATACATGCGACTGATTTACAAAACACAGTCGACTGTCACCAGGACAGGCGCCTGTGAATCATTCATCAGTGGCCTCTGTGAAATAAACAGAGAAGGCCCAAAACTATATTGTAAAAGTCTGTGCATAACAGACGATTGTCGAATAATACACAGTCGACTATTTTTGAGACAGGTGACTGTAAACTGTTAAGCAGTCGACTGTTATAAACAATCCTTGCACAACCAATAGAGAAATGAATTGGAGTCTAAGGACGAAAGGTCTAAAGATGTCCTATGACTGAATGTAGATGTGTGTGAGTGCTCCATCAAAGTTCTACTTCTAAGCTACATACTAGAAGAGATAAAAGAAAATTACATTTGACGAATAATCTCTTCTTTCCATCGTATGAGCTTGAAGTCTTCAAGGAGCTTCTATCATCATCTACGATCATCCAATCTATTTAATTTGCCTTCAATGAACTTTGTGAGTCATCCATTGCTAGTATATCTTCATAATTAGCTTAGGCAATGGATTAACTGCAAAATATGGGATTAGTCACAAGTATTTATGTTTGCTCATCATTAAAACCAAGTAGGGAGAAGTCCAATACTCAACATTCTCCCCCTTTTTGATGATGACAAACAAACATAAAAAAAGAGATAAATAATTGTGCGTAATGAAAACTTACTCCCCCTACATAGATGCCAATCAAGTTAGTCAACAAATATTAGGACATCTACATATCATTGAA
This sequence comes from Scilla litardierei, assembly GCA_030789695.1. NCBI lineage: Eukaryota > Viridiplantae > Streptophyta > Magnoliopsida > Asparagales > Asparagaceae > Scilla > Scilla litardierei. Next base: position 20,694,104 of record CM061133.1, read on the forward strand.
GCAAATGAGTGCGATATGGATGAATATAATACAAGAAATCTAGGAATTAAAATCCCTATTCATTGTAATCTTACTCCCCCTGAATATAAGGCAACGTCAATCTAAGATTCAAGTGTTAGAACATACTTAGCACATCCATTATGAATCTTGTATGTTTATTTCTCTCCCCCTATGGCATTATCCAAAAAGGTGGGAGCAAATAATAATAACAATAATAGTGCTAAATACGAACTAACAACAATCAAGGAGTATAAAGATATATCGAGTCAAAACTCATAAAATCACATCATATACACATGTGAGTAATGGAATTGAAGTCCAATATCAACATTTTAGATATACACAAAAAAATAGTTTCAAAAGTGATTTCACAAATGCATCATACCAGAGATAGCATGGAAAATCGAATATCAAATTCATATATTGTCTCAAAAGCACATCAGAAAGAGTAAAGCATACATGGAGACAATATAACATACATCACACAGATAAGATAAGCAGTATAGCATAGTGTGACACAAGATAAAGAACAACATCATATATAGATATATGAAAAAGATGAGTACATCAACAGATGGACATCTACATGTCCATCACAAAAAAATACATCATAATCAAGACAAAAATACATCGTCATGACAACAGCGAAGTACATCACCATCAATATATAATGTCAATATTTACAACATCCATCATACATCAAAATACAACCATCATCAAGCTAACACCACACAAACACATATCTATGAGTGAGCATCTCTAGGGGCTGCAGAAGAAGAAGTAGGCTCTGTGACATCAGGTGTATCCTCTGGAGGAGGGTCAGAAGGAGCAACAGCAGCAGCAACAGCATCGGCAGCAACATCCTGAGTAGAAGCTACACCAGGATGCTCAACGACATCAGTGGGCTGAGGAGGCACATGAAGCTGGGGAACAAACTGTCTCAGATCCTCAGGGAAGGGTATTCCCTGATGGATGAAAGAAAGAGACACCAATCTGTAAATTCCAGAGACCATCTCCAAAAGAATATCACGAGATGGTGGAGCAGAGGTGGAAGGCAGGTCAGCTGGAGGAACAATGGAGGAGGACGGAGCTGAAGTATATTTTCTCTTCTTCGAGGCAGTCTGCAGAGCCGAAGAAGATTTTGACTTTACAGAAGCGTCGAGGAGAGGACCAATGGGCATGGGCTCGTAACGAGTCAAATCAATACCAAAATGATGGAAGACAAGAGTCAAAAGACCACCGTGAGGAATGTGAGACGAGGAGGTTGTGAACTCAACCTTGTCCATCCTATCAAGGAGGACACCGGTCCAGTTCACGGGCATGCCAGAGAAAATAGCATACATACACTTCAGGATATCCTGAGACGGCTGGTCAGATGATCCATACCTCGGCAGGATGTTGGACTTCACCACTAGGTGAACAGCCCAACCTCTCGCAGAAAACATAAATGACCTGACACCTGAATCAAGGGCTAAATGTACCTCTCGAAACAAATCCCGGAGGACAGGCTGGTCAAGGTCGTCAATCTCGGAGATGCAGATATCAGTGGAAAGGGAACCAACAGAGGGAATCCTAAGAATAGTCCCTAGGAGAGTGGGAGTAATCTGGATGTGGGTTCCCTGAACGATGGTATCAAGGGTGCCGGTAGACGAATACTCGCCGCGAACGCGGTTAGCATAGAAGAGCTTTACCAGAAATGGATAGGCTCTAGGGGACTTGCTCTGAGAGAAGCGAAAAAGGTCGGCTAGGTGAGTAGAAGATAGAATGTCAGAAAGCCTCTCAGCAGTGAAGGTGGGGAAAGCAATGTACCGCTCCATAAGAAGCTTGATCCCTAGAAGAGAGTGAAATTTTGCCAAGCAGAGATCGTCTCGGCAAACGGGAACTAGGGGATCAGAAGGGGATACGACAGGAGGCTCTTCTGAAGAACTCAAAGCTGAAGGGGACAGATGGGGAGTGTCAGCAACAGGCTCATTGATGGAAAGATCAATGCGCTTCCGCTGACCCTTGGAAGAAGATGCTGAAGGAGAATATCCCTGCGAAGAAGAATGCAAGGGAGACTCGGCTTGTTTGGTTCGGGCTATGTAGGGTTTCTTCTTCTTGGCTAAAGGTTTCTTGGGTGCCCTAGGACGCTTAGGAGCAACGATTTTCTCTTTTCCCTTACCCTTGGGTGCCATGGAATCGAGAGAGAGAGAAACGATAGTCGAAGTAATCGAAAGACAAAAATCGAACGAAGGGCGAGAGAGAGAGAGTCAAACCAAAGAGAGAAGTTGCGAAGACTCAACGACAAAGCAAACGACGAGCGAGGAGGCGGAGATCGATGGCAACGGCTGAGAAATCGAGCGGGAAGATGAAGCGGTTCAATCGGAGGAGAGAGAGTCGACGTGGGGAAATGAATAGATTCGTCGAATATAAAAGTTGGGGAAATAATCTGGGCCGTTGGATCAATAAATCGACGGCTTAAATCACATCACTTGAACCGTCTCAATAGCAGACAGTCGACTGATGAACAGAAGTCAGTCGACTTGATGATGTGATAAAAATAAAGCACAGAAAGAGGGGCAATCGACTGATAAGTAACATGCAGTCGCCTGTCCGATGGACAGTCGACTGTAAGTTACGCATCAGTCGACTGGCCGAGAAACCATACAGTTCATCAATAAGACAGAGAACTCTGAAGAAAAGTTGACAGAGAGAACAGTCGCCTAATGACTAAAATGCAGTCGCCTGTTAAAATAACAGTCAACTGTAAAACAGTCATCAGTCAGCTGTGCGAAAGATATCAATTCTCAGACTGAGGAGATAGAGTAGGGCAGTCGATTGTCGAAGGAAAGACAGTCGTCTGTCCTGGTCCAAAAATGCACAGTGAGATAGAATTCCAGAGAATAAGAACACTCACCCTAGGACCTATACTCTAATCACAAATACATCGTAAAAACAATGTAAAAACAATAAATCCATTGAAACACAAATCACTTCAATCAATCTCAAAAACTCATGAAATCAATTAAATCACAATTGCCTTTCTTAAACACATATATATAATAAAGCACATGAAGAAGGCAACAAAATGATATGAGCTCAAAAAGAGTTATAACAGGAATGTTTGAGCTTCTAGATTTCAGATTCACCCATAATTCCCAATTCTCCATGCAACCTCACAAATGAATCTTCTTTAAGAGGTTTAGTGAAGATATCAGTAATTTGTTTTTGGGTTTCAATGTACTCTAAGATGATGTCCTTCTTAGCTACATGATCATTTATGAAATGGTGTCTCACGTCTATGTGTTTGGTACGGGAGTGGTGTACCGGATTCTTGGAAAGACAAATAGCACTTTGATTATCAACCATGATAGGGCAAGTATCACAATTGACACCATAGTCACTAAGAGTGTGTCTCATCCAAAGAACTTGTGCACATGCAAGACCCACGGTAATATATTCCGCTTCAGTCGTGGACAATGACACCGAATTCTGTTTCTTAGAAAATCAAGAAACTAAGAAATTTCCTAGAAAATGGCAAGTGCCACTAGTACTTTTCCTGTCGGACTTGCATCCGGCAAAGTCGGCATCACTATATGAGATTAACTCATATGTGCTAGACTTAGGGTAAAGTAACCCATAATCTAGAGACTGATTGAGATAACGAAATATTCGTTTAACCACAATCAAGTGTGACTCCTTAGGTCTAGCTTGATTTTTAGCACAAAGGCATACATAAAACATTATATCAGGCCTACTAGCGGTTAAGTAAAGTAAGCTACCGATCATACCTCGATATAGACAAACGTCTACATCTTTTCCGCTTTCATCCTTGTGTAGATGAGTAGTAGTACTCATGGGAGTCCTTTTGCTCGAAGACGATTCCATCCCGAATTGCTTAATAAGCTCCCCTGTGTACTTTGTCTGATGTATGAATGTGACATTCTCCATTTGTCGAATTTGCAATCCAAGGAAGTAGGTGAGCTCTCCCATGTGGCTCATCTCAAACTCATCCTTTATAGACTTGGAAAATTCTTGACAAAGATTAAAGTTAGTAAAACCGAAAATAATATCGTCTACATAAACTTGAATCAAAAGAATGTCATTTTCATAATCTTTAATGAAGAGTGTAGAATCAACTTCTCCCATTTTAAAACCTAAATTCAAAAGAAAGGTCGTAAGTCGATCATACCAAGATCTAGGATCTTGTCTCAACCCATACAACGCTTTCTTAAGTTTGAAAACATGGTTTGGAAATTTTTCATGAATAAAACCGGGAGGTTGAGAAATCTAAACTTCTTCATTGACAAACCCATTTAAAAAAGTACTTTTAACATCCATTTGAAATAGTTTAAAATTCTTATGGGATGCAAAAGATAAAAGCAACCTAATAGCTTCTAATCTAGCTACGGGGGCAAAAGATTCTTCGAAATCAATACCTTCCTCTTGCCGGTAGCCTTGAGATACTAACCTTGCTTTGTTCCTTGTGATTACCTCATTTTCATCCGTCTTGTTCTTGAAGATCCATTTGGTTCCAATGACTTGGTGACCACTTGGAAGAGGTACGAGTTCCCAAACTTCGTTTCTCTCGAATTGCATTAGTTCTTCTTCCATTGCCACTATCCAAGAGCTATCCTCACAAGCTTCTTGGACGTTCTTTGGCTCAATGGTAGAGACAAATGCGCAATGAGAGAATTCTTCGATTCTCGATCTCGTTCGAACACCCACACCAATATCTCCAATAATTTGGTTTTGGGGATGATTGCGAACGGTCGGGTAAGCTTTGGGTAAACCTGTATCACTAGGAACAACTTCAACAATTTCGTTAGAAGTGTTAGTCTCAACAATAGAATCATTAATCTTAACATTATTAAGAGATCACAAAGAATATCTACATTATCATCATCAACATGAGGAAAATCAAAATCTTCATAAAAAGATACGTGAAGTGATTCCTCAATCGTTGAAGAAGTTTTGTTGTATATCCGGTAGGCTTTGTTACGTGTGGAATATTCAACAAAGATTCCTTCATCGGATCTTGGCTCAAATTTGTCTAAATTACCAACTGTGTTCTTTATAAAACATTTTGAACCAAAAACACGAAAATATTTTACTTGAGGCTTTTTATTATAAAACAACTCAAAACAAGTTTTGTTCGTACGAGGTCTTACTAGGATCCTATTGAGCACATAACATGCCGTGTGCACCGCTTCTGCCCAAAATTGTAGTCCTAAATGACTATCATGGAGCATTGTACGAGCACACTCAATAAGAGTCCTATTCTTTCTTTCTACAACACCATTTTGTGGTGGTGCACGAGAAAAGGAAAAATTATGAGTTATCCCGGAGTCATCACAAAACTTAGTAAAAGACTCATTCTCAAATTCTCCTCCATGATCACTACGAATAGTGATAATGGTGGATCCTAAAAGATTCTGAATCTTCTTTGCAAATTTGGTAAACTCTTCATGAGCTTCATTCTTATTAGTTAAGAATGAAACCCAAGTAAATCTAGAAAATTCGTCGACGACAACTAATCCATAATGAGCATTACCTAAAGAAGTGGTTCTAGTTGGCCCAAATAAATCTAGATGAAGAAGTTCTAGGGGCCTCTTAGAAGTAATCCTTTCTTTAAGCTTAAATGAAGATTTACTTAGTTTACCTCTTTGACATGAATCACAAAAGTTTTTCTTATTAAAAGCAATCTTAGGAAAACCTTTGACTAGATCATGCTTAGCTAACTTATATAAGTGCTTGAAGTGAACATGGCCAAAACGGCGATGCTATAATAGTTGTTCACTTGTGTTAGCAACTAAGCAATGTTTTACGGTTTTAGGCAAGCTCAAATAATAAATATTTTTACGCCTAATACAGGAAAACAAAACATTTGAATCACAATCAACAATTGTACACAATCCTTCTCCAAAGTTAACCTTGTAACCTTTGTCACAAAGTTGACTCATGGAAATTAGATTGTGACACAAACCACTAACTAGAAAAACATTAGTAATTAAGGGTTTGAAGGATTACCAACGATACCTACTCCAATGATGGTTCCCTTTTGATTACCTCCAAAAGTGACCGTTGCACCATTTTTGATGCTAATCACTTCGGAGAGCAACGAGTGATCTCCCGTCATGTGTTTGGAGCAACCACTATCAAGAATCCACCCTTTCCCTTTAGAGCTAATAAGACATTTTTTGCTCTTCTTCTTTCTCTTGGGTACCTATATAATATACCATAAGCTTATGGTACCCAATGTTTGTTGGGTTCAAGGGGATTAGCCCTTTGAAAACCAAGTCCAAGTGGACTTACGCTTCCCAACATAATTACTATTTCTAATCACATCATGAAAATAGGAATCAACATAAGCATTCCTATCATTTAGGCTGGTGTTCTTAGGACCCCAAATAGTGTAAATCTTGGGAGTCCTATTCCTAGTTGCATGCATATGTGGTGGATTTCTATGTGGTGCATGCTTCTTAGGAACATGATTTCTAGCATAGAGATGTGGTGGAGGATATGCATTGTACATTCTAGGATGATATGTATGCTTGGGAACATGCATATTATATGAAGCATATGGATCATGCATGACATGTGGTGGATGAGCATACATGAAAGAATGATGTGTATGAGCATACAGGTGTATAGGAGCACGTACATAAGTATTTCTCATGTGTGGATTTGTACGTGTCCGTGGGTGTGGAGCATAAAACGTGTCATGATTATCCACTTGTGAAGTAGGAGGTTTCCTATGTGGATGCGTGTTAGTGTACATATAAGCATGGCCTTGCTTTTGGTTTCCACCCTTAGTGGGTTTCTTTCCAAAAGGAAGAGAAGGTGAAGTAGTGACTTTTTTTGGTAGGTTTGCTACCTATAGTGTCTTTGACACCACTTGTGGATGCACCGGAGGACGGCCTCACAAAATCTATAGTGACACCACTATAGGAGGTGCGATCATTTGATGCATTCGCTTTTACAAATCCAAGACCAACACGATGTGTGGCCGGAAATTGGTTTGCAAGCAAATCATCCAATTGTCCTTTTCCCTTATTGAATCTCACAATACGGGAGGACATGAGCTCATATTTCTCCTTTAAAGAAGAAATGTTGGTATCCAAGGTGGACACCCGTGCTTTGAGCTCGTGCACTTGGGTTTTAAGAGAATCATTCTCTAAACCCAATTGTGTGTGTCGTGTAACTAGATCACTATTATCCTTAGGATGTGTTTGATCTAGTTGAGATTTGAGGGAATTCGCCTCATCTCTCAATGTGACATTTTGAGAAGCTAAGTTTGCTTTCTCAAGAGTTAAAGTATCAACAATGGTGTCATTGTTGATAATGCATAGAATGGATGACTTGCTAACATTTGATTTCTTTAAGCTAGTGTATCTAAGCATTAAAGATTGGTATTTAGAAAATAGCTCTTCATTAGCAATACGAAGTTCATCCATTGTTACCTCGGTGTCGTCCATGTCGGAATCACTCTCATCGGAGAGTGGGTCTTCTAGTGCCATGAAACACATGTGGGCGCGTTCACCCTTTTCATCCTCGGAATCACTCGATGATTCATCACTTGAGTCATCGAATGTACCTACGAGTCCTTTCTTCTTGTCTCTCTTGTTCTTATCGGACTTGTGGTACTTCGGTGCCTTCCACTTCTCTTTGTTCTTTAGCATTGGGCAATCCCTCTTGATATGCCCTGGCTTATTACATTTATAGCAAAGAGAGGAAGTAGCATTAGTAGACTCAAAACGTTTGTTGGAGGGAAATTTACCTTTGCGGAAGAAGCGTTGGAACTTCTTCGCCATTTGGGCCATTTCACCCAAATCCATCTCGTTCTCGGATTCATCACTATCGGAGGATGATGAATTGGCGTTGAATGCCAAAGCTTTCTTCTTGGCCTCCGAAGGATTCATCATTGCTCGAATCTTTAATCGGTTCTCTCGTCTTACCTCATAAGACATGAGAGTCCCGATAAGATTCACCACGGTGTCGTTCTTCAAGTCATTGACCTCCTCGATGGCGATCGCTCTTCTTTCCCATTTGGAGGTCATTCCCATTATGATCTTCCTTACCTTATCAGGTTCGGAATATATTTGGCCAAGGGCTTCCAATTCATTGATGATGTCACTAAAACATCCGTACATCGATGCAATGCTCTCATTATCCTGCATATGAAACAAATCGAAGTTTTGCACGGCAACATATAACTTTGAAAGTTTTACCTTATTCGTTCCCTCGTGGGTAACGATGAGATGGTTCCAAATTTGATATGCACTCTTACATGTGCATATCTTGTTGAACTCATTCGGGTCCAACGCATAATGAAGAGCGTTCATTGCCTTAGCGTTGTTGACCTCGGCGGTTTTCTCGGAAGACGTCCATTTGTCGAAATCTACTTCGGTGGGCTCGACGTATTCCTTGTGGAGGGTTCTCCAAAGCGAAGCACTACTAAGGAACGTCTCCATCCTGCATTTCCAATAGCTAAAATTTGTACCATTGAAACGTGGAGGGCGCACCGTAGATTGACCTTCAAAAAGTGTGGACGCTCCATCACGATCGTGATTGTTGTACGAAGGCGGAGGAGGAACGTTGTTGTTGTTGGATGCCATAGATATAACCTTGCGCTCTGATACCAATTGTAGGGGACCCTGTCTATGGGGAAAACACTAGAAGGTGGGTTGAATAGTGTTTATGCAAATTTAAAAGGAATTTACGCCAAATAAAATGCAATCCAACAAGTAATGCGAAAAAAGAATTAAACCCAAATAAGAAACAATTGAAAACACAATTATGTTTCTAGGGTTCGGATTACCCAAGTCAACTCCCGACTTGTTCCCGATAATCCTACGTCCCTTCCACCCGGATACCTCCGGATACTCAAGTTAGAACCCTAACTTGAGATTTCCTTAAAACCCACTTGTAGCAATCCTACAAGTGCAATCGAATACAATCGATATCCTTGACTCCCACAACTTGAGAGCAAGCAAACCACTCTCACAACCGAGAGCAAATCTCAAATAACGGAAGTTATGAGATAAAGAAAACAACACTTACAATCACCTATGCCTTGAAGTAGAACTTGAAGGAGGAGTGTGATGTGTGTTGAAGAACTCTCTTGGAAGAGAGGAGAAGCCCTTTCTCTTGACTGCACCAATTACCTAGAAGATCACTCTTTGGTTCTAGGTTGGAGAGCAAGAGAACAAGATTTGGAAATACTTAGGGCTTTGGATTTGAGAGCTTTGATATTTGGAAATGAAAGCTTGAGAGATTTTTCAATGAATGAGTAACCTTCCAATGGAACAGTAAAAGCTCTATTTATAGTTTTCTCAAATCCACAAAACAGTTTAGGCAAAAACCCAATTGGAATCCGTGAGAAAAATCTCAACGGATAGAATCTGAACTCGCGACAGTCGACTGTTGAACAATCCACAGTCGACTGTTGCACAGTCAGCAAGGGTAGGTGAGAATTCAAATGGTAACTTACCACGTGGACAGTCGACCGATGAAGCAAAGACAGTCGACTGTTAAACCAACATGCGACTGTACTATCTTCTACAGGCGACTGGCCGAGAGATGGGTAAGTTAGATTAATACTGGAAATGTCACAAGTAACAGGACAAACGACTGATGCAAGGAACACAGTCGACTGTTAATCAGAACAGGTGACTGTAAATCCTTAAACAGACGACTGTCAAAAGCCTGAGAAATTTCCAGAGAGCTGAGTCAAAGAAATGACTCACAGACAGACGACTGTTGTAGCATAGACAGTCGACTGATCCAAGAGACAGTCGACTGTATATACAGTATAAGTCGACTGGCCGTAAAATTCAGATCAAACAGAGTTTGGGCAAAGGATATACAGGCGACTGATTTACAAAAAACAGTCGACTGTCACCAGGACAGGCGCCTGTGAATCATTCATCAGTGGCCTGTGCGAAATAAACAGAGAAGGCCCAAAACTATATTGTAAAAGTCTGTGCATAACAGGCGACTGTCAAACAATACACAGTCGACTGTTTTTGAGACAGACGACTGTAAACTGTTAAGCAGTCGACTGTTATAAACAATCCTTGCACAACTAATAGAGAAATTAATTGGAGTCTAAGGACTGTCACGCCCCGCTTCCCTAAAATGGAAGGCGAGATGTGAGGAGGTCCGCTCAGACGTGGAGCTGTGAAGCAGCAGTCTGATAAGCGTATAAAATATCAACTGGCAGGTCCTTGCAAGCGCAACATGGAACAACAATAATAACAAGGAAAGAGACATGTAAAATATTCAATCTCAGAATGTCCACAATAAATTTCAACATCACAGAAAAGCCACCAGGCTAAAAGAAGAATCAAAAAGGAAAGTACAAGTGACCAAAAAGTGGCCTAAGGCATGGCCAACATGATACTTAACATCAACAAGAAAGAGAGGTGCTACGCACCGTCAACCTAACAACGACTAAGCAGAAAACAACCACAGCTAGAAGGAGCTCTAGGACTGGTCTCCTATGTCCTCGAACTCAACACCTGCAACCTGCTCGTCCTCAACGACCAACTCTGGCTCACAATCTAACATGTGACACCCAAAAGAGAAAAGGGGCACATGTCAGCAAGTCTAAAAGACTTGGACAAGGAAACTGAAAGTAACTAACAACCTAGCACTTATAATATTAGCAATGATATGACAGTTTAGTTTGATGCAGCAGTTTAAAAGAGAGACAAGCACGCACGATGTAGCGAAAGCTACCAATTCACTAATCACTATCACTTATCACTGTTTATCACTTAGTGCATAGAGAGTCCACCTGCTGGCCAGCTCGTGGCTCAGGCCGCTTATCTCTTATCACTATTTATCACTTAGTGCATAGAGAGTCCACCTGCTGGCCAGCTCGTGGCTCAGGCCGCTTATCTCTTATCACTATTTATCACTTAGTGCATAGAGAGTCCACCTGCTGGCCGGAGTGGCAGATCAGGCCAACTCGGGCTCAGTCCGCTTATCTCTTACCCCACCCATGTGTATTGAGCGTTGGGGTTTCCAACTACAGGGCTCGCTTCTGGAACACGAGCCAGGAAGTGTAATATCGTAGCGTGTGCTACGCAATCACGATGAATAATCACTATGCAATGACATGAACAGATATTTGTGTACCGTTAATAGAATTTAAACATGACAGGCAAAGATGCAGGGATGATATGAACAGATAATTGCGTACCGTTAATTGAATTTAAACATGACATACAAGCATGATGAGGGTGACAGATCTAGCTTCGTTGTCAAGCTAGATCAAAAGCGTCCAGACAGCTATCCTTTCACTGTCTAGTCTCTTTTACGCTAAAACAAGGTAATGGCCTAAGCACGGCCTAAACAACAAGGGTAGCAAGTTTCACTTGCCTGATATACATGCTGGTATCGCAATCTCAAAGTCCAACCACATATCATAACGTCCAGAGCTCCCACGCTCAGTCCAACACCAGCCTACAGTCCCGTATTATTATCTTGGATTAGTGAGTTACAAAGCAGTAGAAACACAGTTTTTATCTTGATTAGCATGCAAAATTGGTGGGGGTTCCTACGGTTCAGAATTATACCCTCACACGACGCGAGAGCTACACTGACGTCGGGTAGCGACGTCAGGGGTTGGATTCCGGTAGCGTGCAGGGTAAAAGGCGACGGCTCGGAAGGGTAACGGGTCGCGAAGAATGACGTTCTATATCTGCGACATGGATTCAAGTTATCTAAGTTAACCGCGATAGCTAATAACATTAAAGTCTTACTTAGTTAATATAGTGTTATCAAAAGTCCCAATATCATAACTCATATGATGTTAGCACTTAATAGCTATAAAATAACTTATAAAAATTATACTGCGACTAATATATCATCTCCTAATATAATAACCTTTATAACTATCTCTATATAATAATTATAACACCTCCAACTATTCACGTGGCTCTCCCTAGCAATTAAAATATGCACAACTACCCAACACCATGAACGTGCACGAAGTACCTGCCTGAGTCACTTGCTCGCTTGTTCACGGGGGTACGGCAGGGGTTGGCCGGGATATCGTCGGAGGGAAGTGTTGCGGCGCCGTGGTCGTTGGAAGTCGGAGGGAACATGGGGCTGGCTGAAGAGACCGTGGGTGGCTAGAAGAAGATGGCCGGGTTGCTGCGGTGTCGTTCGGTGGTAAGCGGAGCTTGGGGCGAGGGGGAAGAGGGAGGCGCCGGAGGGGGTCGGGTCGGAAGCTGCTGAGGGCCGGCGACGGGGTTGTCTGGCGGCGAGGTGGTCGGGCAAGGGGAGAAGCCTGATGGCATGAGGCGGGCTAAGCGGCGGTAGGCGGTGACCCACGGCGGCGTCGGGGAGGAGGAAAGGTCGGAAACAAGGGATGAGAGGGGAGATGCCGGACGTGGGGGTGTTTCCGGCAGGTCTAGGCCGTGAGGTCGCCGGGGATGAGGAAGATGACCGGCCAACTTGGGAGGGGAGGTCGAACTGATGGCCGGAGATCGATCGCCGGTGTGCGGGCTGTTAATGAAAGGGGTAGGCGGCAGTTCATGCGTTTGCTGCTTGCGAAAGATGAGAGCGGCGGTTCTTTTGTGGTTGCTGGAGAAAGCAACCCTAGGTTACAATTTTAAAGAGGTGAGGGCTGTGTCACGTGGGTAGAGGGCCTAGGTCTAGGGTTTATATTATTAAAATAGGGTTGTAGAAGTCTAGGTTTTTAAGGACAAAACAATTGTGGGTTGCTGTCAAAACTTTTGTGACCTAGGTTATTATTATTAAATAGGTGATGGGCTAGGGTTAGCTAGGGATTAGAAATGTTATTAACAATATTAAAAGCACAAGTTCTCAACCTCTATATCTCTCCTACTTGTTGTATAAGGCTGAGAGAGTAGATTGGGTGCGTGCGGCCCAAGAGGGGAATAAAAGGCCAAGTCAAGATTAGGGGAAGGTTTAGGATAGTAATGAAGTAATTAGAGGGATAAAATTATTGAGACTAGGGCTAACTACTAATTAAACCGGGGAAAAGTGAAAGTGGGTCAAACGAGGGTCTAAAATTGTGAAATAAATACTGGGGCGACCGGGACGGCGAGAGAAAGAAGACCGAGAAGTCGGATCACAATTTCAACGACGAGAAACGAAATTAAAAAAAATAGAAAGGTCTAGCGACAAAAGTGAAAATAGTGACGTCTCTTCAAATGTGATCAAATCGTGGGAGAACGACCCAGAAATGACGTTCCCAATTAACACCACAATTTTAATATTCTCGGAGAGGGTCACAACGGAATATCACACCATAGGGTTCCCAAACAACCAAAGCCCAAAATAAACACGTGCACGGTCAAAAGCACGTGCACGAACAACGTACAACGAAAAGTGGTCGTTACATCCTACCCACCTTAGAATAAAGTCCGTCCTCGGACTTCCTAACTATAAATATATCTAGTCACTCTAGTAGATATCCCAATCATATCACATTATAATTCAAACCAGATATAGTCACCCAAGGGTTTATATATGCACTAGGTGGTCAAACAATAACTCTACTAACCTATATATATATTCACGCGTATTACGCACTTACACCTATCATAGTCAGTCCAATTCATACACCGATTTCAATCATTCATATAGTCACATACATCCCTATATAACTATTAAATACTTATTACATACCATGGTGCACATACTCACAAACCATTAAATAGTTCACGCCACATTTAGATAACTACCTATGAACAAAACAATAGTGATACACTACTCTCTATATCTTCTAATGTACATCCAATACCACATCTCAACACATGTAGTCACACCATACCATTTTTAAATCAAGTTTCACTATATCTAATACACATTCACCACTACTATAATTTCACAATATATAGTCATTTAATGGCATGCAAATATGTCAACATAACGTTCACGTTACATACGGTCTTATAACTGTATTTACGACACGCCACATATACCATAGTCACCAATACCTATAACTAAGCACATACTTACCCGTGCATGGTGCACACCCACGCACGCTAACTTTCCATTCACGTATACCAATCGTATCATTATTTAACTAGCACCTACACACCTAGTTTAGCTAGCACACATACGTTCACACGGGCAAGTCCTTAGTAATTAACTATACCACAAGACCAACACCTATAACTATATACCGGTGTAGCGACCCACAATCATGTGCATAACACAACCAGGCACAAACACTCCTATCACTATACATACATCAAACATCGCTATATTCAAACTACAGACATACATAACAATATACTTAGAGTATACCCACTCAAGCTTGAGTGAGACTCAATACACAGATCAGAATATCCTATATACGTAACGCGGTATCTATACTTATACTAATACCACCCAATATATATACGTCTACCAATATAACTGTATACATACCAGAATGTTAATCAGACTTAATTTTTTTTAGTCAGGTAATACCCACGTAGTTCAATTACTTTATATACCATAATAATAATACAGAAATCAGCACACGTATAATTATAATACCCTCCCTAATACATGCATTCACTGTATAGTCACACACATGTAGAACATATATTCACACCATAGCCATCTACCTATAGCTAGTATACCATCACATCTACTTCATACATGGATAACATATGCAATAGTCGTGTATACCTCATGGTATACGCGCATACAACATCCGTAAAAGCAAGCAATACCAATCAAAATTATAATCCTATTACCATATGTATAACACTTATATACTCATGCAGCAAATACATAACTACCTACGTCCAAGCACAATACGTATCTACGTACGAGCACATACTCACACGTACTAACATACAGGTCATATAATAAGCCTACTCACTTAACTATACGTACACCAATTTACACATAGCTTTACCAACATATTACTTCAACCATTATAAGTATCTCCAACTACATACACCCCATTAGATATTCCAACATGATTCTTATATACACAGACGCCCCTAGAGTGGTATAGCTACCTCACACATATGTATAAATACTAACACACATACAACTTCATAACATTACGAATAACTCTGAATATGTATATATCACACAATAGGCAAACATTAATATACCACATGGGTGTACACTCATTCAAGCCCACACACTCAACTCAGGTACATGCACCACGACACCTCACAAGGTCCAAGGGTCTACTAACAAATTAGAATTGACACAGTTATTGACGAGCACTAAAGCCTAAGCAATAGAGGGAGGTCGAAAGCGTGACGAGGGAAGGATCGATAAGCACGAATTCAGATAGGACGACTAAAAGGAGACAGCTTGGTTAGATGAAACATTGGCTCAATTGTGATGTTTAGGTAGAGGAAAGGGAGATGTAGTGATACTCTTGTAGGATACAGAAAAGTAGTGTAAAACATAAACTAAAATACGTGAAATTTGAAAACTGTTGTACTTCAAAAGTTGGAGTCCTCGTATGTATAGAATATTTGGAGGTCGATAAACAAGTTGTTCAAAATAAGTTTGAGTCGAATAGTCGTAATAAGAGAGAATGGTTTATTGACTTATCGAAAATCATTATAGAAAGAGAAGTAAATCATTCGCACGAACATTAAGGGCGTTGTTTTAGAAAATATTATACGGCAGTAATTTAATAATGTTGGCAAAAGTTTTGAAATTCAAGGAATGAAATTAACTGAAGAATTTAAGCTCATGTTAAAAGTTTTTTTCCAAGTCTTAAAACCGGAGAGAAATTTTAAATAAATAATATTGAAAATGCTTCTTTTTTTGAGGAACCCGGACTTGCCAAACGAACTGATTTATACAAAGATCTTTAAGTACGAGTACCACGAATCCTAAAACTGATATATATATATATATAATAATTAAAATTCTATTTAGCTTGGAGAAGATTTTAAAGTATGGATGCTAAGCGATTAAAATGAATCTCATGGTTTAGGAAAAATGGTATATCGAAAAATAGTAATAGAGTCTTTAAACCGAAATGCGAAAATATAGATTAGAAAATGGTTACGAGATAGTAATTATAATTACAACCAATAGGCTTCAAAAATCTACAAGGAATTTTGACTCAATCAAAAAGTGAGGAATTTTAAATATGTACGTAGAGAGTTTAAAACAAAATTTAATCTTAGCGAAAACTTTTAATAAGGGAAATCGAAAAATAATTTTGAAAGAATCAGGCTTTGAGAAAGAGGACATTCGAAAGATCAACGATTATCGTAATGTAGTGATCATGTGAATCGAGGCAAGGAATGTGGTTGTGTGATGAAAGCGCCTAGATTACGATTCAAGAAAAACTACGAGAGAATTCTACGGCCGATAACACCGAAGTGTAATGATCAGGAAAAGATTGAATCAGTGGGTTCTAATTATCGGGTTGGCTAAAGGTCGAGGGAAACTTAACACTAAATCTTTCCAATGAGTTAGAATATATATTAGAGACCTCAGGGATGGTCCTAAGAGAAATCAGGATCATGTTCTGTTGGGCCCGAAATCGATGAACCCAAGCGAACGACTAAGGGAAATTCTAGAAGTCTATCATGATCAGAGCTCGACAGGAACCACTAAGGTAACTCCTACGACGATTAAGTCAATTCCTAGCAGGGAGTCTAACTAACAATTAGGGCCTCTAACTAGTAAGTATAGATGTCTAACTAGGTCTTCCTACCACCTAGTGACATAGTAAACGATTAGGCTCAAGGCTTATGACTCAGATGTTGCAATTTATTTAATGGACATTCCATAGTTATTACCGTTGTTCCGATAATTCGCAATTGCAAGCATGACCTGCATGGGCCACCAATAAAACCTGTCACGTCCCGCTTCCTTAAAATGGAAGGCGAGACGTGAGTAGGTCCGCTCAGACGTGGAGCTGTGAAGCTGCAGTCTGATAAGCGTATAAAATATCAACTGGCAGGTCCTTGCAAGCGTGACACGGAACAACAATAATAACAAGGAAAGATAGAGGTAAAATATTCAATCTCAGAATGTCCACAATAAATTTCAACATCACAGAAAAGCCACCAGGCTAAAAGAAGAATCAAAAAGGAAAGTACAAGAGACCAAAAAGAGGCCTAAGGCATGGCCAACATGATACTTAACATCAACAAGAAAGAGAGGTGCTACGCACCGTCAACCTAACAACGACTAAGCAGAAAACAACCACAGCTAGAAGGAGCTCTAGGACTGGTCTCCTATGTCCTCGAACTCAACACCTGCAACCTGCTCGTCCTCAACGACCAACTCTGGCTCACAATCTAACATGTGACACCCAAAAGAGAAAAGGGGCACATGTCAGCAAGTCTAAAAGACTTGGGCAAGGAAACTGAAAGTAACTAACAACCTAGCACTTATAATATTAGCAATGATATGACAGTTTAGTTTGATGCAGCAGTTTAAAAGAGAGACAAGCACGCACGATGTAGCGAAAGCTACCAATTCACTAATCACTATCACTTATCACTGTTTATCACTTAGTGCATAGAGAGTCCACCTGCTGGCCAGCTCGTGGCTCAGGCCGCTTATCTCTTATCACTATTTATCACTTAGTGCATAGAGAGTCCACCTGCTGGCCAGCTCGTGGCTCAGGCCGCTTATCTCTTATCACTATTTATCACTTAGTGCATAGAGAGTCCACCTGCTGGCCGGAGTGGCAGATCAGGCCAACTCGGTCTCAGTCCGCTTATCTCTTACCCCACCCATGTGTATCGAGCGTTGGGGTTTCCAACTACAGGGCTCGCTTCTGGAACACGAGCCAGGAAGTGTAATATCGTAGCGTGTGCTACGCAATCACGATGAATAATAACTATGCAATGACATGAACAGATATTTGTGTACCGTTAATAGAATTTAAACATGACAGGCAAAGATGCAGGGATGATATGAACAGATAATTGCGTACCGTTAATTGAATTTAAACGTGACATACAAGCATGATGAGGGTGACGGATCTAGCTTCGTTGTCAAGCTAGATCAAAAGCGTCCAGACAGCTATCCTTTCACTGTCTAGTCTCTTTTACGCTAAAACAAGGTAATGGCCTAAGCACGGCCTAAACAACAAGGGTAGCAAGTTTCACTTGCCTGATATACATGCTGGTATCGCAATCTCAAAGTCCAACCACATATCATAACGTCCAGAGCTCCCACGCTCAGTCCAACACCAGCCTATAGTCCCGTATTATTATCTTGGATTAGTGAGTTACAAAGCAGTAGAAACACAGTTTTTATCTTGATTAGCATGCAAAATTGGTGGGGGTTCCTACGGTTCAGAATTATACCCTCACACGACGCGAGAGCTACACTGACGTCGGGTAGCGACGTCAGGGGTTGGATTCCGGTAGCGTTCAGGGTAAAAGGCGACAGCTCGGAAGGGTAACGGGTCGCGAAGAATGACGTTCTATATCTGCGACATGGATTCAAGTTATCTAAGTTAACCGCGATAGCTAATAACATTAAAGTCTTACTTAGTTAATATAGTGTTATCAAAAGTCCCAATATCATAACTCATATGATGTTAGCACTTAATAGCTATAAAATAACTTATAAAAATTATACTGCGACTAATATATCATCTCCTAATATAATAACCTTTATAACTATCTCTATATAATAATTATAACACCTCCAACTATTCACGTGGCTCTCCCTAGCAATTAAAATATGCACAACTACCCAACACCATGAACGTGCACGAAGTATCTGCCTGAGTCACTTGCTCGCTTGTTCACGGGGGTACGACAGGGGTTGGCCGGGATATCGTCGGAGGGAAGTGTTGCGGCGCCGTGGTCGTTGGAAGTCGGAGGGAACATGGGGCTGGCTGAAGAGACCGTGGGTGGCTAGAAGAAGATGGCCGGGTTGCTGCGGCGTCGTTCGGTGGCAAGCGGAGCTTGGGGCGAGGGGGAAGAGGGAGGCGCCGGAAGGGGGGGTCGGGTCGGAAGCTGCTGAGGGCCGGCGACGGGGTTGTCTGGCGGCGAGGTGGCCGGGCAAGGGGAGAAGCCCGATGGCATGAGGCGGGCTAAGCGGCGGTAGGCGGTGACCCACGGCGGCGTCGGGGAGGAGGAAAGGTCGGAAACAAGGGATGAGAGGGGAGATGCCGGACGTGGGGGTGTTTCCGGCGGGTCTAGGCCGTGAGGTCGCCGGGGATGAGGAAGATGACCGGCCAACTTGGGAGGGGAGGTCGAACTGATGGCCGTGAGATCGATCGCCGGTGTGCGGGCTGTGAATGAAAGGGGTAGGCGGCGGTTCATGCGTTTGCTGCTTGCGAAAGATGAGAGCGGCGGTTCTTTTGTGGTTGCTGGAGAAAGCAACCCTAGGTTACAATTTTAAAGAGGTGAGGGCTGTGTCACGTGGGTAGAGGGCCTAGGTCTAGGGTTTATATTATTAAAATAGGGTTGTAGAAGTCTAGGTTTTTAAGGACAAAACAATTGTGGGTTGCTATCAAAACTTTTGTGACCTAGGTTATTATTATTAAATAGGTGATGGGCTAGGGTTAGCTAGGGATTAGAAATGTTATTAACAATATTAAAAGCACAAGTTCTCAACCTCTATATCTCTCCTACTTGTTGTATAAGGCTGAGAGAGTAGATTGGGTGCGTGCGGCCCAAGAGGGGAATAAAAGGCCAAGTCAAGATTAGGGGAAGGTTTAGGATAGTAATGAAGTAATTAGAGGGATAAAATTATTGAGACTAGGGCTAACTACTAATTAAACCGGGGAAAAGTGAAAGTGGGTCAAACGAGGGTCTAAAATTGTGAAATAAATACTGGGGCGATCGGGACGGCGAGAGAAAGCAGACCGAGAAGTCAGATCACAATTTCAACGACGAGAAACGAAATTAAAAAAAAAGAAAGGTCTAGCGACAAAAGTGAAAATCGTGACGTCTCTTCAAATGTGATCAAATCGTGGGAGAACGACCCGGAAATGACGTTCCCAATTAACACCACAATTTTAATATTCTCGGAGAGGGTCACAACGGCATATCACACCATAGGGTTCCCAAACAACCAAAGCCCAAAATAAACACGTGCACGGTCAAAAGCACGTGCACGAACAACGTACAACGAAAAGTGGTCGTTACAAGGACGAAATGTCTAAAGATGTCCTATGACTGAATGTAGATGTGTGTGAGTGCTCCATCAAAGTTCTACTTCTAAGCTACATACTAGAAGAGATAAAAGAAAATTACATTTGACGAATAATCTCTTCTTTCCATCGTATGAGCTTGAAGTCTTCACGGAGCTTATATCATCATCTACGATCATCCAATCCATGTAATTTGCCTTTAATGAACTTTGTGAGTCATCCATTGCTAGTAGATCTTCATAATTAGCTTAGACATTGGATTAACTGCAAAATAGGGGATTAGTCACAAGTATTTATGTTTGCTTATCATTAACACCAAGTAGGGAGAAGTCCAATACTCAACAACACATTATGTAAAACACAAAGAATTAAAGCACAATGCTAATGAGCTCCCCCTACTTATATGCACCAATTATTCAATGAGCTACACAATAGTAAATACTCATTCTACCAAATAAGATCATGGTGACATATAATAGGCATGGATTACATAAACCAATTGTAATAGACAATATCATGCAAACATGAATGGTTTATGCAATCCCATATATCTCTCCCCATATATATATCTCTCCCAAATATGCATATGTATGAAATACAAGAGAGACATTTACATAATGCATATATCTCTCTCCTTTGACATCGTCAAAAAGGTGCACATCAAAAATATCCCCTTTTGTCATCTTAATCAAAGATGTGACAATATGCAAGATATAAGGAGATGTATATACCAAATTGAAAATTTTAGTGGGTATCAATCACTATCCCATGCTCCCCCTAGATCATAGAAATGGTCAAAATTTGACTTCTAGAATCTAATACCAATTATAAAGGAGATTAACAATCTCTAACAATTGAGGTAACTACCAATTGTAGAAAAAGAATCTTAGAAAATAATCCTCTTTACTAATTGATATACATATATTGGAGCCATGAGCCAAAAGTGTATCAAAGCAATTGATATGGAAAAATCAAGCTTCAATGATACACAATGATATTGCCAAAAGGAAGTATACCATGAAACAAGTTGGCAATATCCAAGGGGTTTGGTTTGAGACCAAAAAATAACCAATTGTAAAAATTGATCTCAATCACACCCCGAAATGAGAGTCAAAATATGTTTTAAAATATCTTAAACATACACATATTAACTCCCCCATTGACATACATATGGATCAATAAATGCATACATGTCAATGTAATCCCCAAGATTCCCATTTTCATGAAAAATAAATAAATTTGAAAATATTTTCAAAATCATGAAACACACACAACCAATGGGTATGTAAAAATAAAACATTTAAGCACAATACCCATGCAATATGCATATGTGTGAGGAACCTAAACATTAGGGAACTAAACCCAAGAGGAGTTTGAGTTCCTAATGTAATCACATGAGGTGATCACATCCCTATCTAGAGAGTTGATCTAACTATCCATCTCTTGCACACTAACCTTAGTAGGAATCCATAAACTCAAGGATTTCCTAGGCAAGGGTTTTGCCTTTGCAAGAGGGATGGATGTGACATGCTTAGGTGTAGAAACGAATTTCTTGGCATGCATATAATGAGGATTTTGCTTCTTAGCAAAAAATGAAGAGTCTTCATTCTTCCTCATTACCTCGTGATCTACATGCTTCTTGTTGATGTTATTGTTGTACAAGAAAGCATGGTGATTCTTCTTAGGTGCTTTAGCAATATTTCTTGTATTTGCACCATAAGAGGAATTAGAGGTGGGTTTGGGTACAACATTTTGAATATAACCCAAACCTCCTCTATAATTTGCCGGATGTTGTTTTTCCAACAAATCGTGGAGTGAATCTCTAGAATATACAAAGCTTTTGAGCTTCTGGGATTCCTCTTCGCATTTCAACGTAAGTTGTTGAATGTGAGATTCTAAGCTAAGGTTTTGAGCAACAAGATTCTCATTAGTTAAACTCAATTCCTTAACTTGAGAGAGAAGTGTGTCTCTCACACTAGTGTCATAAGCATGCATTTCATCATGGATTACACTAGAAATTTCTAGTTCATACAACCTACTCTTAGCAATCTTATATTTTGCTTTTAATTTATTGTAAGAGTTGATGCACTTACTTGCGTTTTCGGAAACCATACCGAAACGATATTCAAGCTCCTCGTATGAGATCTTCTCCTCAATCTCATCATCGACTTCTTCCTTGCTAGAGCTTGATGAAGACTTCTCCTCCATAGCCATGAGGCACGATTCCTCATAGGAGTTGTAAGAGTTAAGCCATGCGTCCAACTCATCTTCAGTTGAGCCAGAGGGGATTGGTGTAGGAGCGTTAATTGCTACAAAGCACGCATGAGCATCGTCCTTTCCATCCTCTTCTTCGTTACTAGATGTATCCTCACTCGAATCATCGAAAGTCCCGACAAGTCCCTTCTTGTGATTTTTGGACTTGGACCTTCCTTTCCAATGCTTCTTCTCTTTACCCTTATAGGTTTCTTTGTTGGGTTTGGAAGGGCATTCGGTGGACAAGTGACCTTTTCCACTGCAAGTGTAACAAGTAGGAACCTCGTTAGAATTGGAGGCAAATTTTGACAAAGTCTTACCTTTCTTGCACTTGAGGAATGCCTTGAATTGCTCGGCAAGATCCTCACTTTCTTCTCCACTCGCCTCTTTTAGGTCATCTTCTTACTAGGAGCTTCTCGCTAGAATTTCTTCCTCCATTTGATTGGCTCTTCCTTGGCATGGAATGCAACCCCCTTGTGCTTCTCCGGCTTCTCAGGCTTTGATGGTTGAATCTCCTTCTTGTGTTGAAGCTTCACATCATGCGTCATGAGATTACCAATGCACTCCTCAACGGCATATTTGGACGTGTCATATGACTCCAAAATTCTGTTGGCCTTTGACTCCCAATGAGGTGTGAGAGAGTCAAGGATCTTCTATACACGATCCTCTTGGGAAATCGTCTTCCCAAGTCCCTCCAAAGCGTTCACGATGTCAATGAACCTTGTGAACATTTCTGAAATGCTTTCTCCTTCTTGCATCTTAAACATTTCATATTTAGATCTAAACACAGTTTGTTTAGATTTCTTTAGCTTTGTAGTCCCTTCATGACATATCTCCAAAGTATGCCAAATATCGTTGGACGTTTTACACATGAAGATGCGGTTAAACTCCTTTGCTGAGAGGGCGTAATGGAGTGCATTCATAGCCCTCGCATTGAACTTGATCGAGTCCTTCTCCGCCTTTGTCCTTGAAGCCGCTGGAGTAGTGGGCTTCTCAAATGGCACCTCCGTGATGTCCCATAGGTCTTGACCCTCCATGTAGATCATCATTCTGATCTCCCAACTTGGGTAGTTGGTTCCGTTGAAGAGCGGGGGTCGAACGGTTGAATGACCTTCTTCATGAGACGCGGATAAGGCGTTGAATGCTATCGTTGCAGTATGCTATAACCTCGCTCTGATACCAATTGTAAGGATTGCCTTATCCTTGCAATATTAACAATACACACTAGACAGGGGGGGGGGGGGGGGAATAGTGTAAAGACAATAAATTGTCCAATTAAAATTAAACTTACAAATGCGGAATAATAAATGCAAGAGGAAATAATTGACACAATCAATCCAAATGTAAACACAAGATTTTACCCTGGTTCCCCAAAACTTGGGTACGTCCAGCCACACCAAATATTCACTATAATCCCACAAAGAGAAGTGAATACAAATCTCACAAGGAGATACCCCACCAAGAGGATTTTGCCCTACACAAGGACCCAAACAACCCTACACGAGGGTCAAGACTCCCACCTAGAGAATCACTAACTCCCACTCAGAGAATTAGGGTTAGCCCTACACTAGGACACTAAACTCCCACAAAGAGAGTTACTCCCACAAAGAGAGTTATTCCCACTAAGAGAATATCCTAATCCCACAAAGAGATAAACTCCCACAAAGAGAGAAAGACTAATTCCCACAAAGAGAACTAGAGTTACAAGAATCACCAAGTAAAATAAATACTCTTACCTATTTCTTGAGATGCTTACTCATAAATGAATGCAATGCATGGAAGAGGATCTCCAAGTGTTGAGATATGCTTGAAAGCACTTGGATGAATTCCCTTGAGATGGACTTCAATGCATGAAGAGGAATGAGAGCTCAAAAGAGGGAATTGAGAGAGTTTATGAGTGGCTTAAAGATTTCTTATGATTTTCAATAGCATTAAGAAGTTCTAGAGATATCAGCACACCCATATATATATATAGGAACCCTATATCAACCCTCAAAACCCAAGAAAACAGCTAACAGCCCAAAGCTGCAACGGCTAGAAACTGGGCGAAAATGACATCAACAGTCGACTGATGATTATAAGACAGTCGACTGATCAAATGCTAGAAAATATCCAACGGCTATAATCTGAGCCAGGATAGTCGACTGAAGAAGACAATATAGTCGACTGAAAACAAGACAGGCGCCTGTAAGACCTTCAACAGACGGCGTTGCAGGAGATGGAATAAAACAGAGAGCTGCACTCTTTCTCCAGATAAGCATACAGGCGACTGATGTCAATAATACAGTCGACTGTAAAATAGTCAGGCGACTGTAAAACCTTCATCAGTCGTCTGCTGCAGAAGATGGAGAAAAACAGAAAGAGGCAGATATTGCACTTACGGTACTCAGACGACTATTGACCAATCAACAGGCAACTGTAAATATACAGGCGACTGTAAACTGTGCAGCAGTCGACTGTTGCATAAAGCTTAAGTAGAGTCAATGGAAATGTTGACTTGAGCAGTGCATATCAGTCAACTGTAGAAGGATCGACATGCGACTGGAAATCACCCAGTCGACTGTAAATCCTTCATCAGGCGACTGATGGAAAGCCAGAGACTCCAAGTGAGTCTTTGGTCAAGATAAACCTATTAGGTTGGATTCTATGATAATCCTAAGGCTCACTAAGATGGCTAAAATGCATATGCATGTATGAGTAGACCATCTATCAAGGCATTACATTAACCTAGACTTAAAAGAGAGAGAAAGCAATAAAGGAAATATTACATGGATTACATTACTTTCCTAAGAGTCTAAGTCTTCCATCTTGATGCCTTGATGCTCTCCATCATCTCCAAGCCTTGGCACCCCTTGAGTCCAAGCTTTGGCCCTTCTCTGCTTGATGTCCATCCTTGCACCAAATGATTAGTCTCCAAGAAAGATATTCTTGAAATGTAACTGTGAGACTAAAACACGAGAGTCATTAGCAACAATATAATGTTGTGATCATCATCAAAATAAGATTGTTATGAAACACCAATACTCAACAAGACTCAGTGAATTCCTCGTGCAACAAGGATTCACAACCAATGAAGTCTGCCCTTGCATCTTTATAAGAGCAAAGAGAATAGGATTCGTAATAATTGCCATCTACGTAGATGACTTACACCTCATCGGATCTCCTGAAGAGATAACTGAGATATCCAAGAGACTTACACAGACTTTTGAGATGAAAGACATTGGCAAAACCAAATTCTGCCTTGGCTTACAAATCGAACACCTCAGCGGAGGAATCATGTTACATAAATCCACCAACACAAGGAAAGTGCTGAAAAACTTTCTTATGGACAAATGCCACCCGCTGAGTACACCAATGGTCATCAGATCATTGGATGTGGATAAGGACCCCTTCCGGCCGCTGGAAGAGGTGGAGGAAGCACTGGGTCCCGAAGTACCCTACTTAAGTGCAATTAGAGCACTCCTTTATCTGGTAAACTTCACACTTCCCGATATAGCGTTCACAGTTAATCTTCTAGCCAGATACAGTTCAGCGCCTACAAAGCGCCACTGGAATGGATTGAAGCACCTTCTGCGCTACCTCCAAGGGTCAAGTCACAAGAAAGGCGTATCCTCCAACTTAGTTGGTTTTGCATATGCTGGATACAGGTCTGACCCTCACACCGCAAAGTCCCAGATCGGCGTCGTATTCACCTACGGTGGAACAGCCATCTCATGGAGATCAGTGAAGTGGACCTTAACAGCAATCTCATCCAACCACCCCGAACTCATAACGATCCACGAAGCCAACAGAGAATGCTTCTGGCTTCATTTTTTCATCCACCACATCCTAGTGACAACCAGCCTGAAGACGGGAGATCTTGAACCAACCACCATGTATGAAGATAATGTATCCTGCATAGCTCAACTACAAGGTGGCTACATCAAAGGTGACAGGACGAAGCACATTTCCCCTAAGCTCTTTTGGACGCATGAACAACAAGAAGACAAACAAATCGACATCAAGCAGATCCAGTCCTGCAACAACCTGGCAGTTCTATTTACTAAAGTATTACCTCATTGTACCTTTAGAAAACTTGTAATAGGGATTGGGAAGAGACAGTTGAAAGATATACAAGCCTGAAGCTTGTACACAACAGGGGGAGTTCATGTTGTGTTGTACTCTTTTTCCCTTAGTTATCGATTTTTTCCATTGGGTTTTCCATAGCCAAAGGTTTTAACAAGGCAACCATATCAACTCTGAATCCAAAAGTATCCACCCTTGATGATATCCACCGATCAGGGAAAGTCAAGGAGACCTGCACTCTTTTCCCTTAGCTATTAGTTTTTCCCACTGGGTTTTCCATAGCCAAAGGTTTTAACGAGGCAAGACCCCTTAACTTAGGATCCAGAAGTATCCATATCTGTTACGACCCGCTCTCGGGGGCCCGTTACTTATTTGATATTTGCGCAGGTCCTACAGTTTACCAGTGAAAACAAAATAGCCACAATCCAGAGATGTACCAATACTCAAACCAGCGTACATTATTACAGTCCAAATTAAAATACAACAGCAAGCAGCACTCTCTCACCAATACATCAAGGAAATACAGAAAGGAAATGCGCAAAGGAAATACATAACATAGCACACTCACACCAATACAAACAGCTAAAATTCTGCAGTCTCCGGGTCGTACTCTGGCTCTGTAAACTCAGGGGCAATTTCTTCAACCTGGTCGTCGTCTGTCGGTGCCATAAATGGAACCGAAGGTAAGTCACAACAATTCTAAGTATAGAAAGAAGCAGTGCACAAGTATGAGAAAAAGTAACTAAGTACAAACAAACTGGAGTGAAAGTAAAGTACTGAGAAACTATTGTACGCAACTGAGTAGTAAAAATAAACCGAACCGACAAGGGGAACAACGGTACAATGGTAGAGCAGGCTAAGCAAGTGAAACATGCTACCGTTGTAGCTAAAGGTACGACAAGTAAAGTACTGTGACTGCATAAGTGAAGTAACGTACATGGAACGTGTAGAGTAGCGGTGACTGTATTAGCTAAAGATAGTGTGATAGTGATGAAGATCGATGGCGTTACACAATCATGATTCACATCCTTGCGGTCCAGCGGAACACGGCCAGGGAAGTGACTAAGCCAGGATCACTTACCCAAAGTCTAGCAAGGGTGATCCAACAAACTTAGCTAAGCACATTGACTGGATCATGGTCCATTAAAGGAAGCTTATCATTCTTATGTGTGCCACCGATAAAAACTTATATGCTAAACTACGTGACTCAAGTCGGAGAGTACAATATGTGACCATCGAGTCCATTTCTTGCCTGGGCGCGACCCAGACGACTGACGAAAACACAGGCAACTAGACAGGATGCTGACATGTAGCATATTTTGTTTGTCGAAAACACAGGCAGTTAGACATGATTGCCAAAAACCTAGGCAGCTAGACATGTAGATTGAACTCCAGTCACTCCCGTACTCTCTCAAACTATGAGTTACCCCAACCCCAGTGATGTGTCAAGTACAAGTTCTTTACAGGATGTTCCACAAGATGTTTCATAAGATGTTCCACATGGTACTAGTCAAGTCAAGACAACTGGTTGACTTTCTCATTGAAAACCAGAAAGTCAGATCTTCTTGCCAAAGCAGGTTGGCCAAGCGAAGTGAGGATAAAAACAAGTCCAAGCACACAATTTACCCAAGTTGATAATTGTGTGTTACAACAACCAAGTTGAAAGTTGGCAAAACAATCTGTAGTTGATTACTTCCTTATTAGATTAGGTCTCTAGTTTGGTTCAAGTCAAGTAGCTGTTCGGAGGCTATAGTGATGTTCTAAGTTCATACGGGTACACTTATCTAATTTTCTAATTTTTAGAATTAGTCGTGACTTACTAATTTCGAGGCTGTCGTAGCTACCCGGAATTTGATCTAGTGCTTCCTCTGAAGTAGGTACACCAGAGGCTGTACCTGCAACACAAAATACTTAATTTAGTAAAAACACGACTTTTCCTATTTAAGCAATTAGGTTAGTTTGATTTTTAAACTTGTTAAAACGGTGTCGGAAAATATTTAACTTTTTTATATAAGCCTAAAATAATTATTTAGATTTTACTACAAGAGGGGAGAATTTTCAGAAGCTTCTGTAATTTTTTATAATTTTTAGAAACTTAGAAATAGCTTAAAAACCTGATTTATTTAAGGGAAGCGTATTTTCCGTAATTTCTTACGGGAGCAATATTAGTCGGAATAACTTGAATGAATAGTCGAAACGACCGTCTTAACTAGTACTCTAGCATATATTTTTCTCACGTACTAGTATACGTAAAAATAAAGAGTTCTGAATTTTTAAATGAAAATAACGTATTTAAAATTTAGGCTTAAAAATTAATTTTGAAAGAAATAAGCGTCAGATTGAGATGAAACTAGCGCCATTGGATCCGAAATAATGTTTCTGATTTTCCAGAGCTAGCCACATATTTTTCTGGCCCCTACATAATTAGTTATGGATTAAAAACCCTAAAACCCAATTATTAATCATTTAAAATTACGAAAATTACGAATTTCCTCATATTTACAAGTTTGCCACTGAGCAAACTTACGCCTCCGACGCTTGAAGACAGTATCGGAGAGGGGGGACTCGTCGGCGGGGCTCGGGCGGCGCCTGCCGAGGCGGGGCGACGGCGGGGCGGCGGGTGCCGGCGGCTCAGGGGGCGGCGCAGCGGGGCGGAGCGCCGGCGGGGGCTCAGGGACGCGGGCTGAGGCAGCTGGGCGGTTCTCGTCGGCGGGCGTTGCTCGGAGGGGGCGACGGCGGACTGCGGTGGCGGCACGGGGCGGAGGGCACGGCGGCGGATCGCCGGAGGGAGAAGGAGGGAGAGTGAGGAGAGCGTGAGTGAGAGAGTACGAGAGAGAGAGAGAGAGTGTGTGTGTGGTAGTGAGATAGAGAGAGAGCTGTGAAAATTTTAAATACAAATGTGAACTTAAGGATTATAGGGTTAAGCGGGCTTAGGGGTGTATTTATAGGGTTAATACCCTACTATTTGTCATTAATAAGGGGGTTAGGGGTTTTTGACTATCTTAGACATTTTAAATACGGTAGTTAGGGCTTTTTGACTAACTTTGGAAAATTTGTAAAGTGTATAAACGTGTTAAGCATGGGGGGTTAAAGTAATTAGTAATTAGGTTATGGTAAATAGCTAGGGTAATAAGTGAATGTAGAATTTGTAACGAGAATTACGATTTTGCCCCTACTAGTAAACGTGTCCGAAAAATTATGAAAACATACCCACGGGATCGTATCGTCGCGAGGATCGCGAATACGAGATCCAACTTAGGGTTTGAGCTACGGAAATACGTGTTTTAGGCCAAAACGTTTAGGAAGCGGGTTTGCGGGTTCTCTATCGATTTGACTTCAGAAAATTACGAAATTAATGTGGGAAGCCCTAAATGATCATAGAATGTTACCGTAGAAGTTTGAAACTGTTTTGATGGTGTTTGTATCGAAAATAAATTCTTTAAGCCAAAACGGTAATAACTGAAAATGAATTTTTACCAGAATTGTTTTGAGTATTTTGATGAAACTCAAACTTACTAAAATACTTCATGACTAGTCTGATATCTCAAAATATTTTTATAAGAAATTTTTTTTTGAATTCGTAAAACTCCTAACAAACCATTATAAAATAGTTGTAAATTTTTTTGAAAATAGGTTAAATATGTAAATATTTGTCTTGACGAAAACAGACCGTTACATTCTACCATCCTTAAAATAATTCCGCCCTCGGAATTTTTTGAACTTTCTAAAACAAATAACTTTTGTTATGAAGAAGCTCAAGCAAATAAATGATAATAGTGATCTAATAAATCAGGTTGT
The DNA here is from genome assembly GCA_030789695.1 of Scilla litardierei. Taxonomy (NCBI): domain Eukaryota; kingdom Viridiplantae; phylum Streptophyta; class Magnoliopsida; order Asparagales; family Asparagaceae; genus Scilla; species Scilla litardierei. The sequence goes on from CM061133.1 coordinate 20,724,285, forward strand.
AAATAACATATAATGTGATATCATAGCATCAAGAAAACAAGAGATGATGTTTATGAATACTTACTATTGATATCACCATAGCTTCCGTAACTAGTCTCGTAACTAGTAGGATTATCCGACTCGGTAAATAGGTATGGGTAGCGTTCTCGCATCTCGTCTTCTCGCTCCCAAGTAGATTCTCCAGGTGAGTCGTGACGCCACATTATCCTGACAAGGTTGATCACTCTATTCTTGAGGGTCTTTTGTCGTCGATCCAGGATTTTGACTGGTCGTTGTTCGTAAGATAGATCCAGACGAACAGCAATCTCAGAGTAATCCACAACATGACTAGGATCACTCACGTAGCGTTGAAGTTGTGAGACATGAAAGACTTCATGTACTCCTTCCAATGCAGGTGGCAAAGCAAGGCGATAGGCCACCTCGCCTACTCGTTCCAAAACATCAAATGTACCATTGTATCGAGGACTGAGCTTCCCTCTTCGTCCAAAACGAATCATCCCACGGTTCGGAGAGATCATCAAGAACACATGGTCACCAGGCTGGAACTCCAAATGTCGGCGCTTTGCATCTGTCCAATGCTTGTATCGATCTTGAGCCAACTGTAGCTTCTCTCTGATGGTCCGGACTACTTCTACTGCTTCAACAATCAATTCTGGACCGATGAGCTCTCGATCACCAACGTCGTCCCAACTCAAAGGAGAACGACACTTCCGGCCATATAGCGCTGCAAAGGGCGCCATACCAATGCTGGCCTGATAGCTGTTGTTGTAAGCAAAATCCACGAGATGAAGATGGTCTTCCCAAGATCCCTTGAAGTCCAGCATACACGCATGCAACATGTCCTCCAGGATCTGTATGGTGCGTTTCGATTGGCCATCTGTCTGAGGATGATAAGCTGTACTGAAGCTTAAGTGGGTCCCCAGACTCTCCTGTAAGCTCTTCCAAAAGTGAGACGTGAATCGCGTGTCTCTGTCAGAAACAATACTGACAGGAACACCATGTAACTTCACTATCTCCTCCATGTACTTCTTGGCAAGCACTTCGGTTGACTGGCCAACTCTGAAAGGAATGAAGTGTGCTGACTTGGTCAATCGATCAACGATCCCAGACATCATCATTATGCTTCGTACTCTTGGGCAGTCCTGTCACGAAATCCATCGTGATGTGTTGCCACTTCCATTCTGGAATAGGCAAAGGTTGTAACAAACCTGTAGACCGGTGATGTTCAGCCTTCACTTGTTGGCACACTATGCACTTCGCAACACTCCGTGCGACGCTTCTCTTCATACCATGCCACCAGTAGTGTTGTCGCAAGTCTTGATACATCTTTGTACCTCCTGGATGGATGGAATATGGAGAACTGTGAGCTTCCTCCAATAGAGCTTCTCTGACGTCTCCAGATGGTACACAGATGCGGTTGCCGAATCTCAAAGATCCATCCTCATGGATCTTGAATTCAGGCCTCTGACATGCTATCACCATGTCTCTGATCCTTTGCAGCTTCTCATCTCCTGCTTGGGCAGATTTGATCTTGTTCACCAAATCCGACTGGATCTGGAGGTTGAGCAATGAGGATGTTTCTCCGGGCAATATGACATCCATCTCCATGGCTCGTATCTCATGTCGCAACCTCCATTGTGATGTGAGAGTCATCACTGCAGGGAGACGACTTAATGCATCTGGTACGACATTGACCTTCCCAGGATGGTAGTGAAGGTCAATATCATAATCCGCCATTAGTTCGATCCATCGTTGTTGACGCATGTTGAGCTCCTTCTGGGTGAACAGGTACTTGAGACTCTTGTGATCGGAAAATATCTTCACATGCTCACCCAGTAAGAAGTGTCTCCAAATCTTCAGGGCAAAGATAACTGCCGCCAACTCAAGGTCATGAGTGAGGTAGTTCTTCTCATGGGTCTTCAGTTGTCTGGATGCATAGGCAACGACTCGGCCATGCTGATGCAGCACGCACCCAAGTCCTTTGCCAGATGCGCCGCAGAATACTTCGAAACCTCCGGTCCTGTCTGGGATGACCAGAATCGGGGCCGAAGTCAATCTTCTCTTCAGCTCCTGAAACGTATCTTCACAAGCCTTTGACCAGACAAATGACATGTCCTTTCTTGTCAATCATGTCATAGCTCCCGCGATCTTTGAGAAGTCTTGGATGAAGCGTCTGTAGTAACCAGCCAGTCCCAAGAAACTTCGAATTTCTGTCACAGTCTTAGGGATAGGCCAGTCTCGAACAGCAGCTACCTTCTCGGGATCGACAGATATTCCTTCTCCTGATAGATGTGGCCCAGAAAAACCACCTTGTCGAGCCAAAACTGACACTTGCTGTACTTGGCATACAGTTGATGTTGTCTTAGCGTCTCCAAGACCTTCCTCAGATGTTCTCTGTGCTCCTGAGCATTCTTCGAGTAGATGAGGATGTCGTCGATGTAGACAACTACATACTTGTCCAGATGGTTGTACAGAACCTGGTTCATGAGACTCATGAAGACATCAAGCGCATTAGTCACACCAAATGGCATTACCAAGAATTCGTAGTGTCCATATCTGGTCTGAAAAGCAGTCTTGTGGACGTCCTCCTTCTTCACCTTCACTTGATGATATCCGGTCTTCAGGTCCAACTTCGAATATACGCTCGATCCTCCAAGTTGGTCGAAAAGGTCGTCGATGCGGGGCAGAGGATACTTATTCTTCACCGTCAACTTGTTCAGCTCGCGGTAGTCGACGCACATGCGCTGTGATCCGTCCTTCTTCTTCACGAGTAGCACAGGGGCACCCCATGCGGATACACTGGGTCGTATCCATCCCTTCTGTATGAGATCATCCAGCTGAGCTCGAATTTCTTCAAGCTCAGGTGGTGCCATGCGATAGGGTCCTTTGGATATCGGTTGTGCACCTGGTACAAGATCAATGGTAAATTCGAGACCACGATCTGGAGGCAAACCTGAGAGTTCGTCCGGAAATACGTCCAAGAATTCTCGTACTACTTCTGGTTTCTCTTGTTCGACGTCCATTGCAGTCGCAACTGCCTCTGAAAGCTTGGCCCGAAACTTCACTGGTCCTTCCGATCGGCTTCCGCTGTGGAATTCGAACTTAGGATGGTTGGGTATTTCGAATCTACCCTCCTTTGACGACAGTCAATGGTGGCATGAAATGTCCCTAGCCAATCCATCCCAAGAACAGCATCGAAATTTGGCATCTCTATCACCATGAAGTCGGTGAAAAGATCTCGTCCACAAATTACTACGGAACAGTGAAGGCATCCGCTAGTTATTGGAAGGGAACCGCCAGCGGTTTCAACCTTCCAACGAGAAGTCAGAGATTCAACAGGAACGGCATGTGTTTTGACAAATCGAATCGCCAAGAAGCAATGTGTAGCTCCCGAGTCGAATAAAGTGAGGGCAGGTTTACCGGCTACTAAGACGATACCTATGGTTACGAGAATCTTGTCTAAGTTTACGACTTCTAGATAATAGAACTTAATGCGAAATAGGATATCTCATACCTGTAATCACTTGGTCTGTAGCTTCAGCCTCTTCTATGGTCATAGTATAAGCTTGACGCCTTGGAGGTGGTGCCTGTGGTCGAGCTTGCTGGAATGCTTGCTGCTGAGGTGGAAGTGGTTGTCGTTACTGAGCAGGTGGTGATGGTCGCTATGGATCATTCCTGACAGGGGCATTAGCTGGGGTAGTGTTGGGAGGTTGAGGCCTCCTTGGGCAGTTCCTTGCGGCATGGTCCTTTGACCCGCAGATCAGGCAAAGGTTCAGATATAGTCGGCATTCGGTCCGAAAGTGTCCTGGTTTCCCACAGTGATGACACACCGGACGTGGTGGTGGGGCCTGTCTCTTGAATTGAGTCTGTTGGGTAGGCCTGTACACCTGGTTGGTTGGAGGTCGTCGACTGGATCCAGCAGCAGAGGTCAGAGGTGGTGGCCTTCTGGGAGGGGCAGCCATCTCACGCCTTCCTTCTCGTTCAATGAACTCATGTTCACGGGCTGCAGCCAGAACCTCAGTATGTGTGTAGAGTTGACGTCCAACCAAGTTACGACGGATCTCGATGTTTAGCCCTTGCTTGAAGCGTTGAGTTCGGGTCAGAGGGGTGGCAACCATCCCAGGAGCAAAACGGCTAAGCAGTGTAAATTGGGCATCATATTGTTCCACTGTCATGGAACCTTGTTTCAGTCCGACGAACTGAGCTTGCAGTTCCATCTGAGCTTCAGGTGAGAAGTACTGGGTGTTGAAGTGTTCAGTGAATGTTGCCCAATCGATTGGTCGTTGCAGACGAGCTTCAGCAGAGTTCCACCAGATTTTGGCTCCATCAGTTAGTTAGGACTTGGCAGTATCAACCCAAGCATGTTCCCCGATCTGAGCAGCTCTCAGATTATCTTCAGTGCTTTGCAGCCATTCTTCGGCCTTCAGAGGGCCATCGATGCCATTCCAGGTCTTTGGGCGAAGTGACCGGAATTGTTGAATGCCTCCTCCGGGCTTTTGTTCACCTCGGATAGCTTGAACCATCTCTCGTAATGCGAGATCTGAAATTTAATGCACAGTGGGTGGTGGTCCGTTGTTGGTCTGGTTGCTAGCTCCAGATTGGTCAGCTCCGTTGGGACTCTCATAGGTGTTTCCGTCCATTGTTTTGAATGTCACACCTGCATACATAGGGAGATGTCAGCTTAGTCGAGTATCGTATACGGTACATCCCGATTTTACTATATTGTTCACGAGGTATTTTGCACGGACCTGCATGGGCCACCAAAATTGTAACGACCCGCTCTCGGGGGCCCGTTACTTATTTGATATTTGCGCAGGTCCTGCAGTTTACCAGTGAAAACAAAATAGCCACAATCCATAGATGTACCAATACTCAAACCAGCGTACATTATTACAGTCCAAATTAAAATACAACAGCAAGCAGCACTCTCTCACCAATACATCAAGGAAATACATAACATAGCACACTCACACCAATACAAATAGCTAAAATTCTGCAGTCTCCGGGTCGTACTCTGGCTCTGTAAACTCAGGGGCAATTTCTTCAACCTGGTCGTCGTCTGTCGGTGCCATAAATGGAACCGAAGGTAAGTCACAACAATTCTAAGTATAGAAAAGAAGCAGTGCACAAGTATGAGAAAAAGTAACTAAGTACAAACAAACTGGAGTGAAATTAAAGTACTGAGAAACTACTGTACGCAACTGAGTAGTAAAAATAAACCGAACCGACAAGGGGAACAACGGTACAATGGTAGAGCAGGCTAAGCAAGTGAAACATGCTACCGCTGTAGCTAAAGGTACGACAAGTAAAGTACTGTGACTGCATAAGTGAAGTAACGTACATGGAACGTATAGAGTAGCGGTGACTGTATTAGCTAAAGATAGTGTGATAGTGATGAAGATCGATGGCGTTACACAATCATGATTCACATCCTTGCAGTCCAGCGGAACACGGCCAGGGAAGTGACTAAGCCAGGATCACTTACCCCAAGTCTAGCAAGGGTGATCCAACAAACTTAGCCAAGCACATTGACCGGATCATGGTCCATTGAAGGAAGCTTATCATTCTTATGTGTGCCACCAATAAAAACTTATATGCTAAACTACGTGACTCAAGTAGGAGAGTACAATATGTGACCATTGAGTCCATCTCTTGCCTGGGTGCGACCCAGACGAATGACGAAAACACAGGCAGCTAGACAGGATGCTGACATGCAGCATATTTTGTTAACCGAAAACACAGGCAGCTAGACATGATTACCAAAGACCCAGGCAGCTAGACATGTAGATTGAACTCCAGTCACTCCCGTACTCTCTCAAACTATGAGTTACCCCAACCCCAGTGATGTGTCAAGTACACGTTCTTTACAGGATGTTCCACAAGATGTTTCATAAGATGTTCCACATGGTACTAGTCAAGTCAAGACAACTGGTTGACTTTCTCATTGAAAACCAGAAAGTCAGATCTTCTTGCCAAAGCAGGTTGGCCAAGCGAAGTGAGGATAAAAACAAGTCCAAGCACACAATTTACCCAAGTTGATAATTGTGTGTTACAACAACCAAGTTGAAAGTTGGCAAAACAATCTGTAGTTGATTACTTCCTTATTAGATTAGGTCTCTAGTTTGGTTCAAGTCAAGTAGCTGTTCGGAGGCTATAGTGATGTTCTAAGTTCATACGGGTACACTTATCTAATTTTCTAATTTTTAGAATTAGTCGTGACTTACCAATTTCGAGGCTGTCGTAGCTACCCGGAATTTGATCTAGTGCTTCCTCTGAAGTAGGTACACCAGAGTCTGTACCCGCAACACAAAATACTTAATTTAGTAAAAACACGACTTTTCCTATTTAAACAATTAGGTTAGTTTGATTTTTAAACTTGTTAAAACGGTGTCGGAAAATATTTAAAATTTTTATATAAGCCTAAAATAACTATTTAGATTTTACTGCAAGAGTGGAGAATTTTCAGAAGCTTCTGTAATTTTTTATAATTTTTAGAAACATAGAAATAGCTTAAAAACCTGATTTATTTAAGTGACGCGTATTTTCCGTAATTTCTTACGGGAGCAATATTAGTCGGAATAACTTGAATGAATAGTCGAAACGACCGTCTTAACTAGTACTCTAGCATATATTTTTCTCACGTACTAGTATACGTAAAAATAAAGAGTTCTGAATTTTTAAATGAAAATAACGTATTTAAAATTTAGGCTTAAAAATTAATTTTGGATGAAATAAGCGTCAGATTGAGATGAAACTAGCGCCATTGGATCCGAAATAATGTTTCTGATTTTTCAGAGCTAGCCTCATATTTTTCTGGCCCCTACATAATTAGTTATGGATTAAAAACCCTAAAACCCAATTATTATTCATTTAAAATTACGAAAATTACGAATTTCCTCATATTTACAAGTTTGCCACTGAGCAAACTTACGCCTCCGACGCTTGAAGACAATATCGGAGAGGGGGGACTCGTCGGCGGGGCTCGGGCGGCGCCTGCGGAGGCGGGGCGACGGCGGGGCGGTGGGTGCCGGTGGCTCAGGGGGCGGCGCAGCGGGGCGGAGCGCCGGCGGGGGCACGGGGACGCGGGCTGAGGCAGCTGGGCGGTTCTCGTCGGTGGGCGTTGCTCGGAGGGGGCGACGGCGGACTGCGGTGGCGGCACGGGGCGGAGGGCACGGCGGCGGATCGCCGGAGGGAGAAGGAGGGAGAGTGAGGAGAGCGTGAGTGAGAGAGTACGAGAGAGAGAGAGAGAGAGAGAGAGAGAGAGAGAGAGAGAGAGAGATAGAGAGAGATAAAGAGAGTGGTAGTGAGATAGAGAGAGAGCTGTGAAAATTTTAAATACAACTGTGAACTTAAGGATTATAGGGTTAAGCGGGCTTAGGGGTGTATTTATAGGGTTAATACCCTACTATTTGTCATTAATAAGGGGGTTAGGGGTTGTTGACTATCTTAGACATTTTAAATACGGTAGTTAGGGCTTTTTGACTAACTTTGGAAAATTTGTAAAGTGTATAAACGTGTTAAGCATGGGGGGTTAAAGTAATTAGTAATTAGGTTATGGTAAATATCTAGGGTAATAAGTGAATGTAGAATTTGTAACGAGAATTACGATTTTGCCCCTACTAGTAAACGTGTCCGAAAAATTACGAAAACATACCCACGGGATCGTATCGTCGTGAGGATCACGAATACGAGATCCAACTTAGGGGTTGAGCTACGGAAATACGTGTTTTAGGCCAAAACGTTTAGGGAGCGGGTTTGCGGGTTCTCTATCGATTTGACTTCAGAAAATTACGAAATTAATGTGGGAAGCCCTAAATGATCATAGAATGTTACCGTAGAAGTTTGAAACTGTTTTGATGGTGTTTGTATAGAAAATAAATTCTTTAAGCCAAAACGGTAATAACTGAAAATGAATTTTTACCAGAATTGTTTTGAGTATTTTGATGAAACTCGAACTTACTAAAATACTTCATGACTAGTCTGATATCTCAAAATATTTTTATAAGAAATTTTTTTTGAATTCGTAAAACTCCTAACAAACCATTACAAAATAGTTGTTAAATTTTTTGAAAATAGGTTAAATATGTAAATATTTGTCTTGACGAAAACAGACCGTTACATTCTACCATCCTTAAAATAATTCCGTCCTCGGAATTTTTCGAACTTTCTAAAACAAATAACTTTTGTTATGAAGAAGCTCAAGCAAATAAATGATAATAGTGATCTAATAAATTAGGTTGTAAATAACATATAATGTGATATCATAGCATCAAGAAAACAAGAGATGATGTTTATGAATACTTACTATTGATATCACCATAGCTTCCGTAACTAGTCTCGTAACTAGTAGGATTATCCGACTCGGTAAATAGGTATGGGTAGCGTTCTCGCATCTCGTCTTCTCGCTCCCAAGTAGATTCTCCAGGTGAGTCGTGACGCCATATTATCCTGACAAGGTTGATCACTCTATTCTTGAGGGTCTTTTGTCGTCGATCCAGGATTTTGACTGGTCGTTGTTCGTAAGATAGATCCGGACGAACAACAATCTCAGAGTAATCCACAACATGACTAGGATCACTCACGTAGCGTCGAAGTTGTGAGACATGAAAGACTTCATGTACTCCTTCCAATGCAGGTGGCAAAGCAAAGCGATAGGCCACCTCGCCTACTCGTTCCAAAACATCAAATGGACCATTGTATCGAGGACTGAGCTTCCCTCTTCTTCCAAAACGAATCATCCCACGGTTCGGAGAGATCTTCAAGAACACATGGCCGCCAGGCTGGAACTCCAAATGTCGGCGCTTTGCATCTGCCCAATGCTTGTATCGATCTTGAGCCAACTGTAGCTTCTCTCTGATGGTCCGGACTACTTCTACTGCTTCAATAATCAAGTCTGGACCGATGAGCTCTCGATCACCAACGTCGTCCCAACTCAAAGGAGAACGACACTTCCGGCCATATAGCGCTGCAAAGGGCGCCATACCAATGCTGGCCTGATAGCTGTTGTTGTAAGCAAACTCCACGAGATGAAGATGGTCTTCCCAAGATCCCTTGAAGTCCAGCATACACGCACGCAACATGTCGTCCAGGATCTGTATGGTGCGTTCCGATTGGCCATCTGTCTGAGGATGATAAGCTGTACTGAAGCTTAAGTGGGTCCCCAGACTCTCCTGTAAGCTCTTCCAAAAGTGAGACGTGAATCGCGTGTCTCTGTCCGAAACAATACTGACAGGAACACCATGTAACTTCACTATCTCCTCCATGTACTTCTTGGCAAGCACTTCGGTTGACTGGCCCACTCTGAAAGGAATGAAGTGTGCTGACTTGGTGAATCGATCAACGATCACCCAGACATCATCATTATGCTTCGTACTCTTGGGCAGTCCTGTCACGAAATCCATCGTGATGTGTTGCCACTTCCATTCTGGAATAGGCAAAGGTTGTAACAAATCGGCAGACCGGTGATGTTCAGCCTTCACTTGTTGGCACACGATGCACTTCGCAACACTCCGTGCGACGCTTCTCTTCATACCATGCCACCAGTAATGTTGTCGCAAGTCTTGATACATCTTTGTACCTCCTGGATGGATGGAATATGGAGAACTGTGAGCTTCCTCCAATAGAGCTTCTCTGACGTCTCCAGATGGTACACAGATGCGGTTGCCGAATCTCAAAGATCCGTCCTCATGGATCTTGAATTCAGGCCTCTGACCTGCTATCACCATGTCTTTGATCCTTTGCAGCTTCTCATCTCCTGCTTGGGCAGCTTTGATCTTGTTCACCAAATCCGACTGGATCTGGAGGTTGAGCAATGAGGATGTTTCTCCGGGCAATATGACATCCATCTCCATGGCTCGTATCTCATGTCGTAACCTCCATTGTGATGTGAGAGTCATCACTGCAGGAAGACGACTTAATGCATCTGGTACGACATTGACCTTCCCAGGATGGTACTGAAGGTCAATATCATAATCCGCCATTAGTTCGATCCATCGTCGTTGACGCATGTTGAGCTCCTTCTGGGTGAACAGGTACTTGAGACTCTTGTGATCAGAAAATATCTTCACATGCTCACCCAGTAAGAAGTGTCTCCAAATCTTCAGGGCAAAGATAACTGTCGCCAACTTAAGGTCATGAGTGGGGTAGTTCTTCTCATGGGTCTTCAGTTGTCTGGATGCATAGGCAACGACTCGGCCATGCTGATGCATCACGCACCCAAGTCCTTTGCCAGATGCGCCGCAGAATACTTCGAAACCTCCGGTCCTGTCTGGGATGACCAGAATCGGGGCCGAAGTCAATCTTCTCTTCATCTCCTGAAACGCATCTTCACAAGCCTTTGACCAGACAAATGACACGTCCTTTCTTGGCAATCGTGTCATAGCTCCCGCGATCTTTGAGAAGTCTTGGATGAAGAGTCTGTAGTAACCAGCCAGTCCCAAGAAACTTCGAATTTCTGTCACAGTCTTAGGGATAGGCCAGTCTCGAACAGCAGCTACCTTCTCGGGATCGACAGATATTCCTTCTCCTGATAGATGTGGCCCAGAAAAGCCACCTTGTCGAGCCAAAATTCACACTTGCTGTACTTGGCATACAGTTGATGTTGTCTTAGCGTCTCCAAGACCTTCCTCAGATATTCTCTGTGCCCCTGAGCGTTCTTCGAGTAGATGAGGATGTCGTCGATGTAGACAACTACATACTTGTCCAGATGGTTGTACAGAACCTGGTTCATGAGACTCATGAAGACAGCAGGCGCATTAGTTACACCAAATGGCATTACCAAGAATTCGTAGTGTCCATATCTGGTCCGAAAAGCAGTCTTGTGGACGTCCTCCTTCTTCACCTTCACTTGATGATATCCGGTCTTCAGGTCCAACTTCGAATATACGCTCGATCCTCCAAGTTGGTCGAAAAGGTCGTCGATGCGGGGCAGAGGATACTTATTCTTCACCGTCAACTTGTTCAGCTCGCGGTAGTCGACGCACATGCGCTGTGATCCGTCCTTCTTCTTCACGAGTAGCACAGGGGCACCCCATGCGGATACACTGGGTCGTATCCATCCCTTCTGTATGAGATCATCCAGCTGATCTTGAATTTCTTCAAGCTCAGGTGGTGCCATGCGATAGGGTCCTTTGGATATCGGTTGTGCACCTGGTACAAGATCAATGGTAAATTCGAGACCACGATCTGGAGGCAAACCTGAGAGTTCGTCCGGAAATACGTCCAAGAATTCTCGTACTACTTCTGGTTTCTCTTGTTCGACGTCCATTGCAGTCGCAACTGCCTCCGAAAGTTTGGCCCGAAACTTCACTGGTCCTTCCGATTGGCTTCCGCTGTGGAATTCGAACTTAGGATGGTTGGGTATTTCGAATTCTACCATCATTTGACGACAGTCAATGGTGGCATGAAATGTCCCTAGCCAATCCATCCCAAGAACAGCATCGAATTTGGCATCTCTATCACCATGAAGTCGGCGAAAAGATCTCGTCCACAAATTACTACGGAACAGTGAAGGCATCCGCTAGTTATTGGAAGGGAACCGTCAGCGGTTTCAACGTTCCAACGAGAAGTCAGAGATTCAACAGGAACGGCATGTGTTTTGACGAATCGACTCGCCAAGAAGCAATGTGTAGCTCCCGAGTCGAATAAAGTGAGGGCAGGTTTACCGGCTACTAAGACGATACCTATGGTTACGAGAATCTTGTCTAAGTTTACGACTTCTAGATAATAGAACTTAATGCGAAATAGGATATCTCATACCTGTAATCACTTGGTCTGTAGCTTCAGCCTCTTCTATGGTCATAGTATAAGCTTGACGCCTTGGAGGTGGTGCCTGTGGTCGAGCTTGCTGGAATGCTTGCTGCTGAGGTGGAAGTGGTTGTCGTTACTGAGCAGGTGGTGGTGGTCGCTGTGGAGCATTCCTGACAGGGGCATTAGCTGGGGCAGGGTTGGGAGGCTGAGGCCTCCTTCGGCAGTTCCTTGCGGCATCGTCCTTTGACCCACAGATCAGGCAAAGGTTCAGATATAGTCGGCATTCGGTCCGAAAGTGTCCTGGTTTCCCACAGCGATGACACACCGGACGTGGTGGTGGGGCCTGTCTCTTGAATTGAGTCTGCTGGGTAGGCCTGTACACCTGGTTGGTTGGAGGTCGTCGACTGGATCCAACAGCAGAGGTCGGAGGTGGTGGCCTTCTGGGAGGGGCAGCCATCTCACGCCTTCCTTCTCTTTCAATGAACTCATGTTCACGGGCTGCAGCCAGAACCTCAGTATGTGTGTAGAGTTGGCATCCAACCAAGTTACGACGGATCTCGATGTTTAGCCCTTGCTTGAAGCGTTGAGCTCGGGTCAGAGGGGTGGCAACCATCCTAAGCAGTGTAAATTGGGCATCATATTGTTCCACTGTCATGAAACCTTGTTTCAGTCCGACGAACTGAGCTTGCAGTTCCATCTGAGCTTCAGGTGAGAAGTACTGGGTGTTGAAGTGTTCAGTGAATGTTGCCCAATCGATTGGTCGTTGCAGACGAGCTTCAGCAGAGTTCCACCAGATTTTGGCTCCATCAGTTAGTTGGGACTTGGCAGTATCAACCCAAGCATGTTCCCCGATCTGAGCAGCTCTCAGATTATCTTCAGTGCTTTGTAGCCATTCTTCGGCCTTCAGAGGGCCATTGATGCCATTCCAGGTCTTTGGGCGAAGTGACCGGAATTGTTGAATGCCTCCTCCGGGCTTTTGTTCTCCTCGGATAGCTTGAACCATCTCTCGTAATGCGAGATCCGAAATTTGATGCACAGTGGGTGGTGGTCCGTTGTTGGTCTGGTTCCTAGCTCCAGAATGGTCAGCTCCGTTGGGACCCTCATAGGTTTTTCCGTCCATTGTTTTGAATGTCACACCTGCATACATAGGGAGATGTCAGCTTAGTCGAGTATCGTATACGGTACATCCCGATTTTACTATATTGTTCACGAGGTATTTTGCACGGACCTACATGGGCCACCAAACTTGTAACGACCCGCTCTCGGGGGCCCGTTACTTATTTGATATTTGCGCAGGTCCTGCAGGTTACCAGTGAAAACAAAATAGCCACAATCCAGAGATGTACCAATACTCAAACCAGCGTACATTATTACAGTCCAAATTAAAATACAACAGCAAGCAGCACTCTCTCACCAATACATCAAGGAAATACAGAAAGGAAATGCGCAAAGGAAATACATAACATAGCTTACTCACACCAATACAAACAGCTAAAATTCTGCAGTCTCCGGGTCGTACTCTGGCTCTGTAAACTCAGGGGAAATTTCTTCAACCTGGTCGTCGTCTGTCGGTGCCATAAATGGAACCGAAGGTAAGTCACAACAATTCTAAGTATAGAAAAGAAGCAGTGCACAAGTATGAGAAAAAGTAACTAAGTACAAACAAACTGGAGTGAAATTAAAGTACTGAGAAACTACTGTACGCAACTGAGTAGTAAAAATAAACCGAACCGACAAGGGGAACAACGGTACAATGGTAGAGCAGGCTAAGCAAGTGAAACATGCTACCGCTGTAGCTAAAGGTACGACAAGTAAAGTACTGCGACTGCATAAGTGAAGTAACGTACATGGAACATGTAGAGTAGCGGTGACTGTATTAGCTAAAGATAGTGTGATAGTGATGAAGATCGATGGCGTTACACAATCATGATTCACATCCTTGCGGTCCAGCGGAATACGACCAGGGAAGTGACTAAGCCAGGATCACTTACCCTAAGTCTAGCAAGGGTGATCCAACAAACTTAGCCAAGCACATTGACCAGATCATGGTCCATTGAAGGAAGCTTATCATTCTTATGTGTGCCACTGATAAAAACTTATATGCTAAACTACGTGACTCAAGTCGGAGAGTACAATATGTGACCATCGAGTCCATCTCTTGCCTGGGCGCGACCCAGACGAATGACGAAAACACAGGCAGCTAGACAGGATGCTGACATGCAGCATATTTTGTTTGCCGAAAACACAGGCAGCTAGATATGATTGCCAAAAACCCAGACAGCTAGACATGTAGATTGAACTCCAGTCACTCCCGTACTCTCTCAAACTATGAGTTACCCCAACCCCAGTGATGTGTCAAGTACACGTTCTTTACAGGAGTTCCACAAGATGTTTCATAAGATGTTCCACATAGTACTAGTCAAGTCAAGACAACTGGTTGACTTTCTCATTGAAAACCAGAAAGTCAGATCTTCTTGCCAAAGCAGGTTGGCCAAGCGAAGTGAGGATAAAAACAAGTCCAAGCACACAATTTACCCAAGTTGATAATTGTGTGTTACAACAACCAAGTTGAAAGTTGGCAAAACAATCTGTAGTTGATTACTTCCTTATTAGATTAGGTCTCTAGTTTGGTTCAAGTCAAGTAGCTGTTCGGAGGCTATAGTGATGTTCTAAGTTCATACGGGTACACTTATCTAATTTTCTAATTTTTAGAATTAGTCGTGACTTACCAATTTCGAGGCTGTCGTAGCTACCCGGAATTTGATCTAGTGCTTCCTCTGAAGTAGGTACACCAGAGTCTGTACCCGCAACACAAAATACTTAATTTAGTAAAAACACGACTTTTCCTATTTAAACAATTAGGTTAGTTTGATTTTTAAACTTGTTAAAACGGTGTCGGAAAATATTTAAAATTTTTATATAAGCCTAAAATAAGTATTTAGATTTTACTGCAAGAGGGGAGAATTTTCAGAAGCTTCTGTAATTTTTTATAATTTTTAGAAACATAGAAATAGCTTAAAACCTGATTTATTTAAGTGACGCGTATTTTTCGTAATTTCTTACGGGAGCAATATTAGTCGGAATAACTTGAATGAATAGTCGAAACGATCGTCTTAACTAGTTCTCTAGCATATATTTTTCTCACGTACTAGTATACGTAAAAATAAAGAGTTCTGAATTTTTAAATGAAAATAACGTTTTTAAAATTTAGGCTTAAAAATTAATTTTGGATGAAATAAGCGTCAGATTGAGATGAAAGTAGCGCCATTGGATCTGAAATAATGTTTCTGATTTTCCAGAGCTAGCCTCATATTTTTCTGGCCCCTACATAATTAGTTATGGATTAAAACCCCTAAAACCCAATTATTATTCATTTAAAATTACGAAAATTACGAATTTCCTCATATTTACAAGTTTGCCACTGAGCAAACTTACGCCTCCGACGCTTGAAGACAGTATCGGAGAGGGGGGACTCGTCGGCGGGGCTCGGGCGGCGCTTGCCGAGGCGGGGCGACGGCGGGGCGGCGGGTGCCGGCGGCTCAGGGGGCGGCGCAGCGGGGCGGAGCGCCGGCGGGGGCTCGGGGACGCGGGCTGAGGCAGCTGGGCGGTTCTCGTCGGCGGGCGTTGCTCGGAGGGGGCGACGGCGGACTGCGGTGGCGGCACGAGGCGGAGGGCACGGCGGCGGATCGCCGGAGGGAGAAGGAGGGAGAGTGAGGAGAGCGTGAGTGAGAGAGTACGAGAGAGAGAGAGAGAGAGAGAGAGAGAGAGAGAGCTGTGCAAATTTTAAATACAAATGTGAACTTAAGGATTATAGGGTTAAGCGGGCTTAGGGGTGTATTTATAGGGTTAATACCCTACTATTTGTCATTAATAAGGGGGTTAGGGGTTGTTGACTATCTTAGACATTTTAAATACGGTAGTTAGGGCTTTTTGACTAACTTTGGAAAATTTGTAAAGTGTGTAAACGTGTTAAGCATGGGGGGTTAAAGTAATTAGTAATTAGGTTATGGTAAATAGCTAGGGTAATAAGTGAATGTAGAATTTGTAACGAGAATTACGATTTTGCCCCTACTAGTAAACGTGTCCGAAAAATTACGAAAACACACCCACGGGATCGTATCGTTGCGAGGATCGCGAATACGAGATCCAACTTAGGGTTTGAGCTACGGAAATACGTGTTTTAGGCCAAAACGTTTAGGAAGCGGGTTTGTGGGTTCTCTATCGATTTGACTTCAGAAAATTACGAAATTAATGTGGGAGGCCCGAAATGATCATAGAATGTTACCGTAGAAGTTTGAAACTGTTTTGATGGTTTTTGTATAGAAAATAAATTCTTTAAGACAAAACGGTAATAACTGAAAATGAATTTTTACCAGAATTGTTTTGAGTATTTTGATGAAACTCGAACTTACTAAAATACTTCATGACTAGTCTGATATCTCAAAATATTTTTATAAGAAATTTTTTTTGAATTCGTAAAACTCCTAACAAACCATTATAAAATAGTTGTAAATTTTTTTGAAAATAGGTTAAATATGTAAATATTTGTCTTGACAAAAACAGACCGTTACAATATCCTCATGGTCAGATAAGCCCTATGAACCCAGAAGTGTTCATATACCAAGCTTACAACAATGGATGGATAAGGGGAAGTTTTATGAGCGGGCTTTTGTAGGCCCGCATGGTACCCATTAGTGTATTGGGTATCCACCCATTATGTAACATTATTATATAAATACAGGGCTACAGGTTCCGTAGCTAATAAGCTCATAACAAAATTATATTTCACAAAGAAAGAAACTGCAATTGATTTACCCAACCAATACATACCCAGTATCATAAAACTTAAAATGATGCTAAAATACAATTAATATCTTATTCGGAATTAAGTTGAATGTCAAGATTTTAAATTCTATAGTAACAAACTAAGCTACAATCTTCACCTGGCAGAAGAATCAGTTCACTGAAGACCTCAAATTGACCATGTATACTGACATACAAAAATTATTTATGCATTGCCCGTTAATTTTCTTCCAACGTAAAATGCCTACACTTTGATGTCGATTGCTACAAATCAATCTGAAACTAAAGTTGAAGGAGCCCACTCGGAACACAACTCAAGCTTTATCGGGATAAACACGAAGAGAGAGGAAAGGACCAAATAAAAGAGGCTTCCCTCTCGATGGATGGGGGGAAGCGATGAGGAAAATTGTTGATCTGTCCTTATTCCAGCCTATCTTGGTTGTTCACTTTATAAACTATCCATATTCTCATGGCAAGCGCTCTCTGAAATAAAAATAAAATATGAATATGTTTAGATATATTCAGGGGTGGAGCCATGAATTGTTTCTGCCCTGGGCTACCGACCAAATACCAAAAGAACACAAATTAGGTTTGGGATATTGGATTTTGACAGTTGGCGGACAAGTCTTTTAGAGACATTTTATTCAAAAAGGTGGGATTTTTGTGGTGATGTGGATTCTGCCTTTTCTTTTCTTTTTGTTAATATGCTTCATTTCTGGATCTTTTTGGCACATGTTTTTTTGGCTATTTGGGCACAGTACAGTTGCAAATACAATTTTAATATTCGGTTATTTATAAATAGTGTTTTATTATGTGTTGAATGAGAAGTAGAGCTTAGATTATGTTTGATTGTGAGAAAATATGTTGAAAGATTGGACTCAATTTTATAAAATTGACTTCTTTAGATCACAAATCGGAAATGTTTCATGTTATTCACTGTATCCATTCATCCAAAAACAACATTGTTAGTGGTCAATAGCTCAATATGTAATCTTGATATCAATTTGGTAGAAAATATTACACATTGGTCTTTAAACTACATAAATTTAACAATATATACACTAAATTATTCAGGATTTGGCTAAAAAGGATACAACTTGATCATCATTAATTATAAATATATTAAAAAATTCAAACTTTTTCAAAAAAATTCCACAGACATGAGCATCTTTAGTAATGGACAAGCTTAACTCATCGAGATATCGATTCATCGAAATCTGAAACCTTTTCTAAAAATATGAGTTCCCCACATTCCCATCAGTAAGTAAAATACGATGGGTTTGAAAGGCTGAAGCCCAAAGAAATTTGGCAAAGTGAGGACCACCAAAAATAACAAAGAAAAAAATCGGGCAAATGTAACCTTTGATAAAAGTAAGGGTAATAACGCGGTAACATTAATTTTGAAAATGCCAGAATAAAATAAATGAAGGATGTAAATAAGAATTTTTATCAAGTAACTTTTTTCTAAATAGAAAAAAAGTGAATTCTCTACCAACTGGGAATATATTGGGAATCAATTTGTTTCAAATTGAATATTAGCATGTGATGTGCCTTTAAAGGCCCCTTATATATAGACTATATTAACATATCACATTTCATTTCATAGACTATTTAAAGAAGAATCTGGATGATTGCTCCATATGGAGGCTTCTCTACATGTGACCTGACAATTTTAGTTCACTAACAATTTTATGTAATCATTCACTTTTAAAGAGGTAATAATAGTGGCATACACTCGCTTACAGTGGGTGTCTGCATAAAACAGCCATGTCATATGATATTGTTAAGTCTGGTGTTTGTCATTTGTGGCACAATGGTTCATGTGGAATGTTGAACAATATGTCATTTGAAATGTTGAACTTATTGTTCAACATTTGTGACCGTGACACAATGTGTGGTTATGAAATGTTGAACATTGTGTCATATGAAATGTTGAACTTGTTGTTTAAACATCTGAGATCAGTCTTCGTGGATATTCTATGTAGCTGTTTGAATTGCGACTGTTGAAGATAAGACCTCGTCGTAATAGACTTGTTGTTATTGGAGATAAAAAGTTATCGTGTTTGTTGATCAGATTCAGATCTTCTCTTTCAATGCGGGACATGTGTTTCTCATGGTTATATTTGTTGAAGCTGTTGAAGAATGGTTAAGGATATTTGTTTAGCTTCAGATCTGTTTGTCTGCTGAGATCTCTATATTAACTGATCTATCTCGCCTAGCTGCGCTCTGTGTTGTTCGGCAAATCTTCAGTGATTATACCGGAGGAATTGTTATTAACAACTTAACAACTTCGAAGTGTGTGCGAAGGAAAGTTGGAAGTTGGATTGGGGTGAGAATTATTGTTTTTGGTAGATTAGCTTTTGCGAAAGCGACATCAAGCTCCGGGAGGAGGCTGACGACTACCGAGGTGGGGGATCAAGGGAGTTGATATTGGTCAGTATTGCAAGGGGATCTTGCACGCAAGGGGAGATTGCGCAAATTACTCCACAGGGTTGATTGAGATCAACCCTTGCGGTTTGTATTGAGGGGGAGTTTGTTTCCCCTAATATCAAATAGTATTGGTGATTGCAATTATCATTATTTTAGTGGAGTAATTTGAATTTCTGGGCGAAGCCCCGCAGATGTAGGTGTGCGCACCGAACTGCGTTACCAATGTCCATGTGTCGTGCTGTGTTGATTATTATTCCCATGTGTTTACTATTTTAGTTTGCGTACTAAACTTCAGATATGATCACATCTATACTTCAAATTCTGGCTTCTCAATTTGAAAATCTAAGGATGAACGATGATGAATCTGTGGCTGAATTTAATGGAAGATTACGTGATATAGCTAATCAGGCTTTTCAATTGGGAAAGAAGTACTCCCAAAAGAAATTAGTGGAGAAAACTCTGAGGTCTCTACCTGAAAAATTCTCAGCTAAAATTGCTGCTATCGAAGAAGTAAGGAATACATCCAATATGAGATTGGATGAATTGATGGGGTCCCTTCAAACCTTTGAGATGAATTTGAAGAAAAATAAAAGGGAGAAAGGAGTGGCTCTAAAGGTGGAAGCTACAGAAGTTTCACATGAAGGGAATGACACTGATCTTGAAGACGACATAGCATTGTTAACTAAAAACTTCAGTAAAATGATGAGGAAAATAGGAAGTAGGGGACATAATTTTAGAAATGTCAACAAGGAAGCTCGTCCTAGTTTCTCTCCTGCAGGTAGAGGTAACAGCCATCCTATACATAAGTATGAACCTAAGAGTAGAGGCAAGGGAATTCAGTGCAAAGAGTGTGAAGGATTTGGACATATACAAGCTGAATGTGCAAACACTATCAAGAAACAAAAAGGAAAATCTCTGGAAAGTTCCTGGAGTGATGAAGAGTCCGAAGGGTGTGCTGGAGACGAGGATATTGTCAGCAATTATGTTGCTTTTACGGCCATTATGAACGATCAGTATACTGATGACATCACTAGCAATGTTGGACCTAGTGTGGGCTCAACTCGCACCATGTTGGAGGATAAATGTAAGAATGTCAAGAAGAATGTTACAACATATAGTGCAACATTGGATAGTGAATCTACTTCTGATATGGGTGATGATGAGGAAGTTGACGATGTTGATATTCGATCTGCATATCAAACTATGTTTACAAATTGGATGAAGATCTGTGAGATCAATAAGTCCTTGAAGAAAGAAAATGCTAGACTGAAAGGAGAAAGGGAAGAGGCTATAGCTCAACTATCAGAGATCAAGCTAGATTTCAGACATTTAGAAGGACAACTCAGGAGAACTCTACTTAGAACCGAGAAGGCAAAGAGCGTTCTTCATAAATGGAACTCCGGTAAGACTAAGCTTGATGACATTCTAAGCATGGGGAAAGTATCCGGAGATCGTACAGGGGTAGGGTTCAATAGAGGAGGCTATCTTCAGTTAACCAAGGAAGTACATGGTCGAACTGTCAAGAGTCAGAACAAGAATAGATACTTAAAGCAAGGTGGTCAAAAGGATGAACACAAAAAGAGTGCTACACTCAGGCACTTTGTGTGTAATTACTGTCAATGCAAAGGTCACACTGAAAATAGGTGCTTCAGTCGCATGAGACACCAACGTGAAGGAAGAGACACAGGACATCCGGGGAAAAGGCTCATAAAGAAATGGGTAAGGAAGTCTAAAATTCATAGCCTAGTTGCCTACACCTCTATGGTTGCCTTCTCAGAAAATATGTGGTATTTCGACAGCGGTTGTTCTCGACATATGACAGGAAATCGGGGTCTTCTCTCAGAGTACACTACATGCTATAAAGGACATGTTACTTTTGGTGATGGCCAGAGAAGCAATGTCATTGGGAAGGGAGAGCTGAAGATGATTGGATCTATTACTCTGAAGGATGTCATGCATGTTCAAGACTTAAAGGCAAACCTGATTAGTATAAGTCAATTATGCGACCAAGGATTGTTTGTTCAGTTCACTAAGGACGAGTGTGTAGTGATCACTCCTTATTTTACACCTTTTTCCCGCATGTTTGCATGCCATTTTGATCGCCCAAATCATGTTTTTCACGATATATCGACGATATTGCGATGCTTTTCACGATTTGTTGTTTTTGTCGCATTTCAGGTGATTTGGCGCGATTAGGAGTGATCTCGAGATGCGCGTACTCTAGACGAACACCGACGACCTCCCCGAGGGGTATTTTGCTGTTGGAGAGGAGCGGAAGAAGAATGGACGTCGCAGGAGCGACGAGGAGGCCAAAACAATCAGATTGGGCATTTTTTGTGTCCCACTCGGCCGAGTGGAGGAGCCACTCGGCCGACCAGCGAGACACTGCTCGGCCGACCCGTTCAGACACGATTTTCATGTGTACTCGGCCGAGCGACGGAGACCACATCGGCCGAGTGACGATAACACGTCCGCCCGAGTGGCGCCCAGACGAAGCCCCTCCAAAACATCGAAGTTACTGTTTTTCGGCTGCCTGAGCTTCAGAAGACCCACTCGGCCGAGTGGTAAATCCCGTCCGCCCGAGTGAAGTGGAGCCATCGGCCGAGTGACGACAACTCACTCGGCCGAGCCGCCCCCGATCTGAAGACCCCTGAAGCCCACGACTTACTGGAAAATGACAGGGTTTTCACTCGGCCGAGCGACTTTTGTCACTCGGCCGAGTGCGATGCGCTGCCTGTAGCGAAATTTGCGGAAAACAGGCTGTGCAGGGGCGTTTTGGTCAGGATTTTTAGACGATTTTTGGGGCTATTTAAGCTCTGTTTTTACCCTAGTTTTGGGGGCTATCTCTTAGATTTTTTGCAGCTTTTTGAGTCTACTTTTTAGCTTTATTAATTGTGATTGGAAGAGAGAAAAACTTGGATTTTTGTTGGATTAATTGAAGATCTACATTGGTTTGCATTTCTCTTCCCCAAAAACTCTATTTTTATTGTTTATATCATTGTTGTGATGAATTCCATTGCCTATTTCATTGATTATTTTTGTGCTATTGCTATGATTTGTGAGTAGTCTCCACGTCTCGGGGCGTGGGGATGAACCCTACAAGCCCTAATTCCTATTTGTGTTGAATTGGTAGAAATTGAGCTAGGATTGTTATTAGGGATTAGATTGGGATTGAATTACTACGGATAGCTAGGTATTCATATCAATTGGGATTTGCAAGAGATTGGATCCCAATTTGATAGGAAGCCCTAGAAATCCGAATTGGGTTGGAGTCGGATTTTCGAAGTATCGGTTTGCAAGAGATTGGACCGATACTAGGACCTCCGGTTGCAATTCCGTGCCGATACCTGTTTGCAAGAGATTGGACGGGTAGGAACTATCCTAATTTAGATTGTGGACCGAGTTTGCAAGAGATTGGGCTCGGTGCGCAATTGGACGATGATGTTGATCCTAATGCTAGCTTCCCTAGGCTAGGGTTTGCAAGAGATTGGACCTAACCCTAGGATAGCTATAGACCGGCAACAGCGCGAGAGCGTGAGCTTGGTTCACATTTAGTTGCAACTAGTTCATCCAAATTCTCATTCTAGCGATTTCGATACCGTCGAACCACATTTATGAAATACGGTGAGTAGCGGGGATTCCCCTTTCCCTAGACGTTCTTTATTTGATTTGATATTTCGCAAATTTGTCTGACGATTGTGACAGGATCGCCCAAGGCAATTATCTCTATTCCTAAATAGCCAGGTTGATCAGGAGCAAGCACGGTCATTCGTCCTCCCTGTGTTCGATACCCGCTCGCCACCATACCGTGCGCTTGCGGTAAAACTACAACCGTCGCCTCGGGACGTGTATCCGGGGCGCGACCAAGTTTTTGGCGCCGTTGCTGGGGAGGCGATTGCGTTTGATTCTTTTTCACCCTAGCTATTCTTTTTCTTTTTATTATTATCATTATTTTTATTTCTTATTTCTTGCCTAACCCTTCCACGGTATTAATCATTTCTTTGAAACTCTGTTTCCCTTGTGCATGAACACGAGATCTACGGCGGACCCAGAAAACTTATTATTTGATCCCGAGATCGAACGTACCGCGCGGAGACTTAGAGCGGAAAAGAGACAAGATCCGGAAGGGAGGTATATGACCAACCCGGAAACTCCTGAAGAATTGGCGGCAAGGATGGCAAGGATAATCTCGATTCGAGATAGGCTTCGGCCTAAGACTTCTTCTACCACCTCGTCCATTGCCATGCTGGGGTTGGCGGCCGACAAGAACTTCGAGCTAAAGACTGGATTGGTGGTGTTGATGCAACAAGACCCGTTTCACGGGAACGCACATGAGAACCCCCACTACCACATCCAACTATTCTTGTCAAAGTGCGCCACATTCCAGATGCCGGGGGTCTCCAACGACGCTATCAGACTGCGCCTCTTCCCCTTTACGCTAAAGGACAAGGCACTCTATTGGTTAAGGACGCAGGCTGACGGAGTCTTCACTACTTGGGACGAGTTGGCGAGCGCATTTATTGACAAATTCTATCCGCCATCCAAGACGGTGAAGATCCGGAGCGCTCTCATGTCCTTCAAGCAAGGACCACAGGAGACGCTCTATGAAGCTTGGGAGCGATTTAAGGATTTGCAGCACCAATGCCCGCACCACAGTATAGAGGACTGGGAGCTAGTTCATAGCTTCTACAACGGTCTCCAACCGGGGACCAAACAAATTATTGATGCCGCGGCGAATGGTGCAATCTTGTCAAAGACTCCCGAGGAAGCTACGGCCCTAATTGAGGAGATGGCCTCAAATAACCAACAATGGGGCGATGAGCGAGGACACTCCACATCCTCCTTAAAGCCAACTAGCATCTACAAGGCGAAGGCCGTAGCGGAGCTCACGAGCAAATTTGATTCTCTCCACAAGGTGGTGGAGAGATTGGAGAAATATATCACGGAGCCCCAAGAAAGCCCGTCCACCTCCGCACCGACCAACCAAATGTGTGATTGGCAAGACCAATCTCAAGTCATGTACTCGGGAGGAGAGCAAGGAGAAGGATCCTTGGAGCAAATACAATATGTTGCGGGGAACCAAGGCTATTGGTCCAATCCGGCCGCAAGAAATCATCCGGGATTCTCCTACGCCAACAATGAAGGAGCCTTGAACCCGCCACAACCACCGCCTCAACAAGCTCGACCACCACCACCCCAACAACAAAACTATCCACCGAGGGGGCCTCTGCAACAAAACTTTCCACCGAAGCAACAAGTCCCACCGTATAGGCCTCCCGGATACAACCAAGGGTGGAGGAATCAAAATCAAAACCCTCCACAAGCTCCTCAACGAACCAACTTCGAATCTAGAGTGGAGGCGTTCATGGTCGAGCAAAATAAGGTGAATGCTACTTTGAAGGCGGGGCAAGAATCTCTCAATACCGTAGTGGCTCAAATATCGGAGCAATTAGCGTTGCTCAATCGGAACACTCAAAGATTGCCGGCGCAACCGGAGCAAAACCCACGGGGCAACACGGGCCACATCAACGCCGTAGTTGCCATCACTACTAGAGGCGGGAAGGACACCACCCCCGCCATGATTCCTATTGAGGAGGCCGTGGAGGAAAGCTTGGAGCCGGTTGAGCCGGTAGTTGAGGTTGATAAGGAGAAGGAGCCACAAGACAAGGAGAAATCTAGGGCGGAGCGATTAATTGAGGAAAGGCGCTTCATGCCATCGGTCCCATTCCCCCAAAGGCTCGCTAAGGCGAAAATGGAGAAGAGGCTAGCAAAATTTCTCGAGTACCTAAGAGGAGTTAGCCTTAACATCCCCTTCCTCGACGCCATCATCGAGATCCCCACGTATGCTAAATTCTTGAAGGACTTGATTTCGGGGAGGAAAAGGAAGGAGAAGATAATGCTAACCGAGGAGGGCTCTTGGTTCACCAAGAGAGAGGAGCCGGCAAAATTTAAAGATCCGGGGAGTTTTCGGATTCCTTGCACCTTGGGCGGCGTGCCTCTTCAAAAGGCGTTGGTCGATCTTGGGGCTAGTGTGAGTCTCATGCCCCTTTCCATGTTCTTAAAGCTTAACACCGGGACAAAGTTGAAACCCACCGACATGCGCATTCAATTAGCCGATGGACGGATAACAAGGCCGGTGGGGATCGCCGAAGACATCACACTTCAAGTCCCGGGTGGAATATGCTTGCCATGTGACTTCGTCATCATGGACATTAAGGAGGAGGGAGACACCTCATTGATACTTGGACGCCCATTCCTCGCCACCGCCGGAGTCATCGTCGACGTGCGCGAAGGTACCTTAACCTTGAACGTCGGAAACATTGAGGTGGAGCTCCACATTCCTAAGGCTATGAAGCATATGCCTTATCACGAGGAACTCGACTACATGGACCTCCTCGATGAGGTGATAGAGGAGGCGATTCCTCACTCAATTGGTGCCCTTTTTGATGAAGAATTTGATGAAGGCCCGGATTTAGGCCAAGATGAAAAGATTGAAGACGATTCCCCCGACTTCTCCGCTGATGAAGATGAAGGCGATGCTGATGTCGTGAGGATTCGAGAGCTCTGCAAGCTCTCGAAATTAAAGTCTCCAAAGAAAGCTCCGCCGGCACGGAAATCGGCATCGCCGGTTAAGCCGTTGACCGGGGCAAATGCTAGCTTGGGGGAGCCTTCCCCCAACACTATTCGAGATAGGAGACCACCGCGGGAGAACGCTACGCCGCCACGTTCGAATCCAAGCGCGCTCCCCGGCAAGTTTGACGGGTGCATCTCATATGCACCAAACATCCCGCATTGATTGAAAATTATAGGGGGTCGAGCTCACGACCTAAAACGAGCGCTTGTCGGGAGGCAACCCGACGTTTTTTTGCTTCATTTTTACTTTTTCTTTATTTTCGTTTTAGAAATTTTTAGTATTTTGAGTCATCCGACCGAAAATTTCGTGATAACGGGTCCGAATTTTCTTGACAGGAGAGGAGATAGGTAGATCCGTCATGAGGAGGATGAACGAGACAACGAGGAGCGCCCCAAGAAGGCGCTCGACGCTCAGGAGGAGGAGGAAATCGACTGGAGAAAGAAAGACGGAGTTTAGAGCCAAAACGAAGATAAACAGCAGAAATTAAGGCTCACTCGGCCGAGTATACTAGTCACTCGGCCGAGTACACAAGTTCGTCTGGCCGAGCCGCTCACGAACGAGGGAAGTCTGCTGAACCCAACTCTCTGTTTATTTTCTTGATTTCGATATAACTGCTACTCGGCCGAGTATATATATTCACTCGGCCGAGTAAAACGGATACCCTCTTAGGGCGAGTCATGCCGAGTAGCTTGAGTCACTCGGCCGAATGGACTTACTCCACTCGGCCGAGGCTGGCAAAGCCACTCGGCCGAAGCGATATCGGGGAGAAATTTTTATTTGCCTCGCTCGGCCGAGTGACCACGTCACTCGGCCGAGTCGTAACTTTCTATTATATAAGTGACGAAGGGGGCGCGGATTTCGAAATCGAAAATTCCCAAATCCGCCCACGCCCCCTCGCCTACCCTCGCCCGAACTCGCTTCGTTCTCACCCCCACTCGCCCGACCAAGCCCGCGCGCGCCGCCGCTCGGCCTGCCACCGCCGGCCGACCGTCGCCGGACCCCGCCCGAGTCGCCGCCGGCAGCCCCGTCTCCGATCACCTCCGGTTCGCTTATTTTCACCGTTTTCTCCTCTTTTCGTGTATTTTTTTGAGGATCCGCTATTAATCAAACCCCAAACCCGAATCAATTCCCATATCTATCTGTTATACCCCTATCGCTCCATACATTTTGATTATTACTCGCTGATATCGCTTTTCCATGCGCAGGTTGCTTTTTGGAGCTTAGGGGAGCTCAGGGGAGCTTCTACGGGCTGCTCAGGACTTCGTGGAGGCGCGGACTTCGCATGCTTCCACTACTTAGCACTCGCGGCGTGTTTGGGTATACTCTTTCCACTCTTTGTGCACACGCCGCACTTTTCACTTTTCGGCACGCACTCGGGGCCGATATGCCGCCCCGGACACGGCCGCGGTCGAAGAGAGCTTCCGCCAAGCGGAAGCGGTCGGATGATGCCGGCCCCTCCCATGAGTTGGAGGACTCTCCTCCACCTTCTCCCACACACCCCGCACAGCCTGCAGGCTCCGCACACCCCGCACAGCCTGCAGCGCACCCACAGCCCGCACAGCCTCTCCCTGCCGATCCACAGCCACCACCACCGGCTCCACTGGTCGGGCCGCTCGGGATTACGTTCCGAGACGATGCACACCGCGCCGTCTTCGACCGTATCTCCCAGCGCTCGATCGTACCCTCCAGGTTTGCACACCTCGCTGACCTAGGACGCCTGGGGGTACTTGAGGGGATACTCACGTTGTACGACAACGTGGGTTGGCGCGACTTCCTTCAGGTGTCGGCGGATACTTTTACCCGCCCGACACTTGAGGTGTTGAGTTCGATCGCCCGGACCGATGATGGATGCTCATTTCGGTTCATGGATCGAGAGTGCCAGGTCACTCTCGATATGATGAGAGCATTTTTCTCATGGCCCGCCGTCCCCGGTGCCGATCGCGGTTACGGCCCTACCCACATTCCCCCACCTTCTTTCGACGCCGGTGCCTTCTGGGCCCGGATTACAGGCCACCACGCCGCCTTTGACCCTAGTAGGGCCAAGGCCTCGGCCATTGTCCACCCCTGCCTACGTATTGCCCAGCGCCTTATGGCGACCACCTTTCTGGCCAGATATGAGCCGGGCACGATGTCTACGCCAGAGCTCTACATGCTCTATGCGATGACACGTCCCAGAGCTCTATCTAGGGATGGACACGAGCTTGTCCCCGCCGTCGTGATCGACATTGCGGCTTGGTTTCTAGACCGTATCATTGTGTCGGTGGGCGCTCGCTCACCGATATGCTGCGGCGGTCTGATCACCTTGCTTACCATGATGACCGGCGAGGACCTACCCGACGACCTGCGACGCGCTCCGGGCCCCACTTCCTTGTCGATAGACGTTATGGCCCGGATGAAGATGCTGCGTCCGCATGGCGAGCGTCACTGGGTCTGGTTGCACGGCCCCTATGGGGCCGATTACATGATTCTCCCGAGCCCTGCTCGGACTCTGATTGCACCAGCCCACGTTGACTGGATTCCGGCGATGGATGTCCTCATCCCCGCCGCCTACGTGCTCGAGGCCGAGGAGGCCGAGCAGGCCCACGCTGCCCACGCTGCCCAGGCTGCCCCCGCAGACCCTGCTGCACACCCTGCCGAGCCTGCTGCCGACCCTGTCGACCCTGTGGCCCCTCAGCCTGTTCCTGACGTTTCTGCTGCTCCTGACACTTCTGTCCCCACCTCTGCCAGTGTCGAGAGTACTTTTGTTGAGCCCACTTCCACCACTGTCACCACTTCCGAGGCTGTCACCACCACTCACACTTCCGCCTCCGGCCCTTTGTCCGTGGAGCCTCTTTCCTCAGCACTCCCCGAGCGCCCGCAGACCTTTGTTGAGAGTGGAGAGCCCTCGTTCGCCGCGATCGTGGAGACCATGGCTAGCATGATCTCCGCTGGGATTGCGCCTTTTGGTACACACACTTCCACCCCAGCGGTAGAGTCCTCTGTCTCCACAGCTGCCGTATTCTCCGAGAGCGTCGTGGCGTCTGTCCACACTTCTGGGCCACTGACCTCTCTTGCCACCTCGTTACCACCTTTGCACGCTTCTTTTGCTGCCGCTGCCTCCACTTCTCACCAGCCGACGTCTCGGCCTCACACTGAGGCCAGGCCCACATTTGCTGGCGCGGCACCTTTTGTCCCCTTCCCTGCTGAGCCCGTTACATACTCCACTCGCGTACGCCAGCCTCGCCCTGCGCAGCCTAGACCGGTGCGTCCCTCTGCACCACCCCCGCCCGACACTATACTGCAGAGCATACGTGCTCTTGAGTTGGCGGTGAGTGGTCTTAGAGGAGACCTTAGGACCCTGTCCTCCACCGTCTCTACGATGGCTGGACGCTTCGAGCTGATCCCCCAGATCCACTACTGCCTTACACAGGTTCTGGAGCGTCTCCCACGCGTACCCCCGCCCACCCAGCAGGTTCCCACACACACTTCCACACACACTAGACCTGCTTCCACTTACACCCCCACCCCAGCTCAGCAGCCCACACCACCACCACCACCACCTCCACCTCAGGACGGAGACGGCGCAGCACCACCTTCCTAGGCACCCTTGATGCCATCGATTCCTTTTGCTGTTGTGCTGCCCGTTTCTGCTGGGTCCTGATGCTCTTTTTGTCCACCCCCCTCCCCTCACTTATTTTGGGTTTCTCATTTTGCCGTATCTCTATATATCTTTTTTGGGAGAGGGGAGAGCTTTTCGGTGACACATATATACTCGTATCACTCATATCTGTGCATGCATCATATCCGCATCATATTTTCACTTCTTTATTTTTCCTTTTATTATCTTTTTTCTTTCCATCATGCATGCATCCTCACTTGCCCCTCTCATTACTTGTCTCTCTGTGTGCCACACTTTGCACATTGAGGACACTGTGCCGTTTAGCTTGGGGGAGTGAGTTCTCACGTTCTTTTTCGTTTTGCCACCTTTATTTTCAGTTTTTCACACCGCTTTTCACTTTTGCACTCATTTTTCATTATTTTTCTTTTATTTTGCCATGCATCACGTTTTCCTTACTTCCCTGTGTGCCGCATTGCATAGTTCTAATTTCCTTTTATCTTTACTTCTTTCTTTTTTCATCTCATGCTAGAGATGAATTTTCTGTGATGATGTCTACGTGGAGTTAGCTTATTCTATATGCATGCTATATTTGTCGTGTCTTAGATTTTATTTCTGATATCATATGCTATGACTTGCTTTGCATTTAGAAATAGTAACCCACACTTTTTCCACATGAAAATGGATGAAGTTTTATTATTAGCTGAGCCTGAATATTCATATGTATGCTATCACAGAAAACACACCAAGATTCACGCATTGAATGCCTATATCTGGAGTACTGATTTCTTTTCCTATATCACTTCTATATGCATGAATTGTACACTTCACTTCAGGATGATTGAATGATGTTAGCTATGATATATCTGGATTAGTTAGCTTTTTTGTGATCGAAACTGAGTAGATTAGATTACCCTGCTGAAGTCGTCGTGCATGTCTTATAGAGTGAACTGAGAGTTACATTTATTTCTTTCTCCACAAATCTTGAACATCATTTCTCTACCTTTAAAATCATTGGTGAATCTCCCCTTAGTGATTCTATTTTATGGCATTTCCCCCGCTATTAATTCCTAGCTCCAAGTTTCTTATTCTAAAAAAAAAAAAATAAATAAAAGAGAGAAAAACATTCTTGTATATCATTATCTCTCTCTTAGTTGGGATCGTTGTGTATATATTGCTTATTGCAAAGAAAAAAAAAGGGGGAAACAAAAAGAAAAAAAAAGAAAAAAAAAGAGGAAAAATCCTCAATAAAAGATCCCATCTCACTTTCTTTCTTTCTTCTTTCTTTTCATTGCTTTTGGAGCTATATGTATAAAAAATGGGGATGTAAATATTTTTTATGCCACCACGCTTATAGATAAGCTTGGGGGAGGGGATTCATTGATGTGTGAGAGAGTGACTACTTGACATTGCACGACAACCTAGGCTAAGTAATATTCTATACTCGGTGAGATTGTTTCTAGCTTTATGAAGTCCAGAAATCTAAGCCTAGCGTTCATTTCATGAAATCCAAACTTTTCCATTCTCTCTATTCTATAGTGTGATACTCTTATGCTCCAGATAGAAAGCGTTCAATTGAAAAGTGTGTGGTCTGTGATTTGTATACCGCTTTAAATGATTCAGACGATGTTGATTTTAAAATCATTCCGTTTTTCATGATTATATCGTTGTTCGTGGGATTTCTATTTCTATTTGCACTATTATACTATGATATCAAAATAAGATTCTTTGACATGTATTTCTCATTCGGTGCATGCTATAAGAGTAAGTGAAACCCACGTCCTGAGAAAATGATCTAGCATCCTTCCTCTCGCTCCTTTCTTTCTTTATTTTCATTTCGTTTTCATTCTTCTTCGTTTTTCTTTTTTTCTCGTTTTTCGCCGTTTTCGTTTTCCGAATCCACCGGGTTCGTCTTTTACTTGTCTTCCTCGAGGACGAGTAAGAGGCAAGCTTGGGGGATTTTGATCACTCCTTATTTTACACCTTTTTCCCGCATGTTTGCATGCCATTTTGATCGCCCAAATCATGTTTTTCACGATATATCGACGATATTGCGATGCTTTTCACGATTTGTTGTTTTTGTCGCATTTCAGGTGATTTGGCGCGATTAGGAGTGATCTCGAGATGCGCGTACTCTAGACGGCCACCGGCGACCTCCCCGAGGGGTATTTTGCTGTTGGAGAGGAGCGGAAGAAGAATGGACGTCGCAGGAGCGACGAGGAGGCCAAAACAATCAGATTGGGCATTTTTTGTGTCCCACTCGGCCGAGTGGAGGAGCCACTCGGCCGACCAGCGAGACACTGCTCGGCCGACCCGTTCAGACACGATTTTCATGTGTACTCGGCCGAGCGACGGAGACCACATCGGCCGAGTGACGATAACACGTCCGCCCGAGTGGCGCCCAGACGAAGCCCCTCCAAAACATCGAAGTTACTGTTTTTCGGCTGCCTGAGCTTCAGAAGACCCACTCGGCCGAGTGGTAAATCCCGTCCGCCCGAGTGAAGTGGAGCCATCGGCCGAGTGACGACAACTCACTCGGCCGAGCCGCCCCCGATCTGAAGACCCCTGAAGCCCACGACTTACTGGAAAATGACAGGGTTTTCACTCGGCCGAGCGACTTTTGTCACTCGGCCGAGTGCGATGCGCTGCCTGTAGCGAAATTTGCGGAAAACAGGCTGTGCAGGGGCGTTTTGGTCAGGATTTTTAGACGATTTTTGGGGCTATTTAAGCTCTGTTTTTACCCTAGTTTTGGGGGCTATCTCTTAGATTTTTTGCAGCTTTTTGAGTCTACTTTTTAGCTTTATTAATTGTGATTGGAAGAGAGAAAAACTTGGATTTTTGTTGGATTAATTGAAGATCTACATTGGTTTGCATTTCTCTTCCCCAAAAACTCTATTTTTATTGTTTATATCATTGTTGTGATGAATTCCATTTCCTATTTCATTGATTATTTTTGTGCTATTGCTATGATTTGTGAGTAGTCTCCACGTCTCGGGGCGTGGGGATGAACCCTACAAGCCATAATTCCTATTTGTGTTGAATTGGTAGAAATTGAGCTAGGATTGTTATTAGGGATTAGATTGGGATTGAATTACTACGGATAGCTAGGTATTCATATCAATTGGGATTTGCAAGAGATTGGATCCCAATTTGATAGGAAGCCCTAGAAATCCGAATTGGGTTGGAGTCGGATTTTCGAAGTATCGGTTTGCAAGAGATTGGACCGATACTAGGACCTCCGGTTGCAATTCCGTGCCGATACCCGTTTGCAAGAGATTGGACGGGTAGGAACTATCCTAATTTAGATTGTGGACCGAGTTTGCAAGAGATTGGGCTCGGTGCGCAATTGGACGATGATGTTGATCCTAATGCTAGCTTCCCTAGGCTAGGGTTTGCAAGAGATTGGACCCAACCCTAGGATAGCTATAGACCGGCAACAGCGCGAGAGCGTGAGCTTGGTTCACATTTAGTTGCAACTAGTTCATCCAAATTCTCATTCTAGCGATTTCGATACCGGCGAACCACATTTATGAAATACGGTGAGTAGCGGGGATTCCCCTTTCCCTAGACGTTCTTTATTTGATTTGATATTTCGCAAATTTGTCTGACGATTGTGACAGGATCGCCCAAGGCAATTATCTCTATTCCTAAATAGCCAGGTTGATCAGGAGCAAGCACGGTCATTCGTCCTCCCTGTGTTCGATACCCGCTCGCCACCATACCGTGCGCTTGCGGTAAAACTACAACCGTCGCCTCGGGACGTGTATCCGGGGCGCGACCATGTAGTCCTGAATGAAGCTGGGATTAATATTCTAACTGGGAAACGATTGGCTGACAACTGCTATCTACTTCAGGAAGCCAACAGTTGTCCCACTGCTAGTGTTGAAGTCTCCGAACAATGGCATCAAAAACTAGGTCACGTAAACTACAAAACCTTGATGGAAATTACCAGAGTCGGAGCCGTTCGAGGGATACCTGTCATATCCAAGAAAATAGAAGGGGTTTGCGGTCCCTGTCAGCTGGGAAAACAGAAGAGAACTAGTCATAAACAACTTCAGACCATCACCACCTCTAAGAACATGGAGCTGCTACATATGGATCTGATAGGACCCACAACGAAAGTCAGCATGGGAGGTAAGAGGTACATTTATGTTTGTGTTGATGACTTCTCTCGTTTCACTTGGGTAGATTTTCTCAAAGAAAAGTCAGATGCTTTCAATTCCTTCAAGAAGCTCTGCACCCGCCTTCAGACGGAGAGAGGAGTCACTATTGGAAAGATTATCAGAATTCGCAGTGACCATGGTAAGGAGTTTGAAAATCACTTGTTTGCTGATTTCTTGAAGCAGAGGGAATATGACATGAGTTTTCTGCGCCTAAGACCCCTCAACAGAATGGAATTGTTGAGAGGAAGAATCGCACTCTACAGGAGATGGCTCGCGTGATGTTGAACGCCAGAAAGTCAGTACTAAATGGTGGGCAGAAGTGATCAACACTGCTTGCTACACCATAAATAGAGTGTATCTGAGACCCAGAACGGAGAAAACTCCCTACGAGATCTGGAAAGGTAAAAAACCCTATCTTTCTTACTTTCATGTATTTGGAAGCAAGTGTTACATTTTTCAGGAACGAACTTCTAAGGGAAAGTTCGACGCTAAGAGTGATAGAGGGACATTTCTCGGATACTCTATTACCAGTCTAGCCTTCAGGGTTCTGAATCATCGCACTTATGGTTTGATGGAGTCGATCAATGTTGTTGTAGATGACTTCGAGCAGGGTGAAGCTGTTATTCATGGGGAGCCTGGTTCTCAAGGAGAGAGTAATGAAGAGGATGAAAATGTTGAACAAAATGTTACAACGTTTGATTCAACACAAGTGAATACTGGTCAGAATGGTACCTATCAAGGAACAACATCCGTCGAGGAATCGCAATCGGATGGAAATGAAGTTCATTCCTCAAGGGGGATTGCAAAAGTTATACGAAATCATCCTCCTGAACTTGTCATTGGGAATGTTGAAGATGGTCTTCGCACTAGATGCACTAGTCAGGTAAATTATCGTGATCTTGCTGGATATGTTTGTTTTTTAT
The DNA here is from genome assembly GCA_030789695.1 of Scilla litardierei. Classification (NCBI taxonomy): domain Eukaryota; kingdom Viridiplantae; phylum Streptophyta; class Magnoliopsida; order Asparagales; family Asparagaceae; genus Scilla; species Scilla litardierei. The sequence continues at coordinate 20,758,581 of CM061133.1, forward strand.
CTAGTGTTGAACCTAAGAATGTCAAAGAAGCATTACTCGATGACTTCTGGGTGATGGCTATGCACGAGGAGCTGAATCAATTTCAGCGTAATGACGTCTGGAGTCTTGTTGAGAGACCAAAAGGGATGAATGTCATTGGAACTAAGTGAATTTTCAAGAATAAAACGGATGAAAAAGGGAATGTCACGCGTAACAAAGCTCGTCTGGTAGCTCAGGGATACACTCAGATTGAGGGAATGGACTTTGACGAGACTTTTGCTCCGGTGGCCCATTTGGAATCTATTAGATTACTTCTCACCGTGGCATGTAGTTTCAACTTCAAGCTTCATCAGATGGACATGAAAAGTGCCTTTCTAAATGGGATTTTAAATGAGGAGGTATATGTTGAACAACCAAAGGGATTTGAAGACCCATTCTTGCCTAGCCATGTCTATCGATTGAAGAAAGCTCTTTATGGACTTAAGCAAGCTCCAAGAGCTTGGTATGAGAGACTGACCAGATATCTTCTTAAAAAGGGCTATGAGCGAGGGGGAGCAGACAAGACGTTGTTTGTTCAGAGAACCAGATCGGCGGTCATAGTTGCATAAATTTATGTTGACGACATAGTCTTTGGATCTACTTCACTGCAACTGGTATGTGAATTTATCGATCTTATGCAAACAGAGTTTGAAATGAGTATGGTCGGTGAGTTAAATATGTTTCTTGGTCTTCACGTTAAACAATCTAGCGATGGGTTGTTTATATCTCAGAGTAAGTATGCTAAGAATCTTGTTAAGAGGTTCGGTCTTGAGAAAGCCCATCAAGTTCGCACTCCTATGGCTACTACTGAAAAGCTCTCGAAGGATGATGGTGGAAAACAAGTAGAGGTTACTCTGTACAGAAGCATGATAGGAAGCCTATTGTACTTGACAGCGAGTAGACCTGACATCAGTTTTAGTGTTGGGGTGTGTGCCCGATATCAAGCCTGTCCTAAGGAATCTCATATCACGGCTGTTAAACGCATAATCAGGTATATAAGTGGAACAGCTGACTATGGCATTTGGTACTCCAAAGATACCCACACACTTCTATCAGGGTATAGTGATGCTGATTGGTCAGGTAATGCTGATGATAGAAAGAGTACCACAAGAGGGTGTTTTTATGTCGGAAACAACTTAGTCTCCTGGTATAGTAAAAAGCAGAATTCGATTCGTTGTCAACAGCTGAGGCTGAATATATTGCTGCAGGGAGCTGTTGTACTCAACTCCTGTGGATGAAACAAATGCTGACTGATTATGGTGTTGATCAAGATGTCTTGACCATTCTGTGTGACAACCAGAGCACTATAAACATTTCCAAGAATCCTATTCAACATTCAAGGACCAAACATATCGACATTCGACACCATTTCATCAGAGAGCTGGTTGAAAAGAAGGTTGTTGTCATGGAATATATAGATACTACCAGTCAGTTGGCTGACATTTTTACAAAACCCTTAGATTCAAGTTGGTTTGAGGAGTTACGACAAGCTCTTGGGCTGTGTCGTATATAATGTTGGTCTTATTGTTGCACATAATGTTGGACACAATGTTGTACATTATGTTGCAACTCTGAAAGGGGTCTTGGTGATTTTTATAAATTCTGTCTGGTAGTCTCTTTTATTTCCTCCGCATTTATTTCTCCTCTTTGGTTATCTCAGTGCTCATCATTTCATTTGATCATTTCAAAAAGAAGGGCTGTTCTGTGGAAACTAGGGTTCTTGATTCTTGTTTCTTCGACAAAGGGTTTCTTGCCTTTCTTGCAAAAATGGGTCGTGCTCGTACTGAAAAACCCTCCCCAACTCCTCGTCACTCTGCATGTCAGGCTGCATCACCTCAGCAGGTTCCCGTCTCGTCTTCATCCTCTCGCTTCAAACGGAAAGGGATTATTTCTCGCGCTCCTATGGCCTCATCTGCTGGTATTTCATCTACTTCTTCATCTCCATTGTCGTCTGTCAACATGCAATCAGGTTCTATCTCGAATTTGGCTATGGTACCTTTTCCTCCAATTATTATTAATCCTTGCTCTCGGATTAAGTCTCAAATGTCTCTATCTGAAGAAGATGAACCGTTTCCTCGTCTGGTAACTGTGGAAGACTGGTTTTGGTATCTTCGCCGAACAAATCATAAATTGAATGTTTCTTGGATGGATTTATCTGAAATGTGTTTTGGTTCTGTCAATCTTAAAGATGTGGAGGGAAAATTGATTAGTGTGAGAGTTCCTTTTGATGACTTGACGGTTTTAAAGACTTGAAATCCTCCCGAATCTTCTGTAAAATTTTTTGAGATTGTAGTGTTGGATGACTCCGACTCTGAGTCATCCATGTCTGGAGAAGTCCCTAGTAGAGATATTGAGGAGGATGTCGTGTCTTATCATGACAATGAGGGTGCTGTTGGTCTGGATATTGGTGAAGGATCATCTATTCAAGCTGCTCCTGATACTGCACAAAATGTTGATGGTCATAGCAACATGTGTATTTCTGATACGGCTGATGCTGGGCAGACGGCTTCACTGGATGTTATACATAATGTCTTTCACTCAATGGATGAGAGAGATGATAATTTGAGTTCTAAAGGGAAGGAGGATGTGGTTGACATGGAATTAGAAGCAGATGCATCAAAAGTTGTTGATGAAACTATTCCAGTAATGATAACCTCTGATCATGTTGAGGAGAGTGTTCCTTCTGCTGGGCAGACCACTTCTCCATGTGAAAATGTCGAACCCTCACCTAATGTTGGAACTAATGTCAGATCAACTGCTAGTGCTCAAGAAGAGGAATCCATGATGACTGCTGCTCCTAGTATGGATCCTTTTATGTCTCACCCTCGCAGAACTAGATCTGAGTCCCTCAAGCGCAAAGCTTCATCCAGATCTTGCAGCATTTCTCCTTCTAAGATACTCAAGAAGTCTGGTGGTTCAGGATCCTTCTCTCCTTCTGGTGTGTCTGCATCTAGGGCTTTATCCAAGAAATTCTTCGATAAGTCATGTCTGAATCGATGGCCTGCCTACTCTGATCGAGCTATCTTTGGTGAAAATTCTATTGATGTCTCTACGTTTGGAAAGACTCTCTTCTTATCATTTCTTAAGGATATTGATCTCCTTCAAGCAGCAGGCTGCTTTAAGACTTTTTATCCAGTCTTGGTCCGAGAATTCTATTGTAATCTACACAAGTCTTCTACAGACTCTGCATCGAAATGGGGGTTTCAGGACTTTTATCCGAGGCAAGGTTATTCCTTTCTCTCCATCTGTCATCAAGAAACTCTTGAAGTGGCCATGCAATCAGAATCTTCCTTCTTATGGTGTTTCTGTTGGTGAAGATTATGACTTGTTTATCCAGACTGTCACTGGTGGGCAATATAAATGTTGGCCAAAGAATTTTTCCTTCCCTTCCTCAGCGTTGACCACAAAGTTCTTTCTACTTTCTCGCCTTGCCACTCGAAATTGGCTGCCAACTTCCAACATGTCGATAGTCACCAAAGCTATGTGCAGATTGTTGTTTGCTGTCGGGACTAAGAAGCCATTCAATTTGGGCCAAATTATCTTTGATTCCATCCTTTCACTTTCAGAGTCTTGTGCTCCTAATACTTCGCAGCCTCATGCATCTCTCATTTCCATGATACTTTTTTCGCAAGGGGTTGTCCCAGACTCCTCTGAACTTCCAATGTCGTGTGACTTGATCAGCTTCACTACCAAGTCAGTAGCCAGCAAAATTGATGATTTATCTGTTCTTCCTTAGGCTTCTGTGTCCTCTGTGCCTTCTTCATCTACTTCTCCTCCATCTGCTTCGAAATCTGTTGGCAAAAGGACTTCATCATCAAAGGTCTCTATGCAAGATTTACTGGATGACATGTCGGTGCTTCAGAGGGCTGTCAAATCTGTAGATGATCAGCTGGATATGATTGATGGTTAAAGAGTTCTTCTTCAAGCTCAGAGAATATTTCTTCAGGAAAGGATTGTCAGCTCCAAGCTAAAGTGTCTTCTGACAAGGTATGATCTTTGACTTTTGGTGTCACAATGGGGGAGATAGATTGATGTTTTGATGTGGTGATATGTTGTGGTGGTGATTTGATGTTGGTGCTACTATTGTCTGATCTGTGATTTCTTGAACATCTTGGGGGAGTTTTTTTGTTGTATGATCTACCTGTTGAAGTACAGTGGTATCTCTGATGTTCTTGTTAATGACTGGTACATATGTTGGTATCAGATATTTTTTTTCGTTTTGATTGTGCCACTAAAAGCCAAAAGGGGAGATTGTTAAGTCTGTTGTTTGTCATTTGTGGCACAATGGTTCATGTGGAATGTTTAAAAATATGTCATTTGAAATGTTGAACTTATTGTTCAACATTTGTGACCGTGACACAATGTGTGGTTATGAAATGTTGAACATTGTGGCATATGAAATGTTGAACTTGTTGTTCAAACATCTGAGATCAGTCTTCGTGGATATTCTAAGTAGCTGTTTGAATTGCGACTGTTGAAGATAAGACATCGTCGTAATAGACTTGTTGTTATTGGAGATAAGAAGTTATTGTGTTTGTTGATCAGATTCAGATCTTCTCTTTCAGTGCGGGACATGTGTTTCTCATGGTTATATTTGTTGAAGCTGTTGAAGAATGGTTAAGGATATTTGTTTAGCTTCAGATCTGTTTGTCTGCTGAGATCTCTATATTAATTGATCTATCTCACCTAGCTGCGCTCTGTGTTGTTCGGCAAATCTTCAGTGATTATACCGGAAGAATTTTTATTAACAACTTAACAACTTCGAAGTGTGTGTGAAGGAAAGTTGGAAGTTGGATTGGCGTGAGGATTATTGTTGTTGGTAGATTAGCTTTTGCGAAAGCGACATCAAGCTCCGGGAGGAGGCTGACGACTACTGAGGTAGGGGATCAAGGGAGTTGATATTGGTCAGTATTGCAAGGGGATCTTGCACGCAAGGGGAGCTTGTGCAAATTACTCCACCGGGTTGATTGAGATCAACCTTTGCAGTTTGTATTGAGGGGGAGTTTGTTTTCCCTAATATCAAATAGTATTGGTGATTGTAATTATCATTATTTTAGTGGAGTAATTTGAATTTCTGGGCGAGGCCCCGCAGATGTAGGTGTGCGCACCGAACTGCGTTACCAATGTCCATGTGTCGTGCTGTGTTGATTATTATTCCCATGTGTTTACTATTTTAGTTTACGTACTAAACTTCAGATATGATCGCTGGCTTCTGTCTCAGATGGTATGCATGAATTGCAAAATCAAAATTATTGATAAGCAAACAAAGTGAAAAGAAAAAGCAATCGTCAGATTATATGCATGAAAAAAATTATATAAAAAGGGAATTCTCTGTCAACTAGGCATGCCAGTAATCAAACCCATGACTTCCAGTCAAATACTGAATGCTCTACCAACTGGGCTACGTTTTAATGTTGACTAGTAGTGTACAAGGGTTTAGTCAAATACTTACCTGGGCTATAAGCCTATAGCCCACCTTAGCCCAAGCATAGCTCCGCCCTTGGATAAATTTATTTATAGACGATGTTGACTTTTGCATTAATCCATAAAAATGTTCAAAATGAATGGATCATGCCCAAACAAACATTCAGCTTAAGGTATGTTACATCAATACATCAAACAGCAGCGAGTTTCTTCCGATTAAACAAATGAAAGAAAATCCCACAAATATGCTCAATGCCATGCCGGTAAAAGCTAAATGGTCTCGTGTTTACACGGACACCCAATACACTCCTGGTGTGATATTAAACAAACTTCAAACGTGTCTAAGAGGCTTAAATTGAAAAAAAAACTACCCAGAAATAACATGACAAATGATAATCACAAAAGAAATGTTATGTGCCCCATATACAGAGTCAATGATAAACATTATTAACACAAGTAATGAAAATGTTAATATACATGACATCCTTTGTATTATGCCGTGCCAATTTGTCAATATTGCCATCTACATTTTATATTCATTCTTAGCATGGCAAAGTGTTGCGTGACAGGTTTTGTTTGTATGAGCTTAAGATACGCATACTTTACATCTCTCTGCTAACAAATGAGCTCTTTGACCCTTGAAGACTAATTTATCTTGCCTATTTTTCAGATGTTTGGCATTGCACCCTCGCAGAACTCCTTGCACAATGAGATTGAATCTACAACTGCCACTCAGCCTACATGTTGATTATTTCTTCAAACTTGAGATCTGACAGTTGACACAGTCATGCAAGTTTTGGCATGGCCGTGTAGGGATGAGAATGGGCATGCCCAAATCCCGATTGGGCTTCCAATTGGGCATGCCACATCATCATCCCTACAAATCCTTCACTAATGAAGAATTAGTGAAGTATTTGTAGGGATGATGATGTGACATGCCCAACTGGAAGCCCATTCGGGCTTTGGGCATGCCCATTCTGATCCTTACGGCCGTGCGTGTCACAGACGTATCAGCCGACTCTGTCGTAGATTTGGACACGGCCGTGCGATACCTCGCACAATTGTGCGAGTTCCAGCAATACATGCAGCCCTATGATGCAATTAGTATATGGCCGTGCCGATCACTCGCACAGCCATGCCGATTGTTTTGAAGCAAACTGCAGGTTACATAGTTTTGTGTCCGACCGTGCCATATATCCAGAAATTTTGATACATCCAGAATTGGTTTCTAATCTCGATCGTTGATCTTTATTGGGTTTAAATCGGATGGACATGATCTAAAACGTCCTCTTCTATCCTAGGATCGACTCCTATGGAAAACAAATACCAAAGAGATACACATTTTGATGGGAACACGTCTCCAACGAAGAGATTGGAGAAGAATTCCTTGCGTCTTCAAGAGAGAAGCTGATCTTTTACCGGCGATAGGCGAAGAAAGTGCTTCGAGGTGACTACAAGCTTTGGGAGAGGGTGTATTCCTTGTGCAAGAGTCTCTGGTAAGATCTCTCTATTGGTAGTGTGCATGAGACATTGTAATTGCTAGAATGCTAGAGTTATTTTGTCTAGAGTGCATATATTGTTTTGGAGCAGATTTATAGTCGGTGTATTCTCTGAATTATCATCTGATCTAGTGGAAACCGTGACAACAAAAGATTGAATGTAGGCCATAGGTTGGGTCGAACCAGTATAAATCTTTGCCTCTCTGTGTGATTACTTGGTTTTGATTTTGTGGTGGTTACTTATGCTTCTTATGATTCATTCAAGATCATAACTCAACATTGATTTAGTTGACAACATTTTATATTTATATATTCCGATATGCACACTTTGGTGTTGTTTGATATTGTGTAAGATCCCCAACAAGTAGTATCAAAGCTATTGATGAGAAAGAAATAAGAAGACAAGATGTCGTCTTCTACAACACATATATACAATTAATTCATGCTTTCATACACACACACACACACACACACACACCATTTTTTTTTCTTTTTTTCTTTTTTTGGGATTTACAATTAGTTTGTGTAAGGAGTGTTGAGTCAGTGACTTACAGATCAGACAACCTTATGGCACCGGGTCAAGAAGGACCCCTCGGACCAACTAACTCAATCCATGTAGAATCCTTATTCATATGCACTCCACTAAGCTAAACCTTTTGACGTAAGGCCCTGATAATTTCTATCGTGGGGATCTGGTTACTCAGTGTCGTTGGGGAACGATGCACATATATTTTTTCTATTCACAAACTTTTTTCTTTCTTTTTTTATAGAAAGCATGGATAGGTCAACCAAGATCAATCCTCAGTATTGTGTGATATGTTTTTATCCAAGTCCAATGGATTTTAATCCATTATACTCAACTATTGGCTCTACGGTCCATGCATAAAGTGTGTTCCTATGGTTAAACCCAGGTCGGTTTCAAGTACTTCTATCTTAGGGACTATGAGGACGGCCAAAGCTAAGATATTACAAGGGATTTAAAAGTAGAGACACGTCCTATTCAAATATCCTAATCGACATCGTTGAAATCGAGCGTAAAAGTTTAGGAAACGAATTTCAACTCGAGATTCCACACATAAAAACTCGTTTTCGAAAAATTCTCGAAGTGAATGCAAATATATACATATGTATGCGTGATGATGCATGATGCATGATGAGAAAGCAGATACTTTTGGAGTTTTTCAAATTTTTTCATTTTTCTAGCTTTTTTGAATGCATATAAGGAATAAAACATGATGCAAATGAAAAGGAAAGAAAAATGAGAGAAAAATAAAAAAGAAAAAAGAAAAACAAGAGGAAAATGAAAAGTAAAGACAAAAAGGAGAAAACAAAGAGGAAAATAGAGGAAAATAGAAAAACAAGCGTGAACTCGATCCTCCCCTAAGGTAAACTGAGCGTTGTCCTCAACGCGATAAAAACACGGAAAATAGATCGTGAGGACATAAAAAGTGAGTGGAAGGAGATCCAGGTGCTCTCTCCCAAGCTGAAGTGAAATGCGACCAAAAAGTGAGAATGAGTGAAATAATGGGCCATGTGATGAGAGGGAGCGCAAAAGGTCATCCAATCAAACAGAGCCACTGTCAGGTGGTGGCTGGGTGGGTGATGTGGGTGGGAGTGTGGGTTCAGACCAAGCAGCAAAGTTTTGTATGAGCTTAAGATACGCATACTTACTCTACTTCTCTCTGCTAACAAATGAGCTCTTTGACCCTTAAAGACTAATTTCTCTTCCCTATTTTTTAGATGTTTGGCATTGCACCCTCGCAGAACTCCTTGCACAATGCGACTTGTTGGGGCATACGTGGTGTGACTGTATTGTCATTAGTGGCACTTGATTACTTCAGTGGACCTTGATTATCTTGATGAGAAAGATCTTCTTAAAAGGACTGTTTATAAGTCATGTTGTAAGTCACGTTGCAACATGAGTTGCAACATGCTGTTCTGACTAAATAGAGAGAAGTTCAGATTTCAGGTGCGTGAAGATTCATTATTTGAACGGGTTCAGATCTTGTATTATTATCTAGATTCTCTCTAGATATTCGGTTATATGCTGGTATACATAAGACTGCTGAAGATGCGATGGAAGGTATAAACCCGCAAATAGTGGTTGAAAGATCTGCTGAAGATATTGCGGGATCACTTGCCCTAGGTGGTTCCTAATTTGCGGGCCGAGATAATCTACATGGTTTCTAAATCATTTGCTTTGCATAACAGCTTATATGATTGATGGAGTGCCGCCATATATAAGCTTCATACGGATTGATGAAGGGTTCATCGCTTTTGAAGATTGTGATTATTTACTCCGGGAGGGAGGCTGACGGCTACCTGAGGTAGGGATCAAGGGAGTTGATTCGAGTCAATTCTGTAAGGGGACTTTGCATGCAAGGGGAGCTTGCATAGATTACTCCATGGGTTTGGTAGAGACCACCCACTGCGGTTTGTATTGAGGGGAAGCATGTTCCTCATAATAGAAATCCGTTATTAGTGATTGTATTCATTTATATTATAGTGGAGTAATCTGATTTTCTGGACGTGGCCCCTCAGATGTAGGTGTGCACACCGAACTGTGTTACCAAGTCTTGCGTGTCTTTTCTTGGATTTATTCTTATTGATATATGTTCATTTGATGACCTTCATAGTACCGAGTTTCAATTGGTATCAGAGCTGGTCATCCGTGCTGCTTTGTTTTTGTCAAAGCGGGTGTGATCTTGGGATTTCAGTACTTGAACCATGAATACAAGAAAGGGTGATTTCGTTACTCGTCCTTCACTGCTCATTAGAACTAACTAATCCTACTGGAAGTCCAGGATGCGATCTTTCATTAAATCCCTTGATGAGAAGGCATGGATCGCAGTCGTTGAAGGATGGTCCCCTCCGATGGAAGTCGACAAAGACGGCAAGGAACATCTCAAGCTGGCTGACGGGAGTCAAGATGAAGATCGTGCTGCCCTGGGGATTCTAAAGAAGTGAATGCCATTTTCACAGCTGTTGATGAAGAGAAATTTAAGCTTATCTCTACTTGTGAGTATGCTAAAGAAACATGGGACGTACTTCAAAATGTTCATGAAGGAACCAATGAGGTAAAAATTTCTAAACTTCAAATGCTTGCGTCTTAGTTTGAAGAATTAAAGATGAGTGATGATGAAACGATTGCTGAATTTAATGGGAAGTTAAGAGACATAGCTAATCAGGCTTTTCAACTTGGCAAAAAATACTCACAAGTGAAGTTGGTCAAAAAAAACTCTAAGATCGCTACCTGACAGATTTTCTGCTAAAGTTGCTGCCATTGAAGAAGCTAGGAATACATCTACTATGAGACTTGATGAACTTATAGGGTCTTTACAAACTTTTGAAATGAATCTCAAACAGAATAAAAAGGACAAAAGAGTGGCTTTAAAATAGAAACGTGATAAGTCACTAAAGAAGATGAGGAGTCGGGTCTTGATGAGGACAGTGCATTATTGACCAAAAATTTCAGCAGAATGCTGGCGAAGATTAGCAGCAAAGGGCAGAACTTCAGATCAGGAAACAGTGGGTCACATCCTAATGATCTTACCTATGGGAAAGGTGTCAGTCGTCATACTCAGAGATATGATCAGAAGAAGAAAGGAAAAGGAATACAGTGTAGAGAATGTGAGGGTTTTGGACACATACAAGCTAAGTGTGCCAACACTTTAAAGAAGCAACAGGGAAGTCCTTAGTTAGTACATGGAGTGATGATGAGTCTGAAGGGAGTGCTGGAGATGAGGAAATCACCAGCACTTATGTTGCTTTTACAACATACTTGAAAAGCCAATCTGACTTCAACACTCACAGTCATGTTGGATCTGATATTGCAACATCAGTTATAACATCAGTCAATAAGCTAGACAATGTCAGTCCCTGTATTGCAACATCAACTACAACATATAATAGTGAATCAGACTCTGAAGCTGAAAGTGATGAGGATGTGAGTGAAGAGGATATTCAAACAGCCTACCAAATGATGTTGATAAATGGATGAAGATCCGTGAGATAAATAAAACATTGAAAGATGAGAATGTCAGATTGAAGGGAGAAAAGAAAGAAGCCAAAGCAAGACTCTTGAAAGCCGAACACAGTCTCAGAAATTTAGAGGGCACCCTCGGAAAAACTCTGATCAGGTTGTGAAGGCTGAGAGTATTCTAAATAAGTAGAACTCGGGGAAGTCGAAACTAGATGATATTCTTAATATGGGGAAGACTTCAGGAGATCGCACTGGTGTAGGGGTACAATAGAGGAGCGTATTATCATGTGCCTATGAAAAGAAGAATTCTCGTTACCAAATAACTTGAAAGAATGGGTTAGCACAAGAGCCATGATTGGAAGAAGAAACTGACTAGAGGCGTAAAAGGTGGTCGTCCTGTGTGCGATTACTGCAAGTTCATAGGCCATACTGAGAGAAACTGCTTCAGTTGCATGCGACATTGTTTAGAAGGAAGACTGAACTGTATAGCATGGTGGCCTACACATCATTGATTGCATCCTCTGATAATATGTGGTATTTTGATAGTGGATGCTTTCTTCATATGACTGGTAACAAGAGATTGCTAGATAATTACAGGACAAGCACTGGAAGTCGTGTGACATTTGGTGACGGATGAAGAAGCAAGGTTGTAGGAAAAGGAGATCTAAATATGGTCGGGCTTCCTAAACTCAAGAACGTTCTGCATATCGAAGATCTGAAATCTAACCTTATTAGCATCAGTCAGCTGTGTGACCAAGGACTATTGGTGAGGTTCACTAAGGAGAGATGTCGTGTGTATAATTCTAGTCAAGAATGCATTCTTAATGGGAAAAGATCTGCCGATAACTGCTATCTCCTTCAAGAGGATAATACTTGCCTTCATACTCTTACTGATGTGTCTGAACAGTGGCACCAAAAACTAGGGCATCTGAACTTTAAAACTATAAAAATCTCTAAAGTGGGAGCTGTCAGAGGAATAACTGTCTTAAGCAAAAAGAAGGAAGGTGTATGTGGTCCATGTCAACTGGGCAAGTAGCAAAAGACTAGCCACAAACAATTGCAGATCATTACTACGTCCAAGATTCTACAACTACTTCATATGGATCCGATTGGGCCGACATCTGAAACTAGTATCGGAGGTAAGAAATACATTTTTGTATGAGTTGATGATTTTTCTAGGTTTACCTGGTTAGATTTTCTTAAGGAAAAATAAGATACTTTTGAAGCATTTAAGAAATTATGTGTCTGTCTTCAAATTAAGAATGGAACCATTATCTGCAAGATTGTTAGAATCAGAAGCGACCATGGAAAGGAGTTTGAAAACCGATCATTTGCTGATTTCTGTGAGTCCCGAGGTATTGCTCATGAATTCTCTACACCAAAGACTTCTCAACAAAATGGAGTGGTTGAGAGGAAGAATCGCACTTTGCAAGAGATGGCTTGTGTTATGCTAAATGCTAGAGAAGTCAGTGTAAGGTGGTGGGCTAAAGCTATCAATACGGCATGCTATACATCTAACAGATTTTATCTTCGTCCTAGAACTGAGAAAACTCCGCATGAAATCTGGAAGGAAAGAAAGACAGATGTCTCCTACTTTCACATCTTTGGAAGCAAGTGCAATATATTAAATGACCGTACTCAAAAAGGGAAGTTTGATGCTAAAAGTGATGAAGGAATATTTCTGGGATATGCTACATCTAGTCGAGCATATAGAGTCTACAATAAACGTACTAAAACTATGATGGAGTCTATTAAGGTTATTATGAATGATTTTGATAAGCAAAAAGAGACTGACATAGTTGAAGGGAGTTCATTACAGGAAGACTGCATAGAAGAAGAAGAGCATGTTGTAACTGATGTTGCAACGCCAGATACGACACATGACCATGTAGCAACTGATATTGCAACACAAGAGACACCATCAGCTGAGGAACCTCAAGGTGGCCAAGCTGTTACTCACACTTATGATGGGATTACCGGAGTTATACGGAACCATCCTCCTGAGCTGGTTATATGTGATGTCTTTGAAGAACGTCATACGAGAGGGACGAGCCGTGTCAACTATCGAGACCTTACAGGGTATGTGTGTTTTATCTCTTTAGTTGAACCAAAAAATGTGAAGGGGGCTCTTATTGATGAATACTGGGTGTCAGCCATGCAAGAAGAACAGAATCTGTTTCAGAGAAATGATGTCTGGACTCTTGTGGAAAGACCAAAGGGGATGAGTGTCATTGGTACAAAATGGATTTTTAAAAATAAGACTGATGAGAAAGGTAACATCACTCGCAACAAAGCAAGACTTATTGCTCAAGGATATGCTCAGGTTGAAGGTGTAGATTTTGATGAGACGTTTGCTCTTGTTGCCCGACTGGAATCTATCAGACTTTTACTTGACGTAGCATGTAGTTTCAACTTCAAATTTCATCAGATGGATGTGAAGAACGCCTTTCTAAATGGTATTCTGAACGAAGAGGTATATATGGCACAGCCTAAAGGATTTGAAGACCCATTCCTTCCTAATCATGTTTATCAGTTGAAAAAGGCACTCTATAGCTTAAAAAATCACAAAGGGCCTGGCATGAGAGACTAACAAAATATCTACTGCAGAAAGGATATGAAAGAGGGGGAGCTGACAAGACTTTGTTTGTTCAGAGAACTAAGTCTGCTTTGATAGTATCTCAGATCTATGTTGATGATATCGTGTTCGTATCTACCTCTCAACAGTTAGTGCTTGAGTTCATAAATCTTATGCAGAACGAGTTTGAAATGAGTATGGTTGGAGAACTTAATATGTTTCTTGGTCTTCAAGTGAAGCAATCCAAAGAAGGGCTGTTCATTTCTCAAAGTAAGTATGCAAGGAATCTGGTGAAGAGATTTGGGCTAGAGAATGCTAGACAAGTGTGTACTCCTATGTCTACTAGTGAAAGACTCTCTAAAGATGATAGTGAAAAGTCTGTGGAGGTTACGTTGTACATGAGTATGATAGGGAGCCTTCTTTATCTCACTGTTAGCAGACCTGCCATTAGTTTCAGTGTGGGAGTTTGTGCTCGGTATCAAGCATCACCCAAAGAGTCTCACATTACGGAAATGAAAAGAACCACCAGATACATAAGTGGTACGGCTGACTATGGTATTTGGTATACCAAAGATACTAACACTTTTCTATCAGGGTACAATGATGCTGATTGGGCAGGTAATGCTGATGACATGAAGAGTACTACTGGTGGGTGCTTTTATGTTGGAAACAATCTTGTTTCTGTTGGATCTGGATCCTAGCCTAGAGGGAGGGTGCATAGGCTAATAAAAAATTCTCACGCAACCCACGAGAAATCACACGCAGTTAAAAGCACAACCAGAGTAAATAAGAGACTATCACAGAGTACGCACAGATTTACCCTGGTTCGGTCGCATCAACGACCTACGTCCAGCCCCAAGCAAATACTAGCATTAATATGTTCCTTCTGTACACCTACAATGGGGTTCTAGCTTCAACTCCCCACCTATACTGTACCACACTCAACAAAGTGCAGAACCCTATCAACCTAGTAAATGCGTATCTTGACTGCAACAACGCGTCAAGACCCTCTTGTCTAGCCCAACCAAACAAGTCCAAAATAGTCACAAAATAGTTAAAGTTTCCCCTGCAGAGAACGTTACACTAAGACACGAATATAAAGAGTAAAGGGTTTACAAATGCTCATTTCGTGTCCGTGTAGTCGTCTCTGTCAATCAGCACGTTGTCAGCTCTAATCTGATGCAAATGGTGTCTCGATCTGACTCCTAGATCTCAAATAGCACACTGGTCTGTGCGTAAGAAAATCCCAGTTCAAAAATTTTTGTAAGCGGTCTGTGCGCATAGCAATCCACTTAATTCTTTATCCACTTCAGCATCCAACTTAATTCTGCTGCTCTTTGTTTGTGTGGGGGGTTGTCCACGTCAGCTCGTCTCCTAGGGCATGCAGCGACGGAAAATAGCGTCGACTTCACCGAGCGACTCAACGGGGACGACAACCGGTGCTTCGGCTTCGACAGTGTCGCCTTTACTCCGGCAGCAGCACCTGAATGACGACAGCACGGGAACTTTGGAGATGCTAGGGTGACTCCGATCAGCAGCTGAGATGGCGGCGAGCACTTCAACGTCGGTGACGCTCTCTCGTTCGACGGCGGCAACAACGACTCGAACTCGACGGCAGCGACTTCGACTTCTCCTTCTTCAGCGATGATGGCATGGAGATGGAGCACAGAGATGTTGACGGCGACGAGATGAGCAGCTCTGGCGGCGAGGTGATCTTTTACGGTAAGGAGTACGGCAGCGGCGTCTCGACGTAGGGTTCTAGTCTTCTCCGATCGCTCGACTTCAATGGCGAGAATAGATCTGAATGGTGATGTGTGGTCTCGTCGATGGCATCGCAAGCTTCCCCCTCGATGGCAACAAGAATTCACGGCGAGATCTTCATGCAGCGGGCTTCGACTTTTGCACGTCAGCATGAGTTCCTCGATGGCGACTGGGCACTTGATGTAACGACTGGTTTTTGTATGATTGGATTATCAGTGTGTTTTGCTTGTGATGGTGGGTTCTCCCCTTGTGTGGTTTCCATTTCCATAGTTCTTGCTTTCATTCATCCCGTTGAGATTTCCTATCTTTCGTTTTCTTTCCTTTTGATGTAATCTTCTAGGTTCTTCCTTAGAATCATTGAATTCGGAGTAAGTCACTCGTGACGAGCTTCATATCGATCATATCTTAGAGTATAAATCGATCCTAGAAGCCATAGAAATCTTCCCGAAGCTTCGCGCTTCGAATCGGCACTTTTCGTGCACGTTAGTTGGTTCAAGAAGATCGACCGACCGACTAGATTCCAATTTAGTCGGTCAGGAAATCAACTGGAACCGACTAGTTCTTTGAATCAATAATTCAGGAGTTACTGTTTACTCTTAGTCGGTCTAAGAACGTTCATCGACCGACTAGATGCAAAACTAGTCGGTCAGTATTTGTTCATGGACCGACTAACTCTAAATCCTATTTTCGTTCAGGAGTTACTGTTTACACTTAGTCGGTCTGCGTTGGTCGACCGACCGACTAGTTGCCAAACTAGTCGGTCAGTGGTTGTTCTTTGACCGACTAACCAGTGTCAAAACCCTAATTTCTGGGCAGCCGCCAGCTCAACCTATTTATACCCAACCCAAACGACTTCTTCTTCTCTAACACGACCCAAAACCCTAAAATCTTCCCCCTTCAGCCCCCATCTTCCTCCAAGCTTCAATCCTTCATTCCAAGCCCTAAATCCATCATCCAATCCATCCATTCACCCTATCTACCTCTCATCTTCCCCAAATCTCCACCAAAACCCATCAAAATCCCCAAAATCCCCAAAACCCTAGTTTCTCCAAACTTCTCCAATCTTCTCCAGATCTGATCCTAGGGTTCCCCGGAGTGTTTCTTCCGCCTCCTCTCGGTAAGAAATCGATCTACCGTTGTTTTCATATCCTATTGTAATTTTTATGAAAACCCTAATAAATTTCATGTTGTTTGATGTTTGTTTCCCCCATAACAGCGATTTCTCCTGTAGATTAGCATCCGTGAGACGAAGTGGTCGTCATCCCCGGTGCTAGGCAAGTGAAACTTGCCACTTAGGGTTTAGGCCATGTTTAGGCCATTACTTTGCTTTAGCGTAAAAGAGACTAGACGGTGAAATGATAGCCGCCTAGACGCCAATTGATCTAGTTTGACAACGAAACTAGATCCGTCACCTCAATTGATCTAGCTTGACAACGAAGCTAGAATCCAACCCATTTAACTTGTTGTTCACGCATATTAAACTGCCATGTTTAATTTAAATTAACGGTACGCGAATATGTTCATGTCATTGCATTTTGCCTGTCACGTTTAAATTCCATTTACGGTACGCAATTATCTGCTCATGGCATTGCATAGTGATTATTTATCGTGACTGCGTAGCACACGCTACAATACTATGTTTCCTGGCTCGTGTTCCAGAAGCGAGCCCTGTAGTTGGAAACCCCAACGCTCGGATACCGGCTAGGCACCTGCGTTGCGGGCACAACCCTATGCCAAACACACACTTCTTTTCCTGGCTCGTGACCAGAAGCGAGCATAATGAGTTGCTAACCACAACGCTCGACACATGTGGGTGGGGTAAGAGATAAGCGGACTGAGCTCGAGTTGGCCTGATCCGCCTTTCCTGCCAGCAAGTGGACTCTCTAGTGTTTAAGTGATTAATAGTGATAGAGATAAGCGGACTGAGCCCGAGTTGGCCTGATCCGCCACTCCGGCCAGTAGGTGGACTCTCTATGCACTAAGTAATAAGTGATAAGTGTTATTAATAGTGATAGAGATAAGCGGCCTGAGCCACGAGCTGGCCAGCAGGTGGACTCTCTACGCACTAAGTGATAAGTGATAAGTGATAAATGATAAGTGATTAGTGATTTGGTAGCTTTTGCTACATCGTGCGTGCTTGCCTCTCTTTTAAACTGTTGCATCATACTTAACTGCCATGTCATTGCTTAATATTATAAGTGCTAGGTTGCTAGTTACTTTCAGTTTCCTTGCTCAAGTCTTTTAGACTTGCTGACATGTGCCCCTTTCTCTTTGGGTGTCGCATGTTAGTTGCCGAGTCAGAGCTTGTTGCAGAGGGCGTTGTGTTTGCTCAGGAGGAGTCTTGTGGACACCGGTGACTTGTTGAGTTTCCCTTTATGTTTTAAGATTTATGTTAGTTGTCGGTGCGTGGCACCCTTGTATGTATGTTATTCTTTGTTGGCCATGTTGGGCCTTAGACTCTTTTTCCTTTAGCCTGGTGGCTTTTCTGCGGTATTGTAATTTGTTTATGGACATTTGGAGATTTAATAAAGTGTTGTCTCATTTTCTTATTGTTATCCTTGTTTCGTATCGCATTTGCAAGGACTTGCCATAATAAGTGTTTTTTGCGCTTATCAGACTCGAAGCTTCACAGCTTCAAGTTTGTGCGGACCTTCTCACGTCTCGCCTCCACATTTTTTTTGGGAAGCGGGGCGTGACACTTGATGAAGCTTGCGTGTGTCCGTTACTACTCTTGATGGTTGAGGATGGAGGCACGAAGAACTCACGGAGGCAGCGCAAAGATACTATTCTCCTTCCCAAAAATGGCAACGTCGATGCTTGAGGGACTCACGAGTGGAGGCAACATCGATGCCTGAGGGACTCACTAGCGGAGGCAATGTCGATGCCTGAGGGACTCACGAGCGGAGGCAAGCACATGGAGGGAGACATCAACTTGTTGATGAACTCAGTGACGTTTGCGCCCTTGCGAAGGTGATCAAACCGTAGAGATTGCGCCTTGAAAAGATAGCAGCATGATGAACTGCTTGGTCCTTGATTATACTCATGGCAATGGCGTAGTATAGGAAGGAGATTTGGATGGTGAAGCTTGCGGCTTGTATTCTCTAGGCTAGATGAATATGGACTGAGGGTTTTTGGCCTTTTGGAAGAATTTGCTTGGCCGCACAGTTTTATTTTTGTTGCCGCATATCTCCATTGCTTTGGGATGGGATATTTATATTGGAATAGGGTTAGGGTTTTGTAGCATGTGGGTACGGCTAGGAATGAGTCAAAGAAAGCCAATGGCTAGGATGAGGGCTAAAGGATTTGGTCTCATCCTTCTTGATATAAACTTCAAGTATGAATAGGGGATTGGTAGAATCAAATATTTGCAAATCAAATGATTTAATCAACTCCCTTTTGAACTCAAATTGGCCTCCATCTCATCCCATATTGGACCATGTCCAATTTGCTTTGTGTATGGCACTTTGACAAAGTCCATTAGCTATGTGGATAACAATTCCTCCAACGCTTAGAATAACGAATTTGCCATTCCTGAAACACACTTAGCACACATGTTAAATAGTTTGCACACGTTTGTCATCATCAAACTAGAGGTCCTAGATCGTTGTGTCCAACAATCTCCCCCTTTTGATGATGACAAAACAATGAAAGATTTGAGCAATCAGATAGGTGTGTGTGAAGTGTGATGAGGGGTGTAATGCTTATGATGTATACAATGAGACAAAGCATTACACCAATGCTAGCATGCACACAATATAGATATGATGAAAAGCATGCTCCCCCTTTTTCCAAGCTCCCCCTTCAACAAATAATACCATGTTCATAAAACCATTTCATACCAAATCTTTCCAACACTTTTCTCCCCCTTTGTTATCATCAAAAGTGCAGTAATGAAGTCAAAACGGTATCACATGCAAAAGTAGAGCATTATAAATTATATCTAGCACTTGCATGTCAATTTCCATAAAGTAGACAATTCAAATTCATTGAAAATCATAATTTAGACTTCACCACCATTGTGTAAGTGTTATAATACAAACATTGAAGTACAAAGGGAGATTCAATTTAGAACATCAACCAAAACAATCCACATTTTCCGATTAACATGAATTTCACTAGGATTGATTTTTTCCACCTCATCAGAAATGAGTTCAAGATACCAAACCCCAAAACATAGCCTATAAGGACTCTTAGAAGTGGGATTGGCATTGCTTGACGAGTAAAAATACATCAACGCTAAAAATTACCCATAAAGCATATGTTGGATACTCGTGGGTAGTGTACTTGTCATGAATTGTATCCATTTTATATACAGAGCAAATTTCAAGTATTTTTTTTCATATTCATTTCTTTTCGTGCTCAATTTTTATTCATGGCAATACACATCATATTCCTTAGAACATTCAGTTTTTATTCATCCTACATTCACTTTCCAACATTCATCAAGAGAATCTCCAAAAGTACTAGAAGTTTAGTATTCGTGGAAGTGCGTATGTAGGTGTAGAAATAAAATTAATCATTTCATGAAACATGTCATGGCTACCAAATAGTTTCTAACATGCGCATGTAGCTACAACAATAATACAATGATTTCAACAAAGGATATGAATGAACATTCAAAAAATACCACTTATAATGAATCTTAAAGAGGTATTCATTAAGCACAATTTTTTTTTGATTTTTGGGTTTTCATTTTTTTTGTTTTTCTTTTATAAAGAACTAAAACAAGCCTAAAATGCAAACAAACAAACACACAAACCAAAAATTAAGTCAAGTACACACAAAAACTATGAAGGTATGCAATGAATGCAAAGAGGGAAAAGAAATATACCTTCCCGTCGCTATTTGACTAAGGAGCTAAAGAATGAGACTTTCAATTTATTGCTCCTCGGCAAATCTACATCTCACCTACATGAAAGGTGTTAAGTGTGACCTTGGAATCCAACAAGGTCCACTAGTGTTAGCCATTAAAGTTTTAGAAACCCATACTTGTTTGAAATTTATGTTTGTGTTCCTAAACTTACAATAATAGGATGTGTGATCAATACTATCACAAGTAAAACACTTTGCATGCATATTTTTCACAATAGAGGGCACATTGTGGAATTTCTTAAAGACAGGCTTTTTAGCAGCTTTTGAATTAAATCCAAGTCCTCGTCTATTATTTCCATATAATTGATTCTCTAAAATAGTATCCAACGATTGTTTTCCTATAGAGAACTTCTTAATGGACAATTCAAGACTAGAGACTTTGGATTTTAATAGCACATTTTCATCCATAAGCAAAGTACATTTACTTATAAAAGCTCTCTTGTTTTCCTCCTCCTTTTCAAATTCAACCATTTTCCTTTTAAGATCGTTATTTAACATGCACATTTTATCATTAAGCTCTCTAATCATATAATCCTTTTCAGTTTCGAGCTTAATTAAATCCTGCTTAAGCATGCTAATTTCATTCAATAAGGAAGGGCAAGAGAGACACACAACTTCTTCATTAAAGCATGATTTTTCCTTTTTCATTATAGCAATGGTAGAATCACGTTCATCAAGTTTTTCTTTAAGAATGGCAACCTCTTCAGAAATATCACAGTTTTCTTTTTGTAATTTAAATTTGGCATTCCTGTAATCATTTAACGTGAGTTCTAGCTCATCAATTTCCTCTTGCATGGCTTTACAGATAATTAGAAGTTCAGCTTTACTACCAGATTTTATCTCGTTATGTTTTGCCATCAAGCAGAAGGATGTGTGTGCTTAATTCTCCTCGAGCTCATCTGCACTATTCATGTCCCATGTTCGCACTACAGCTTTTCCTTTCTTCTCTACGACACCAGCTATTTCTTGTGGGCAATATTTAGCGAAGTGTCCCTGCTTTATGCATTTAAAACAAATAACTTTGCGTTTAGTATTGTCACATAGAGAAGCATCAAAATTATTTAAAGGAGCGTTTCTTCCCTTTTGATTCTTTTCATTGCAGCTGAAGGATTTCTCACTTCCATATGCAATTTCCAAAGTCCTCCATATATCCTGCGCAGAAGAGCAATGTGAGATACGATCAAATATTATTCTACTCAACCCACACAATAAGATATTCATTGCTCTAGCATTTATAGCACACACATTTTTATCATTTAAATTCAGATTACTTTTAGGCATAGAATATCTGTTATTAATAATGTACCAAGTATCGACATCAACGGATAGTAAATAAGTTCTCATCCTAGCCTTCCAGTATATATAGTCATGGCCACTAAAAAGAGGAGGACGATCAATAGGCATGCCATGTGGAAAGACTAACGTTGGGGTTTTCATTATAGCTAGACTAGACTAGATCCTCTAACCTGCTCTGATACCACTTGTTGGATCTGGATCCTAGCCTAGGGGGGTGAATATGCTACTAAAAAATTCTCGCGCAACCCACGAGAAATCACAGCAGTTAAAAGCACAACCAGAGTAAATAAGAGACAATCACAGAGTATGCACAGATTTACCCTGGTTTGGTCGCATCAACGACCTACGTCCAGCCCCAAGAAATACTAGCATTAATATGTTCTTTCTGTACACCTACAATGTGGTCCTATCTTCAACTCCCCACCTAGACTGTACCACACTCAACAAAATGCAGCACCCTATCAACCTAGTAAATATGTATCTTGACTGCAACAACACGTCAAGACCCTCTTGTCTAGCCCAACCAGACAAGTCCAAAATAGTCACAAAATAGGTAAAGTTTCCCCTACATAGAACGTTACACTAAGACACGAATATAAAGAGTAAACGGTTTAGAAATGCTCAGTTCGTGTCCGTGTGGTTGTCTCTGTCAATCAGCACGTCGTCAGCTCCAATCTGACGCAAACGATGTCTCGATCTGACTCTTTGATCTCAAATAGCACACTGGTCTGTGCGTAAGAAAATCCCAGTTCAAAAATTTTTGTAAGGGGTCTATGTGTACAGCAATCC
Organism: Scilla litardierei; assembly: GCA_030789695.1. Lineage (NCBI taxonomy): Eukaryota > Viridiplantae > Streptophyta > Magnoliopsida > Asparagales > Asparagaceae > Scilla > Scilla litardierei. The sequence continues at coordinate 20,780,797 of CM061133.1, forward strand.
CCTTAATTCTTTATCCATGTCAGAATCCAACTTAATTCCGCTGCTCTTTGTTTGCTTGGGGGGTTGTCTACATCAGCTCGTCTCCTAGGGCATGCAGCGACGAAAAATAGCGTCGACTTCGCCGAGCGACTCAACGACGACGGCAACCGGTGCTTCGGCTTTGACAGCGTCGCCTTTACTTCGGCAGCAGCGCCTGCACGACGGTAGCACGGGAACTTCGGTGATGCTAGTGTGACTCCGATCAGTAGCTGAGATGGCAGTGAGCGCTTCAACGTCGGCAACGCTCTCTCGTTTGACGACGGCAACATCGACTCGAACTTGACAGAAGCGACTTCGACTTCTCCTTCTTCAGCGATGATGGTGTGGAGATGGAGCACAGAGATGTTGACGGTGATGGGATGAGCAGCTCCGGTGGCGAGGTGATCTTTTACGGCAATGAGTATGGCAGCGGCGTCTCGACGTAGGGTTCTAGTCTTCTCCGTTTGCTCGACTTTGATGGAGAGAATAGATCTGAACGGCGATACGTGGTCTCGTCAACGACGTCACAAGCTTCCCCATCGATGGCAATACGAGTTCACGTCGAGATCTTCGTGCAGCGGGCTTCGACTTTCGCACGTCAGCGTGAGTTCCTCGACGGCGACTGGGCACTTGATGAAGCTTGTGTGAGTCCGTTACTTCTCTTGATGGTTGAGGATGGAGGCACGAAGAACTCACGGAGGCAGCGCCAAGATATTGTTCTCCTTCCAACAATGGCAACATTGATGCCTGAGGGACTCACAAGCGGAGGCAACGTCAATGGTAACACATGGAGGTAGACGGCAACTTGTTAATGAACTAAGTGACGTTTGCGCCCTTGCGAAGGTGATCAAACCGTAGAGATTGCGCCTTGAAAAGATAGTAGCATGATGAACTACTTGGTCCTTGATGATTCTCACGGCAATGGCGTATTATAGGTATGAGATTTGGATGGTGAAGCTTGCGGCTTGTATTCTCTAGGCTAGATGATAGGGACTGAGTGTTTTTGGCCTTTTGGAAGAATTTGCTTGGCCGCACATTTTTATTTTTGTTTCCACATATCTCCATTGCTTTGGTATGTGATATTTATATAGGAATAGGGTTAGGGTTTTGTAGCATGTGGGTACGGCTAGGAATGAGTCAAAGATAGCCAATGGCTAGGATGAGGGCTAAAGGATTTGGTCTCATCCTTCTTGATATAAACTTCAAGTATGAATAAGGGATTGGTAGAATCAAATATTTGCAAATCAAATGGTTTAATCAAATCCCTTTTGAACTCAAATTGGCCTCCATCTTATCCCATTTTGGACCAAGTCTAATTTGCTTTGTGTATGGCACTTTGACCAAGTCCATTAGCTATGTGGATAGCAATTCCTCCAACGCTTAGAATAACGACTTTACAATTCCTGAAACACACTTAGCACACAGGTTAAATAGTTCGCACGTGTTTGTCATCATCAAACTAGAGTTCATAGATCGTTGCGTCCAACAGTTGCGTGGTACAGTAAAAAGTAGAAGTCTATCTCTTTATCTATGGCAGAAGCTAAGTACATTGCAGCTGAAAGTTGTTGTACTCAACTATTATGGATGAAACAGATGTTGACTGATTTTGGAGTGGAACAAGCTATGTTGACTATTCTTAGTGACAATCAAAGTGCTATCAACATTTCTAAAAACCCGGTGCAACACTCTAGAACAAAGCACATTGACATCCGTCACCACTTCATTAGAGAATTGGTTGAGAAGAAAGTGCTTGTTATGGACTATGTTGCAACATCTAGTCAACTGGCAGACATGTTTCACTGAACCACTTGACTCAGGCAGATTTGAAGAGTTACGACAAGCGCTTGGAATTTGTCGCATTTAACTTAATATCTCTATGTTACATCTCATGTTACAACACAAGGGGAGTTATGTTTAAAACATCCCATTAAGTTTCGGGTCTCTATTTCTGTGCTCAATCTTGGTTCTCAAATTTTCAGAGAAAGAGAGGTTGGTTTTCTAAGGTTTCTTTGTGCTCCCGTGCAAAATTCTCTTTCCTCTTTGTCACGCCCCGCTTCCCAAAAATATGAAGGCGAGGCGTGAGTAGGTCCGCTCAGACTTGAAGCTGCAAAGCTGCAAGTCTGATAAGCGTCAATTAACTTTAAATGGCAGGTCTTTGCAATTGCGATACGAAACAAAGATAATAATAAAGGAAATGAGAAAAAAAAAGAAATCTCAGAATGTCCATAAAAATAAGTTCCAACATCGCAGAAAAAACCACCAGGCTAAAAGAAAAGAGTCTGAAAAGGCCCCAGCATGGCCAACAAAAGTACAATGTACAGACAACAAAGTAATGGTGCTACGCACCGACAATTAACAGCAACCTAAAGCAAGCAACTCCGAACAGTCTCTAAGACTGGTCATCGGTGTCCACCAACTCCTCGTCAAACGTAGGCTCCGGCTCAGCGTCAGCAAACACCTCGTCCTCAGCTACGGTCTCTGGCTCAGGGTCTAACATGTGACATCCAAAAGAGCAAGGGGCACATGTCAGCAAGTCTACAAGAGACTTGTGCAAGGAAACTGAAAGTAAAGGTAAAGCAACATAGCAGTTCTAGCATGATGCAATGACATAGCAGATATAGCATAAGTGCAACAAGTAAAGTAAAGTACAAGCATGACATGGCAATTGGCATTTAAAACATGGCATTGATATCAAGTTTTGTAGGAACAAACACAAGAACAAGGACAAGTCTAGTAAGCATGTCGTGCACAGAGATTACGCCTTTTGGCTAGAGTGGCTGCGCGGGCCAACTCCTAAGCTCAAGTGATCGCTTATCCCTACCCCTCCACGTGTATCGGGCATTGGATTTTGACCAACACATGTAGCCCGCTTCTAGATCACGAGCCAGGAAGTGTTTTTCAATATGGCATAGTGGTGCACCTAGCCTGAACAAGGAAGTACAAGTATTGTAGCGTGTGCTACGAATGCAACATTCAACTTGGATGACATGTAAGATGCAATGCATGGCAGATAATAGTTTAAGTGCGTACAGATAAGGAATTTAAACGTGACAGGCAACAATGCATGAATGACATGGCAGGGTGACAGATCTAGCTTCGTTGTCAAGCTAGATCTTAAAGTTGCGTCTAGACAGCTATCATTTCACTATCTAGTCTCTTTTACGCTAAAAACAAGGAAGTGGCCTAAAACATGGCCCTAAGCAAAAGTTGGCAAGTTTCACTTGCCTGCAAAGGGACGTGTTGCCAGTCACACGATCAAGGAGTCCAGTTCTACCTACGTGTCCATACACCAAACAACACACCAACCTACAGTCCCGTATTCATTATCTTGGATTAGTCAATCACAAACAATCAGAAGTTACCAATTTTTAGTTGATTAACATGCAGGTGGTGAATCCTACGGGCAGACCTTACCTCAACACGATGCGGGAGCTACTCTGACGTCGGGTAGCGACGTCAGGGGTTGGATTCTGGTAGCGTGTAAGGGTAACGGCGTCGGCTTCAGAAAAATGTATGATGTCTGCTACATAAGGTTACGCCATATCAGGATAATGTTATAAGCTCCTAAAAATAACGATATGTCTATCGATTACACGTATATATATACATTCCCAATATGGCTAATAGTCACATGTTATTACTCACATATAACTTACTGTGGTTATTAGTAATACTAATCTAATTCTATCAGTAAGACATTCCAACACATTAACCCTAATATAGGTTAACATGTTGCAGGCTAATGTACTGATTCACAACAACATTATTATCAACATATATCCAACTTGCAATTGGAGTTACAATACTTATAAAGTAATATAATATTTAATTATATGAATGCATGCTCAACTCACGCAAAGGCAAGTCTAACTCACTGGTTGCTTGTTAGGCTGCCTCGTGGATGTTTGCAGGTGACGGCGGTTGGAAGTCGACGGCAACAGTGGTGGTCGGAGGTTACAGATCTGGGCGGGTATGGGGCTAGTCGCGGCCAAGATGAAGGGGCCAGAGACTTGGTTGTTCGCTGGAGATAGGGTGGCGACACAAGGAGGTGGGGAGGTCGGAAACACAGGGGAAGGCCGGAGATTTGTGGAGGCTTTGGGTTTCTCCGTCGGTATTTGTAGGGAAGGAGAGGTGTTTGTGGCCTGCCATACAAAGGGGGATGATGGCGGCTGCAGCTAGATTAAGGGGAGGTGCACGGTCGTTGATGGCTGCCGGAAGCAAGGGCGAGGACCGCCGGTCGGAGAGGAGAAGGCCATGGCGGCCGTGGGCGGCGGTAGCGGCGGTTGGCAGCCGCTGCCGCAGCAGCAGCACTCGGGAGGGAAACACGTCAGCGGAGGACGGATTCCGGCGGTGCCAGGAGCGGAGAAGGACACGAGGGGGGGAAGGTCTGGCGCTTGGAGTTGAAATCGCGTGAGGGGAGAGTTTTTTTTGCGTGCGGCGCTGAGAATGAAATTTGCGCGATATGAAGGAACCCTAGGGCTCTTCGGGCTTTAAATGGGCTGATGCTGTGAGATAAAGAAAATAGCCTTAGGCTATTAATAGAGGGTATGGGCTGATGCACATGGGATAGGGGGCTAGATATAGGGTTGATTTAAGGTTAAAATTTGTTATATGTTATTATTAAAAGCCCAAGATCACACTCCTCTCTCTCCTACCTGTTGTATGTGGCCAAGGCTGAGAAAGTGGGCAGAGCTAAGTCAACATGGCTAATATAAGTTTAATAAATATTGGGGATATGTGTCACATGAATACTTAGGGTTAAACAACTAATTGGTTGGGCAAAAAGTGAAAGTAGGTCAAACGAAGCCCAAAAATAGTGAAATAAATACTGGGGTGACCGAGATGACGAGAGAAAGAAGACAGAGAAGACGGATCACAATTTCGAAGACGAGAAAAGAATTTAAAAATAGAAAGGCCTCGCGACAAAAGTGAAAATCGTGACGTCTCGTCAAATAAGATCAAATCGTGTGAGAACGACCCGTGAAATGACGTTCCGAATTAATTCCACAATTTAATACTCTCTGAGAGGGTCACAAAAACATATCACACCATAGTGTTCAGATACAGACAAGATCTAAAATAATTACGTGCACGAACAAGACTACGCGCACGAAAAGCGTACAAAGGATACGGGGTCCAAAAGCGACAGTAATCCCAAGTTGGGCACACTTCGGGGGTGGCTTGATAAGGATGCAACCAAGGTGCTACGGCCCTATCAACTCAACGACACGACTCACATGCCAAGCACAAAACCAATCAGGTACTCGAAATTAATATACGCACAGCCGTATAACGAATTGTGAGTACCGGCCGTTACATCCTACCCACCTTAGGATAAATTCCGCCCTCGGACTTTCTAACATATCTAGTCGCTCTAGTAACTACCCCAATCATATCACATTATAGTTTAAACCAGGTATAGTCATTACAAGTGCTTATATGTGTACTAGGTAGTCAAACATTAACACTACTAACATGTATTTATTCACGCACATTATACTCTTATACCTATCATAGCCAGTCAAATTCATACACATATTTCAATCATTCATATAGTCACATACATCCTTATATAACTATTTAACACTTATTACATACCATGGTGCACATACTCTCAACCAATTAAATAATTCACACCAGCAATTACCATCATAATACTCCACGTTTAGATAACTACCTATGAACAAAATAATAAGGATACACAACTCCCTATATCTCCTAGTGTACATCCAATGCAAACATATCAACACAAGTAACCACACCACTCAATATTAAATCATGTTATTATATCTCAGATACACTTACAACTACTATAATTTCACAATTATTTAGGCATTCACGTGCATGCAAATATTTCACCATATATTCACGACACACCACACATACCATAGTCACCAATACCTATAACTAAGCACATACTTACCCGTGCATGGTGCACACCCACACACGCTAATATTTCATTCATATATACCAACCATACCACCATATACTCAGCACATCTACACACCTAGTTTAGCTAGCACACATACGTTTACACATGCAAGTCCCTAGTAAGTAACTATACCGCAAGACCAACACCTATAACTATATACTGGTATAGCGACCCACAACCATGTGCGTAACACAACCAGGCACAAACAATCCTATCACTATACATACATCATCCATCGCTATATTCATGGCATTACACACAAACCACATACATATGTAACAATATACTTGGGGTATATCCACTCAAGCTTGAGTGAGACCCAAGACGCATATCAGAATACTCTATACACGTAACACGGTATTTATACATGTACCAATACCACTCCAAAGTATACACATCTACCAATATAACCATATACATACCATAATGTCAATCACACTTAATATTTAGTCAGGTAACACCCACATAGTTAAATCACTTTATATACCATAATAATATCACAGACATCAACACATGCATAATTATAATACACTCCCTAATGAATACATTCATCTATAGTCATCCACCTGTAACATATATATTTATACAGACATTCCTAAAGTGGCATAGCTTGTAATGTCCTACCAGCTACTGCACAAGTACTAGAGGGGGGTGAATAGTACTTTAAAAATAACAAGGAGTATAATTCCTAATTATAGTGCAAACAACTACCAAATCAATTTGCGGAAGCTTAAATTGAATGACAACAACGAAATTAACAATGCTAACAAATGATGTTACTGGGTTCGGATCCACCCAAGTCTCCCCGACTTGTTCCCGGTGATCCTACGTCCCAACCACCCGGATCCCCTCCGGATACTTGAGTTAGAAACCCTAACTCAAGATTTCCACTATGATATCTTGTGAAAAACCTTCACAAGATCAAATCATACATGCAATGGCAAAAGTGAATCCCACAACCCGGGATCACAACCTTCTCTCACAACCGAGAGAATCAACAAGCAATATAAAAGAGTTTACAATGAAATAAACAATCTTACCACAAAATCCTATACCTTGAGTTTTCTTACCAAATAGGTGCAAGGAGTGATTTGTGGAAGATGAAGTCACCAAGACCTAGCACCAAAGAAATGACCAGCAATAGGTGCCTAGGAGTGATTTGGAGACTTGAATCAAGCTAGAGCTTGAAGGGCTCACCAAGAACAAACTTCTCTCAAGATGGATTCTAGATCTAGAATGTGAGAGAATGGATTTCTTGTGAGGAAGAGAGCTTTAGAAATGAGTGAGAATGGCTATCTCTTTCAATCTCAATGAATCTCTTAATGGCAGCTCTAACCTAGATAGAAATGACCTAGGTTCGTATTTATAGGGTCCCATAAAAACAAGTTAGGTCAATTCACAACGGATAGAAATCTGAGGCAACTAGTCGGTCAAAGAACAACCACTGACCGACTAGTTCATCAACTAGTCGGTCAGTCAAACAACCTGGACCGACTAAGTGGAGAACTGAGAAGAGATAGAATTTCAGACCTAGAAATCTAGTCGGTCCAAGAAGACATTCTGACCGACTAGTTTCACAACTAGTCGGTCAGTCAGTGAACGTAGACCGACTAAGAGGCAAAAACAAATAGTCTGAATACAAATTGACTTAGTCGGTCCAAGAACAAATGTTGACCGACTAGATTATCAACTAGTCGGTCACCAAACGTTCTTAGACCGACTAACGATAAACAGTAGCTTAGGAGAAATTTGGCATGTACAGTAAATCACAACTAGTCGGTCAAAGAAGCATCACTGACCGACTAGTTTACAAACTAGTCGGTCGGTGAGTCAACGTAGACCGACTAACTGTAAACAGTAGCTTAGGAGAAAATATAAGCACAAACTAGTCGGTCCAAGAAGCTTTGCTGACCGACTAGATGCTCATCTAGTCGGTCAGTACTTCTTCTTGTACCAACTAACATGCACGAATAAGTCCGAATCGAAGCGCGATGCTTCGAGGAAGTTAGAATGGACTTTAACTAAGATCCTAGAGCTACGACATGAGCGATATGAAGATAGAATCGTAAGATATACTCAAGGCTTAACATTCAATAGATCGAAGCTAAAAGACTATAAATAAAACCGTAATGAACGGTCTTCGAGAGCTTCGATTAATTTCTTCATGACTTCCAAAACGGCGCAAGAGCTTCAACGAAGCTTTAGGCATGAATACGAGCTTTGAGAAGTCTTGAGATGTCGCTTTGAATATTCTCGTGAATTTGGCGACGATCTCCAGTACTGCGCTCACAAATTGTTAGTTCATGAATTATTTATGTTTGCTCATCATCAAAACCAAATCCGGGGAGTCCAATATTCAACATTCTCCCCCTTTTTGGTGATGACAAACCAACATAAATAATAATCAAAAATAATGATTCAAATGTAAAATACTTACTCCCCCTGCATTGATGACACGTTAATTCCAAAATGAATATATATAAATTGCATCAATCAGACGAGTAAGATATATAACGAGAATCGATTTTTGAAATATCGGATTTTGAAAATCCTTATATATATCTTAACTCCCCCTGAATCTAACACATCAAATTAGATTCTTGGAAATTGAGTTAAATTTTCATATGACCTATTTATTATCATTATCTCTCCCCCTTTGGCATTATCCCAAAAATGGGGGGCATACAACGACAACAACTAGGAAATGGAAAAACCAACATCGGGAGTATTAGATATTGACGATGGACCTAATTGACACCAAGGGAAAAGTGATGAAATCAAATCAAGGTGTGCCAAATTGTCCATTATCAAAAAGCGATAATTAAAATCATCAAAAATACCAAATATTTATTCATTTATTGAATAAAGAAACATACTCTCCAATATTCAATTTTCTTGGTTAAATTTGTGCATGGAAAACAATTCTATACAATCATAGAAATATAATCTATTTAACCAAGTTTTTTTAAGCGACGAGCGACGAATTCACATGTCAAAGACATTGAATGAAAAGTAAATGTGCACGACGAAGTAAAACAAAGAGAACATCGATGTATATATATATATATGAATACGAAGAGTACATCCAAAAATCACATCGAATACATCATAAGAAGTGCAACATACCATCTATATCAACATCAAAAAGATACAACACAATCATCGATACACCATCATCAACACCCAAAAAAAACATCAAAATACAACACCGATATCCAGAAAAGTCAAAATACATCAAAACAACACAACACTCCATCCTAACCCAAAAACTCTCTCAATAAGATGCATCATCCAAAGATCACATGAGAGGCCTCGAAACAGATGATCACGAGGAAGTGGCAGGATCTGCAGTCTCCGGGGGTCCAGTCGAGGGAGTGGACTCAGGCTCTGCAGGGAGTAGAGGCGTGTGAATAGAAGGGATCGTCGGGGCAGGGGTGGAGACATCGACGACAGGCTCAACGGCTGGGGTCTCAACAGGAACAACAGCAGGCACAACAGGAGCAGGGTCGTCAGCAGGAGCAGCAGCAGCATCAGAAGGCTGATCCACTGGTGCAGAAGTCTCTGGAGCACCGGAAGAGGTGCCAGCTCCAGGAGCAGATGTGGTAGCAGCAGCAGTGGCCTCATCGCCACGAGCCAAGGAAGTGACAAGCTCATCAATATCATCATCGTCCATCTCCTCATCCTCAGAAACGGAAGGAGGAAGATCAATGCCCATCAGACGAGCCATACGGCAAACTACCTCCTCGGTACGAGCCAAACGAGACTCGTGCCGACGAAGCAACCGAACGACATCATCAAGAGAGGCGGAGGGAGGAGGGACTAAAGCAGCTGAAGGAGTGGCCTGAGATGCAGAAGGTGTCGACCGCTGCACGTGACGGAGTGCCGCAAGAGATTTCTTAACGGCCGTCGCGTTCAGAGGAGGACCAATGGGACGCTCATCATCAGGAGGCAATGGAACACCGAATCGACGAAAAACCAAGGTCAGGAGACATGGATATGGGATATGCGCAGATTTAGTGGACTTGCGAATACACTCGAAAGAATCCATCTTATCAAGTATAATGCGAGCCCAATTAATCTCGCTACCCATAAACAGAGCGTAAATCAATTTCAGAAACGGCTGAGATGGAAGAGATGAAGATCCATACTTGCGAAGAAGGTAGGATTTCAAGATCAGGTTAATCACCCAAGCATTCGGCTTGAATGATTTCGAAGGGACTCCTATGAATGCGGGGGGGATAACCTGGAAGATTTTGCCTAGGGTCCGCTGATCGAGGGAGGAGATATCGTCGACAGAGATGTCAGACGGGAGGAGGCCACACGACGAGCAACCTATCAACTCCCCCAAGATTTCTGCCGTGAGGACTATAGGAGTCCCCAAAACAGAAGTCTCGATGGAGTAAGACTCATCGTACTGGCCCCGGACACGATTGGCATAGAATAGCTTGACCAGGCGAGGATATGGTCGGGGGTTCGCCTTAGTGTCAAATCTAAGGTAGTCCAGTAGGCCACTATAGGAGAGAAGATCCGCAAGGCCAAGAAAATCAGAAAACTGAACGTAATGCTCCAACAGCAGTGGGCAGTGCTCTATACGGTTGTACGTGATCGCCCCGAAATGCAACCCAAGAGCACGACCAAAAACTTGGTCGGCCCCGGATACACACCCGGAGAACGATTGTAGTTTTACCGCAAGCGCACGGTCAAGTGGCGAGCGGGTATCGAACACGAGGAGGTGGTGTTGGCTCCAATCTATCCTAGGTTGGTTTGACTACGAACGTTTTATTGGTGGAGATGGCTATGGTATGATATATTGGAAATGGTGGTGGATGTCGGTGTCGATGATAAAGAAATCGGTCAAATATCGATTCAAATACAATATAATAAAAGAGGGAATTTGCCTTGCAGCGATCCTGTCACAATCGTCGGGCAAAGTATGGGGATGTAAAATCAAAGAAAGACGTCTAGGGCTAGGGAATTCCCACTACGGATTGTCATACATCATCGTAAATAGTGAATCTCAATATTACTAGACTTGTGTTGAGGTGAACTAGTCGTAACTGAATAGAGAACCAAGCTCACGCTCTCGCGCTATTGCCGGTCTATAGCAAACCTAGATTAGGGCCCAATCTCTTGCAAACCCTAACCTAAGCCGCTAGCATGAAGATCGACATCATCGTCCAATCGCTCCTCGAGCCCACTCTCGTGCAAACTCGAGTCACGATCTAGGTTGTGATAGTTCGTATTCGTCCAATCTCTTGCAAACGAATATGGGTATAGATTTACAATTAAAAAATCCTAGCTTTGGTCCAATCTCTTGCAAACCAAGTCTAGAGAATTTCGATTATAAACCTAAATCGAATATCTAGGCCTTCCCATCGATTAGAATCCAATCTCTTGCAAACCCTAGATCAATGGAAAGGCCTAGCTATCCGTAATAAATCAATCACAACCTAACCTCCTAGCAATTTTAGCAATTTAGAAATTCATTCATCACAAATATGAAATTAGACCCATAGGGTTCATCCACATGCCCTAGAACAACAAATCTACTCTAGCATAGCAATAAGCATATGAGAATCAATAAAAACCATTGCTTGCATACAAAAGATAGAAAAATAAAGATTCAAATAAAAAGAACAAAATACTTAGCTTGATGAAGATCTTCAATCCAAATACAAGCTTTTAGATCCAAGAGGGGGCCTAGGGCATGGCCTAACCTCTAAAATAATCCTCTAAGAAAACATAATGGGGGCTAAGAAAACATCATGGGGCTCTCCCTCTAATGGTGACTACAAACCCCTTAAATACTCTCCCAAAACCCTAGCAAATAACCCTAGAAAACCCCTCAAATTCGTGCCCAAAAACAGCCCAAAACGCAACTTAAAATCTGGGCCCAGGCCGCACTCGGCCGAGTGGAACATGTGACCCGGCCGAGTGGAAATTCCAGCACTGCAGCGTCAACTTGCAGAAATTCTCCAGATTTCATCCGACCTCCGATTTGCGTGTTCTTGGCGGCGTTGGAACCTTCATGAAGTCTACTATCCATAAAAAATATGAGAAAAATACTTTGATTGCTGGAATGATAGCAGATTTCAAAAGAGTGGGAGGTTATCTGAAAATCTGGGCGCTGCCTGTCCTCGGCATCACTCGGCCGAGTTGACTTCTCTACTCGGTCGCGTGGGCTTCTCTACTCGGCCGAGTGATAGACCCTGTAAAATTCCAGTAAGTCAGGGGTCTTGGGGGGTCTGTCTTCGGAGGTGACTCGGCCGAGTGGCTTTACTCACTCGGTCGCGGGGCAATCGGTACTCGGCCGAGTCGGAACCCTCAATCGCCTGACGGATTCCAGTAAGTCTGGGATTTTTGCTTGCTGTCGTCGTGATGCCACTCGGGTGAGTGGTGTCTCTGTGCTCGGCCGAGTGGGATGGCGATGCTCGACCGAGTGCATGCTGATACTCAATCTGCTGCGTGTCCGATCTGGCCGGCCGAGCAGGTTTCTTTGCTCGGCCGAGTGACTTTTCCACTCGGCCGAGTGGCATGCTGAAAATACCCAATCTTCTCCGTTTCTCCTCCTCGTCGCTCCTACGGAGTTCCTTCTTCTTCCACCTGTCTCCTATCGCCGAATAGCCCTCAAAAGAGCCTTGGGTGACGCTCCGGAGTGGGTGCAAGTCCCTTAAGCTCATTTTTGCTCCCAATCGCTCCATATTTCCTGAAATCCGACAAAAACAAGAAATAGTGAAAAGTAACGCAATATCGTCGAATAATCGTGAAAAGCGTGAAATGGGTGATCGAAATGGCATGCAAATATGCAGAAAAAAGGTGTAAAATATGGACCGATCAAAATCCCCCAAGCTTACCTCTTACTCGTCCTCGAGGAAGATAAGTAAAAAGACGAACTCGGGAGATGAAAAATAAGGGAAATGAAATAAAAGAATACCAAGTGGAAGGGGTCGCTAGATTCTTCTCTCAGATCTCAAGCCATAAGCTACACATCACGATAACTTGGAAAATACAAATCACATGATATAAGGATTTCATAGCTTACATAAACATGGTACTTGCAAGCTTTTAAGAACAACAAAAGGGATTCTCTAAATTCATACAATCAATTCATATCCACATCATGCATTTCATAGAATTTAATATACAATTATTGGCGATGTACTTTTCAATCAAGAGTTATAACGGAAGCATATAAGAATCACACCAAACATGCAATGGAGAATAGAATAAATCATGGCATTCACATATTTATATCGATTCATAAGAAATCTCCATAACTAAGGTATTGTGCTAAGTTTCAGCATTATCAAACTTCCCCATTCGTGCACCTCTCCACTCTAATGTCGCACTCACTCATATGGTCAAATGAGTTCACCCCCCCAAGCTTAGCTTGAGGCATCGCATCTAAAGGAATATGATAGTGGAAAATGGGATTTTTGCCTTGGTTTTCCCAAGTATTTTGTGGCTCCAATAATGAGATAGAGAAACATTTTTTTTTCTTCTTGAACTTTTTTTGTTTCTCACTTTTCTTTTTGGATTTTTGTAGGAGCTATTTGATTTGTATTTTTGGTTTTTGGCTCCTTTTTGGCTTTTTGGACTTTTTGGAGCAACCTTTTCTTTTGTAGGGATTTTTGGGAAATAGATGCGATATAAGTAGCTTTAGGAGGTGAACTCAAGTGACATGTAGAGAATAAAAAGATATATGTGGAGAAAGAAATAATGTAACACTCGGTTCACTCTAAGATGTGCACAAACGGTTCAATAAAATAATACTTCAACTAAAACTCATATGTAAGCATGGATATTCTCAATCATTTCAATAAATAGTGAAGTCAAGCAGTAAAGTTTACCACCATATCAGGCATGCAACAGAAGGTGAATAGACAATAAAACTGATGCTTCAGATATACTAATGATGCGTGAATCTTGGTGCATTTCCAACAAAAGCATACCAAACACTAATCCATACATTCAGTTTCAATTAATATCATGCATTCATGTAGAGGAATCATCAAAAGAAATAGATTTGCAAGCACATGTGAATAGCAAGACTATGGAATACTCTAAGTAGCATGGCAAGGAATAATAAGCATCGTGATGGTTGCTAAAGCAATAAGAGATATCATCATAAGGAACGCATCTAGCAAAAGAAGAGAAAGGAAAATAAAGAAATAAGAAAAAAAAAATAAAAGAGAGGAAAGAAATGAAAAACAAGCACACAACATGATGCATGAACACACATAAAAGGAAAATAAGATGGAAAAATCAAAAAGATGATGCAAAAATTTTGAAAATGTTTAAAAATCCTAAAATAAAGTAAAAATGCAACTAATGCATCTAAATGGCATGGAAATGCACTCCCCCAAGCTTAAACTTCACATTGTCCTCAATGTGATCATAATGAAAGAATATGAGGAACAACGATAATAATAAGGGGGTGAATGAAAAATGATGCTATGAATGACAAGAAATCCTAATGCAACTACATGCACATACAATGATGCATGAGAGCGCCTTCCCCCAAGCTTATACCAAACAATCCTATTCAAATGACTCAATCAAAAATATCATGGCTTTGCAAAGCGTGATCAAGTCAAATGAATAAGAAAGTGAGTATTCACTTGAAAGAAATGCTCGATGGTGGTGAGCAAAAGGATGTGGCGTATCAAAATATGGAGAGGGGAATTAATATATATATTGGGTTTGGGGTGTAAAAGATTTTTGTTGCCATCATATGAGGTGATATTTATTCAAGCAAATCTATACGGTCCTCTCGCTGTCGAGAGAATTCGTGTTTATTCAAAGCATAAAAATTTCTACACTACTGGATTGATATCACCTATAGCAAAAGGCGGATCCAGTATCTTTGCCGGTGCAGGCAACTGCTCCAACTGCTCTTTCCGTGGCTCTACCAGATGCGTGTGTCCACGGACTCCATCAGATTCCAACAATGCGGCTTCCAGCATCTCCCCAAGGACTCCACCTGTACCCTGCAAGAGATAAGCCGCATTAATCTGATGTGGATAATTCTTCCCCAAAATAAATGTATTCCAAAGAGGATCATCAACATAAGTATTTAAAATTAAAAACGTTTGACAACACTTCCCTGGAAATAAATCTCTACTCTCGTATACCACGTCGATCAACTCCTCGTTGTTCGCCTCAGGTTGTTCAGGTAGCTTCGGCATATAAGCGTGGGTTTCATCAGGCAACTCCTCATCATCGTCAGACTTATCCCATCGCACCTCCTGATCATAATCAATAGCATCCAAGGGTGCTAACTCCTCGCTCTCCTCCTCGTATACGTCCCATCGTACCTCTTGATCATATGTACATGAATCCTGCAAAAGGTGCAATGAGTCGTCAAAATCTGAATCATAGCAAGCATCATACACTGGAGGGGAGTCAAATATAAAGGGCGAGGGAGTAAAGAGATCTCCCTGAAGGGGAGCCATAAGCTATGTGGGATTGTCCTCGGCGTCAGTGGAAGGGTGTGCCTCTGAGGGATGCTCAGCCTCTGTAGAAAGTAGAGGTGGCTGCGGTAGCTCGAAAGGAGGAGGGCAATGCTTGGGATCCTCATGAATGGCTGTGTCCTCGTCCCAATGCACGGCCTCCTCGGTGACAAGCTCTGGCTCCGCATGTAAGGCCTCCTCAAAAGCAAGCTCTGGCTCATGTGGGTGGCAAGGGGGAGCGACGATGACACAAGCTGACTCTCCCCCAAGCTGAACGTTGACATCCTCCTCAGGCTCCTCAGGTATAGAAGGCAATGTAAACGTCATCATCTCCTTTTCATGCCTCCTTCTTTCTTTCTGTCCTGGAGCTCGAGGCACCCGATTGCATGGCTTGGCCTCCTCAATAGTATGTGCAGGTGGCTCTATGGGCTCATGTATCTTGACCGCGGTATAAAAGTGGGTCTTGTGCCCCTCAACTAGAGCATAGACTCCATCATCAATTGTGCCTGTGGAAGAGATACAATGAGTAATAAAGTTTTGAAATTCAAGCTCAAAAGGATCACCTGCCGTTATTGTCAATGGACCAGAATCTCGAACTACGTCAACAATGTTTCTCAATAGGTCCATATATGTGTCCTCCTTTGACAGTTCAGATGTCTCTATTTGTGGAGTGTTGATGGTGTAAAGGTGGATATGATCACCCTCAAGTGAAGCATACACTCCATCTATGATAGTACCTGCGCTAGAGACATTAGCCATAACAAAATCGATGAATACTTGGTCGTATGGTATACTTACCGTAACGGTTAGTGAACCGATAGATCGAGCATCATCTATCATTTGCTCCAAGGCTGCTGCCAACTGTAGATCACTGAACTTCCCCACTTGCATCCTCTTCAAAAACTCACGTGAGGGTCCCTTTAGCCTTCTAGTGAAGATATCAAATAGCGTGGAGTCATTCCACTCGTGGTCTGACTCCGTCTGGAACATTACTAACATTCCTTCAAACCTAGACAAGGCTTCCCCAAAGGATTCTCCATCAGCCTGATAGAATGCAGCGAGATATATGTAGGATTGTATAGAGCTTGCTCGCATTTTCTTTGGAAGCACCATCGCTGCAACAACTGTACCTGATCAATCAAAGTAAACAACCTGGAAAAGACGTCAGTGGTACAAAGAGAGATAAAGATAATAATAGCAGGTGGTGGGAAAAAATTTCTCTCAATGTTTTTTTTGTTTTTTGATTTTTTTTAATGTAATCTAATCAACCTAATTGTGACAAATTGGCACCCAACGGGAAACACCTCCCCGGCAACGGCGCCAAAAACTTGATCGCCCCGAAATGCAACCCAAGAGCACGACCAAAAACTTGGTCGGCCCCGGATACACACCCGGAGAACGATTGTAGTTTTACCGCAAGCGCACGGTCAAGTGGCGAGCGGGTATCGAACACGAGGAGGTGGTGTTGGCTCCAATCTATCCTAGGTTGGTTTGACTACGAACGTTTTATTGGTGGAGATGGCTATGGTATGATATAATGGAAATGGTGGTGGATGTCGGTGTCGATGATAAAGAAATCGGTCAAATATCGATTCAAATACAATATAATAAAAGAGGGAATTTGCCTTGCAGCGATCCTGTCACAATCGTCGGGCAAAGTATGGGGATGTAAAATCAAAGAAAGACGTCTAGGGCTAGGGAATTCCCACTACGGATTGTCATACATCATCGTAAATAGTGAATCTCAATATTACTAGACTTGTGTTGAGGTGAACTAGTCGTAACTGAATAGAGAACCAAGCTCACGCTCTCGCGCTATTGCCGGTCTATAGCAAACCTAGATTAGGGCCCAATCTCTTGCGAACCCTAACCTAAGCCGCTAGCATGAAGATCGACATCATCGTCCAATCGCTCCTCGAGCCCACTCTCGTGCAAACTCGAGTCACGATCTAGGTTGTGATAGTTCGTATTCGTCCAATCTCTTGCAAACGAATATGGGTATAGATTTACAATTAAAAAATCCTAGCTTTGGTCCAATCTCTTGCAAACCAAGTCTAGAGAATTTCGATTATAAACCTAAATCGAATATCTAGGCCTTCCCATCGATTAGAATCCAATCTCTTGCAAACCCTAGATCGATGGAAAGGCCTAGCTATCCGTAATAAATCAATCACAACCTAACCTCCTAGCAATTTTAGCAATTTAGAAATTCATTCATCACAAATATGAAATTAGACCCATAGGGTTCATCCACATGCCCTAGAACAACAAATCTACTCTAGCATAGCAATAAGCATATGAGAATCAATAAAAACCATTGCTTGCATACAAAAGATAGAAAAATAAAGATTCAAATAAAAAGAACAAAATACTTAGCTTGATGAAGATCTTCAATCCAAATACAAGCTTTTAGATCCAAGAGGGGGCCTAGGGCATGGCCTAACCTCTAAAATAATCCTCTAAGAAAACATAATGGGGGCTAAGAAAACATCATGGGGCTCTCCCTCTAATGGTGGCTACAAACCCCTTAAATACTCTCCCAAAACCCTAGCAAATAACCCTAGAAAACCCCTCAAATTCGTGCCCAAAAACAGCCCAAAACGCAACTTAAAATCTGGGCCCAGGCCGCACTCGGCCGAGTGGAATATGTGACCCGGCCGAGTGGAAATTCCAGCACTGCAGCGTCAACTTGCAGAAATTCTCCAGATTTCATCCGACCTCCGATTTGCGCGTTCTTGGCGGCGTTGGAACCTTCATGAAGTCTACTATCCATAAAAAATATGAGAAAAATACTTTGATTGCTGGAATGATAGCAGATTTCAAAAGAGTGGGAGGTTATCTGAAAATCTGGGCGCTGCCTGTCCTCGGCATCACTCGGCCGAGTTGACTTCTATACTCTGTCGCGTGGGCTTCTCTACTCGGCCGAGTGATAGACCCTGTAAAATTCCAGTAAGTCAGGGGTCTTGGGGGGTCTGTCTTCGGAGGTGACTCGGCTGAGTGGCTTTACTCACTCGGCCGCGGGGCAATCGGTACTCGGCCGAGTCGGAACCCTCAATCGCCTGACGGATTCCAGTAAGTCTGGGATTTTTGCTTGTCGTCGTCGTGATGCCACTCGGGCGAGTGGTGTCTCTGTGCTCGGCCGAGTGGGATGGCGATGCTCGGCCGAGTGCACGCTGATACTCAATCTGCTGCGTGTCCGATCTGGCTGGCCAAGCAGGTTTCTTTGCTCGGCCGAGTGACTATTCCACTCGGCCGAGTGGCATGCTGAAAATGCCCAATCTTCTCCGTTTCTCCTCCTCGTCGCTCCTACGGAGTTCCTTCTTCTTCCACCTGTCTCCTATCGCCGAATAGCCCTCAAAAGAGCCTTGGGTGACGCTCCGGAGTGGGTGCAAGTCCCTTAAGCTCATTTTTGCTCCCGATCGCTCCATATTTCCTGAAATCCGACAAAAACAAGAAATAGTGAAAAGTAACGCAATATCGTCGAATAATCGTGAAAAGCGTGAAATGGGTGATCGAAATGGCATGCAAATATGCAGAAAAAAGGTGTAAAATATGGACCGATCAGTACGCTGCTAGACACTGAGGGTCGTCGCGACACAACGATATATCGACACCGCCGACTGGCATCGGACCTTTACCCTTAGCCTTACAGGTCTTAGGAGGAGGTGGAGGAGGGGGTGGAGTAGGTGCCTTCTCGGGATGTTCAGGAGTGTATTCCTCATCGGAATCATCCTCGGAATCACTATCTGAACGCTCACCGGGAGGAGTGGGTGCACGGAACGTTTTGGGTTTAGGTTTAGGTTTAGGCTTGGAAGATTGGCCGGCAGGTTTGGGCTTGGACGTCCTCTTCCTCTTCAACGGAGTTGAAGACGAAGAGGGGGGTCGGGTGGTCTTGGCCCTACGTTTAGGAGGGGTCGAAGCGGTCGCAGTTTCTACGGTCATGTGGGATGCCCCAGAAGATGTAATCGGGATTCTCGTTCGTGCCATGATCGCGGCACAACGAGTACAATCAAGCGACGTATGATAAGATCAAGCACCCTAAGCTTAAACCCTAGAACTGAAATAATCAAGCACAAAACCCTAAAACAAGAACTTCGAAACCCTAGAACCCTAGAGGTGAAATCGGCCAAGATCAAACCCTAGAATAGGAAAACGACCTAGGAGGAGGAGGGAGATACCTAGGGGAGCGATCGGCGGCGGCGGAAGGTCGGAAAACTGGCCGGAGATCGAGGGAAGACGAAGAGACACGATCGGGTTTAGGGGGTTTTCGAGCTGGAGATTTGAAGAAGACCGACTAAAAATGAAAATAGTCGGATAGAATTGATATAAGTCGGTCGGGAATGCGAAAAGACGCGATTGCCCTAACGCACTTAGTCGGTCACAGTTCAAGCACTGACCGACTAGATTACGATCTAGTCGGTCGGTCAATGAGCTTAAACCGACTAAGTCGAAACAGAGGCAAACAGAAATTTCTAGGGCTAGAGTTAGTCGGTCGCAGTATAATCACTGACCGACTAGTTTTCAATCTAGTCGGTCGGTAAGAGTACTATGACCGACTAAAAGAAGAAAATGACAATAGAAAGTTTAAAGCTTGAACTAGTCGGTCTGAGTTCACTAGCTGACCGACTAGATGAGCATCTAGTCGGTTGGCTAATGAACTGAAACCGACTAGAAGAGTCCAAAAGTGGATAAATGAGTTCTCTTCATAAAACACTTGGATGAAACATCTTAACTCTCTCATTAGTCATCTAAACTACCCCATAAAAACATCGAAATCTTAAATACGATATTCAAATTAGAATTCGAGCAAAAATTCAAACATATCACATAAAATCCCCAAAAATTCAATAAATCTAGCATGAACGAAATATCGCGAAATATAATAGCATGCAAGATAATTGAATGAGACATGAATCCTATATCTCGGATTCACCCATAATCCCCAATTCTCGACGCAACCGCACAAAGGAGTCCTCCTTTAGGGGTTTCGTGAAAATATCGGCGATTTGCTTTTGGGTTTCAACGTACACTAAAATTATGTCCTTTTTCGCAACATGATCATCTAAAAAATGGTGTCGGACATCTATGTGTTTAGATCGGGAATGGTGCACCGGATTCTTTGAAAGACAAATAGCACTTTGGTTATCCACCATGATAGGGCTAGTAGCACAATGAATACCAAAGTCCTTCAGTGTGTGTCTCATCCAAAGAACCTGGGCACAAGCGGCACCGGCGGCAATGTATTCCGCCTCGGTGGTTGAAAGTGATACCGAATTTTGCTTCTTGGAAAACCAAGAGACAAGGGAATTTCCTAGAAAATGGCAAGTGCCACTAGTACTCTTCCTGTCGGATTTGCATCCCGCATAGTCAGCGTCACTATATGAGACTAACTCATATGTGCTAGATTTCGGATATAGTAATCCAAAATCTAAAGTGTAACTTAGATAGCGAAAAATACGTTTTACCGATACTAAGTGAGAATCCTTAGGTTGAGACTGATAACGAGCACAAATACAAACGGCAAACATTATATCGGGCCTACTTGCGGTAAGATAAAGTAAACTACCTATCATACCTCGATATAGACGAATGTCTACATCTTTTCCGCCCGTATCTTTATCAAGATGCGTTGTAGTGCTCATAGGAGTCTTTTTCCCGGAGGCATTCTCCATTCCAAATCGCTTTAGCAACTCCACCGTGTACTTCGTTTGGTGGATGAAGATTGCATCGTTCAATTGGCGAATTTGGAGACCTAAGAAATATTTGAGTTCGCCCATGTGGCTCATCTCAAATTGTTCCTTCATAACATTAGAAAACTCTTCGCAAAGAGTGAAGTTAGTAGCACCGAAAATGATATCATCAACATAAATTTGAACTAATAAAATATCATTATTCGCATGCTTAACAAAAAGAGTGGAATCGGCTTCGCCCATTTTAAAATTCAAATCCAAAAGAAAATTCTTTAGGCGATCATACCAAGCTCGAGGAGCTTGTCTCAAACCATAAAGAGCTTTCTTTAGTTTAAAAACATGATTTGGAAATTTTTCATTTATGAAGCCCGGAGGTTGAGAAACGTAAACTTCCTCATCGACATCTCGTTTAAAAATGCACTTTTAACATCCATTTGAAATAATTTAAAATTTTTATGGCATGCAAAAGACAATAAAAGTCTAATTGATTCTAGTCTAGCTACCGGAGCGAAGGATTCTTCGAAATTGATACATTCCTCTTGTCGATAGCCTTGAGCTACTAGCCGAGCTTTGTTCCGGACGACGACTTGGTTTTCATCGGTTTTGTTCTTGAAGATCCACTTTGTCCCTATGACGATGTGGTTCTTCGATGGCAAAGGAACAAGCTCCCATACCTCATTCCTTTCGAATTGAATGAGTTCCTCCTCCATGGCAAGGATCCAAGCACTATCTTCGCACGCTTCAACTATATTCTTTGGCTCTATCGATGAGGCAAAGGCACAATTGGTGAAGTGGTGGACTTGCGATCTTGTCTTGACACTATCATGAATATTGCCAATGACGTGCTCATGGGGATGGTCGCGAACGGTATGAAGCCGCTTGGGAATACCTTGATCACTAGGCACATTCTCAACAACTTCATTAGTCGGGTTAGTATCAATAGAATCAATTGAATCAATAGACTTAGAATTTTCAAAAGAATCACATAAAACATCCATAGAATCATCATCATTTGAAATTCTAGAAGTAGTAAAATTCTCATTAAAAGAGACATGTAGTGATTCCTCGATCGTAGAGGATCTTTTGTTGTATATCCGGTAGGCTTTGCTACATGAGGAATACCCAACAAATATCCCCTCATCCGATCTCGGATCAAACTTGTCCAAATTATCATATGTGTTTTTAATAAAACATTTTGCGCCGAAAACACGAAAATGTTTAACTTGAGGCAATCTACCAAACAACAATTCATAGCAAGTTTGTTTGGTGCCGGGCCTCAAAAGTATTCTATTAAACACATAGCAAGCGGTGTGTACCGCTTCCGCCCAAAATTGATAACCAAGTTGACTATCTTCGAGCATAGTGCGAGCACACTCCACAAGCGTTCTATTCTTCCTCTCAACAACACCATTTTGAGGAGGTGCGCGAGGGAAAGAAAACGTGTGAGTAATTCCAAGATCATCACAAAAATTTGAGAAAGACTCATTCTCAAATTCACCCCCATGATCACTACGAATAGTGACAATGGTGGTTCCGATGAGATTTTGTACTTTCTTCACAAATATTGTGAAGTTTTCAAAAGCTTCATTTTTATTACATAAGAAAAATACCCATGTAAATCTAGAATAATCATCGACGATGACAAGTCCATATCTTGCATTTCCTAAGGAAGCAACTCTAGTTGGCCCAAATAAATCTAGATGTAATAGCTCTAGTGGCCGTTTAGTAGAAATGCTTTTCTTAGGTTTAAATGAAGATTTAGGAAGCTTGCCACGTTGACAAGAATCACAAAAACTTTTCTTTTCAAAAACGAGCTTCGGAAAACCTTTAATGGAATTTAATTTTGAAAGCTTATAAAGTGTTCCAAAGTTCACATGTCCAAAGCGTCGATGCCATAAGTGTTGTTCACTTGTGTTGGCAACGAGACATTGTTCATATGACTTAGGAAGATCCAAACTATAAATATCTTTATGGCGTGTGCCAGAAAATAATAACTTATTATTATCATTTGAAATATGACATAATCCTTTCGCAAATCTAACTTTGTAACCTTTGTCACAAAGTTGGCTTTTTGAAATAAGATTATGATTTAAACCATTAACTAGATAAACATCACTAATTAAGGGTTTAGACGGGTTACCCACTTTACCAACACCGACGATGGTTCCGCTCTCGTTGCCTCCAAATACGACGCGGTTTCCATTTGCAATGGGAACTACTCCGGAGAGCAATTGAGCGTCACCCGTCATGTGTTTTGAACACCCGCTATCGAGTATCCAATTCCTTTTGGAGCTAAATTTAAATTTGTTGCTCCTTTTCTTTTTCTTTTCCTTGAGTACCTAAAGATAGAGAATTTCATATCATGGTACCCAAGGTCATTGGGTCCTCAAAGGTTAGACCTTTGGAAGCCAAGTCCAATTGGACTTAGACTTCCCCACATAATTCCTACTATGCACAACATTCGAAAAATAAGCATTCATATACACTTGTTTTTCATCCATGCTTGTGTCCTTTGGGCTCCAAATAGTGAAAATCTTGGGAGCCCTCATCCTATTGGGTGCATGCATGTGACGTTGATTTCTACGTGATGCATGTTGTGGATAGGCATACGGGACATGATGGAATGGTGCACGACGAGAATTATTCATATGATGTGGTGGGTGAACATATGCATGTGTGGGAACATATGTGTGAGGGTGTCTCACATGGTGTGCACGTGCCCGAGAATGTGTTGCATAAAAATCATCATATGTGTGAGACGGTGGAGTAGGACGTGTGTTCCTACGTGGCATGGTATTGGTGTACAAATAAGCATGCCCCTTCTTTGGAGGTCCACCCAAAGTGGGTTTCTTTTCGAAAGAGGGTGTGGACGAGGTGGAAGCACCATTGGTAGATGAACTACTAATAGAGTGTTTTAGAGTCACCGGAAGTTGGCCTAACAAAAGTAGTGGCCGCTTTGGATGGACATCCCATCGTATACCCCAAACCAATGTGGTGATTGGCCGGAAGTAAGTCACTTAGGATTTTATCCAATTGGTCCTTACCCTTATTGAATTTATTAATTCGGCCTAATGTGTTCTCATATTTCTCTTTGAGAGAACGCATAGAAGTATCCAAGTTTGACACTTGCGATGTGAGCACATAAACACGAGATTTAAGATTCTCATTCTCAATACTCAAAGTCAAGTTTTGAGAAGTCAAATCCGCTATCCTATGTTCTTCCGGATCCTCAATGCTAACATGTTCAAGTTTAGATTTGAGATTAACAATCTCATTTCTTAACTCTTCAACAACGGTGTCGTTGTTGGTGATGATAGTCTTAGGCGGGGTTTGAATGCTAGCTAGGTCATCTTTTACTTTAGTATATCTATTTACTAATTTAGTGTATTTAGACCATAAATGAGAGTTAGCATCCCTAAGATCATCCATCGTTACCTCATCGCCTTCGTCGTCGCTATCATCGGAAGAGGAGAATCCTTGATCATGCTCCTCTCTTGCCATGAAGCACATGTGCGCTTGCTCCACTTTCTCATCGTCCGATTCTCCGCTTGAGGAATCCTCGGAGTCGGTGAATGTTTCTCCGACAAGCCCCTTTTTGTACCCCTTTTTGTACTTCTTAGACTTGTCGAACTTCGGCGCCTTCCACTTCTCCTTTTGCTTGTTTTGAGGACAATCCGCTTTGATGTGTCCTGGCATATTGCATTTAAAGCACAAAGGTGGAGAGGCGTTAGTAGAAGTAAATTTAGATTTTTGTTTGAAGTTACCCTTTCGGAAGAAGCGATTGAACTTCTTTGCCATGAGTGCAATGGATTCCATGTCCATTTCTTCTTCCGAGTCCTCATCATCGGTAGAGGTGGATGAAGCCGCCTTGAATGCAATCGCCTTTTTCTTAGGCACGTCTTGGTTCAAATAGGACTTCATCTTTTCTTGTAACTTTACCTTGCTATCTTTGCGTACCTCGTATGACATCAAAGTACCCATCAATTGAACTACGGTATACTTATTCATGTCATTACCTTCCTCGATGGCGAAGGTACGTTTCTCCCAAGAAGAAGGAAGTCCTTCGATAAGCTTCGAGCACTTCTCCTTTTGGGTGTAGGATTTGCCGAGGGCCTCTAACTCGTTTATTATGTCAACGAAACGAGCGTAATATTCCTTCATCTTCTCGCCCTGTTGCATATGAAACATTTCGTAATCTTTGTTTACAACTACGAGTTTAGAGTCTCTTACCCTACTTGTCCCTTCATGAAAAATGAGGAGGGAGTTCCAAATTTGATATGCACTCTTACATGCGCATATCTTATTGAAGTCCTCGGGCTCCAATGCGCATTGCAAGGCGTTCATTGCCTTGGCATTGCTTACCTCCGCGGTGACCTCCGCGGTTGTCCATTTCTCAAAGTCTTCTTCTTCGGGCTCGATGTATTCCTTCATTGTGGTCCTCCATAGAGATGCACTCCGGAGGAAGGTTTCCATCCGGCATTTCCAGTACCCGTAGTTGGTACCGTTGAAGAATGGAGGCCTCGTAGAGGAATGTCCTTCCATCACCGAAGACGCTCCTTCACGGTTCCTGAAGGTGTCATAGTTGGAAGGTGGACGCACGGTCTTGTTGTCGTTGGCAGACATATCTAAGTATCTGGCTCTGATACCAAATGTAATGTCCTACCAGCTACTGCACAAGTACTAGAGGGGGGTGAATAGTACTTTAAAAATAACAAGGAGTATAATTCCTAATTATAGTGCAAACAACTACCAAATCAATTTGCGGAAGCTTAAATTGAATGACAACAACGAAATTAACAATGCTAACAAATGATGTTACTGGGTTCGGATCCACCCAAGTCTCCCCGACTTGTTCCCGGTGATCCTACGTCCCAACCACCCGGATCCCCTCCGGATACTTGAGTTAGAAACCCTAACTCAAGATTTCCACTATGATATCTTGTGAAAAACCTTTACAAGATCAAATCATACATGCAATGGCAAAAGTGAATCCCACAACCCGGGATCACAACCTTCTCTCACAACCGAGAGAATCAACAAGCAATATAAAAGAGTTTACAATGAAATAAACAATCTTACCACAAAATCCTATACCTTGAGTTTTCTTACCAAATAGGTGCAAGGAGTGATTTGTGGAAGATGAAGTCACCAAGACCTAGCACCAAAGAAATGACCAGCAATAGGTGCCTAGGAGTGATTTGGAGACTTGAATCAAGCTAGAGCTTGAAGGGCTCACCAAGAACAAACTTCTCTCAAGATGGATTCTAGATCTAGAATGTGAGAGAATGGATTTCTTGTGAGGAAGAGAGCTTTAGAAATGAGTGAGAATGGCTATCTCTTTCAATCTCAATGAATCTCTTAATGGCAGCTCTAACCTAGATAGAAATGACCTAGGTTCGTATTTATAGGGTCCCATAAAAACAAGTTAGGTCAATTCACAACGGATAGAAATCTGAGGCAACTAGTCGGTCAAAGAACAACCACTGACCGACTAGTTCATCAACTAGTCGGTCAGTCAAACAACCTGGACCGACTAAGTGGAGAACTGAGAAGAGATAGAATTTCAGACCTAGAAATCTAGTCGGTCCAAGAAGACATTCTGACCGACTAGTTTCACAACTAGTCGGTCAGTCAGTGAACGTAGACCGACTAAGAGGCAAAAACAAATAGTCTGAATACAAATTGACTTAGTCGGTCCAAGAACAAATGTTGACCGACTAGATTATCAACTAGTCGGTCACCAAACATTCTTAGACCGACTAACGATAAACAGTAGCTTAGGAGAAATTTGGCATGTACAGTAAATCACAACTAGTCGGTCAAAGAAGCATCACTGACCGACTAGTTTACAAACTAGTCGGTCGGTGAGTCAACGTAGACCGACTAACTGTAAACAGTAGCTTAGGAGAAAATATAAGCACAAACTAGTCGGTCCAAGAAGCTTTGCTGACCGACTAGATGCTCATCTAGTCGGTCAGTACTTCTTCTTGTACCAACTAACATGCACGAATAAGTCTGAATCGAAGCGCGATGCTTCGAGGAAGTTAGAATGGACTTTAACTAAGATCCTAGAGCTAGGATATGAGCGATATGAAGATAGAATCGTAAGATATACTCAAGGCTTAACATTCTATAGATCGAAGCTAAAAGACTATAAATAAAACCTTAATGAACGGTCTTCGAGAGCTTCGATTAATTTCTTCATGACTTCCAAAACGGCGCAAGAGCTTCAACGAAGCTTTAGGCATGAATACGAGCTTTGAGAAGTCTTGAGATGTCGCTTTGAATATTCTCGTGAATTTGGCGACGATCTCCAGTACTGCGCTCACAAATTGTTAGTTCATGAATTATTTATGTTTGCTCATCATCAAAACCAAATCCGGGGAGTCCAATATTCAACATAGCTACCCACACATATATAACTAAAATCATCCATACCACTTTATACACATCACGAATAACACTGAGTATGTGTATATATCACACAATAGGCAAACATTATTATACTATAGAGGAGTACACTCATACGTGAGTGATACACCGGGGTTCTCACACACTGGTCCACACACCCCATCTGTACATGCACCACACGACATTACAATAAAATCAATGGGCTCACTACCACACTAAGGTCGACACGGCAACGATGAAAACTACAAAAAGAAACCGAAACCAAAAGTGTAATGAAGGAAAGATCGAAAAGCACGAGTTCCGATAGGATGAAGATAAGGGACAACTTAGTCAAGTGAATCAGGGGTATAATTGTGAACGTTTAGGTGGGAAAAGAAAAGATGTAATGATACTCTTATAGGATACAGAAAGAACATAGTGTAAATAACATAAGCTAAAATACGTGAAATTTGAAAACTGTTGTACTTCAAAGGTTGGAGTCCTCGTCTGTATAAAATATTTGGAGGTCGATAAAACAAGTTGTTCGAAGCAAGTTTGAGTCGAATATACATAATAAGATAAAATGGTTTATTGGCTTATATCAAATTATCAAGAGGAAAGTAAATCATTTGCACGAACATTAAGGGCATAGGTTAGAAAATGCTATGCGGCAGTAATTTAATAATTTTGGCAAAGTTTCGAGATTCAAATAATGAGATCAGATCAACTATAATGTAGAGGATTTATGCTCATGTCAAATGTTTTATAAGTCTTAAAACTGGAGAGAAATTTCAGATAAACAATATTGGTAATACTTTTAGAGAAACCCGGATTTGCCAACGGAAACTGATTTATACAAAGATCTTAACATACGAGCACAACGAGCCTGGTACGGATATATAAAAATAATTGAAATTCTATTTAGTTTAGAATTATTCTAAAAGTATGTATGGTGGACGGAAAGATAATAATAACTTAGTAGTAAAATTATCAAAATTGGTAATAAAGCTTTAAAACCGAATTATGGAGGGTCTAGATGAGAAAATGATTACGAAATAGTAATTCTACAAAAATCTGAAGTAGGGAAAACGATGAGCATAAAATCGACTTGCTGAAAGCTGAAGTCCCATGTGACTTGAAAAGTATATTAAAAGTGAGCGCGATGTGTCACTCGAATGGCATAAATAAGAAAAGAAACTTATAAATCGAATTGGGCAAAATAAAAGTACGGTTCAGAATAAAATTAGTATATGAAGGGACAAGGTATTTACATAGGTACGAAAAGTATAGGCTGAAAATATCATAAGCTAGTATTCAAAAATCTTGACAAAAGTTTTAAAAATTTAAGTCAATGGAGAGTATGAAGTCTAGGTATATATATATTAAAATTTTCGAACAAATTTAAACTTAGGGAAAGAGGAAATCGAAAAATACTTTCAGAAGATTCAAGATTTGTAACGGAGAGATTCAAAAATTGACGACGACCGTCATGAGGCGATCTCGTAAATCGAGACAAGGAAAATGGTCAGATGATCAAAACATACATACGCCTAGGATATGACCTAGGAAATCCACGTGGAAACTCCTACGGTCGACCAACTAAAGATTAAGAAACTTGGCGCTACGACTTCCTAGGGAACAAGACTGTAATGAAATGCGTTCAGCTTGGCCCGAAATCGATGAACCCAAGCGAACGACTAAAGAAATTCTAGAAGTCTAATATGGTCAGAGTTAGGCAAGAACCACTAAGGTAACTCCTAAGACGATTAAATCAATTCCTAGTATGGAGTCTAACTAACAATCAGGGACCTCTAACTAGCAAGCACAGACGTCTAAGTAAGTCTTCCTACCACCTAGTGACATAGAAAAACGATTAGAACTAGGCTCAAGGCTTATGAATCGGACGTTGCAATTTATTTAATGGACATTCCATAGTTATTATTGTTGTTCCGATAATTCGCAGTTGCAAGACGGACCTGCATGGGCCACCAACAAAACCTGTCACGCCCCGCTTCCCAAAAATATGAAGGCGAGGCGTGAGTAGGTCCGCTCAGACTTGAAGCTGCAAAGCTGCAAGTACGATAAGCGTCAATTAACTTTAAATGGCAGGTCCTTGCAATTGTGATACGAAACAAAGATAATAATAAAGGAAATAAGACAAAAAGAAATCTCAGAATATCCATAAAAATGAGTTCCAACATCACAGAAAAAGCCACCAGGCTTAAAAAAGCGTCTAAAAAGGCCCCAGCATGGCCAACAAAAGTAAAACGTACAGAAAACAAAGTAATGGTGCTACGCACCGACAACTAACATCAACCTAAAGCAAGCAACTCCGAACAGTCTCAAGACTGGTCACCGGTGTCCACCAACTCCTCGTCAAACGTAGGCTCCGGCTCAGCGTCAGCAAACACCTCGTCCTCAGCTACAATCTCTGGCTCAGGGTCTAACATGTGACACCCAAAAGAGCAAGGGGCACATGTCAGCAAGTCTACAAGAGACTTGTGCAAGGAAACTGAAAGTAAAGGTAAAGCAACCTAGCAGTTCTAGCATGATGCAATGACATGGCAGATATAGCATGAGTGCAACAAGTAAAGTAAAGTACAAGCATGACATGGCAATTGGCATTTAAAACATGGCATGGATATCAAGTTTTGCAGGAACAAACACAAGAACAAGGACAAGTCTACTAAGCACGTCGTGCACAGAGATTACGCCTTTTGGCTAGAGTGGCTGCGCGGGCCAACTCCTAAGCTCAAGTGATCGCTTATCCCTACCCATCCACGTGTATCGGGCATTGGATTTTGACCAACACATGTAGCCTGCTTCTGGATCACGAGCCAGGAAGTGTTTTTCAATATGGCATAGGGGTGCACCTAGCCTGAACAAGGAAGTACAAGTAGTGTAGCGTGTGCTACGAATGCAACATTCAACTTGGATGACATGTAAGATGCAATGCATGACAGATAATAGTTTAAGTGCGTACAGATAAGGAATTTAAATGTGACAGGCAACAATGCATGAATGACATGGCAGGGTGACAGATCTAGCTTCGTTGTCAAGCTAGATCTTAAAGTTGCGTTTAGACAGCTATCATTTCACTATCTAGTCTCTTTTACGCTAAAAACAAGGAAGTGGCCTAAAACATGGCCCTAAGCAAAAGTTGGCAAGTTTCACTTGCCTGCAAAGGGACGTGTTGCCAGTCACACGATCAAGGAGTCCAGTTCTGCCTACATGTCCAAACACCAAACAACACACCAACCTACAGTCTCGTATTCATTATCTTGGATTAGTGAATCATAAACAATCAGAAGTTACCAATTTTTAGTTGATTAACAGGCAGGTGGTGGATCCTACGGGCAGACCTTACCTCAACACGATGCGGGAGCTACTCTGACGTCGGGTAGCGATGTCAGGGGTTGGATTCCGGTAGCGTGTAAGGGTAACGGCGTCGGCTTCAGAAAAATGTATGATATCTGCTACATAAGGTTAGGACATATCAGGACAAGGCTATAAGCTCCTAAAAATAACGATATGTCTATCGATTACGTGTATATATATACATTCCCAATATGGCTAATAGTCACATGTTATTACTCACATATAACTTACTGTGGTTATTAGTAATACTAATTCAATTCTATCAGTAATACATTCCTAACACATTAACCCTAATATAGGTTAACATGTTGCAGGCTAATGTACTGATTCACCACAACATTATTATCAACATATATCCAACTTGCAATTGGAGTTACAATACTTATAAAGTAATATAATATTTAATTATATGAATGCATGCTCAACTCACGCAAAGGCAAGTCTAACTCACTGGTTGCTTGTTAGGCTGCCTCGTGGATGTTTGCAGTTGACGGCGGTTGGAAGTCGACGGCAACAGTGGTGGTCGGAGGTTGCAGATCTGGGCGGGCAAGGGGCTAGTCGCGGCCAAGATGAAGGGGCCAGAGACTTGGTTGTTCGCTGGAGATAGGGTGGCGACACAAGGAGGTGGGGAGGTCGGAAACACAGGGGAAGGCCGGAGATTTGTGGAGGCTTTGGGTTTCTCCGTCGGCATTTGTAGGGAAGGGGAGGTGTTTGTGGCCTGCCATACAAAGGGGGAAGATGGCAGCTGCAGCTGGATTAAGGGGAGGTGCACGGTCTTTGATGGCTGCCAGAAGCAAGGGCGAGGACCACCGGTCGGAGAGGAGAAGGCCATGGCGGCCGTGGGCGGCGGCGGCGGCGATTGGCAGTCGCTGCCGCCGCTGTTGCAGTAGCAGCAGCACTCGGGAGGGAGACACGCCGGCGGAGGACGGATTCCGGCGACGCCAGGAGCGGAGAAGGACATGAAGGGGGGAAGGTCTGGCGCTTGGAGTTGAAATCGCGTGAGGGGAGAGTTTTTTTTTTGCGTGCGGTGCTGAGAATGAAATTTGCGCGATATGAAGGAACCCTAGGGCTCTTCGGGCTTTAAATGGGCTAATGCTGTGAGATAAAGAAAATAGCCTTAGGCTATTAATAGAGGGTATGGGCTGATGCACGTGGGATAGTGGGCTAGAGATAGGGTTGATTTAAGGTTAAAATTTGTTATATGTTATTATTAAAAGCCCAAGATCACACTCCTCTCTCTCCTACCTGTTGTATGCGGCCAAGGCTGAGAAAGTGGGCAGGGTTAAGTCAACATGGCTAATATAAGTTTAATAATTATTGGGGATATGTTTCACATGAATACTTAGGGTTAAACAACTAATTGGTTGGGCAAAAAATGAAAGTAGGTCAAACGAAGCCCAAAAATTGTGAAATAAATACTGGGGTGACCGAGACAACGAGAGAAAGAAGATAGAGAAGACGGATCACAATTTCGACGAAGAGAAACGAAATTAAAATTAGAAAGGCCTTGCGACAAAAGTGAAAATCGTGACATCTCGTCAAATAAGATCAAATCGTGGGAGAATGACCCGTGAAATGATGTTCTGAATTAATTCCACAATTTAATACTCTCTGAGAGGGTCACAACGACATATCACACCATAGGGTTCAGATACAGACAAGATCTAAAATAATTACGTGCACGAACAAGACTACGCGCACGAAAAGCGTACAAAGGATACGGGGTCCAAAAGCGACAATAATCCCAAGTTGGGCACACGTCGAGGGTGGCTTGCTAAGGATGCAACCAAGGTGTTACGGCCATATCAACTCAACGACACGACTCACATGCCAAGCACAAAACAAATCAGGTACTCGAAATTGCTATACGCACAGCCGTATAACGAATTGTGAGTACCGGCCGTTACACTCTCCATCGATATGGCCCGCGATCAAAGTCAGCAATCTGCTCTGGCGCCTCGCCGCTACTCTTGTCGCACATCCTCTGCAAAATCGGCTCCCTCTTCCTCCTCTCCTCCTCCATTGAAGCGGAAAAAGTGATATCCCGATCTGCCCGAGTGTCTTCCCGTGATTCGTCTCCTTCTACGTCTTCTCCAATGTCTTTCGACCACATGCATCACTCTGCCACGACGAATTTGGGAATAGTTCCGTTTTCCCTAATTTCTGGAGTAAGAAACCCTTATCATCTTCAGCACATTTTGTTCCAGTTACTATAAATGATTGGTTTTGGCATCTCCGAAAGACGGGAAAGAAGTTTGATTTATCGAATATGGATTTTACTAGAGTATGGCTTGGGTATATTAGGTTGGACAAATTGGGTGGAAAGTTAAAAAGTGACAGGGTAGTTGAAGATGAAACAGTGCAGTTGGTGACTTGCCGATCACGTCGTTCTTCTGTCAAGTTAACTGAGATTGTTGTTTTGGAAGACTCAGGTTCTTCTCTGTCGATATCTGCTGAGGCTGTGGGTGGTGACACTGGTGCTGAGGAATCTTCTGTTCCTCCCAACCTACCCATCTCTGGGACTGATCAAGATTGGGGTTATGGCACTGAAATTCCTGCTGATATTGTAGATGATTATCACATGGAGGATATTGTTGCTGCTGATGAGTCTAGTATTTCCTTTGCTACTCCTTGTATTGCTGGTTCTGAGGATGGTCCAACAATTGAATCACATGTTCCTACAAATGTTGCAACACAGTCTGATGTTGCATCTGGTGTTGCACCTGATGTTGTAACATCACCTCATGTTGCTGAAGAAATCTTGGCTGATGTTGCAACACAAGATACAACATGCCCATCTACTGCCTGACTCGTCTCAAAATGTGTGAGCGCTACTTCCAAGTGCAGGAGATCAAACAAGTAATAATCCTGGTGAGTTCAGGTATCGTATCCACGGGACAACTGACCTGCAAAACCACGAACTTCAGTTTCTAAAGAGTACTAAAACGACGAGAAACAACCACCAATCAGGTATATAGATATAGTATCGAGAGTTTAAAATAATAAAAGAAAATCCTACGATAATTACAGTGAATTCAATTTTAGGGTGCTAATATGGAGAGTATGTGTTGGTCGTGATTTCGTTAGGGGTTTGCAATCATTGGTAATTGATGTCTTGGTTAATCAATAGGTTCAGAACGTTTGCAATCAAGATTCATATATGAACCTCACGGATCGTGTGTGAATCGAGATATAAAACATCAGAATCAATTGCTTAATCTAAATAACACGACGTTTCACCCCGCAAGGGTGTGAGAACGTCGGAAAATATCGCAGTAAAGAGCATAAAATATCGCCGTACGTATCGAATAAATTATTAGTTTCATAAAGAACATAAGCTCATGTGCCCACAAGGGTCACGACGATGTCTACAAGGATCATGCCACGAATAAGTCTGCAAAGATCAGATTCGATCCAAGTACATCAATAACGAATATACTTGAATAATACGAGTAGAAACTAATAAAATACGCGAATTTACATGCAAAATATGGCGTAATGACATCAAGCCAGAGAGTACAAAGCCCCAACTACATAAAAACCAACACAAACAGGTACTAGCCACGCATGGAGAGAAAGGGAACCATATTCATAGACAAATACATGTTCAAATAGTCAAAATACGCGCTAAATACGCAAAATACAAGGCAAACGTTAGGAATTATATCACCAAAACTCTCCAATTAGCCCCAAATCTCCTTCAGATGATAGAACTAGCCTATGTCCCCATGGCCTCCAAATTTCATGGTGAAATACGGCTCCTAGTGCCCCAATACGACAGAATATGCAACAAAAAGCCTAGAATACCTTAAATACACGTCATTGCGGGTTTTAAGTCACTTATCGGGTTCAAACCCGCTTCAAAATCGAACCCAACCCCGAAATCATGGCCACTTCAAATGACAGCCGTTAGATCGAGGCGCGATCTAACGACGTCGCGCCACGTGTCCTCGCGGGTGCTGCTCTTCGCCCGCATCCGCTATGCATCCGAGCACAGATCGGATCAATTACTGACCGTCCGATCGAAAGATCGAACGGCTCTTCGTGGGCCGTATAGCCGCTCTGCTTTGCTTCAGGCGGGAGCGCTCTCTGCTGTTGGATTCGGGGACGACGGCTCAGATCGAGCCATGTCGCCCGTAGAAATCCCGCCCCGCTCAGCTGTGCATGTATTTGCGTCACTCGACGCCGTTGGATGCGATATCGAGCGGCTTTATGTGCGCCACGTCGCCCATGCGGAGTTTACATTTCGCCCGCTCTCGCTGATGAAACCGAGCTCCCTTCGGGCTTGCTCTCAGCCTTGCGATTCCCGCACAACGGACTGGATTACGCCACGTCTCGCTCATTTCGGTTGCCGTTCGCTCCTCAGATCCAATCCGGTCCGTCCATTCAAGAGAGGGGATTAAGTCTCGTCTCGACATGTGGCCTTAGCAATGCGTTCCCGCTCGAATTCGTCTCCGGGAAGTGCTAGTTTCCTCCGTTGGATGATGATCGTGCGGTTGATAACGTGCCACGTCGTTTGTTGTGCTACGCCGTTGGATGAGGCGGGAAAGCATGCGATCATGCCACGTGTCCCGTATATATGTATTTCTCGCATATTTCTGCCATATTTCTCCAATTAAATGGTATTCTGTATTCAAAAATTCATAGAAATTAGCATAGATCTCAGAAAAATACAAATAAATAGTCGTTGGAATCGTGAGATCGAAACCTAGCATGAAAAATATAAAAAGGCAGAAATACTCAATAAAATTCATACTTTGTGCACAAATCAATGGTTTGCTCTAATAAATGATGATATACAAAATGCGAACGTATTAGAGACCAATTAAGCATCTTTTACACACAAAATGGTGCTAGATGAGGGGTTAATTGTGCAATATTCACCCCGAATCATACCTCCCAACTAGCGATTTGCTAGTCCCTAGCAAAAAGAGCGATTAGATTGGATGATTAGTAAAACAATAAATGCTATCAATCGCTTATGGCATGGCTCAATAATACACTTTCCAACATGATTTTGACCGTCAATATACACAATCTATGAACAAGATCAATCACATGATATTTTCTGTAATTTAGTTTGAATAAATAACATGCATGCATCATTTTGCACAAGCGAAAGTATAACACGTCGTTATATTCTAGTTTTCTCATTTCCAAGGAATTGGCATCTCAAAAAGATCATTCAAATCATGGGTATTGAGGTTGCTTAGTTTATTCACCATTTCTTTTTTCCTTTTTTTTGACGACTTAGAATGATCCATTTAGCAAGCCTTCAGTTAATGATTCCTAGGCCTGACGACCTTCGGACATTATGCTTAGAAGAGCCCCTCGAACTTAATAACTCGAATCATCTAAGTTTTATTTTCTCTTTTTTTGAATGCACTCCCTATTCATCCATCTTTTGACGCGAATCTCCAATGCTTCCTGAGGCACGAAGACCCGGCTAATCAATGAACTCAAGGGAACGATGTATTTTTTCTTTTTCACTTTTTTTTGCATATTTCTTTTTTTTTTCGTAAGCAACTCAACACCCATAAATATGAACATAAAATTTAATAACAAAGGCCAAATTCCTTTTCAACTTGAAGACTATTCTAATAAATCGTGTATACTTAAGCTTTTTCATCAATGTAGCATGCATGAAATGAATTCAAACTATTTCGAGATATTAACATGGCAATTGAAAGTTTTCATGAATAGCATATTAACAGTAATTCCATGAAGGAAAAATAATTCATCCAAGCCGTAAACGACTTTTAGAACTCAATCAATGCATAATCATCCGCAATTGTGGTGTGTGAAATTGTTTAAAATGATGAGAATGGTGGTTTATTCTTTTCTTTCGCCTTGCTTTTAAAAAATCCTAAGGTCTCATACACTCCCCCCCCCAACTAAAGATGGGCATTGTCCTCAATGTCGAAAGGGGTACGAGTTTATTCAAAAGAAAGCATCCTAGAGAGCAAATAAAAATCTACGCTAATGGAAAGAACACACCGGGGTCAAATAGCGGATCACGAATCTTTAATGGTGGAGGAAGTTGTTCTATATGTTCCTTGCACTCCTCGGTGAGTATTCTTCCTCCAAAAGCTAATTTAGACCCCAGCAACACAACTCCAAGCATCTCTATAAAGTGATTATGTATGTCCTGCAAGAGATGAGTCACGTCAATCCAATTTAGTCTTAAATTCTTTTCAATAAAAGTATTCCAAATGTAGTCATCAAAATAGGTGAAATAAATTAAAGCATGTTGATGACTACTCCCTGAAAGATATGCACTACTCTCGGTTTGATGCTCAGCCATTGGGGAGAGGGATAAGTGATTTTGGGAAAAACTGGGGGAGAGAATGGTTCGGGCTCCATAGCGATAATCTCTAAACCCGTGTCCTTAGCTATCTCCTCCTCCTGTTCATCCAAAATTGCTAGCTCGTCCTCTCTTTTGCACACGCTTCCAGCCATGTTAATGTTTTTATTTGTGACTTCATCGTGACATGGCTCGCTCGATATACCTGCAATAGAAGATGAACTCATATTAGATTCTTGAAATTGAATTTCAAAAGAATTACTTTCTTCTAAGCAAGTGGCAATCAGAGTAAGATTTTCAATGGATTGCTGAATTTGCCGACTCCAAGCAAGGAAGTTCTCTTGGAATTGATGGGATGTAGCCCCCTGTATCTGAATGAGCAAATAAACTTCCTCTTTCAAGGATTGCAATGGTATGTCTATGCTTTGCTCTCCTTGATCAAGGCATGA
The DNA here is from genome assembly GCA_030789695.1 of Scilla litardierei. Lineage (NCBI taxonomy): Eukaryota > Viridiplantae > Streptophyta > Magnoliopsida > Asparagales > Asparagaceae > Scilla > Scilla litardierei. Next base: position 20,818,410 of record CM061133.1, read on the forward strand.
AGGCGTCGTTGAATCGCACTCTGAAGTCTCTTTAATGGTCTGATCAGTCTCTTGTAAGGACTCCATGTATTTCCACGCCTCTGTCGGCGTCATGACTCCCAAAAATTCCTGCAGCTGTGGTCATAGTCCAAATAAGAAGAACTCCATAAGCTCTTTCTTTGTGTACCCATGCTGCGGATAGCTCGATACTATGTCTGTGAACCTCCACCAAGCCTGAAAGAAGGTTTCACAATCAGTCTGATTAAAACTAACGATCGTAAGCTTCTCCATCCTATGTTTGTGTGCAACATCGTACTCTGCATCATGCCAATTGTTTGTGCGATAGAAATTCATGTATTCCATTTTTTTAAAATTTTTTTAAAAGAGAAAACAAAACAAAAAACACTAATAAAAATCCTAAACTATAAGCTGGAAGGATCTCACCGAATTTTCCTACATACGAACTAAAATTGTAGCTACAAGTACTGTTATCCCCGGCAACGGCGCCAAAAACTGACTAGTCTCAAAATAGTGTGAGCGCTACTCCCAAGTGCAGGAGATCAAACAAGTAATAGTCCTGGTGAGTCCATGTATCGTATCCACGGGACAACTGACCTGTAAAACCACGAACTTCAGTTTGAAAAGAGTACTAAAACAACGAGAAACAACCACCTATCAGATATATAGATATGGTATCGAGAGTTTAAAATAATAAAAGAAAATCCAACGATAATTACGGTGAATTCGATATTGGGGTACTAATATGGAGAGTATGTGTTGGTCGTGATTTTGTTAGGGGTTTGCAATCAATGGTAATTGATGTCTTGGTTAATCAATAGGTTCAGAACGTTCGCAATCAAGATTCATATATGAACCTCACAGATCGTGTGTGAATCAAGATATAAAACATCAGAATCAATTTCTTAACCAAAACAACACGACGTTTCACTCCGCAAGGGTGTGAGAACGTCGGAAAATATCGCAGTAAAGAGCATAAAATATCGTCGTACGTATCGAATAAATTATTAGTTTCATAAAGAACATAAGCTCATGTGCCCGCAAGGGTCACGACGATGTCCGCAAGGATCATGCCACGAATAAGTCCGTAAAGATCAGATTCGATCCAAGTACATCAACAACGAATATACTTAAATAATACGAGTAGAAACTTATTAAATAAACGAATTTACATGCAAAATATGGCGTAATGACATCAAACCAGATATTACAAAGCCCCAACTATATCAAAACCAACACAAATAGGTACTAGCCACGCGTGGAGAGAAAAGGAACCATATTGATAGACAAATACATGTTCAAATACTCAAAATACGCGCTAAATACGCAAAATACAAGGCAAGAGTTAGGAATTATATCACCAAAACTCTCCAATTAGCCCCAAATCTCCTTCAGATGATAGAACTAGCCTCTGTCCCCAGGGCCTCCAAATTTCATGGCAAAATACGGCTCCTAGAGCTCCCAATACGCCAGAATACGCAACAAAAACCCTAGAATACCTTAAATACAAGTCAGTGCAGGTTTTAAGTCACTTATCGGGTTCAAACCCGCTTCAAAATTGAACCCAAACCTGAAATCACGGCCGCTTCAAATGAAAGTCGTTAGATCGAGGCGCGATCTAACGATGTCACGCCACGTGTCCTCGCGGGTGCTGCTCTTCTCCCGCATCCGCTATGCATCCTAGCACAGATCAGATCAATTGCTGACCGTCCGATCGAAAGATCGAACTGCTCTTCGTGGGCCACGTAGCCGCTCCTCTTTGCTTCAGGTGGGAGCACTCTCCGCCATTGGATTCGGGGGCGACGGCTTAGATCGAGCCATGTCGCCCGTAGAAATCCCGCCCCGCTCAGCTGTGCATGTATTTGCGTCGCTCGACGCCGTTGGATGCGAGATCGAGTGGCTTTCAGTGCGCCACGTCGCCCATGCGGAGTATACATTTCGCCCGCTCTCGCTGATGAAACCGAGCTCCATTCGGGCTTGCTCTCAGCCGTGCAATTCCCGCGCAACGGACTGGATTGCGCCACGTCTTGCTCATTTCGGTTGCCTCTCGTGCCTCAGATCCAATCCAGTCCGTCCATTCAAGAGGCGGGATTGAGTCTCATCTCGACACGTGGCCTTAGCGATGTGTTCCCGCTCGAATTCGTCTCTAGGCAGTGCTATTTTCCTCCGTCAGATGATGATCGTGCGGCTGATAATGCGCCGCATCGTTCGTTATGCTGCACCGTCGGATGAGGCTGGAAAGCATGCCATCATGCCACGTGTCCCGTATATACGTATTTCTCACGTATTTCTGTCGTATTTCTCCAATTAAATGGTATTCTGCATTCAAAAATTCATAGAAATTAGCACAGATCTCAGAAAAATACAAATAAATAGTCGTTGGAATCGTGAAATCGAGGCCTAGCCTTGAAAAATATAAAAAGGCAGAAATACTCAATAAAATTCATACTTTGTGCATAAATCAATGGTTTGCTCTAATAAATGATGATATACAAAATACGAACGTATTAGAGACCAATTAAGCATCTTTTACACACAAAATGGTGCTAGTTGAGGGGTTAATTGTGCAATATTTTCCCCGA